>CM038229.1:40386263-41606196 GCA_021442155.1 Cymbidium sinense
TACGTATTGCTAATACTAAGAAGATGAAATCAAATGGGCATGTGCCTTTGTTAACTAGGGAAGTAAGATAATCAAATAACCTCCTTAGGGCTACTTAATGCCTTGTATTCTAAGGATGTCGAGACTATATACCCATTAACATTCAAACCTATGTAAATCTATATATGAATTCAAGAAATAGAGCTTCACATTCACATTACTAAGCTATAAGCACATGCAAGTCCTATATGAGTTTATAACTACCATCATTCCACATATTATTATCAATTTATAAGATATGGAAAATAGATTTAAATTTATTAGTGATAATAGTCACACATATCAGTAAGTTAAGCCAACACATGCAAGCTTACATAAATAAAATTTATTTGAATCATTTAGATTTAAAAACATGAATGCATGGATTCATATGACATACAATATTTAAAAGTGATTGGAAAGGAATAACTAAATATAAATACATGGTTCATTCAAATACATTAATTCTTAAAAATAATCACATCAAATAAAATTATTTAAAGAAAACCAAAGTTCATTATTAATTTGATTTTGGATTTGAGTTGAACTTAAAGAGGAGGAGAAATATTTATTGTTTTGATCTTATTCCCATATTAGTAATCATAATTGGTTTAAGGAAAGATAAGTAAAAGAACTTTATGAAATAGTTAAGTTGAATCATTAATTAAATCACTTAGTTACCCTTTCTTATTCTTCTTTAATTTGATTAATTATTTAATCATGAACCACAAATGATATGAACATGTGAGAAAAGTAAAGTTGCAATGTTCCTAAAGGACCTAATGTCATTAGCTCATAATTAAAGATTATTATGTTAAAGAATCTAAGTAAGTACTTTTATGATTTTCCTACACAAATGGGTTAATCATAATTTCCTTAAAAGGTATTTATGTTATTAAACACATAAAGAATAACCCTTAGTTTTATTATTAATTATCTGATGTGATTTGCATTTCAACTTGATTTAATTTAGCCATTTGATTAAGTAATTAAGCACTTAATTACCATCTTAATTAATCCTCTTAAAATGAAATGTGTTTAGGAAAGAGACTAGGAAAGAGGGCCTAATCACTCTCCCTCATCCACTTACTGTTAATCAATAATTAATAAGTTTTAATTAATTAACATTTACTATTTAGATCATTAATTAATCATTAGATTAATTAAGGGGTAATTAAGATTTGAATTATTAATTTCTTTAATCACCTAAAAAATAAATTCCAAGAAAATCATGGGAGGTAGAGGTCATCCCATTAAATCAATTCACCAAATTTGGAATTAATTCCCCAAGTAATTAGGGCTTAATTAAGCTAATTAAGTGGACCTTCAAACCATAATTAAGTGTTTATTTTTGGTTTGGTGTTGTGTGTATATGTGAGGGGACACCACGCATATCCGCAGATATACTTATTAGGGTGATCGGGTACATCAATAAAGAATAGTGTACTATCTAAAAGTCACTATCTTATAATGGACCTAATCACCTAATAAGGACTCCTAAGGCATGATGGGACTTCCAATATACTAAAGATTTTCTCTACTTTACATGGAAAAGTAAAAGCGGGGTTTATTTAAATTGTGTTTGTTAAGTTCCCTATGAGGCAAGCTTCATAGTTAATTATATCTTAAAGAATGTGAGTTTCTTAAGAATACTCTTGATTAAAGTAGGCGATTGTTGTCTCCAAAGATTTCAAAGATAGGATTATCGATAAATTGGTTATATTTTTTGAAAATCAAGTGGGATAGATCAAAAGGGGAGAATTATTATTGAAACCAAAGGAGATGAGTAGGGAGTGCCCATGATACTAGGAAGCCTAGTGAGCACTCCAATCTATCCTATGGTTGAGCTTTATCTATTCAAAATTAAAGGATTATTTGAGTTGAAATTTTATTAAAATATTGGACTAACAATTCTACAACACATGGTTGTGAAAATTCCTACAAGGTGAGGATTTATGCTTGTAGCCCGCAAAAGGAAACAATAATCTCATATCCTAAATCTAGGGAGCTTTGGCGAGGGCCAAAGAAAAACCTAAATTTAAGGCGAAAGTGGGTATATGATTTACCTCCACAAGAGAGAGTAAGCCACCCTATAGTTGGACTTATTATCACCTGGAGTGGTAGCCAGCTAACACCTCCTACGCTTTAAATCATGTAGGCAAGTCATATGCTTTGCAAGATGGTTAAGCTATTATTTATGTGGAAGATAAACTACATCCTTAAACTCACTCCCTAAGAGACTAGATCATGAAGAGCATGAGCAATGACTTAATCTAATGCAAATACATCACAAAACCAAACATCACCAAACTACATCCTTAAACTACATCCTTAAACTCACTCCCTAACATCCAGTCTAAAATAATACATCACAAAACCAAACATCCATCAAACCATGCACCGCCTAACATAAAGCTAGTAATGGTGACTTAATCTAATGGGTATTTGTTGAGGCTAGTGTGGCATGTCCTAACAAAGCTTTAGTGTTATAGTTTGCTAAGTGTGAGGGATTTAATTAAAGGTTAATTTCTCTTTAAAGTGGTTTTAATTTATTTGATTTTTACTTAGTTTTTTCTTTTCTTTACACTTAGCAACTTATGTTATAAAGAGAAGAAAGAGAATCTCTCTTTTCTACCGTCATTTCTAAGGTAAGTTAATTAATGAATTTTCTTTAGTGAATGGTTTATTATCTATTTTAGTTAATCCTAGTTTAGATGCACTCTAAATAGCCATATTCAATAAGAAAGGCATTTTAAGATTAATTGAAATGGATTACTATCACATAACACACATTCATTCATTTCTTTCCATCATGTATATCATGCATATGAATAATCCTAAGCATACCTATACATGTAAAATCTTAGCACACTTTGATGATGAATGCAAAGTGTATTTGGAACTAAAATGTTTCATTTTAAATTGAATTATGAATGCATGTTTTTATTATATAGAAAAAAGGGATTTTTCATCCATTAGATAAATACACATTCACATGTATAAAAGTTTTAAGTGAGTACGATGTCATTATTTCCTACATCAGGGGTGTAAGATATAAGACCTACTTAGGGCTACTTAAAGCCTCACAGCCCCGGGATGTCCAGACTAATATACTACTTTTCTTAGATACATGTAGATGTATGAATAACTATAAGAATAGGAAAATTCATGCAAAATATTATATTTAATTTATTTGAGTTATGATTCTTTATTCATTGGCCACATCACACATGTATATGTATAAGAGTTTTAAATGAGTATAACATCATTATTTTTTATACCATGGGCGTAAAGTAAAAGACCTACTTAGGGATACTTAAAGCCTCGCAGCCCTGGTATGTCCAGACTAATATACAACTTTTCTCAAATACATATGAATGTACAAAAAGAACCACATGAATAAGGAATCATGCAAAAAAAAGGTTGTGTTTGATTTGATTATGTAATTTATATATGTGATATGAAATTCTTCCTAAGTCTTAACATGGAGATGCATATGAGTAAATTTAGGCAAGTGTTATGTTCTTTTCAAATGAACTATACACTTGCAAATCCTATCCATATAGGATAAGGAAAGATAACTTCATATTGCATATCTTATTTTATTATCACATGGAAGCTTATAGATATTTGTAGCTAACATCACTTCATTTTCAATAATTGATTTATAGATTTTGAAAATAGTTTTTGATTTAATAATAATAATAATAATAGCCACACATATTTTTAATTTAAGTCAACACATGCAATTTGACATAAAAGAAAATATTTCATTTAATTAATTTTCAAAAGAAATGAATGCATGATTTCATATGGCAAGCAATATTTAACATGATTGGAAAGAAATAAAGGAATGTAAGCACATCATTTCATTCATCCCAACTAATTCCTAAGGTCAATCAAATTAAATAAGGCTATTTAAAATGAACAAAAATTCTTTAAAGACATTTTTTAACTTTGAGTTTGACTTGATTTAGGAAATATGAGAGAGATTTGCTAATCCTAACCCAATTCTCCATGTGTAAATTACTTTGGTTTAATGAAGGATATTTAAGTTAATTTTATATTTTAATTAGGTTAAGGTATGAATTAAATGAATTAATTAACCCTTACCTATATCACATTAAATTAATCAACTAATTAATAATAAGCTAATATGATATGCAACTACATGAAAAGTAAATTTACAATGCTCCTAAGAAATGAAAGAGACCTAATGCAATGCTTCTAAGAAATGAAAGGGACCTAATGCAATTTGCTTATGATTAAAAGTTAATTAAGCTTATGAGATCTCACTTAATTACTTTTATGATTTTCTCACACATGTGAGCTAATCCTAATTTCATTATCTCTCACCTTGGGTTATTGAACACCCAAGGAGCTACCCAAGATCAATTAAGGGTTGATTAAGTATGGATGAATTGATTTTTAATTTTAATTTCATTAAGCCTTTAATTAATTGATTAAATGTTTTGGTTATGTTTTAATTTGAATGATAAAATGAACTTAGGGGAGAGGATCAAGGGCAATGCCTTAATCCTAATCCCTAAATCATTTAAACATTCAATTAGATTCTGATTTCTTTATTTTTGAAGAGTAATATAATTAATCGATTAATCATTTCATTAGCCATTAATTAATTTTATTTTTTAAAGATCAGGAAAACTTAGAAAATGGATTAGAAAAAGTATTCCCAACCACATCCCCTAAGTCATCTTACAGTTCAACAAAGGTGATTATGCTTAAGTGATTAATTAAGTTACTATTCATTCAATAATTATGATTAATTAGATTAGGAGATTGATTAGAGCTTAATCAAGTAATTTTCTTAGTTAAGCAATCAATAAAATCTTAGAAAAATAGGGGAGGCAGAGGTCATCCCCCTAATCATCCATAGAAAATTTGAGATTAATTGAGTTCTTAATTAAGGTGCAATTAAGCTAATTAGATTTTTTATAAACCCTAATTAAGCCAAAATCACTGCTCAAAATTGATTAATGATAATTTTTTGGGATTCTAATCTGAAATATCTTCAAAATTAGCTTAAGTTTGTTTTTTTTTTATTTTTCTATAATTAATTATGATTTTAGGAAGTTTCAGGATTAAAATCTAATTAATTAGCCCTAATTAAAACCTTAATCCCGTCGGGTCATATGGCGGCTGACACGGCACACTTTCCACATGGCATAATAGGATTGGTTATTTAAGTAGTCACATCTGTGAGCTGACTCGGCAAGCGGTGGATGCGCTTTCTCAAATCGGAGGGCCACGATCCGATCCACAATTTAGAAAAGGAATCAGAGGCTCTACCACAGGATTTGATCAGAGCCATTCAGCTTGACCACGCGGGATGGATGGCTCATGATCTATTTCATTCGTAAGCGACGGAAGACGGATGCCATTCATCTTTCCTCATTTGATCCTAGCTCACCCAAGCTCGGATTGTCTCCAAATTCTTCCCACACCTTCGAGGAGGGGAGACGCATGCATCTAATGGTCAATTTTAGATGAAATTCAAATTTTCTTCACAAAGGTCCAACCCACTTTTGCATACAAGATTCAGTTTGTGAAATTACCTCACTAAAACTAATGTCTGGCGGTGCGGAGGTAGCTTTAGTTGGCGAGGCCACATTGAAGATCTTTAAGCTTGATTTGGTGTGGGGTGCCTAGTTGACAAATCCAGTACATAATGGCCTCAGCTCTGATTGAACTGGATCCTCTCGTTGCTTGGAAACTTGAGAATTGGTTCGATTGGCTTCAATAGGATATGGTGATGGTGTGGCTAAGAGGAATTGAATTTTGATTTTGAAATGAGAGAGTATTGCTAGAGATTGCCCTCCCCTATTTCAGCTTCACACAGGAATAGGAAATCAAGATTTTAGAGCTCTTGGGAAGGCTTGGAATCACTCTGTGGGATTTCAAAAATGGCTTCTCAAGGCTCACGATGCAAGTGTGCACGAAATCGTGCTCGAATTGAGGGGGTGTAACCCTCAAATTCCCATCATGGATGGATGGCACCGTACGCACGTTTTACACTGGCTCGCCACCGGACTTGTCTCCATCAAGTCGTGAGGCACGAGATGGGAGGGAATGGATCCAATGTGCAAGGATGACAAGGTCTTGATCCAATGGATGCTCGATTTGGATTGGAGGTGGGTCAACTCACCTCCCAAAGGTTCTTAGCTGACCTAGGGTGAGTTAGGTTAGCTGGGTGGGTCAGGAGAAGATTCCATGGAGTGCTAATGAGTTGCCATGGGGATGGGGTTGTTGACTTTGGCTAGGATCCAATGGTTTTAAGGTTTAATCCTATAATTTGATGGCTAATCCCCTTGGTGGGGTCCACTTGTCTTTTGGGCTAATTTGGAAATGAATTAGAACATGTTTGGGTTGGGTTTGACTAAGTCCTAGGGTCCCATAAGTTGGTTTGGAGTGATTTGGCTTGGATTGGTCAAATGGGTGTCATTTGGGCTAGGTTGGGGTGGGTTGACCAATTGGTCAAATTGGGTCAAACTAAGGCTTGGGTTAGGTTCATATGATGATTTGGGATGTTTTGGTTCAATTAATTTGGATTGGTTTAGCTTTGATTTTACTCATTTGGATTCAAAGGGTCAAATTAATTAGTTGACCAATTTGATCAATTTGACCAAATTAGGTTGGGTTACCTATTGAGTCAAGTTCAATTGGTTGATTAAAAATGATTGTAGGCTTTGGTTTAGTTTAATTTGGAATTAATTTGGATTTTGGTTAATTTGACCTTTTAAGTTAATTTGGGCTTGGTTGGGTCAAGTTGACCAATTGGTCAACTTTGGCTCAATCATGGCTTTGGTCAAGTTCAACAAGTGGTTTGGGATGAACTTGAGTCATTGGTTACAATCAATTTAGGTTAAATCATGATTTGACCCATTTTTGGCTTTTTAGGCCAATTTAAGTCAACTTAAGTCAAATGGTCATTTAGGCTTAGTTTCGCTTAATTGATGGTTTGGTCATGTTCAATCATTGATTATGGATTGGTTTGAGTCAATAGTTTCAATCAATTTAGCATATGATAGATTTTGGCTAGTTTGGGTTCCATTTGGGCTAAATGTTGACTTGGTCAAAGGCTAGGATTGACTTGGTTTGACCCAATTCAATCTGGCTGATCACCCCAATATGATTTTTTGATCATGATTGAGATTTAGATAGGCTTAGTTCAATCCAATTTGAGTTGGATTAGAACTTTGATCAAAAAGACCCTTTAGGTCACTTTGGGTCAAGTGAGCCTAAATGGGTCAATTGGCTTGATCAAGGTTTGATACAAGTTTAGTTGTACTCACATATCAGCTTAGGATTGAAATATAAATCCAATTGCAATTGGTTTGAAGCCAAATGGGTTTTAGTTCATATGATAATTTAAGTCAAAAGGGTCAACATGGGCTTGACTTGGGTTGACTTGGGTTTGGTTTGATAATGGTGGTTTATGTTTATATTTGGATCAATGATTGTAGGAATGATTGAATCATAAAGAAATCCATGAGTTTTGAGTTTATTTAAATGTCATTTAGCCAAGTTCAAAAGTTTGGCTAAAAGTACTAAAATTGGGAATTTGATTTGATTTGTATTTGGTTTGGACCATTTGGATTTATATTTCATTTATATTTGTGAACATAAGTGAAGATATAAATGGGTTATGAAAATCACTTGAGTTTGGAGTGATTTGGGCAAATTTGATCAAATTAAGGGATATAGGTCAAAAGAGGCTAACTTGGATTTTGAATTGGTTGGATTTATTTTTTGTCATTGGAGGGTGGGTTTCATTTATATTCATGAATCTAAATGAAAGAACGATTGACTTATAATGAAATCAACCAAGTTTGGGTTAGTTTGAAAAAGTTTTGACTAAGCATATGAAGGTGGTTCATATGGCTTAGGAAGAGATTTTGGAGTTAATTATGAGTTTCAATCATTTGGAGTTTGGAATTGATTCATGATTTGGAATTTGATTTGAGATTAAATTTGATCATTAATAAAATCAATTGGATTGGGGTTGATTTGGATTTGGTTAAGGATAAGTCCATAAGATAAAATCAAAGGTTAGGAAGGGACTTAGAGTTTGAATTTAGTGATGAATTTCAATCATTGGATAGATGGATTTAATTTTGGAATTTTAATTTGAATTTGAGGTTTGGTTTGAAAGAAGGAAGCAAGGATTAGGATTGGGTAGGCAAGTACTCCTAAATCCCTAAGGCACAACCTATTCTATGCTTCTTAAGTCTCTAGGGTTAGGTTAATTGTTCACCTAATCACTAGAAGTGTCTTAAGACTAAGGAACTGCTAGTGTCTATAAGAGCCCTAGATCTATGATGAGGAAGCTAAGAGCTCACTCCAAAAGTGAAGTCAACATGTAGCCAGCCTTAGAAGCTGTTGTTTGTGATGGTTTTTGAATGATTTTAGAAACTTCCCTGAGAAAATCCTTGCATTTTTCATTTATACAATCCCAATGTGAAAGTATAGGTTCTTCAGTGAAAATAGATGTGAAATTGAGCCTATTTGAATGAGATCTCATTCAGTTTTCACAAAAATCTCATTTTTCGCTCGGTTTATTGTTCTGGCTGTTATTTTCGCCACCTGGGAAGCAGCAGCCATCCAATCTCATTCATGGAGATGAACGACTGAGATTAACGATAAATCCACCCATTTCAGCCCATTAGATCACACGGATTTATCTAGACTATCCCATCAGCAATCGAACGGTCTGATTTGATTTGTGAGTCACGATCCCTCCCCTATGTTTTTTTTCTCGTCGCTGCGACCTTTGCGCCAATCACGTGGTCTTTGCGTGCCATACACTACGATGTCGTCGGCCACCATGCGGTGTTGACCCAGGTTGTAGGAAATTTTTTATTTTCAGCTTTAAAATTTATTTAAATCATATGGAACTTCCAAAATTCATAGAAAATAAAATACTTAATGAAAATTATAAATAAGGTCTCGTTGGATTCATCTTTCTGAGAGGAATCCAAAAATCTAAAATCCTCAAATTTCATTAAATATTTTGAGCTTAATTTAGGTTTTAGTTAAAATCAAATTTCTTAAACTACTTTAAAAATACAAATCGGATTGAGTTGAAATTTTTAGAGATTGAAATTAAAGTTAAACTACACATACGATAAAAATTTTAAGTCAAAAGGATTTTTAAATTAGGATATTTTCATTATGAAGTTCAAATAGTGAAAATAAATTAATGGACTTTATAAAAATCACAAAAAATCATTTAAATCAGCAGAAATTTTGAAAAATTATAACAAATCATAAAAAAAACCATAAACATGCAAATAGATACTCATTTTAAAGGTATTTCAGAAGAGAATTTAATAAAAATATTCCCATTTGATTATGAATAGTAATTAAAGCTTAATTTAAGTTTAACTAAAATTTTAATTAGTTTAATTACTCCCTAATTACCCAAGTAATTAATCCCAAACTTTTTGAGGTTGATTAATGGGATGACCTTTGCCTCCCATAATTTCTTGGGATTTATTTCTTGGTTAATTAGGAAAATTGCTTATCTTAGTCCTAATTACTTTCTTAATTAATTAGGTGATTAATTAACAATCTAAATAATAATAAAACCATTAGTTAAGTTTTTTAGTCATTGTGGAATAGTGAATGGGCATGGGGAATGAGATTGGGACCTCTTTCACATTCTTTTCCTAAGTTCATTCCACTTGCTTGAAATAATTAATTTGGGACTAATTAATAGTTTAATTCATTAATTAAATGGCTTAATTAATTAAATTAAAATCATAATCATTCCATATCTCATCTAATTAAGCTTCTTGGGTAGACTCTTAGATGTTCAATAACCTAAGAGAATCCTAAGGAAATTATAATTAGACCATATGGGTGGGAGAATTATAAGAGTACTTAATTAAGTCCCTTAGCTTAATTAATCATTAATTGTGAGTCAATCACTTTAGGCCCCTTTTATGTCTTAAGATCATTGTTAATTTAGTTGCTAATGCATATGCATATCATGTTGTCTCACCATTACTTGGGTAAATATGTTATGGTGATATAGGAAAGAGGTAATTAATGGACTTAACTCATATTACAACCTAATTAATCTTTAAAATCAACTTAATTTCTATTCATTGAACCAAATTGATTAACCAATATGGAAATGGGTTAGGAGCAGCAAATGATTGAATCTCCTCTTTTCTCTAAATCAAATTAAACTTCCAAAAATAACTTAATAAGAAGTTTTGCTTTACTTTAAATGATTATATTTGATATGATTGTCCTTAGAAATTAGTTTGATTGAATGAAACATGTGTTTTATGTCTTATTATTCCTTTCCAATCATATTAAATGATGTGTGTCATGTGTTTCCATGCATTCATGTTTTCAAAATGTTTAAACTTAAATGAATTTTCTTTATATCAAGCTTGCATGTGTTGATTTAACTTAATATATGTGTAGCTATTACCACTATTAAATCCAAATATATTTTCAAAAGTTTGAATGAGTAATAACATATGAAGTGATAGTAGTTATGATTACATATAAGTTTGCATCGCTTACAACTTAAGTATGCAAAATAGAGATTTCTTTTCTTTAATCCATATGTAGTTTCACATGTATTTGAATGTTAATAAGTATATAGTCTGTACATCCCGAGAATATGAGGCTTTAGTTAGCCCCAAGAAATATAGTTAATTACCTCACTTTCGTGGGTTAATAATGACACATACTTATTTAATTTAATCTACATGTGTTCCTACATTAAAATTGAGATGAAATTTTGTTTCACATACATAAATATTCTAAACAAATAAAAATATATTTTTTGCATCATTTTCTTTCTCTTACTTACATATACATTCATATGTAGTGAGATATCAAAGTATATATTCTGGACATCTCAGGAACACGAGGCTTTAACTAGCCCTAAGGAGGTCATTTGATTACATTACTTCCCTAGTTTAACAAAGGCACGTACTCACTTATTTCTCTTTACATGGGTATGTATCTGTGGCTAATGAATGGAAATCCCTCTTTTCTACTAAAAAATACATGCATTCATAATAGACTAAGTGATTGAAGTAATTTTCCATATGATTTGGGGTCTCTTTCCTTATGTTCTTACATACAAATTTACATGGGTTTGAATGCAAATGGGTACATAGTTTGGACATCCCGAGAATATGAGGCTTTAGTTAACCCCGAGGAGGTCATTTACTTCACTTCACTTCCATGGTTCAACGATGACACGTATCTATTTAATTTCATTCTTATGTCTTTTTGAATAATAATTTGGATAAAGCTCTAAATTAACATGATTAAGTAATTCAATCAAATAAGAAATATAAGCTTCAAATATACACATCTACATTCATCATTTGAGTGTGCTAAAATATGTTATATGTATAGATACACTTAGGATTAAATCATATGCATGTTATATGTGATGAAAAGGAATGATTGAACATAAATCATGTGATAGTATTTCAATTAGATTAATCTTAAGAAGCCTTTCACATTGAATATAATTATTTAAGGAGAACCTAAACGTAGGATTAATTTAAAATGTGTAATAAGTCATTCACTAAAAGGAATAAATTAAATTAACATGCTTCAAAAAATGGCTTAGGTTAGGGATGAAAGGGTCTCTTTTCTCTCTTTATAACACTTAGTTGCTAAGTGTAGGTCATATGAGATAAAATAAAACACAAATTAAAGCTTGCAAATCAATTAAAGCATTTTAAGTGAAACCACCCTTCAAATTGAATCTTTCTACACTTAGAAAATCTTAACTCTAAATCTTAGTTAGAATATACCACACAAGCCTTAATACACGCACATTATATTAAGTCACCACTTCTACTCTTATGTTAGAGCGATGCATGATTTGATGTATATTTTATTTTGTGATGTATTGGTTTAGACTGGATGTTATGGTGTATATTTTAAAAACTAGATGTTAGGTCGTGATTAGCTTAATCATGTTTTCTACAGAGGATTATGCTTAAAGGGTTGCTGAAAAATAAATATATATGCTAGCTTTGCAGGTTGCTTAAGCTCCTAAACATAATCCAAGTTAGGACAGGTGGGCTTGGTTACCCATGTGTAAGGTGCTAAGCCCAAACTATAAATATAAATGCTTGAGTTGTATGTATGTTTATCTAACCTCTATTTTTCAGGTGTAATTAGATTACTTTTTCTATTTTTAATATAATTTTGCATTAGGAATTAAGATTAGTGCTATGAGGGGATAAGGATGAACATTGGCTAGAAAGCTTTGTCCTGGGAGGCTATGTGATGCCTTTGAAGTGGTAAATCAAATCAAATGAAGATATAAAGATGAAGACATGAAGCATGAAAAATGAAGACCCTCCATAGCATTTATTATTTGTTATTATTTTTTTATGTACCGGGTTGTATAAAGGTAGAACTCGGCTACCCATTTTTACCTTTCAGATTATATGGTGGTACCCGATCGCACCGATCTTTTATGTCCCTGAGCTATTTCTCTCTAATGATACTTTGAAATTACCTGCCAGACTTTCTGAGTTTTTCAAGGGATGGTTCCTAATTAACGTTTCCCTACCATCTTGACAGTTGTCAACTGTTGAACCATTCATTGGAATTTCAAGAAATTCAATTTCTTACAAGAAGAAGCAAAAAATACGGGCATTGATCTCCTCCATCAGACAGTTGATGCCTCTCTCGTGGGAAAATCGTAGCCTCACCATATGAACTACGGGTCTTGATCGCCTCCAAACCCGATCGGTCCGACGAGGGCAGTTGACGCCTCTCTTGAGAAAAATTTGGAGCCTCGCCATACAAACTAGGGGCCATGATCACCTCAAAACCTGGTCGGTCTGATGAGGACAGCTGATGCCTCTCTCGAGAGAAAATTAAAGCCTCACCATATGAACTATGAGTCTTGATCGCCTCCAAACCCGATAGGTCCGACAATGACAGTTGACGCCTCTCTCGAGGAAAAACCGGAGGCTCACCGTATGAGCTACGGGTCTTGATCAACAAAGAGAATGACCTTCTCTTAAGAAGAAAGTCAGAGCTTCACTAGCAAAAAGAATAGAAAAAAAATTTTACCCTGGGTCTTGAACTTTTACTAGATGATTTCTCATCCAATGCAAAGGAATACTAGAGCATATGGGAGTTATGTCTCCTTGATTACCCCTAGGGGCATTTTATAGACCCACTATAGTGGAAAAGAAAAGATAATAAAAAATGAAAAAATGAAAAAAAAACAAAAAAGAGCTCATCAGCATGCATTTGCGTGCACGGGCACCTATGGACCAGCGCCGGCGCACTCATGGGGCTCCGACGAGTGCCCGTAAGTGCCTGTAAGCATCCGGTCGGGTCCGTAACCCCGGAGCCTTGCACCCGTGAGCACCCGCACACACCCGCGGCCCTACACTCGCGTGATCATAATCTTGTGCACCTATGAAAATTTATTCTCTCAAACTATATGGTTAATGAACACTCAAATTTTATTGAAGAATTTATTATTTTTAATTATTTGACATATTTTTTTGGATGATAGAGATATTGTCATCCAAAAATAGGGGGCAACTGATATGACACTAAAAATTCTACTAGTCGAAACACTAATATTGATGTCAAAAGCAATCTAATACTAAGTCGAAACTAGTCCAGATTAAGCACTAAAAATATCATTGAAAACTTTGGGTATCAGTTAAATCTCTAAATAGTTTTTAAATATAGAGTGTTTATGATCAAATCAAGCGTCTTGACGAGCCGGATCTAACAAGCCCAAGATCTCATGATTATGACTTTATTTGAGCATTCAAATACTTAAAATATATCAGATGATCAAGAGAATCATTTTGAATCATCCGATGGTGTGGTTTGGATTTTGCATATATTTATAGAAACGTCATCCCTCTAATCTATAAATAGCCCATCATTCTTCAAATGAGGGGAGCCCAAGCTAAAGAGAAGAGAGCATTCTAAAGCTTAAAATCCTTTAATGTCGTAGCGACTCGGCGGTTCTTAACGCCATCGACCCGCACCCGCCGTCGCCACCACCGCAATTCAGTCATCGTCAACTATCGCCCTGTATCACATCGCACCACCATCCTCGACCACCGGTCGCCTCATCGCCGTTAAGCGCGATTCGCTGCCGCTACTAACCATCGCTGGCTACGGCACCATCAATCATCATCGTCATCCATCAGTCGGTCAACACCGACCTCCATTAGGTCATCGTGGGACCACTGTCATGCTCGCCCCTGACCATCGGTACCCAGCCATCATCCCGCGACCTCGATCATTCGCCGCCGGTCACCCCACTGGCATCGCAGGTTATCAGACGCCGTCTTATTCAGATATCATTATTAATCATCAATTCTAACATTTATTCTTTAATCATGTATTATTCGATTCAGGATTCATTGTATCTTATATACAATTCTATAATCTCGTTATCAGAAAAACTTTGTACTACGAAATAGATATATTGTGGAAGATTTTTATTGTGCTAGGGGTCGTGATTTTTTTTCCATCTTCAAGAATTTTTTCACATAAAAATTCTGAAGTTTTATTATTCATTATTCAAATATATTTGTATATGTTGAATTTTATAACAAAATTATGACATAAATTTTTATTTTATTGAAATCGATTTTCTAGCATGCCACAACTTTATTTTACATTACAAATAATCAAAGTAAACAGCCACCTAATATTTATTTAACGGAGAATAATTTCGTACCCAACGGATCATCTTGACTCGGGTGACGAAGTAGAGGTCGCTCCAGGAGCTGTCGTCGTAGACCGCTGCTTGGTGTTCCTCCACGTTCACTGTTCCCGCCGAAAATGTCAATATCACTCTCTTTACGGTGCCGGCCCTTTTGCAGGACCTCAAGATTCCCAATAAACCGTTGATTGCCGGTTTTATCACTTCATTCTCTCTCACTCTCTCTCTCTCTCTCTCTCTCTCTCTCTCTCTCTCTCTCTCTCTATATATATATATATTTCAGAAAATAAAATGAAATAAAGGTGAATATATGTGAGAAGAATTAATAGTGTTTTTGTAAATATAGGTTTTATACTTGATTATATATGATTGTGATTTTCCGTTTTAACCTAATCATAAAAGTTTTGTTGGTTTCAATAAATACTTTAATTAAGTGTCAATTATTTTTTTGATTTTAAAATTTTAGAATTATTTTAAATATATCTTATTAAAGGATTTATTCTATTAAGTTTTGAGTTTAGCAGTTAATGTTTATTTAAATATATATTTATAATAATAGTATAATATATAATTTATTTTGAAGTTTATAGTAATATTTGTTTTTATTGATAAATATGAAAATATTAATAAGTAATTTTTATTATCATTATTTTATAAAAATTCACTGATTTAATTGTATCACACTTATATTTTAATTAAAGAGTATGTGTGTGTGTGTGTGTGTGTATATATATATATATATATATATATAATAATAATCTTTATAATATTTCATTTTAGTCATAATAAACCTCAGGGTCTTTTGAATTCATGGGAGTGGCGACGTGGAACAACCCCCCCACACACACACACACACACACTGCCACGTGTCACCTCGTCGAAGCTTTCGTCCATGTCATTGAGATCTGCCTTCCAAATGCAGTTCATTCGAGCCCAGGAGATCTAGCAGCGGCTTCACCTTTCAAAATTTGCTGTATATATATATAATTTTGGAAGAACTAATTAAGCGATTGATTAAATAATTTTTAGATCACTGATGGCTTATATAATAAGGGCTAGTAATTATGTCAAAAAGAATGAAAATTTGCATAATAAATATATGCTCATAATTATTGAATCAAGATTTTATATATATAGACAGAGACATATACATTGCAATTAAAGTCATTAAAATTATTTAATTCTTACCTTCTTGAAATATTGATTTGATCGGAATGTTCATACATCACATATAAATTAATAATTTCTTTTATATTTATATGCTTGTTGAATGGTCAAATAATTTTATATAAAATTTATCAACCTATATACAGTAATAATTTTCTGTAACTCTATCTAGTCATTATATGGCCAAATATGAATTGGATTGAAGTTATAGGAGTTTGTACTAACTTGAATCTCTGACCGCAGCCCTGACCTCATAACCCTTTTGAAGAAGCTTCATCACCAGCCATGAACCCACATAGCCACTGGCTCCAGTCACCACCACTGGACCTTTCCTCGCAGTCTCCATTTCTTCTTTCTCTCCCCCCTTAGCTTTAGCTCGACTTTCAAATTTATGCACAGCGAAGTAATCAATTTATAGAAAAACGGAAAAAATGTCATATGCACTACTAGCGGTTGCACTAACCAGGAGTCTGTAAGCGACTCAACGGCCATCCTACCTTTCCGTGCTTCATTGAAAATGTCAGCCACTGCACAAGGATGAGATTATAATCATCAAACGGTCGCCTGAACAGTTGACTGTTGGGTGGGGGAAATGGTTGTTGAGTTGGGCGTGGAAAGGTAGAGGCAATTTAGAGATTTTAAATTATTGCTTTTTGCATTTTGGCCTATTTTTAAAAATTAGCAAATAATTTTCAGAAAAAAAAAAAAAGAACAAATCATTAACTGGTCTCCGATTTGTCGGTTCCCTTAGGAAAATTTTTGCAAAGGACAACACTTTTTTAAGAAGCAATTAAAATAAGGCATGAGAGCTACTGTGACTGGTATTCGAGCGTATGAAGGCATAAATTTAATTTAACAGTCCAAATTAATAAAAAAATACAGAAAATGAACAAGAAATTTAAAAGTAATTATAATATTTCTAGTTATTTTGAAAATATTTGCCAAATTTTAGAGATATTTGTTTTGATACATTTTTAATTTTGACGTAAGATATTAATAAAATAAAGTTTTTCATGAAAATTTTAAAAAGATAAAAATTATAATAATATCTGAAAAAGTGTTGAGTTTCGTGAAAGCGATATTTAACGAAAATAATTATTTTTTCAAAGGATATACTAATCGCATTTGTTATTATTTTAAAAAGAAAAATATAAATTAGGATTTTCTAATCCGAATTTTTGTTAAAATGCGTTTTATGTTCATTAATTATTTATAGATAAATACGAAAAGGATTGATTGACTAATAGTATGTTATAACATATCTCAAAATAATTTTAATAGAAATTAAAAAAATTATTGTAATTATATTTAAATCATAATATTTTAATTTGTATATACTCTTTTTTAAGAAAATTAGATATTAATTATTAATAATATATTTTTATTATCACGCTCTTCCTCTCCTAGTGTGCCTAAAACTTCTCTATAGATCTTCAGCCAGCACGTTGGAAAACAAAATCTGATGCAAAAAAACGTATACGAAATAAAAATGAGTAGCACTTTCAATCTCAATGCTCGGATATTTTAGATCTTCAGTTGGGTGGTAAGTGACTAGTAGATTCTTCCACATAAGCACACCTTTTAAACCCTTATGGTCTTAAATTACAGCTCAATAAAGAGTAATATATTTTTCATTATTTTTTGCAGATGTGATTCAATCCCGTTATATTAAAAGGTGATCATAGCATTCATCTTTCATAATATGGTCATAAAATTAATGCTCCTAAAGGTATTCCAAAATTAAATTATATACAACAACTTGTTTAAACCTTTGCTTAGAATTAAAAATACTCTCTCTCTCTCTCTATCTCTCTATCTCTCTCTCTCTCCCTCTCAAACACACACACACACACACACATGAGAGTTCAAATTTATTATTCCTTCTCATCTTAAAGAACATTAGGATGTGTGATTGATTATGACAAAATTAATAAATATATCTTATATTGAACTACAATTAGATTTGCATAATGAGTCACTCTGAACATCTATTTGTTGCTTCATATATTAATTACAGTAAATTTAAAACCATATGATTCCTCATTGATTCAATATTATTGTGGCATTTATTTTTGGATGTGGGGTGAACATCACGCAGATCGTATGGGGTACTTATTGAAGTGATCGAGAATGTCATTAAGGTATGATGTATTATCTCGAAAGATAGATGCATCACCCAACAATAGACCTAATCACTTAATAAGAACTCCTAAGACATGATAAGTCTTCGTATTTACTAGAGATTTTTTCCTGTTTTACATAGAAAAGTAAGCGAGTTTGTTTTAAAATTTGGGTTCTTTAATTATGAAACTCATAGTTAATTACATCCTAGAAAATGAAATTTTCTAAGAATACTCTCGATTAAAGTAAGCAATTATTGTATCCAAAGATTTCAAGGTTAAGACTATTAAAGGATTGGTTATTTTAGAAAATCAAATGGGAATCTTCAATTGGACGATTTATTTTGGGATCCAAAGGAAACAAGTAGGAAATGCTCATGATATTAGGAAGTCTAGTGAGCATTCTAATCTACCCTATGATGAAGTTTAATATATATTTAAAAGTGAGAGGATTTATTTATTTGAGTTGAATTCTTATTAGATTGCTAGGGCTTATAATCCATCAACACAAGATTGTAGAAATGCCTAAGAGGTGAGGATTTAGGCTTGTAGCCCGAAGGAAATAGCTACCTTAGATCCTAAATCTAGGGAGCTTTAACACAAATTAAAGCACGATCTAAATCTAAGCGAAATGGGACATAATGATTTACTTTCACAAGAGAGAGTAAATCGTCCGACTCCTCTGGACTTACAATCTCCTGGAATGGTTGCTAGCTAACACATCCTATGATTCAAAACCCTGTAGGTCGGTCTTATAAATTGTAAGATAGCTAAGCTTGTTGTTTAATTGGAAAGAAACTAAAGTCCTAAACCCACTCTCTAAGAGACTAGAGCATGAGTGGTATGAACATATGACTTAGTCTAAAAGTGTAAATCTTTACAAATTTTATTTCATTTTGGCACATTCATTTTAGACAAAGACTTTTGGATTTTTATTGCCTAAATGCATGGTGAAATGGGTTTTTGGCTAAATCAATGAGAAGAGGGTGTTCTCTACCACAAGATATGCCCTCACAGGTCAAGCATTCCCTTGTCATACAAGGATGGAGATCCCATATATTCAAAGAAGAAGCAATATGCATGCATGATGTGAGACATACAACCATATAGCTAAGGGGTTACTAAATCTTTTAATTATTTTATTTAAATCCTAGGCTTTATGGTGAGGTTATGAATTATTTTAAAACTTGGTTATGAGTTGTTAGTTTGGTAGAAAAATTAATTTTTATCCTAAGAGCCAACCGCATCTAGGCCAGATAATAAAGCATCGAATATAAAGAAACTATGAAAATCATGAAGTCCTAATGCGTAATTTAAGCATAACATCAAATAATTTTATAAACTAACGCAAAAGAATAAAAGGTCAGTGCGGCCAAGTACTGTCGAACACCTCAGAAAAGAGAAAATTGGGTAGCCGAGCTCTACCCTTATACATCTCAGAATATAAAAGAATAATTACAGTTAAAATGAAATTATATGTTATGGGAGTCTTCTTTCTTCATATCTTCTTTCTCCTTCTTTAGTCTTAATTTGCTCCAAAGGCATCATAGGGCACCTCAAGACTAAAACTTTTGTCTACTGCTCATCCTAATCCCTCATAGCATTAATCTTAATTCTTATTGCAAAAATTATATTTATATGAGAAAAGTAAATCTAATTACACCTGTAAAACAGAGGTTAGCTAAACATACATATAATCTCAAGCAATTATATTCATATTTTGGATTTAGCACCCTACATATGGGTAACCAAGTCCACATGTCCTAACTTGGATTATGCTTAGTGGCTTAAGCAACCTGCAAACAAAATATTTATATTTATTTTAAGCAACCCCTTAAGCATAATCTCATGTAGAAAATATGATTAGGCTAGGAGCGACCTAACATTCAATCTACGAAATATATACCCTCACATCTAGTCTAAAATATTAAATTACAAAATAAAATATACATCACACATACATCATCCTAACTTAGAACTAGAAGTGGTGGCTTAATTCTGATGTGTGTGCTAAAGATTTGTGAAGTATGTCTTAACTAAGCATTAGAGTTATGATGTTCTAAGTGTGGAAGAATTTAACTTAATCATAAAGGTTGGTTCCACTTCAAGTTATTTAGTTGATTTGTGAATTTTAATTTATGTTTTACTTGGTTTCATTTGATTTACACTTAGCATCTAAGGGTTATATAGAGAGGAAAGAGAGTTACCCTCTTTTATCCCTATCTTAAGCCATTTTCTAAAGCACATTTTTATGACTTAGTTCTCTTTAGTGAATGGCTTATTAAATATTTTTTTATTAATCCTAATTTGGGTTAACTTTAAATAATCATATTCAATATAAAAGGCATCTTGGGATTTACTAATTGAATTACTATCACATGACATATATCAAATCATTCATTTCCATCTCATGTAACATGCATATAACTTTAACACTTAGCATATCTATACACACAATATATTTTTGGCACACTTAAATGATAAATGTATGCTTACATACTTAGTGGAAAAATAAGATTTTCATTCATTAAGCAAGTATATGTAAAATGTATAAAAGATATAAACAAGTACATGACATTGTTAACTAGAGAAGTGAGATAATCAAATGATCTCCTTGGGGCTACTTAAAATCTCGTATTCCCGGGATGTCCAGACTATATACTATTGACCTCACTTTTTGAGTGAGTTCTCAACTTTCTCATCATAGATCTAGGACTTTTATTAGCTTTAAGACACTTCTAGTGATTATGTGAATACTTAACCTAAGCTTAGAGACTTAGAAAGGTTAGCCACAGGGATAGGTCATGCCTTAGGGACTTAAGGATACTTGCCTACCCTATCGCCTAAACCCAACCTATGTTCACATTCTCAAATCAAATCTCAAATTCATACCAAACTCTAATCATAACCCCATGATCAAATCTAAGCTCAAAATCTTTCATAAACCTTATGATTGAATTCCATGGCCTTAACTTTAGCCAAATCCAATTCAACCCAAATTCAATTAATCTTCTCCAAGATCAATTCAATCCCTCATTTATTTATCAAATCCAAGTCCAAACTCAATTCCAAATGATTGAAACCCAAAACCAAATCCAACTCCTAAAACTCTTCCTAAGCCATATGATCCACTCTCATAAGGTTAGCCAAAATCCCCTTTAAACCAAATCAAAATCAATTGATTTCTTTATAAATCAATTATTTCTTCATTTATATTCACAAATATAAATAAAATCCATACTCAAATGGTCAAACCAAATCAAACTAATCAAACCAAACTAAGACACTTCTTAAGCCATATATACCTTCCTCCATGAGATTAATCAAATCTTAACCCAAATCAATCCAAAATCAATTAATTTTTTTTTATAAATCAATTATTCCTTCATTTATATCCATAAATATAAATGAAACCCACCTTCCAATGATAAATCATTTTCTTCCAAATCACTCCAAACTCAAGTGATTTTCTTATGAATCATTTATATCTTCATTTATATTCTTAAAAATAAATGAAATATAAATCCAAGTGGCCAAAACTAAATCCAAAGTCAAACTAAAGTCCAATTTATACCCATTAAGCCAATTTCTTGGACTTAACCAAAATCCATCTAAACCAAGCCAAAATTAATATATTTTCTCTTGAATCAATCATTCCTTTAATCATCTATCCAAATATAAATGAAACCTATAATTATCTAGCCAAATTGGAATCAACCCAAGTCAAGCCCAACTTAGCCCTTTTGACTTGAAAATTCCAAATGAACCAAAACTTATCATAGCCTAAATTAATTGTAGTTGGATTTATATTTCAATCCTAAGCTCATGTATAAATCTAACTAAACCTTAACCAAGCTAAAACCAAGCAAATTAACCCCTTTAGGTCCACTTGACCCAAAGTGGCCTAAAGAACCCATATGAACCAAGTTCCAATCTAACCTAAATTGAATTGAACCAAGCTCATTCAAATCTCATACCATGATCACACAGATGATCAAATTTTAAAAGCACAAAACTTACACCAAATCAATTGGAACCATTGATTCACACCAACTCATGATCAATGATTGAACATGACTTGACCGTCAATTGAGCCAAACCAAGTCTAATTGGCCATTTGACTCAAGTTGACCCAAATTGGCCTAAAAGGCCAAACTGGGTCAAATCATGATCCAACCCAAATTAATTGCAACCAATGACTCAAGTTCATTCCAAATCGATTATTGAACTTGACCAAAGTCATAATTGAGCCCAATTTGATCAATTGGTCAACTTGGCCCAACTTAGCCCAATTTAACCTAAAGGGTTAAATTGACCAAAATCTAAATTAAATTCAAATTGATTCAAACCAAAGCTCACAATCATTTTCAATTAACCAATTGAACATGAACCAATACCTAACCCAATCCAATTTGGTCAATTTAGTCAAATTGATCAATTTGACCCATTTGACCCATTTGATTCCAAATGAGCCAAAATCAAACCTAGGCCAAATTAATTAAAACCACTTGAACCAAAACTCTCCAAATCATCATTTGGACCTAACCTACGCTTTAGTTTGACCCAATTTGACCAATTAATGAACCTAACCCAAGATGACCCAATATTAACCCATTTGACCAAATGAAGCCAAAACCCATGAAACCAACCCATGACCTATTGGAGGCTGGTCAAATCGGACCCAAACCCATCTTGGGTCAGCCTAAAGTTAGCCCAAATGCTAAGAGAACCCAATCCAAGCTATTTCCCCTCTTTACATAGGATTCCACCTATAAATGACAAAGTCCACTCTCCCATCATATGGGAACCCTCACCATTTGGGGTCTGACCTAACCTCCTAGCCCACCCTAAGTGGGCTAAAACTTGCCATGGTCTAAAGGGAGGTGAGTTAACTCACCTCCCTTATAAACTGAGCACCCATTGGATCCAAAGAAGGAGATCAGACCATATCATGCCTTGCGCTACCTCAGACTCCTTCCTCCAACCAAACTGAGCCACATGGATATGACTACCACTCACACTCAAGTGCCAAAAAAAATGGGAGACAATTCTATCCATCCACCTCAACAAATTGAGGAATATACCCCCTCAATTCAAACCAGATTTCACTTGAAATCAAATCCTTGGAGCTCCCGAGAGAGAAACAAAACTCCCTAACACTCCTCAGAGCTTCCCCAAGACCTCCCCACACAGCCATAATAAGGGAGCTCAATCTCGATCTAAACTTTTCCTTCTCTCAACCAAACTTCAATTCCTCTTACACACACATTCCACACATATCATTGAAGCCATCCAAGTCATTTTTCAAGCTCCAAGGCCACCGGAGGATGGACTTCGACCAAAGCCAAAGCTCCAAAGCACCGTTCTTAACCAATCGAGTGATCCACTTGGAACCAATCCAATTGCTACTCAACAGGGCCTTATCTCTACTAAACAAAGCATCCTCAAGCATGTGAACCGTCGGTCTTAGCTCTGATTAGTTAATTGCTTCAAATTAAGCTCTAGGCAGAAAATGGGTTGGTCTTTTGTGAAGAAAATTTGCATGTGAGCCAATCATAGCCATTGGATCTTCGTGGATCCTTCACGCAAAGTTGTGGGGTGGTTTTGGAATGAATTTGAGCTCAGATCGAGTGATCCATGGCAGACGAGCTCCATCGTTCATCGCTTGTAGGAAGATAGATCATGGGACATCTGTTCCGCATGATTGGCATGGACAGCTATGATCAAATCATGTTAGATCCATCACTTAATCCCTTCTTAGCTACGAGTTTGATTGTGGCATTCCGATCTTAGATCGGACAACCCACGGGAAAGCACGTCCCACTGCCATCCGAGTCAGTCGCAGATGTGATAACTTAAATAGTCAATCCCACGACACCATGTGGAAAGCACGCCACATCTGTGTGCCACATGCCGTTTATGGGATTAGACTTAATTAGGGCTAATTAAGTGGGTTTTAAGGCTGAAACTTTAATATTTTATAACTAATTGTAGAAAAATCCAAAAAATATAAATAATGGCTCATTTTAAAGGTATTTCAGAGGGAAATCCATTAAAATTATCCTTAATTAATATTAAATAGTAATTTTATCTTAATTAAGGTTTAATTAAGAAATTAATTAGCCTAATTACTCCTTAATTAATTAACTAATCAATTTCAAACTTTTTGAGAATGTTTAGGGGGATGACCTCTATCTCCCCTTGTTATCTTTGAATTTATTGGTTAATAAATTGGGGAAAATGATTGCTTAAGCCTTAATTACCTTCTTAACTTAATTAAGTGATAATTAAGCATGAATAATAATTAATCAATAAATTGGACCCCTTAATCACTATTTAATAGTGGGGAGACTTAGGGAATTGGATTGGGGCCTTCTTCATAATCTTTCCCTTAAGTTTCTTTCTCTTTCTCAAAAAAAATGCTAAGCAAAGATTAATTAACTACTTAATGACTTAATTAGTGAAATTGAAGCTCAAATCATAACAAATCTTTTATAATTTGGATGAGAGAGCTTATGGAATTAATTTGGGACTCTTTCCCAACCTTTTCCTCTTAAGTCCATTTCATTTCAAAGGATAGTTAAACAAATTTGGCAATTAAGTAAAGAGAAATGGATTAATTGATTAATGACTTAATTAATTAAACTAAATATCCAAATACATCTAATTTTTCTTAATTGATCCATGGGTATACCTTTAGGTGTTTAATAGCCTAAAGAGAGTTAACGAAATTATGATTTGCTCATATGTATGGGAAAGTTATAAAAGTAATTAATTAAGTTCCTTAAGCTTAATTAATAATTAATTGTGAGTCAATTACATTAGGCACTTTCATTTCATAAGACCAATGCTAATTTACTTTTCAATTCTTTTCCATACTACATTGGCTCATAAGTATTTGGATAATTACCTTAAGGTAACATAGATAAGGGTTAATTACTTGATTTAATTCATATCCCAATTTTATCAATCCAAAAAAATCAACTTAATACTTCATTAAATCAAATTAACTCACACATATGGGAATGGAACTAGGATTAGCAAACATGTTCTCACCTTTCCTAAATCAAATCAAACGTGAGATTGAAAAAGATAATAAGAAATTTTGATTTATTTTAAATGAGCTTATTTAGTATGATTGTTCTTAGGAATTAGTTGGATTGAATGAAGTCATGTGCTTATGCCCATTATTTCTTTCCAATCATATTAAATGTTGCATGTCACTTGTGATCATGCATTCATCTTTTTCAAAAATTAATTAAATCAAATTATTTCCTTTATGTCAAGCTTGCATGTGTTGATTTAAATTAATATATACGTGGCTATTATCATTATTAAATCTAAAATTCTATTTTCTAAAAATTTATAAATGAATGACTATATATGCTATGAATGTTAGTTATAAGCATATAGGAGATGTATATGATTATAGCTTAAGTGTATGAAGTGAAGTTTCTTTTCTTTCATTCATGCATTAATTTATATAAGTAAGAATTGTAATGGGTATATAACTTGGACATCTTGGGAATACGAGGCATTATTTAGCCCCAAGAAAGTCATTTGATTACCTTACTTCCTTGGTTTAATAATAACACATACTCCATTTGATTTCATTCTTACATACTTCAATACTATAATTAAGATAAGACTTTATTCCATGTGCATAAATATTTCAAATATATAATTTTAGCATGATTTTTCCATTATTATAGTTATTTGTACATTCACATATATTTATGAATAGCAAGTATATCTAGTCTCGACATTCCGAGGATGCACGACTTTAAGTAGCCCCAAGGAGATTTTTACATCACTCCCTTGGTTAACAATGGAAAAGTACTTTCTTAGAACTTTTATACATTTGTGTGTGCATTTAGCTAATGAATGAAAATATTTATTTTTCAACTTTATTCCATATGCACAAATATTTTAAAAGATATAACTTTAGCATGATTTTAACATTCTTGTAGTTATTTGTACATTCATATGTATCTAAAAATATCGAGTATATCTAGTCTGGACATTATTGGGATGCGCAGCTTTAAGTAGCCCTAAAGAGGTTTTACCTCACTCCCCTGGCTCACGATGGTAAAGTACTTATTTAAAACTTTTATACATTTGAACGTGTATTTAGCTAGTGAGTGAAAATCTCATTTTTTACAAAATTCATTTATGCATCCTTCATTTAAGTGTGCTCAAAACATATTGCATGTATATGTAAATTTAGGATTCAATTATGTGCATGTTACATATGATGGAAAGAAATGAATGAACATGTGTCATGTGATAGTAATTAATTCCAATTAATCTTAAGATGCCTCTCTTATTGAATGAGGTCATTTAAAGTGAACTTAAACTTAGGATTAATTATAACATATAATAAGCCATTCACTAAAGAGAATTAAGTTTAATTAAAATGCATTAGAAGTAACTTAAGGTAGGGATGAAAGAGATTAATCCTCTATTTTCTTCTCTTTAAAACACTTAGTTGTTAAGTGTAAGTCAAATGAAATAAAAGAAAACACTAACTAAAATTCTCAAATCAATTAAATCACCTAAAATGAAATAAACTTCTTATGATTAAATATTCTTCCATACTTAGAAAATCATAACAAAGTTTAGTTAAGGCATACTATACAAGATTTAATACACACACACTTTAGAATTAAGTCACCACTTCTAGCTTTATGTTAGGATGGCTCATTGAGTGATGTATGTTTGGTTTTATGATGTCTTATTTTAGACTGGATGTTGGGGTGTATGCTTCATTGACTAGATGTTAGGTTGTAATTAACTAAATCATATTTTATGCAGGGGATTGTGTTTAAGGGGTGCTTAAAAAAATATAAATGATCTCTTTTGCATGTTAACCCCTAAGCATAATCCAAATTAGGACAGGTGGACTTGGTTACCCATATGTAGGGTGCTAAGTCCAAATTATTCATATAACTTCTTAGATTGTATAGTGTGTTTAGCTAGCACTTATTTTGCAGATGTAGTTAGATTCATTTTTTCTATTTTTAATGCAATTTTGCATTAGGAATTTGGATTAGTGCTATGGGGGTTAAGGATGAACATTGATCAAAAGGCTTAGCCCTAGGGTGCCATGTGATGCCTTGAAGCTTACCAAGTCAAAAGAAGCAAATCAAATGAAGAAATGAAGGGATATGAAGACTTGAAGATTTGAAGAGACCACCGCATCCTAGCATCTATCATTTATAAATTATAAATATCAGTTCATTTATTGGGCTGTATAAGGGTAGAGCTCGACTATCCATCTCCCTTTTTGAGTTGTATGATGGTACCTGACAGCACCGGCCTTTTATTCTTTTGCGTTAGATTTATAAAGTTGATTGATATTTTGTTTAAAATTGTGCAATAGAAATAGCATGCCTCTTCATAATTTTTTAAACTAATGTGTGGCCTAGATCTGATTAGGCTCTTAGGGAAAAATAATTTTTTTACCCAACTATAACTCATAATTAAAGTTTTAAATAACTCATAACCTCACATAAAGCCTAGGCATTAAATCAAGATAACTAAAAGATTTAGCAATCCCTTAGCTGAATGTTATATCTCTTACACCGTACATACCATATTATATCACTCTTGTAAAATAGGGCCCCCCGTCCTTACACATATAAGGAACGTTTGACCTATGAGAGCAGCCCCTATCGTTGGAGCTTCACCCTCTTCTTTCTTGATTTAGCCCATAACTCATTTCAACATGCATTTAAGCATACAAAAATTTTGTGGTCTTTTTTTCAAAATGAAGAGTCTAAATCAAATAAAAATTGAAAATATTTGCATTAGACTAAGCCATTATTCACACCACTCATTCTCTAGTCTCTTATGGAGTAAGTTTAAGGACCTTAGTTTCTTTCTAAATAATAACAACTTAACTATCTTGCAAAATTATATGACTTGACCACATAGTTTTAAATCGTTGTAGGAGTTAGCGGGCTACCACTATAGTTGATTATAAGTCCAGCAGTCGGGTGGTTTACCCTCTCTTGTGGAGGTAAATCATATACCCATTTTCTCTTATATTTAGGTCATGCTTTGGCTTATGCCAAAGCCCCCTAGATTTAGGATATGAGGTTACTATTTTCTTTGGGATACAAGCATAAATTCTCACCTCTTAGGCATTTCTCTAACCTTGTGTTGGTGGATTATAAGCCCTAGCAATATAATAAAAAAAATTCAACTCAAACAAAATAACTCTCCACAATTTTAAACATATAAAGCCCAATTATTGGGTAGATTGGAATGCTCACTATGTTTCCTAGTATCATGAGCATTCCCTACTCATCTCTTTTGGCTCCCAAAATAAGTTCCTTCTTTTTGATCTATCATTATTAATTTTCCAAATATAACCAATTTATTGATAATCTTATACTTGAAATCATTGCAGACAATAATTGCCTACTTTAATCGAGAGTATTCCTAAATAATTTACCTTCCTTAGGTTCTAATTAACTATGGGGGTTTGCCCCTATAGAAAACTTTAGAATCTAATTTAATATAAAACCTATTTTATTCATCCATGTAAAGCAGGAGAAAAATCTTTGGTATATTCGAAGACCCATCATGCCCCAGGAGCCCTCATTAGATGATTAGGTTCATTAAAGGGTGATGTCCCTATCTTTTGAGATAGTGTGTCATACCTCAATGTCATACCCGATCACTTCAATGAGTACCCCCACAAATCTACGTGGTATCCCCTGTACCACATCCAAAAATAAACACCACATATACTTGTTATCTTCAATACGTATTAATGTATACATGACTAAAAAGATGAAAGTCATGCAATAGTTGATATTTTTCTTAATTGAATTATTTATATATATGGATTAAAGCTCTATCCAAATTATAATACAAAAATTCATATGAATGAAATTAAATAAGTACGTGCCTTTGTTAACCAGGGAAGTGAGGTAATCAAATGACCTCCATGGGGCAACTTAAAGGCTCATATTCTTGGGATATCCAGACTATATATTTATTAACATTCAATCATATGTAGATTCATATATATGAAAAAAAAAGGAACGAAGCTTTACATCCACATATTACATGTTTTAGTGACTTAAGAAATCATGAATGCATATATTTTTACTAGAAGAGAGGGAAGGTTTTCATTCCTTAATCACATACGCATACACATGTATAAAAGATGTAGCAAATATATGTTGTAGTTAATCAGGGAAGTGAGATAATCAAATGACCTCTTTGGGGCTACTTAAAGCCTTGTATTCCTTGTATATCCAAACTATATATTTGCTATCTTAAATACAAATTAATGTATTCATGAATTAAAGGAATAAATACCATGTAAAGATTGTATTTTTCATTGGTTTAATTATTTATGCACATGAATTAAAGCTTTATCCAAATTCTAATACCAAAATACATAAGAATGAAATTAAATGGGCACCTACCTTTGTTAACCAGGAAAATGAGATAAATGACCTCCTTGGAGCTACTTAAAGCCTCGTATTCCTGGGATGTCCAGACTATATACCCATTAACATTCAAACATATGCAAATCTATATATGAATTCAAGAAAGAGAGCCTCACATTCACATAACTAAGTTATAAGCACATGCAAGCTCTATATGAGTTTATAACTATCATCATTCCACATATTATTATCAATTTATAAGCTTTGGAAAATAAATTTGAATTTATTATTGATAATAGCCACACATATCATTAAGTTAAGCCAACACATGCAAGCTTACATCAATAACATCTATTTAATTCATTTAGATTTGAAAACATGAATGCATGGACTCATAGTAAATACAACATTTAGAAGTGATTAGAAAGGATTAGCTAAATATAAGCACATGATTTATTCAAATACATTAACTCCTAAGAACAATCACATCAAATAAAATTATTTAAAGAAAACCAAAGTTCATTATTACCCTAATTCTGAAAAAATGGATTGGACTGAGGAGCAGGTGCAAAGTGAAGGAACGACTCGTCCTTGATTTTGGATTTGAGTTGATTTAAAAAAAGATAAATTATTTGTTGTTTTGACTCCATTCTCATGTTGGTAATCTTAATTAGTTCAAGGAAAGATAATTAAATGAATTTTATGAGTTAATTAAGTTGAAATATTAATTAAATAACTTAATTACCCTTTCCTATGCTTCTTTAATTTGATTAATCATTTAATCATGAGCCATAAATGATATTAACATGTGAGAAAAGTAAAGTTACAATGCTCTTAAAGGACCTAATGCAATTGGTTCATTATTAAAGATTAATTAAGTTAAAGAACCTAATAAAGTACTCTTATGATTTTCCCACACTTATGGGTTAATCATAATTTTTTTAAAGGATTTTTATGTTATTAAACACATAAAGAGGAACCCTCTATTTCATTATTAATTATCTGATGTGATTTGCATTTCAATTTGATTTAATTAGCCATTTAATTAGTTAATTAGACACTTAATTAATTACCATCTTAATTAATCCTTTTAATAATGAATTGAACTTAAGAAAGAGATTAGGAAGGAGGTATTAATCATTCTCAAATTGAAATAGGGGAGGCCTCCCTTTATTCAAACTCATCCATCTCTCAACCCAACTTCAATCAAACTTGCACACACCTTCCTTGCACCTAGTCGAAGCCATACGAATTGTTTCCCAAGCTCCAAACCCATCGAAAGTGGGAGTTCGATCAAGAAGGAATGCCAAATAGGAAGATCTTGGTCTCCAAGAAAATCTACCCCAAATCAAGGCCTAAGCTCCTCAACAGGGCTTCATCTCTACAAGATGAAGCTACCTCCATCGATCCCACCATCGGTCTTGAGCTCCGCCGAGGTAATTCCTCAAAACCATAGCCTAGGTGGTTTCGGGTTTGGTCTTTTATGAAAGAAATTTTCATTGCATGTGATCTTAGCCATTGTATTTGTTCCTCTTCTTACCTTAATGGTGTGACATCATTGTAGAATCAATCCAAGCTTTGGTGAGCTTAGATCGAATGAAGAAAGATGGATGACATCCACCTTTTATCGCTCCCTAATTAGTAAGATCACAGGTCGTTCATTCTGTGTAATCAAAATGGATGACTATGATTAGATCATGCTTAGATTCTTGATTATTCCCTCTAAATGGCAAGATTAATCATGGTCGTCTGATCTTAGATCAGATGGTCCATGAGAAAGAGCAACTGCCGCCAGCTGACTCAGCCGCACGATGTGATAACTTAAATAACCTATCCCATCGTGCCACATGGAAAGCACGCTGCATCAGTAGCCACGTGGTGCTAACAGGATTAGGGCTTTAATTAGGATTAATTAATCTATTTTAAGGCTAAAACTTCCAAATTTAATAACTAGTTATAGGAAAACTAAAAAAATACAAATGAGGGCTCATTTTAAAAGTATTTCAGAGAAGAATTTAATAAAAATATTTTTAATTAATTTTGAACAGTAAATAAAGCTTAATTAGAGTTTAATTAAAAATTTAATTAGCTTAATTACTCTTTAATTAATCATCCAATTGATTTTAAACTTTCTGAGGATGTTTAGGGGGATGATCTCTGCCTCCCCAATTTTTCTTGAAATTTATTGGTTGCTTAATTAGAAAAAATTAAATGATTAAGCTCTAATTACCCTCTTAACTTCATTAAAGGGTGATTAAGCATATGAATACTGATTAATTAATTATTTGGACTCCCTAATCACTATTGAATAGTAAGGAGACTTAGAAAAGTGGATTGGAGCCCCCCTCCTAATTCTTTCTCTAATTTTTCCTTTCTTTTCAACTAAAGTCCTAATTATTAATTAAATTAAAAACTTAATTAGTAAATTCAAATCATATTAAATCATGCTTAATCCAATGGATGGCTTATGGAATTAGGTGGGGACCTCTTTTCCAACCTTTTTCCCATAAGTCCATTTCTTTTTTTAAAGATAATCAAATTTGATAATTAAGAGAGGGAAAATGAATTAATGGATTAATCCTTTGATCAATTAAACTAAAAATTTAATTAAATCTAATTTCCCTAATTAATCCTTGGGTAGCTCTTTGGGTGTTCAAGAACCTAAAGCTAATGAAATTATGGTTAACTCACATGTGTGAGAAAACCATAATAGTAATTAAGTGAGTTCCTTAAGCTTATTTAATTAATGATTATGAGCTAATTGCATTAGGCCCATTTCATTTCATAGGAGCATTGCTATTTACTTTTCAATTCATTTGCATATCATATTAACTCATAATTGTTTAATTAATTGCCTTAAGGTAACATATGTACGAGTTAATAAATTGATTTAATCCATGCTTAACTTAATCAATCCATAAAAATCATTTAATTACTTCTTATTAATTAAAATTAATTTACACATATGAGGAATGAGATTACGATTAGCAAACACCTCTTTCTCATTTCTTAAATCAAATCAAACATAAAATTAAAAGCTACTTTAGGAAACTTTAGTTTATTTTAAATAAGCTTGTTTAATGTGATTATCCTTAGGAATTAGTTGGCTTGAATGAAATTACATGTTTGTGTTCCTTTATTTCTTTCTAATCATATTAAAATATTGCATGTCACTTGGTTCATGCATTCATTTCTTTCAAAAATCAATTAAAAATAAATGATTTCCTTTATATCAAATTTGTATGTGTTGACTTAATTAAAAATATCTATGGCTATTATCACTATTAAATCTCAAATATATTTTCAAAAGCTTATTAATGAATAATAATACATGTTGTGACATTAGCTATGCATACATAGGAGGCGCATGTGAATATAAGCTTAGTGTATGAAGTGAAGTTCTTTTCATTCATTCATATGTTGATTTGCATAAGTATGAATGTTAGTGGGTATATTAGTCTGGACATTCCGAGGACACACGGCTTTAAGTAGCCCCAAGAAGGTTCCTACCTCTCACTCCTAGGGCAAAATAATGGCGACATACCCATTTGATTTCATTCTTATGCATATTGACATTAGAATTTGGATAGAGCTTTAATTCATTCACATAAATAAATCAATTAAATTAAATACAATTTTGCATGATTTCCATTCTTATAGTTGCTTATACATCCATATGTATTTAAGAATAGTGCGTATATCTAGTCTAGATATTTCGGGGATGCACAACTTTAAGTAACCCCAAGGAGATTCCTACCTCACTCCCCTGGTGCAAAATAATGGCGAAGTATTTGCTTAGAACTTTCATACATTTGAATGTGTATTTAGCTAATTAATAAGAATCCTCTTTTCTATGAAAATCATTCATACAACCTACATTTAAGTGTGCCAAAAACATATTGTATGCATAGATATGTTTAGGACTTAATCATATGCATGTTATATATGATGGGAAGAAATGAATAAACATATGTTGTGTGGAAGAAATTAACTCCAATTAATCTTAAGATGCCTTTCTTATTGACTAAGTCTATTTAAAATGAACTTAAACTTAGGACTAATTTAAAAGATGTAATAAGCCATTCATTAAAGAGAATTGATTATTTAATTGACTTTAGATGTGACTTAAGATAGGGATAAAAGAGAGTGTCCTCTCTTTTCTTCTCTTTATAATGCTTAGTTGTTAAGTGTAAATCAAGTGAAACAAAAGAAAATATTAAGTAAAACTCACAAATCAATTAAATCACTTAAAGTGAATCCCTCCTTTATAGTTAAATCCTATCTTACTTAGAAAATTATAATAAAGCCTAGTTAAGGCATACCACACAAGCCTTAATACACACACCTTAAAATTAAGTCACCACTTTTTTCTTATGTTAGGGAGGTGCATGGTTTGATGTATGTTTGGTTTTATGATGTATTATTGTAGACTAGATGTTAGGGTATATGCTTCGTAGATTAGATGTTAGGTCAAAGTTAGCCTAATCATATTTTATGCAGGAGATTATGATTAAGGGGTGCTTAAAATAAATATAAATGGTATTTTCTCTCTCTCTTTTGTAGGTTGCTTAACCCCTAAGTACAACATAAATTAGGACAGGTAGACTTGGTTACCCTTGTGCAAGGCTCTAAGTCCAAGTTATACATATAATTACTTGGGTTGTATGGTGTGATGGTGTGTTTAGCTAACACTTTTTTTGCAGGTATAGTTAGATTTTCTTTTCCTATTTTTAATATAATTGTGTATTAGGAATTAAGATTTGTGTTATGGGGGGATTAGGATGGGCAGAGGCTAGAAGGTTTTGTCCTGGGAGGTCCCCGCGATGCCTTTAGAGCAAGCAAACCCAAATGAAGAAATGGAGGAGATATGAAAAAAGAAGATAAAAAGATCCCCCCATAGCATTTATTTATTTATAAAAATTATAATTATTCTTTCATATATCGGGTTGTATAATGGAACCCATTTCTCTTTTTTAGGTTGTAGGCTGTACCCAAGACTTAGCCTTTATTCTTTTACATTAGTTTTATAAATTATTTTATCTTTTGTTTACAATTGTGCAATAGAAATGACATGTATTTTCCTAGTTTCTTCATATATGGTGATTTAATGTGTGGCCTAGATCTGCTTAGGCTCTTAGGGAAAATTAATTTTTCTACCTCAACTACAACTCATAACTAAATTTTATAAATAACTCATAACCTCAAAAAAACCCTAAGCATTAAATCAAGATAATTAAAAGATTTAGCAACCCCTTAGCTGGATGTTATATGCTTAAATATCATGCATGTCATATCGTTTTACTTTTGCAAAGAGAGGGTTTCCATCCTTGCACGATAGAGGAAGACTTGACCTTTGAGGTTCTCCTCTGTGGTGGAAAACACCTCTTTCCTTCTGATTTAGCCAATAATTTTATTTCATCATGCATTTAGACATATAAAAAATTTATAGCCTTTATCAAAGTAAAGAGTCCAAAATCAAATAAAAATTGATAAGATTTGCATTAGACTAAGTCATTATTCATACCACTCATGCTCTAATCTCTTAGGGAGTGGGTTTAAGTACTTAAGTTTCTTTCTAAGAATAACAACCTAACCATCTTGCAAAACATATGAACTAAATGCCACTCTAGGCGGTTATAAATCCAACAGTCGGGTGGTTTACCCCCTCTTGTGGAGATAAACCATATACCCATATTCACTGAGATTTATGACGTGCTTTGGCTCCCACTAAAGCTCCCTAGATTTAGGATCTAAAGTTACTATTTTCCCTCGGGCTACAAGCATAAGCCCTCACCTCTTAGGCATTTCCATAATCTTATATTGTGGGATTATAAGTCATAATAATCTAACAAAATTCAACTTCAAACATATAAAGCCCAAGCATAGGATAATTTGGAATGCTTACTAGGTTTTCTAGTATCACGAGCATTCCATACTCATCTCCCTTTGACTTCGATAAATAAGACTCTCATTTTTGATTTATCCTGATTGATTTTTCAAATATAGTCAATTTATTGATAGTCCTATCTTTGAAATCTTTGGAGATAATAATTGCTTACTTTAATTGAGAGTATTCCTAAGGAACTCACCTTTCTTAGGATACAATTAACTATGGGTGCTTGTCCCCAAGGGAACTTTAGAACTCAGTTTAAATAAACCTTGATTTATTCATTCATGTAAAGTAGGGAGAAAATCTATGGTATATTCGTAGACCCATCATGCCTTTGGAGTCCTTATTAGCTGATTAGGTCCATTGTAGGGTGGTGATTTCTATATTTTGAGATTGTGCACCATTCCTTGATGTCATATATGATTACCTTAATAAGTACACTCTCAGATTTGTGTGGTGTCCCTCATACACATAAATCAAAAATAAACACCACAGAAGATTGAAGTCCCACCTTCAAATTTAAGATTCTAAATCATCATAGGAGAATCTAAATCTTCTTTAGAATTCAAGATTCTGAATTATCTTAAGAAGATTGATGTCTTATTTGGATTCAAGACTTTTACCTTAAAAAGATTGAGGTGCTTCTTTGGATTCAAGATTCAAAATCATCATATAAAGAATTAAGTCCCTCTTTGGATTCAAAATTTCAAATCATCTGAAGATTAATAAAATTAGTTAGCCTCATCTTAGGGCCATTTCTATAGATCCTTTGGGTTGGTTCAAAGTTGTTAGTCTTATCTTAGATTCTCTTCTATATATCCTTTGGGTGGTTGGTTAACATTACACAAATTAGTTAGTCTTATATTAGGACTTCTTTCATAGATCCTTCCGATTAGTTAACTCCAATCATATTAATTAGCCTCATCTTAGGACCTCTTTAGTAGATCATTTGAGTTGGTTAACACCAATCAAATTAGTTAGCTTTATCTTAGGATCTTCTCTATAGAATCTTTGGGTTAATTAACACGATTCAAATTAGTTAGCCCCATCTTCAAATCTCTTTCATAGGTTCTTTGGGTAAGTCAGCAAAATCAAATTCATTTTCCTCATCTTATAAGCTCTTTTGTAGTTTCTTGGGTTGGTTAACAAAATTAAGTTCATTTTTCTCATCTTAGAATCTCTTCCATAGATTCTTTGGGAAGGTTAATAAAATCAAACTCATTTTCCTAATCTTAAAATCTCTTCAAAAGATTTTTTGAGTAGGTTAACAAAATCATATTTATTTTCCTCATCTTAGAATCTCTTTCGTAAATTCATTGGGGAGGTTAATAAAATCAAATTCATTTTTCTAATCTTAAAATTTATTTCGTAGATTCTTTGGGTAGGTTAACAAACTTAAACTCATTTTCCTCATCTTAGATTCTCTTCTGCATATTCTTTGGGTAGGTTAACAAAAATAAATTCATTTTCCTAATCTTAGAATTTCTTTCATAGATTCTTTGGGTAGGTTAACAAAATCAAACTCAATTTTCTCATCTTAAAATATTTTCATTAATTCTTTGGGTAGGCTAACAAAACCACGTTCATTTTCCTCATCTTAGAATCTCTTCCATAGATTCTTTAGGTAGGTTAACAATATCAAGTTCATTTTTCTCATCTCAAAATCTCTTCTATAGATTTTTTTTGGGTTGGTTAACAAAATCAAATTTATTTTCCTCATCTTAGAATCTTTCTCGTAGATTTTTAGATAAGTTAACAAAATCAAATTTTAAAGTGATTGAAGTAACTTAAATCTCTATCACATAATAAAATTTCTAATTTAAACAATTTAAATCAAAATCAAATTTTAATTATTTGTAAGCACTATAGATGGCGATCCTTCCAAATTAATTGATTAGTTTTGTCAACACCAATATGTGTGGCGTACTTTGCTATTACACCATACATATTGGTGGTCTATTTGCCAACCTTATTTTTAATTAGGTTATCCTCACTCATTATCTTAGTACTTAGGACTCCCGACCCTAGTCTCAGATCTTAGGGGTACTTATTGAAATGATTGAGTATGACATCTAAGGGATAATGTACTACCTAGAGAGGTAAAAACATCACCCTATAATAGACTCACTCATCTAATAAGGACTCCTAAGATAAATGGATCTAATTGACTCACTCATCTAATAAGAACATCTAAGGTAGATGGATGTAATGGACTCACTCATCTAATAAGGACTCCTAAGTTAGATGGTTCTATGTATACTAAAGATCTTTCTCTTACTTTATATGGATGAACTAATACACGACTTATTTTATGTCAGGTAGCTAAGCTATTAGTTATTAGAAAAAAAAATCTAGAGTCCTAAACTCACCCTTAAGAGACTAGCTCATTACTGGTGTGCAAATTATAACTTAAACTAATGCAATAAAATTTATAAATTTTATTTCATTTTGACTCATTATTTTGTACTCAAGCATGAGAGAGTTTATGTCTAAATGAATGATCAAATTATATTAAAGGCCAAACCAGTAGGAAGAGGTGTTCTCCGCTTTAAGAGATTGTTCACATAGGTCAAGCCTTGTCTCTTGTCATGCAAAAATGGAGATCCCTTATTTGTACGAAAGAAAATAATATGCATAGATGATGTTAGAACATACAACCATACAACTAAGGGGTTGTTAAATCTTTTATTTCTTTTATTAAAATCCTAGACTTCAAAATGAAGTTATGAGTTGTGATGTTTAGTTGAAGTTATTTAGTTGAAGTAAAAAAAATTTAGTTTTCTAAAGAGCCTACTGCGTTTAGGCCATACAACAAATAATTAAACTTTAAGAAACCTATGAAAAGCATATAATTTCTATTGCATAATTAATATAAACAAACAAATAAACACTATCGTTTGAAAAAATAAAAGGTCGGTGCAACCGGGTACTGTTGTACACCCTGAAAAAAAATGGAGTCGAACTCTACCATTATACAACTTTGATTATAATTAATTTACAAATGAAAATAAAGTTATGGGGGTCTTCAATTCTTCATCTTCATCTTCACTTCATGTATTTGAGCACTCCAGGAATCATAGGAGCCTTAAAGATTTAAGCTTTCTATCCACTGCTCATCCTAAACCTCATAACTCTAATCATAATCCTATTATAAAAATTATATTTTTATAAAATAAAAATCTAACCACACCTATAGATCAACACACATTCAAGTAGTTAAATCTTATACATTTGAACTTAGCACCCTACCTTGGGTCAACAATCCCACCTGTCATAATGGATTTTGTTTAGAGACTTAAGCAGCACCTGTAAACAAGAAGCATTTTTTTTTTTATTACAACAGTCCTTTAAGCTCAATCCTCTACAAAAAATATAATTTACCTAATGTCGCCCTAATGTCCAAACTACACACATATAATCCTAACATTTAGTCTTAAATATTAGATCATAAAATAAAATATTACATCATCATAAGAAACACTAGCCTAACCTAACACTAAGGTCAGTGACTCAAGCATTCTAGTGTGTGCGCTATAGCTTAGTGTGGTATATCATAATTAAAGTTTAATGTTTGAAATTATCTAGTAAAGATTGTTTAAGTCCCTTATTAGTAGTGATTACATTTTACATGACTAATGATTTAAAGTGCATTTTAGGCTTAGACTTTTAGTTTCACTTAAGTTTCTTTTGGATTTAGAATTTTGAGGGGAGAAGGAATGAGATCCACCTTAATCCCTAACCTCAGGTTGAATCTAAAAGGGTGAAATTTATGAGTTTTAATCATCTTAATGAAATGTTATGAATTTTCTTATTGAGCTATGTGTTTAGATTTGACTTATGAGATTTTATCTAAATATTAATGGCATCTTAAGATTAATATGACCAAATCATGGTTAATTCAATGAAATTTTCTTAACCTTGCTTCATCATCCTTTAATATTCATTTAATTAAATAATATATTTGATTAGATAACTAAATTATATGAATGTACATATATCTTTTGATTATTTTACACTTAATGTATGAATGAGTTAGTGTATATTTATTTAATAATTAATGTATGAGATATGATATATGAACTTTAATGAAATGGACTAATTTTTGTATCTATGTAACATAATTAATGTATTATATGATACACATTATTGAATTTATGATGTTAGTTTTAGAGATTGAGTAGTTAGTTAGAGACCCCCTTGGGACTACTTAAAGTCCTGTGCCTTTGAGATGTCCAGACTATATACTTATTAATTCACACACACACACACACACACACACACACACACACACACACACACACACACATAATACACACACACATATATATATATATATATATATATATATATATATATATATATATATATATATATATATATATATATATATATTCATTACAAATAATTTTAAGATATTTTAGATATATAGGTGAAAATAATTTATTCTTAGTATGTAGTTCACTACAAATCTCAAGGTACATGTCGTTGTTATACCAAAGGTAAGAGGTATCAAGACCTCCTTTGGACCAATAGCCTTATGACCTCGGGTTTCCAAATAATATACCCTTTTAAATTGTAGTTCATATATATATAGGTTTTAAATTTTAAAATGTAAATATTCATATTAATTTATATTTAGATTAGTATATATTTTTTATTAAGAAAATAAATTGAAATTTACTAGTGATAATAACCACACTATTTAATCCAAATGCATGCAATTAAATGAAATCTTTTGTTTTATTTTTGAGATATGAATGCATGAAAGATATGAAATAAAAATTTATGAATAATTGAATTAAATCAATTAAACATCATCAAATGACCAATTTTAGTTTATTAATTAATAAGGACATTCACATTAAGATAAGCACCATTATGACTAATCAAGTTCATTAGTGATTAATTTTTAAATTTTTAATTATTTTGCCCTAAAGAGGAAAGAAAATTATTTAATTATCCCTTGACCCATCTCTATTCATTAAATAATTTAAAGGTGATTTGGATGATTTTTATGAATTAATCAAGTTTAATTATTTGTTTAATTAAATTAAGCATAAATAGCCCATAAATTCAATTAAGCCCTAAATATAAGCTCAAAAAATATGATAAAATTACAGTAAATGCATAAATATGAAATAAACATATCTTAAAAATTCTAATGCAATTGGGCTTAAAATTAAGAGTTAATTAAATAAATAAGAAAAACTCAAAATCATCAATTACACTCAAAATATATCAAACCAATTAAGGATTTTTATTCATTGAGAAACCTCTTTATTAGCTGAGCACAAAAAGTGGTTGATCAAAATTTTTTAAGATCTACACTAATTACTATGATTTTTCTAAGCTATAAGTTAATTAATGATTTAATTAATTAAATAAATATCCTTTAGGGTGATTTTGAAAATTAATTAGAACTAGGGGCCCTAATTATTTTATCTAGTCACCTTTACTATTTTAATGAATAATTAAGTTTTCATAATTAATTTCATAAATTTTTTTTATTTTATATGATAATTAAATACACAAAATGACTAATTTAGATCTGAACATTCAGATTTTCTAAATTATTTAGCAAATTAACTTGAAATAATTATGGAGATAAAGATCATCATGTGGAACAATTATACCAGTTTTCAAGTCAATAAGGCAAGTAATTAGAGCTTAATTATACTAATTAAGGAAAACTTTATTCGAATTAGACACTACTCACTTAATAAAAATTAGGGCTTTTACTTTTCCTAGATCTTACACTACACTAAAAACTTTTTATAATAGTAAACTACTTTTTATAACCAAATTTGAAAATATATTATAGCTATAAAAATTATTATTTAAAATTTTTAAAAAATATTTATAATACCCATAACATCTATAAAAAAATTAATTCCTTTATGATAACTTTAAAATCACTTGTATTAAAAACTACATCTACCCCAAATGAGGTCTTAATTGCCCAATGCTTGCTACTTAGTGTAAGTCTTTCAAGGTACCTTTCATACAATTTAGGCGAGTCCTAGCTCCTTTCTCCAATCAAATTTTAGAAGATTTAATTATAATAAACAAATCTTAAATGATAGAAATATAAATATTAATAAAAAATGAAATAACTTGATATTTTCTTTAAAACATTTTTCATTTAATAAACATATAATTTTTTATATTTTATTGATTAAATATTTATTTGATTCTATCAAAAATCTTTTAATTATTTAAAGCTAATTTTGTTGTTAAAAATTATAAAAATTTTGTACAAAAATTGTATAAAATATTTAGCCTATTTAACCTAATTCCTTGTATGTGTGATTATCTTATGTTTAAACTATGTACTTTTAGGGCATTACTAGTATTCAAATTTTATTTTATAATATTAACAAGTATATATATATATATCATCAACATGCAAGAACTCTCATTATGTAGCAAACTTTTAATGAAGTTGACTAGCTCTTTTCTCTTCTCTTTTGGGGAAGCCTTAGTCTGGATGACATTTTTACTGCAATTATAAAGGGTTTTCCTTTTTTTTATTTTTTCTTTATAGCATTGGAGGGTCTTGAGTTTTAACTTCTATTGCGCTTTCATTATATATATATATATATATATATATATATATATATATATATATATATATATATATATATATATATATATATATATATATATATATATATATATGAATTTTTATGTATTAGTTTTATAAATTAGTTTATAGTGGGGTATGATGATTCTCTTAACTGAGGTGCTATGTAATGACTACATTTGTTGTTGTCTCTTTTGATGGCTAGTAGTATCTAAATTTTTCTATGTTGGCATATAGTATATTCTCAAGTTCTTTTTTAAAACATCTCTATATATGGGTGGAACCACCCATAGTTGCCCACCCTAAAAATTTTTTTTTTTCATGTTGTTGTTTTTTAAAGATAATTTTGCCCATCTTAATAAAAAATCTTGCCCAATAGAGATAAAAAAATTCTATGTATTAGTTAAAATTTATTTTTATGCAAAATTATTTATATAATTATGTATATTTAAGTTTAATTATTTATATTTCTAACAACTTATTCATTTTGATCATAATAATATATAAAAATATATTTTATTAAATATTTTGATCAATATTTAAAACTTAACAACTCACATAACTACACAAAATAATATAATGTTGTCTTTAGTTCCCTATAAAGAAAAGTGATTTAACATTCTGAAGTAATGTGAGACTAAATAAGAAGAGTGTGTTGACCTATTAAACATAAAGTAGTATGTATGGGCAATGGGGTCTATTATTAAACTTTTTAAAAACAATTTACACGAATTATTAGCATTATATTTTAACATATTATTATTGTTATTATTAACTATATTTATATTTTTTTTTAAGTTTTAGGCAATATAATTTTATTTTTACAAATTTTATATTATAATTATATTATTATAACTTATATTAATATGCTTATATTTAAATTACTTTTTTAATATTTAATATGCATATATTGATATTTATAAATCATATACTTATATACATATTAATTGTTAATATTAATTAAATTTATAAAATACTTAATCAAGCATTAATATCAAGTATCACATAAAACCTTACTTGATTAATATATATATATATATATATATATATATATATATATATATATATATATATATATATATATATATATATATATAATGAAATAAAATGAAATTATCATAAATCTTATAAAAAAATATGATTTATAATAATTTTTTAATATTTAAATTATAAAAATGATATTAAATTTAATATTTTCTTAAATATCAATAAATGATAATAATTTTTATCATGAAATTTTGACTATTAACATGCCCACCTTGAAAAAAGTGACTGGTTCCACTCTTGTCTCTATAGGTGCTAGCTCATTAATTTTTTTTTTCCTGAAAGATCCTCTCTAGTATTTTTGTAGCCATTTATCTATATTCTTTTCCTTGGTTATAGGTTTTTTTATTTTGTTTTTTATTTTCCTTCAATAATTAGTTGTTGCAAAGTTTCTACTTTTAGTTCTCCTTGCATGCATTCCTTCTTTTCATTAAAACACATGGGCAAATGTCTCAATTTTCCAAAAAAAAGTATTTAACATTAAAAATATAGTTTAATATTAAATAAATTATACATATAATTTAATTTAGCTAGTTTCATGAATTTTGAATCATGCATTTTGAATTTCTCTTCTTGTATTCTATTCATCGAACAAATTATAAATAATAATAATAATAATACTAATAATAATAAATTAGAATATTTATGAATAGTGGTGAGTTTTTTATATTAAGAATGTAATATCTAATTTGAAATCATTGATTGCCTTTAATTATAAAAATGATATTTAACATGAAGCAATGATTGTAATGATATAGGTTTATGGTTGTGACATGCTTATATTTATGATTTTATTAAATTTCCATTGCATTACTTTTTTACAAGACCTTAAGATAGTGAGCTTAGGAAGATAAACAATTGGGAATTTACATTATTTTTCTACTAGTATTTTATTGCTTTATAATCCTTTTATTTTGTTTTGAATGCTTTGAGATGTTTTTATGAATGTTATACCTTGGTTATATGTGATGGCAATTATAGTTCATGTATTGCACATCATTCACTTATAATTTAGATTTATTTAAATTAAAAACACACTTTACTTATGTTTCTAATTATAGTATTAATTTTGTATTTGAGTTCATTATGTTGGACATATATAACAAAAATATTAGCTTGTAGCCTTATTAATGCATTTATCATAGCATGATATTAGTAGTTTGTATATAATATAGGATTTATTTTACAGTAAATGACTCAAATACATACACATCCTTTTTGACCTAGCAAGCACTAAGATAAGTTTGTCTCTTCATTATTTTGGTTTGATTGACCTTTCACTTTCACATACAACTAGGTGGGTTACTGACATTCCTCATTAAGTAGAACATACATATATCACTTTAGCTATCATGATTATTATTAGTGTGATCATACTGTAATTCCAAATCCTTAAATATTTTTCATATTATGTATGATTTTTCAATCATTGGAGTCTCTTTAACCTGTGCTTCTCCTCTCTTACGGTTATAGTATATAAGTCTAGGATTAGGGCCCCCCTATACATCAAAGTCTATGAGATTTTCTTGGATAATGCAACTTATGGTTGCTAATATTGATCCTCTCGACTAAAAAATTTGACTATCATATTTAAATAATTGGACTAAGAGCTATGATGACCTAGAATGATGGACAACCATCTTATTTTAACTAATTAATCCTTCCCTTAAGATTTGTTATTCTATCTCTTAGGCTAGATACTATCTTTTTAATTTAGAAATTCTATTTAAGAAAAGAATCCCCTTCTTTAGAATATTCAACCTTTCACTTAAGATAGTATTTCCTCACTTTCTAGAATTGGCCTTTTTTCTCTAAGATAGATTCTCTTTTTGAGATAGTTTCTTCCTTTAACTTGTTATCTATTTCATCCATCTATCATTGTCTACATCTTTGTGGGTTATAAAGCTTCTTTTCCCTAACAACTTTATTAAACCATAATTTAGGGCTTTTTGGATAATTAAATCTTGGTTAATAATCTAAAATATAGGTTTCATTATCTTTGAAGTAGTCCTCTTTAATTTCATTCTCTTGAGTATCTTTGTGGGTTATATATTAATAAATTAGCACCTTAAAAGAAGAGAGATTCTTCCAAACTTAGGACTTAAGTTATTTTGATCTTATTCTTATGTTTATTTCTTTCCCATCTTAAGAGCTCACCCATATATTCAATAATACTATAAATCCATGTCTACTGAACATTATAAACCCTAACATATCTTAGGATTTTATATCCTCATTTACATCGAAGATTGCTTACTTGATTATATATTAATGCTCATTAATTTTGACATATCTCTTTATTTTTAATTATTTCTTTACTTTTAAAATGAATTCAATTATTATTAAATGAACATACATAGAAAATAAGTAATATTTTTTAATCAAGAGTAATCTTTGGTATCACTTAAGATTTAATTAATCTTAATAATAACATTTTTATAGAAAACTTTAAACCTAAAAAATTAATTCAAAATATGGACAAATCTATGAGATTTAAATGTCTAACTTGCCTACCACTAGTATTATAAGTTCATTGAGTGTATTGATCTAGAACAAGTCCTCAACAATAACTCATTGTTATTATCAAAATTTGTGATTCTACAAAATTCTTATGTCGTACCTTTTTTCCTATATTTAAAAAAAAAACACTATAAACCATAAAATTATTTGTAAACTCCATTTAGGAAAGTTTATTTCTAGCTTTAGAGTCTTTTATTGTCAATAATAATGTAGCTTAATAGATATAGATTTCTATTATGATGTGTCACCATTAAGGTGGTTGCTTGAGCTAGGATCGTATCTGCTGATAGTGGGAGGTTTTATGATTGTATTGTTGGCTATAAATGACTTAAGATCTTTAGTTCAATGTCATAAATGTGATATAAAGTTTTTAATGAAAAAAATGAAGGATTTAGAGGGTTTTCATAAAAAAATGCTAAGATAAGTTCAAATTGGGTTGATTTAGAAGATCACTTAGTGAATAAATTTTAAGTAATGTAAATAATCAAAACTTATAGTGTATGTCTAACTTAGAATGTTAACTTATGATCAATAATAATCAGTAAAAAGAAAGGGCTGTCGGAGAGGTGTAGTAGAAAGAATATCAAGATTATTCTAGATTGGCCTAATTTGAACCATCTCCTTTAAGAATAGGTACTAAGTATTTGATGTAAATTTATGATTTAGAATAATCTATGGAGTTTGGTAGGATTTAAGGCCTTATAGAAGTGTGTTGACCTCACTTTTGGAGTGAGTTCTCAATTCCCTCATCATAGATCTGGGACTCTTGTAGACACTAAGAGCTCTTTAGTCTTAAGACACTTCTAGTAATTAGGTGAACACTTAACCTAAGCCTAGATACTTAGAAGGTTAGCCATAGAAATAGGTTATCCCTTAGGAACTTAGGAAAACTTGCCTACCCTATGGACTAAACCAAATCCATGCTTTCCTTCTCAAACCAAACCTCAAATTCAAATTCAAATTCCAAATCCAAATCCAAATCATAAATCAAATTTCAAGTCAAATGATTCAATCCCATGATCAAATCCAAATGCCAAGACCCTTCCTAAGCCCTTTGATTTCATCTTATGGACTTAGCCTTAACCAAAACTCATTTGAACTCAAATCAATTGCAATTGAATTTATATGTCAATCTCAAATCTATATATAAACTCAGTCAAATCAAACTCAACTCAAATTAAGCCAACTAAACCCAATTAGCCCACTTGACCCAAAATGGCCAATTTGACTTACATGAATCAAAATCCAATTCAATTCAAATAAAAGTGAATTAAGCCAATCCAAACTTCATGTCATGATTGCTGATCATCCTAGGTTAATCAATTGTCATGAATTAGGTCAAACCAAGTCAACCTAGCCCATTGACCAAGTCAACCCTTTAAGCCATATGAACCCAAACTAGCCAAATTATAACAAAAACTAAATTGATTGCAAAAAATGGCTCAAGTTCATTCCAAATTGATTATTGAACTTAACCAAAGCCTTAATTGAGCCCAACTTGACCAATTGGTCAACATAACCCAACTTAGCTCAAATTGATCTTAAGGGGCAAATCAACCTAAAACCAAATTAAATCCAAATTAAACTTAACCAAAGCTTACAATATATTCCAAATGATCAATCAAACCCAAAACAAGCCATGATTCAAGTCAATTTGGTCAATTGGGTCAAATTGGTAAACTTAGCCCAAATTGATCTAAAGGATCAAATTGGCCAAAATCTAAATTAAATCCAAATTAAACCAAATTGATTGAAACCAATTGAACCACTATACTCTAAATAATCATTTGAACTTGACCCAACCCTTAGTTTGACCCAATTTGACCAATTGGTCAACATAACCTATTTTGACCCAATTTGGCCCAAATGGCTCAAATTGACCCAAATTAAATCATATGAAATTTGGTCTAATTCACTTTTGACTAATTTCAAATCTACTCAAATCAAATTCAATACTAAATGACCATTTTATCCTTAGGTCAAGGGCATCCATGAGAAAAGACACTTGCCCAAATAGTTATTTCTCTTCCTTGGCCACTTGACACTCATCCATTGGTCCACCTAGGCTCCAAGGACACTGATCATCTGACCCAAGAGGTGGTTGGGGCAGCCAGGTGAATTCACCTTGCCTCTCCCATTAGAACACTTGACATGAAGGACTTCCACCTCCCCTTGCTAGGAAACTCGTTTGTTTTTCATGACAGCCACTTTTCATGTATTAACCAACCAAAATGAGCCACCTAGGATGATTCCCTTCCAGTTCCAACCACCCCAAGCTAAATGACACCCATTTGCAGCTAAAATTCAAAATGGAGAGGAGATTTTCGGCCACATTTAAAACCAAAAAATTATAGACACCAAAACTCCTCCTATTCCCTTTATTTTCATCCGTTAGAGCTCCCAAACCAACCATCAATCATTCTCACTTCATTGTGGCATCAAAAACACCAAAACCAAGTGGATTTTGGTGAGGAAGCGACCACCACCAGTTGATACATTATTTCAAAGCAAAGGCATAGGTCTAGGCTCATTCCAAGGCTTCTTCCCCAACTCAAGAGCGTGCTCAGATCATCACCACCCTCAGAAACTATCCCCGGTGAGGTAATTTTCAAAAATAGTAGTTAGCCTTAGGATTTCTTATTTTGTGATGATTTTCGGGCGATTCTAGGAATTTTCTTAGAAAACTCCTGCATTTTTCATTATATTCAATCCAAATATGAAATATAAGTTTTTCGGTGTGAATCACCAAAAAAATGAGCCCATTCATGTGAGATTTGGCAAAAATCACTTGGGTGAATAGTGTTTCCAACTATTTTTGCCGCCCAGAGAGCAGCGACCGTCCGACGGTCCAGATCGCATGGCAGATCCTTCATTTCTACCTTTTGGATTGTGTAGATCAGATCTAGACTGTTCGATATGTGATCAGATGGTCTAGATCAAACCGTGCATCACGATTCTCACCGCCTCCGCTTTCTTGTTGCAGCACCGCCACCAACATGGCGTGATAGCATCGCACATGCGTCAACTACGCATCAATCACATGGCGATTGCCAAATTCGTCGCAGTCGAGATAAGTAGGAAAATCCAAATTTTTTTAATTTAAAAATTATTTAAAACACCTAAAACTTCAAAAATTCAAGAAAAATAAAATACTTAACAAAAAATTATAAATAATGGCTCGTTGGATTCGTCTTTCTGTGAGTAATCCAACAAACGAAAAATTCCCAAATTTGATTGGATATTTTGACCTTAATTTGAGTTTTCATAAAAATAATATTTCATTAATTATACCAAAAATACACATCAGATTAAGTTAAATTTTCAAGGATTAAAACTAAGCTTAATATTTACCTACCATAAAAATTTTAGGTCAAAATAATTTTTGGATTAAAAGGTATTAAATTTTGAAGTTCAAATGATTTATTTTAATAAAATAAATTAACAGAATTCATGAAAATCATCTTAAATCAACTGAAACTTCTAAAAATCATGACTAATTGTAGAAAACTCTCAAAAATATAAATGAATATTCATTTTGATGGTATTTCAAAGAATATTAATTAAAAATTAATTCTAATTAATTTTAAATAGTGATTAAGGTATGGGCTTAAGGGAAAACTTACTTAGCTTAATTTCTCCCTAATTACCACCCAAGTAATTAATCTCAAATTTTTTAGGTTGATTAATGGGATGACCCCTGCCTCTCATATTTTTCTTGGGATTTATTATTTGGTTAGTTAGAAAAATTGGTTATTTTAGTCTTAATTACTTTCTTAATTAATTAGGTGATTAATTAACATTCTAAATAGTATGAAAATTATTAATTAAGCTTGTTAATCATTACGGAATAGTGAAAGAACATGGGGAATGAGGTTGGGACCTCTTTCCCATTCTTTTTCCTAAGTTCATTTCACTTGACTTGAAATCAATTAATTTGGGATTAGTTAATAGTTAAATTCATTAATTAAATGGATTAATTAATGAAATTGAAATCATAACTATTCCAGAACTGGATATTGGATGTTTTATGCTTAATATCAAGATAATTAATGTTGTATGTTGGATGTTGGATTTTGTATGCTTAATATCAAGATAATTAATGGAAATCATAACTATTCCATAATTAATGAAATTAAATCATGATAATTAAAAGATTTTAGTAACCCCTTAACTAGATGTTGTATGCTTAATATCATGCATATCAACTTGAATCACTCTTGTAAAATGAGGGCCTCCGCTTCTGCACATATGGGAATCGCCGACCCATGAGAGCAACTCACCGATGGAGCCCTCTTATCTCTTGATTTGGCCCATAACTCATTTCAACATGCATTTAGACATACAAAAATAATACAATCTTTGTCAAAATGAAGTGTTAAATATAAATAAAATTTGAAAAGATTTACATTAGACTAAGTCATTACTCATACCACTCATGATATAGTCTCTTAGGGAGTGGGTTTAAGAACTATAGTCTCTCTTTCTAAATAATAATAATCTAACTATTTTGTAAAATCATATGACTTGATCACATAATTTTAAAGCATAGGAGGAGTTAGTCACGTCCAGGTCGCCAAATAGCTTTGGTGGTTTATCCTCTCTTGTATAGGTAAACCATATACCCATCTTTGCTTAGATTTAGGTCGCACTTTAATTCTTACCAAAGCTCCCAAGATTTAGGATTCGAGATAGCTGTTTCATAAATCCTTACCTCTTAGGTATTCCCACAATCTTGTGTTGTGAGATTATAAGTCCTATCTTTCTAATAAAATTTCAATTCAAACATATAACTCTCTTCAATTTTAAATATATAATGCCCAATCATAGGATAGATTGGAATCCTCACTAGATTTTCTAGTGTCATGAGCATTCCCTACTCATCTCTCTTTGGCTTCAATAATAAGTTTCTCCTTTTTGATCTATCCCGATTAATTTTTATCAAATACAACCAATTTATTGATAGTCCTATGTTTAGAATTTTTGGAGATAACAATTGCCTACTTTAATCGAGAGTATTTCTAAGGAACTCACCTTTGTTATAATGTAATTAACTATGAAGGCTTTCCCACATAGGAAACTTTTGAACCTGATTTAAATAAATGCTACTTTATTTATCCATGTAAAGTAGGGAAAAAATCTCTCATATATTCGAAGAACCATCATGCCTTAGGAGTCCTTATTAGCTGATTTGGTCCAGTATAGGGTGGTCATTTCTATCTTTTGAGATAGTGCACCATTCCTTAATATCATACTCAATCCCCTCAATAAGTACACCCTCATATCTGCGTGGTGTCCCACAAAATAAATACCATAGATTTTTCTGGGAACTCCACTGGGGATGGTTCCTCTCTCCATCTCTAGTAGGCCACTATTATCTCCAAGCATCGATAGTGGACTTGTATCTCATATGATTCCAAGATAATCTTTCTTCCCATTGGCACTTAGCTTATTTCATTCTTAAGCAAAGCTAGCAGACATCCTTTAGGTTTTAGGACTAACTTCTTGTAGGTCTTGGAACCCCTATTGGGTCTCCCAATAGGTGAAAAATAAAATAAAATAATAAAAGGAGATGACAAAAAACTTAGAACCTCTTTACCACTAGCTTGGTGAGGTAAGGTTCTTTTATATTTAAGAAAAAATAAACTCTTTTGCAAAATGTCACTTCCCAAAAGCACTTTTTCAAAATTCATATAATAAAAGATTTTTTTGCATAGAATTTATTTTTTTTAAAAAAAGCACAAAATTCACATAACAAAATCTCATATAATAATCCCCATGATTGTAACATGGAGGTTCTTATCAAAATCAAATTCATAATTATTTTTCAAAAGCATCATAGTTATCCCCATTAAATATACTCAAATTTGTTGAATGAAGATTCTACTTTCTAATAAAATCATAGGATAAAATTGAAACTCCACTTAACATATGTCACATATGCTAGAGTTGGACTTTTCCCCCTTTTTAAAAAGCACCTTTTGAAAATAGTTATTTCCATTCAACATACCTAAATTTGTTGAATGGAGATTCTACTTTCAAATAAAATCATAACAAAAAAATTTGAAACTTCACTTAACATATCTCACATATACTAGAGTTGAAGTTTCTCTCTTTTTAAAAACAAGAAACCACACACATGAAATCAAGATATATTTTGAACCCCCTTTCTTTTGAAAGATCAAAACAAGTTGAAATATATTTAATATACTTGCATTTGTCAAATAGAGTTCATCTTTTCTAGAATCTTAAAAATCATGATCACATTTGGCTCCCACTTAACGTACCAAATTTGTTAAGTGAGAGCCTCATTTTCAAAACTCAAATCAAATCACATTTGGCTCCCACTTAAAATACCAAATTTGTTAAGTGAGAGTCTCATTTTCAAAACACAAAACATATCACATTTGATTCCCACTTAACATACCAAATATGTTATGTGAGAATCTCATTTTCATAAATCATAATCACACTTGATTCCCACTTAACATACTAAATTTGTTAAGTGAGAATCTCATTTACAAATCAAATCACATTTGGCTCCTACTTAACATACCAAATTTGTTAAGTGAGAGTCTCATTTTCAAAAATAAATCAAATCACATTTGGCTTCCACTTAACATACCAAATTTGTTAAGTGAGAGTCTCATTTTCAAAAATAAATCAAATCACATTTGGCTTCCACTTAACATACCAAATTTATTAAGTGAGAGTCTCATTTTCAAAAACATAAATCAAATCACATTTGGCTCCCACTTAACATACCAAATTTGTTAAGTGAGAGTCTCATTTTCAAAAACAAATTAAATCACATTTGGCTTCCACTTAACATACCAAATTTGTTAAGTGAGAGTCTCATTTTTTAAAAACAAATCAATCACATTTGGCTCCTAGTTAACATACAAAATTTGTTAAGTAAGAGCTCATTTTCAAACATATATCAAGCACCTTTGGCCTCTACTTAACATACCAAATTTGTTAAGTAAGAAGCCCCACTTTCAAATCAAATCAACATATATCACACATAACCAATCATCACAAGCAAATATGTTTTCACAAAATTTTCAAAACATATATCAAAACATTATCTTAGCATACCTAAAATTACTAAGTAAAGGTCTTTCAAATCAAAATTTTCAAACAAGACACACAATGCAAATACCTTCAAAGGTCTCTCCAAATATTTGAATCCCACCCAACCTACTTAAATTGGTTGAGTATGGGTTCTAAATCAAAATCATATGGCAAAGTCTCTCCTCACATCGTAAATCTCTCCAATGGAACCCCATTTAGCATACCTAAATTTATTAAATGATGGTTCTAATTCAAAAAGATAAATCAAAATCAACAATTCAAGTCAACATCAAGACAAAAGCTTCTCCTCAAATTCTATAAATCTCTCCATGCAATTTGAACCCCATTCAACATAACCAAAATTGTTGAAATGTGGGTTCTAACTCAAGATCAAAAGATAAAATCAAGCAACAATAATTGAAGCAATCAAAGGAAAGGGATGCCACACCACTCTCAAGATAAAAGAAGGTTGGGATATTACCTTATCCCGAACCTCTAAAAAAGTAGTTTCTAAAATTAAGAAACTCTCTCTACAGGTGTCCGAGGTAGCTCAAACCTCCAACTTCAAGAAAGATTTGCAAGTTGCCAAAGACAACTTGAAGAAAGTGACAGCTTAGTAGCAGCAGCAACAACATTCCACCTTACTTACCTGGGATAGTTCAGTAGCGCAACCACTGTCCGAGTCCAGCACTCCATCCATAGTTGCAGCTACTACTTCTTCCTCCACTAGCTCCTCTTCTACCAGTAAGAGCAGTAGACAAAGGCATTAAATCCCTTACCCCACTTATTTTGTTGGATTTCTATCATGTACCTCCACCTAAAAAGAAATCAATGAATGAAGATTTCATTTACATCTTGTCCACTTCTTATACTTTAGATTTTATTTCTCTCAAAAACTCTCCAATTCTAGAAAATAATAATGATAGCTCTAGTCATTCTGATCCACTCTGTTCTGGTTCTGAATTAGACTTTTCTTTTATGAATCAATCAGGTTCACCTCTTGAGATTGAGTTAGAGTTAACGGACTCCGAGGATCCCATAGGAGAAGTTGTAGGTATAACTGATGAGAAGGTAGAACTTTCTATAAGTTCATCATTCCATGAAGTCACTGAATTCAATCTACGCAGTTACAAAGTTCTACCTCATAGGGCAGCACCTCTCAATAAGGGTAAATAAGTCATTGATTTTAGTGAGTAAATATCCCCTCCACAAGATGCTCCACCCAAGGATATGCTTATGGAGAACCAAGTCAAAGTTGATTACAATATTCTAGCACATCTTAGAAAGTTTCCAGCTAAGTTAAGCATTTATGATGCCCTTGTCTTATCTAAAGAGATGAGGGAATCCCTAGTCAAGGCTCTTCTTAGCCTAGAGATATGCTTAGCTTAGCTAATCGCTACTAAAGAGGAGGCATACAGCTCAAAGCATATCTTGAGAGTTACATTCAGTGATGAAGACTTACTTCTAGGAACGATCAAGTACAACCGCCCTCTTTACATTATAATGGACATTGGCAGATACAGGATATCAAGAGTTCTTGTTGACCAAGGTGCATTAGTCAACATTATTAGTTTAACAACCCTTGCCTACTTGAGGATTGACATCTCTAAACTCTAAAAGAAGAGGATGATATTGAGAGGATTCAATGAACAAGGTGAGAGGGCCTTAGGCTTTATAGTGTTGCCATTAGAGATTGATGACTAGAAGATTGAAGCCTAGTTCAATATCATAGACTCGAATACATCTTTCAATGCTTTGCTTGGGAGACCATGGATACATGAGAATAACATAGTTTCATCTTCTCTACATCAGCGCATGAAGTTCATGAGAGGTGGAATTGCATACTGCATTAAAGGAGATCTCAAGCCCTTCACAGTTCATGAGGTCAGGATATATGAGGATGCAGCCTATTTTCTTTTGCAAAATCAATAAGTCCATTCTCATGAATCTAGTCAAGATCCCCAAAAGGGACAAAAAGAAAGAAAAGAAAAAAGAAAAAGAATTTGAAAAAAAAAAGAAAAAGAGAAAGAAAAAAAAATAAAAGAGAACGAAACATGGACTTAGGGGAAGATATAGAGCTTGACATTAGATTACACTCACAGTTCGTTACTCCATTTGAACATATGGGTAGGATGACCCGACCTCCACCTGGCAGAGGTAGAGGATAGTTCAGAGGCAGCCCCCAAGGTGGAAAGCCTTCCTATTGGCCACCCAATAGGAGGTATGTCCCAGCCACCAGGAGTACACCTGCTATCCACATAGACTTAGAATCTTGTTCAGAGGATGAGTCTTATGTGGTTAGCACAACAGCTAACTCTTCTCAGCAGTGAATCCCTATTGAGGTGACATTTGAGCATGATAGTAATGAAGATTGCACTTCAAAGCAAAGCATAAATGTATCCAAGTCTGTATATGAGATAGTCAGGGATCAATTAGGAATGTTAGCTCTAACCCCACTTTCTTTCCAGAAAGTTGAGGGTTTGGTAGTTAAGGAAGCCCCTAAGTCAACCACAAATGGGAGAACTCATAGGTTCTTTTTGGGAGCATCATCCTCAAGTCAGGAAGTTGATGTAGAACTTGAGGATAATTTATATAAATATTTAATACAATTACCTTTTGATTGGTATTTTTTTGTGTTCTTAACTTAACAAAGAAGGGATTAATCCCACATACTTGGTCAAAGCACAGGTCAGACTATTTCAAAAGAATATTGAAAAATGAATGCAAAAGCTCTCAATCAATACCAGGACTAGGATTCAGTACTGTGGGTCTAATCGATGATGACAATCATTGCCTAGTCATCACCAATCATTTGGAATCTGATAGGTTCTTTTCAAATCATGCTAACTCATATGAGGAGGTGTGTTTAGAAACTTCAGATGATCCAAATGATCTAGAAGTTAGAGATGCACTGCCAAAGTTTGAAGAAGAGATCAGATCAACCATTGATGAGCTCAAAGAAATCAACTTAGGAACTAAAGATAATCCACGTCTGACATACATCAGTTCTTTGTTGAATGAAACTGAAATCGATGACTTAATTAGGCTATTGACTGGGTTTAAGGACTACTTAGCATAGAGTTATGAAGAAATGTCTGGTTTATCTTCTGGCGTAGTAGTCTACAAACTAGCAATAGAACCTAATGTTAACCCTACCAAATAGGCTCCTAGATGCATGCGAGTAGACATTGAACATCAGGTTATTTCTAAAGTCAAGAAACTGATAGATGCTGACTTCATCAGGGAAGAAAAATATTCTACCTAGTTGGCCAGTGTCATTCCAGTTAAGAAAAAGAATGGCTAAATTCGCATATGCTTTGATTTTAGGGATCTAATAAGGCATGTCCAAAAAATAAATTTCCACTACTAATACCAAAACTGATGGTGGGCATTGCCTTACCTCATGTAGTCTTCTCTTTATCGATGGCTCATTTAGTTTTAACCAAATAAAGATGGCCCCTGAAGATGAAAGAAACATTGTGTTTCAAACTCCAATTGGAATATTTTACTATAGGGTCATGCCTTTCGACCTTAAAAATGTTGGTGCAACATACCAGCTGGCCATGACTCAAATCTTCGATGAACTCATTCATCATCAAGTCGAATATTACGTCGATGATCTTGCAGTCAAAAGTAAAGAAAAGGAAGACCATCTCTTTGACTTGAGAGTAATTTTCGAACGGTTAAGATAATTTAACCATAAAATGAATCCCATTAAGTGTGCATTCAGAGTACCTTCAAAGAAATCCCTTGGGTTTTTTTGTTCGGCACTGTGGAATAGAAATCGATCCAAAGAAGATCAATGCGATATTAGAAATGTCACTCCCTAAAAGTCTAACACAACTTAGATCATTCCAAGGGTGGTTGGCATATCTAAGACGCTTCATATCCAATCGATCAAGAAAATGCTAGCCATTCTTAACACTTGTCGAAAAGGATGCCAAGTTCAAGTGAGATGATAAGTGCTAGCATGCATTTGAAGACATCAACCAATACCTAATGACACTGTCAGTTCTAGCAGCCCTATCTCGAGCAAGCCGATCATACTATATATTACCGCTTTAGATGACTTCCTTGGTGCTTTGTTGGCTCAAACCAATGATGAAGGGAAAGAGAACACTCTCTACTATCTCAGTCGTCATCTAATCCCTGTTGAGGCAAACTACCCACCTATTGAGAAGTGTTGCCTAGCTTTAATCTTTGCATCCCAAAAGCTATAGCAATACATGCTTTTTCATAAGGAGAACTTGATCTCTAAGATCAATCCACTATAATATCTCATGACATGGCTGACACTATCCAGACGATTAGCACGTTGGCCCATGATTTTATCACAATTTGACATCACTTTCATACCATTCCGTGTGGTGAAAGGACAAGCACTAACGATTTCTTACAACAAACCCACTTCTTGATGACCTACCTGATGAATAAATCATGAACTTAGGGGACACTAGCATTCACCACTGGGAGATGTATTTTGATTGTGCGGCTTCCTTTCAAAAGGGAGAAGAATCACGATCTACTCTTCCAGGAAAAGCAAAGGTAGGAATAGTTCTCTTAACTCCATACCACGATATTATGAGATTCTCATATCATCTGTCTAATCCATGCACCAACAACGAAGCTGAATATGAGGCTCTGATTGCCGGTCTGGAGTTAGCTATTACTCTATGCATCTAGAATATTAACATCTTTGGGGATTCTCAGTTAGTTATCAGCCAAATTGCTAGGTCTTAGAAGGTTCTGAAGCCTAAACTCCATCACTACCATAAGTACACTATAGAGTTAATGGCCCAAATCTTAGAGGTTATCATCTACAAGATTTCTCAAGGAGAGAATGTCGTAGCAGATGCATTAGCCAAGCTTGCTAAAGAGTTGGCATGTCTGGAAGATGAGTCCATACTAATAAGGGTCCAAAATAGATAACTCTTATTCCTTGTTGATGTTGAACTCATCGAGAGACTCTCTCTTGAAGGATAGATTGTAATTGCCAAAGAGGACGAGGAATTAGATTGGAGACAACCATTCATGGATTATCTAAATATAGGCAAACTGCCTCAAGAGAAGTCACTAGCAGATTAGGTAAAGCAGAGAGCCCTTTCTTATGCTCTCGTGGATGGCACCTTGTACCGGCGATCCTTTAATCATATGTAGTTATGTTATTTGGACAAATACGAAGCCCATAGAATGGTGACTGAGGTACACTTAAGTTTATGCAGAGCTCATCAATCTGGTCTGAAGATGAAAGCCAAGATCAAGAGACTAGGATACTACTGGCCTTCAATGATCATAGTCTACATGAATGTAGCTAGGAGATGCCACCAATGTTAGGTGCACTGTGTGGTCTTACACCAACCACCCAATATTTTATATCCTACATTGGTCTCATGGTCATTTGAGTGTTGGGGTACCGACATAGTGGGAACGATCGATCTTCCTTCTTTCAAGGGTCACCAGTTCATTCTAATTGCCACAGACTACTTTTCAAAGTGGGCAGAGGCAATCCCACTCAGAGAGGTCACAACTCAGCATGTGCTCCAGTTCTTCAAGAACCATATTGTATATAGTTTGGGGTGCCTCGATGAATTATATCTGATAATGGTAATGCATTCAAGAACACTAAAATAAATAGCTTTTCTCGGAGACACAACATAGATTGGAGATATTCTACCATCTATTATCCAAGGGAAAATGGTTTAACATAAGCCTTTAACAAAACTCTCATCCAAATATTAAAGAATACACTCGATGACAATAAGCGACAGTGGCATGAGCAGTTAGTTGAAGCCTTGTGGGCTTATCGCACCACATACAAAACTCCAACTCAATCTACCCCTTTCTCCTTAGTGTATAGGTCTGAAGTAGTTCTACCATTAGAAGTCTCACTGCCATTATTAAGGATATTTGTGGGTAGTAAGCTCACAATGGAGCAGAATGTCAAGTTGTGGTTAGAAGAGCTTGAAGGTTTGGAGGGGAGACACCTCCAGGCATGCCAAAACCTCAAGTTATACCAAGCCAAAATGATTCGAACTCATAACAAGTTGGTCCATCCCAGAGCTTCTCAAGTAAGAGAGCTTGTTTTAGTTCTAAGGAGACTAATTGTTGCCCGTCAAAAGATGAGAGGCAAGTTTGAACCCACTTGGGAAGGCCATTTTATCATAGAGAAGGACTACCAAGAAGGATCTTACTATCTTATAAATTGTAGGGGAGAGCGCCCTATGCTTCCAATCAATGGACTCTACCTAAAGAAATATTATCCATAAATCTTGTTCCAAATCAATCATTAATAAAATTTCTTTAATCTCAAATTCCATCCCTTCATAGTTGTTTAGGAATATCTTTGCTTGTGAATACTTCATGACATATTTAGGATAGCTATAAGAGAACCAAAGTGACATCCTATCCTTCATCAACATAAACACAAACTACACATGATCCTCTAGTGCTATTAGGATAAGTGTAAGAGAACCCAAGAGGCATCCTATTTTGACTAGTACAACTAAGTTAGGTGTAAGAAAACCCAAGCGGCATTCTTTCTTGGTGCAGTCATAATTACCCTTTGTTGCACCATTTCATCCATTCTTTGATGTGTTTAGGATAGGTGTAAAAGAACTCAAGTGGCATCCTATTCCTTCTTCCACAACACACACAAATATATCAAGCAAACACATATCTTTGGTCTTGGGCTATTTTAATGTGGGATAAAGCCCGTTATGGCACTCTCTCATTAGCTGCTCTAAGTCGGGCTGACATTCTACCTTGCTAATGTGTCACCTCAGTGGTTACTTGTCTGGCAGATGTAAGTTTACAAGCTTTCTTCCTAACTTGACCATTACAAATTGATGAGCGTCTTGTTAGTTTGGTAGGCCTTACTATGCGGTCGATAAGCCACCTCATGTTGACTTCACTTACGAGGATATAAGCCTATATGCTTTCTTCTTGAATTAGACATCATACATTAACTGGGTTGAGTATAATTGAGGCTTAGGATAAGTCCCCTAGCAGCACCTTTCCTCTTGACTACTTCAAGTTTGGGTCTAGTCCTTACGCGAGACTCTCCACTTGGTAGTCACCCTAAGTCAAATAGTTTCTATCTTGTCGATGTCAAACTATCCCGGTGATCATTTCCATTTATGAAGATGTAAATCTACAAGCCTTCTTCTCAGATTGATTGTCACAAACCAATGAGCACCTTAGGTTGGTTAGTTATCGCCATGCTGACGGTGACGCACTTGGCAGATACACCACTCATGGTAGATAGTCTATAAGAATTCTCCTAAAGTTGGCCACTGTATACCTATAAGATTTCTTTTACAAAGTTCTGGATAAAGCCCCTAGTAGCACCTTCCCTATGGGCACTTTATTTGGATCACATTCTTAGCAACCCCATTTAGACACTACTCAGGTTACTTTTAGATTAGATAGTCCCCCTTTTCTAGTAGCCACTCCTATGGTTGGAGAATTTGTCTTGCAGATATGCAGATTCTCTCTTGGTCTAGTAAGTCTGAGATAGGTCTAGGCTGATATGAGATCCTTCTCAGTATGGTCCCTTGCACACCAACAAGGTTCATGCATATAAACAAAACAAATATATATCTTCACTTATGGATTAGGAGTAAAACCCCCGGCGGTACCTTTTCCTAAGCAGACATCCTATCTTTAGGGAAGTGTCAGCAAAACTCCCTATAGGAATGGCCTGACTACTTTCGAGTTGAGATAAGTCATCGGATTGACACTCTCTCAATAGTCGCCCTTAGTTCAAGTTTGACTTGCTGTGCCATGAATAGGTAACCCTAGCAATCATTCTTGCTTTGAGAAGTATAAGTCTATCACACATTCTCTCGAACGTGATCGTCGCAAACCGATGCACATCCTTAGGTTAGGTTTGATTTGTTGTGCTATCACCTGATCACCCTAGTGGTTCCCTGTTCAAGGAGTTATAAGTCTACAAGCTTTCTTCTTAACTTGACCATTGTACACCGAAAGGCACCCCTTAGGTTGGTAAGCTCTACCCCACGGCTGGTAGACTATCCCTTTGGACTTGTCAATCTAAGATAGGTCTATACTGATATTAGCTCTTTCTTAGTAGATCCATCGCACACCGACTGGTTCCATCTAAAATTAAATTGATCTTGACTATTCTTGAGTTGATATGAGTCCATAGCAGCATTTGCTCAAATAGTCACCTTTGGTTGGGTTCAATTTGTTATGCTATCAACCGTTCACCCCAGTGGTTCCTTATTTAGAAAGTTATAAGTCTACAAGCTTTCTTCTTAACTTGACCATTGCATACCAAAAGGCATCCCTTAGGTTGGTTAGTCCTATCTGGTGGCTGGTAGACTATCACTTTGGATTTATAAATCAAAGATATGTCTAGGATGATATTAGCTCCTTCTTAGTAGATCCATCGTGCATCGACGTGGTTCATTCCAAATTAAATTGATCTTAGCCATTCTTGAGTTGATATGAGTCCACAGCGGCATTCATTCAAATAGTCACCTTAGGTCGAGTTTGATCCATTGTACTATCAACTGATCACCCCAATGGTTCCTTATTCAGGAAGTTGTAAGCCAACAAGCTTTCTTCTTAGCTTAACCATTGCACACTGAAAAGGACCCCTTAAGTTGGATAACTCTACCCCATAGCCAGCAGACTATCCCTTTGGATTTGTAAACTAAGATAAGTCTAGGATAATATTAGCTCCTTATTAGTAGATTCATCGCACACCGATAAGGTCCATTTCATCAAATCTGCCATCCTTCCCCAGTGGAATCCAAATTAAATCCATATTTTCCCTAGTGGTTTCGAGCTCATATCTCCAGCAGATGTGTTCTCAAAACCAAATCATATCCTCTCCTCAATGGAGACTCAAATCATAATCAAATCAAGTTCTCATCCCTAGTGGATGGATGCAAATCATATCCTCTCTCTAATAGAGCCCTCATAAAATCAAACCAAATCAAATCCCTATCTCTAGTGGATAATCCAAACTTTCTTCCCTAATGGAAGGTTCATGCACTAGTCCACAACAGATCTTTTCTCCCAAATCATGTCAAACCAACTCAACCCCTTATCCTCTTTATAGACAATCTGAACCTACTTCCTTAGTAGAAGGTTCACATACTTGATCCCTCAATGGATCCTTTCATCCTCTCTTATGCCCTTAGCATAAGTTGAGTTGCATTGCACCAAGATCTTGATTCTATCTACACCTCGAGTTTAGGGATAGATCATTTTCATTAGCGCTTGCAATCCTTCAGATGTTGTTGATCAACTCAGTTAACGCCAATATGTGTGGTGTGTCTTGCTAGTTACACCACACCTATTGGGGATCCTTTTGTTGATCTCACTTTTGGATCGAGTTCTCAACTCCCTCATCTTAGATCTAGGACTTTTCTAGATGCTAAGAGCTCCTTAGTCTTAAGAAATTTCTATTGATTAGGTCAACACTTAACCTAAGCCTAGAGACTTAGAAGGGATATCCATAGGAATAGGTTATGCCTTAGGGACTTAGGAAAACTTACCTACCCCATGGCCTAAACCTAATCCATGCTTTCCTTCTCAAACCAAACCTCAAATTCAAATTCAAATTCCAAATCCAAATCATAAATCAAATTCCAAGTCAAATGATTCAATCCCATGATCAAATCCAAATGTCAAGACCCTTCCTAAGCCCTTTGATTTCATCTTATAGGCTTATCCTTAACCAAAACTTATTTCAACCCAAACTAATTGTAATTGATTTTATATGTCAATCTTAAATCCATATATAAACTTAATCAAATCAAACTCAACTCAAAATCAAGCCAACTAAACCCAATTGGCTCACTTGACCCAAAGTGGTCAATTTGGCCTACATGAACCTAAATCCAATTCAATTCAAATCAAAGTGAATTAAGCTAATCCAAACTTCATGTTATTGATCATCTTAGGTTAATCAATTATCATGAATTGGGTCAATCCAAGTCAACCTAGCCCATTAACAAAGTTAATGTTTTAACCCATATGAACTCGAACTAGTCAAATTATAACCTAAAATAAATTGATTGCAACCAATGGCTCGAGTTCATTCCAAATTGATTATTGAACTTGACCAAAGCCTTAATTGAGCCCAATTTGATCAATTGTTCAACCTAACCCAACGTAGCTCAAATTGACCTTAAGGGTCAAATCAACTTAAAACTCGATCAAATCCAAATTAAACTTAACCAAAGCCTACAATAAATTCTAAATGATTAACCAAACCTAAATCAAGCCTTGATTCAGGCCAATTTGGTTAATTGGGTTAAATTGGTCAACTTAGCCCAAACTGACATAAAGGATCAAATTGACCAAAATCTAAATTAAATCCAAATTAAATTCAAACTAAAATAAATTGATTGAAATCAATTGAACCAATATACTCTAAATAATCATTTGAACTTGACCCAACCCTTGGTTTGACCCAATTTGATCAATTGGTAAACCTAACCCATTTTGACTCAATTTGGCAAAATCGGTCAAATTGGCCCAAATTATATTAAATGAACTCCAAATGATATGAAATTTAGTCTAACTCACTTTTGACTCATTTCAAATATACTCAAATCAAATTCAATACCAAATTATAACTTTGCCCTTGGGTCAATGGCATCCCATGAGAGGAGACACTTGCCCAAATGGTCATTTCTCTTCCTTGGCCACTTGACAATCATCCATTGGTCCACCTAGGCACCAAGGACACTGATCATCTGACCCAAGAAATGGTTAGGACAGCCAAGACTCATGGGGTGGTGAATTCACCTCACCTCTCCCATTAGAACACTTGGCGTGAAGGACTTCCACCTCCCCTTACTAGCACCCTCATTTGTCCTTCATAGCAGCCACTTTCCATGCCTTAGCCAACCAAAATGTGCCACCTAGGATGATTTCCTTCCATTTCCAACCACCCAAGCCAAATGACACCCATTTGGAGCTAAAAATTAAAAAGGAGAGGAGATTTTTGACCACATTTGAAACTAAAAAATTAGAGACACCAAAACTCTTCGTATTCTCTTTATTTCCATCCCCTATAGCTCTCAAACTAACCAGCAATCATTCCCACTTCATTTCGAGGTGAAAACAACAAACCAAGTGGATTTCAATGAGGAAGCGGTGACCACCAATTGATACATCATTCCGGAGTGAAGGTAAAGGTCTAGGCTCATTCCAAGGCATCTTCCCCCACTCAAGAGCATGCTCGGATGATCACCACCACCGAAAATCATCTTCGGTGAGGTAATTTTCAAGAACTGTAGTTGACCTTAGGATTTCTTATTTTGTGATTATTTTCATGCAATTCTAGGGATTTCCTTAGAAAACTCCAACATTTTTCATTATATTCAATCCTAATATGAAATAAGAGTTTTTTGATGTGAATCACCATTAAAATGAGCCCATTCGTGTGAGATTTCATTATGATTTCACAAAAATCACTCAGGCGAATAATGTTTATGCTGTTTTTGCCGCCCAGAGAGCAGCGACTGTCTGATCCCGCATTCAAGGGATTGGACAGTCCATATAATGTGGCAGATCCTTCATTTTCACCCTTTGGATCGTGCAGATCAGATCTGAACCATATGATCCATGATCGGATGGTCTGGATCGAATCACGCATCACGATCCTCGTTCCCCCTCCATTTTTTGCTCATTTGCGGACGTGGCACCACTCCAACCAACCGCATGGCACCGTGTGGCACCACACACCACATGAAATCGCCACCAATCGTGGTGAGATTGCGTTAGCGCCGACGCAGGTGATTGGTTAAGTGGGAAAATCCAATTTTTTTTATTTTAAAAATTATATAAAACACCTAAACTTCACAAATTCATGGAAAATAAAATACATAACAAAAATTGCAAATAATAGCTTATTGGATTCATATTTCCAAGAGGAATCCAATAAACCCGAAAATTCTCAAATTTAATTGGATATTTTGAGCTTAATTTAAGTTTTAGTAAAAGGTAAATTTAATTAATTAAACCAAAAATATACATCGTATTAAGTTAAAATTTTCAAGGATTGAAATTAAACTTAAAATCTAGCTACCATAAAAATTTCAAGTCAAAACAATTTCTGGATTAAAAGATATTAAATTTTAAAGTTCAAATGATTTATTTTAATAAAATAAAATAACAAACTTCATGAAAATCATCTTAAATCAATTTAAACTTTTAAAAATAATAACTAATTGTAGAAAACTCCAACAAATACAAATAAATATTCATTTTGAAGGTATTTTAGAGAAGATTAATTTAAAATTAATTCTAATTAATTTTGAATAGTAATTAAGGTTTAATTTAGGTTTAAGTGAAAACTGAATTAGCTTAATTACTCCCAAATTACCAAAGAAATCAATCCCAAACTTTTTATGGATGATTAATTGGTTGACCCTACCTCCCATAATTTTCTTGGTATTTATTTGTTGGTCAATCAAGGAAATTGATTGTCTTAAACTTAATTACTTTCTTAATTAATTAAGTGATTAATTAACTTTCTAAATATTAAGAAAATCTTTAATTAAGCTTGTTAATTATTGTGGAATAGTGAATGGACATGGGGAATGAGGTTGGGACCTCTTTCCCATTTTTTTCTCAAAGTTCATTTCACTTGACTTGAAATCAATTGATTTGGGATTATTAATGGTTTAATTCATTAATTAAATGTCTTAATTAATTAAATTGAAATCATAATTATTCTAGAACTCATCATCTAATTAACTCTTGGGTAGCTCTTTGGGTGTTCAATAACCTAAAGAGAGAGTAATGAAATTATGGTTAGCTCACATGTATGAGAAAACTATAAGAGTAATTAAGTGAGCTCCTTAAGCATAATTAATTAATAATTATGAGCTAATTTCATTTCATAGGAGCATTGCTATTTACTTTTCTATTTGGTTGCATATCATATTAGCTCATAATTATTTAATCAATTACCTTAAGGTGACATAGGTAATGGTTAATTAATTGATTTAATCCATGCTTAACTTAAATAATTTATAAAATTAACCTAATTGTTCTTCATTAAATCAAATTAACTCACACACACGGGAATGAGATTAGGACCAGAAATCCTCTTCCACATTTCATAAATCAAATCAAACATAAAATCAAAAATGGCTTTAGAAAACTTTGGTTTATTTTAATTAAGCTTATTTAATGTGATTGTCCTTAAGAATTAGTTTGATTGAATGGGATTGTATGCTTGTGTTTCTTTATTTATTTCTAATCATATTGAAGTGTTGTATGTCACTTGATTCATGCATTCATTTCTTCAAATAGTCAATTAAAAATAAATAATTTTCTTTATGTCGATTTGCATGTGTTGACTTAATTTAAAATATGTGTGGCTATTATCACTATTAAATTTCAAACATATTTTCAAAAGCTTCTTAAGAAATAAGAATATGTGTTGTGACTTTAGTTATACATATATAAGAGGTGCATGTGAATATAAACTTAGAGTATAAAGTGAAGTTTCATTCTTATATTCATATGTTGATTTGCATAAGTAAGAATGTTAGTTGGTATATTAGTCTGGACATCCCAGGGACACACGACTTTAAGTAGCCCTAAGGAGGTTCCTACCTCACTCCCTTGGTGTAGAACAATGGTGACGTACCTACTTGATTTCATTCTTATACATTTTTGACATTAGATTTTAGATAGAACTTTAATTCATTTACACAAATAAATTAATTAAAGTGAATCCAACTTTTGTATAGTTTTCATTTCTATAGTTGCACATATATATATATATATATATATATATATATATATATATATATATATATATATATAAGAATATTGGGTATATTAGTCTGGACATCCCAGGGACGCACTGCTTTATGCAGCCCTAAGGAGGTTCCTACCTCACTCCCTTGGTGCGAAATAATGGCAACATACCTACTTAAAATTCATATATATATATATATGTGTGTGTGTGTGTGTGTGTGTTTGTGATACAACCAGTGGTTGAAAACCATAATTTAATCAAATCAAATTCTACTTTTGCATGATTCTCATTCTTATAGTGGCTTATACATCCATATGTATTTGAGGATAGCGGGTATATTAGTTTGGACATCCCAGGGATGCATGACTTTAAGTAGCCGTAAGGAGGTTCCTACCTCACTCCCTTAGTGTAGAATAATGGCGACGTACTTGTTTAAAACTTTTATACATGTGAGTGTGCATTTGACTAATGAATGAAAATCCCACCTTTTCTATTAAAAAGGCATGCATTCATACTTTGTTCAAGTAGTTGAATTGATTAATCATATAATTTGAAGTCCATTTCTTATGCTTTTTGTATAAGAATTTAGATATAGCTTTAAATTAATATGACAAAAATAATTCAACCAAATGAAACATAAATTCGAAATGCATTTATTTACTTTCATTATTCAAGTATGCTAAGATATAAATTACATGTATATGTATGTTTAGGACTAAACCATATGCAAGGTATATATGATGGAAAAAAATAAGCAAACATGTGTCATGTGATGATAGTTCATTTTAATTAGTCTTAGGATGCCTTTCTTATTGAATGAGTTTATTTAAAGTGTACCTAAACCTAAGATTATTTAAAACATATAATAAGCCATTCACCAAAGAGAATGGTCTAATCAATTGGCATTAGAAATGACTTAGGGTAGAGATAAAAGAGAGAGATCCTTTCTTTCCTTCTCTTTATAACACTTAGTTAATTTGTGTAGGTCATAAACAAAACAAGTCACAAATTAAATCTTTATAAATCAACTAAACAACTTAAAGTGAAACCACCCTTTAAATTGAATTTTTATACACTTAGGAAACTATAACTCTAAAGCCTAGTTAGGACATACCACACAAGCCTTAATACACACACATTAAATTAAGTCCCCACTTCTAGCTTTAGGTTAGGACAGTGCATAGTTTGATATATTTTTTTATTTTGTGATGTAATGTTTTAGATTGGATGTTAGGGTGTATATTTCATAAACTGGATGTTAGGCCATTATTAGCCTAATCATATTTTCTACAGGGGATTATGCTTAAGGGGCCGCTGAAAAAAATAAATATAAATGCTCTCTCTTTTCAGGTTGTTTAAACCCCTGAGCATAATCCAAGTTAGGAGAGGTGGGCTTGGTTACTCATGTGCGGGGTGCTAAGCCCAAAATATAAATATAATTGCTTGGGTGGAATGTATATTTAGCTAACCTTTATTTTACAGGTGTAGTTAGATTTATCTTTTCATTTCAATGTAATTTTGTAATTAGGAATTAGGATTAGTGTTATGGGAGAATTAGGATGAGCATTGGCTAGAAAGACTATATCTTGTGTGGCATGTGATGCCTTGAAGTGAGCCAAATCAAAGAAGCAAAAAGGAGGAAAGAAGACATGAAGATTTGAAGAAGATGAAGACCCCCATAGCATGTATTCATTCTTAATTGTAATTATTCTTTTATAATCTATGTTGTATAAGGGTAGAGCTCGGCTACACATTTTATTTTCGGTTGTACAGCACCAGATCCTATTATTCTTTCTTTTGTATAGCTATAAAATTGTTTGATATTTTGTTTATCTTGTACATTAGAAATGGCATGCCTTTTCGTAATTTCTTTATGATTAGTGTTTGTTGTATGGCATGGATATGATTAAGCTCTTAGAAAAAAAAATAAATTTTCTACCCAACTATAACTCATAATTAAATTTCTAAATAATGCATAACCTCACATAAAGCCTAGGTATTAAATTAAGATAATTAAAGATTTTAACAACTCCTTAGCTAGATGTTGTATACTTAATATCATGCATATCATCTTGAATCACTCTTGTAAAATGAGGGCCTCCGTTTTTGCACATATGGAAATTTTTTGATCTATGAGAGCAACTCATACTGACGGAGCTTCACTCTCTTCTCTCTTGATTTGGCCCATAACTCATTTCAACATGCATTTAGACATACAAAAATCATACTGCCTTTGTCAAAATTAAGTGTCAAATATAAATAAAATTTTAAAATATTTGAATTAGACTAAGTCATTACTCATAGCACTCGCACTCTAGTCTCTTAGGGAGTGGGTTTAAGGACTTTAGTCTCTCTTTCTAAATAATAACAATCTAAGCATATGAGGAGTTAGCTGGCTGTCACTCCAAGCAGTCGTAAGTCCAGCAATGGAGTGGTTTATCCTCTCTTGTGGAAGTAAACCATATACCCATCTTTGCTTAGATTTGGTCGCACTTTGGTTCTTACCAAAGTTCCCTAGTTTTAGGATTCGAGGTAGTTGTTTCCTTTGAACACAAACATAAATCTTCACCTCTTAGGCATTCCCACAATCCTGTGTTATGAGATTATATGTCTTAGCTTTCTAATAAAATTTCAATTGAAACATATAACCCTCTTCAATTTCAAATATATAAAGCCCAACCATAGGATAGATTAGAATGCTCACTAAGTTTCTTAATATCATGAGCATTCCCTACTCATCTCCCTTTGGCTTTGATAATAAGTCTTTCCTTTTTGATATATCCTAATTAATTTTTTTTCAAATATAACTAATTTATTGATAGTCCTATCTTTGAAATCTTTGGAGACAATAATTGCCTACTTTAATCGAGAATATTCCTAAGGAACTCACCTTCCTTAGGATGTAATTAACTATGGGGGCTTGCCCCCATAGGGAACTTTAGAACCTGGTTTAAATAAAAACTACTTTATTTATCTATGTAAAGTAGGGGAAACATCAATGGTATATTCGAAGACCCATCATGCCTTAGGAGTCCTTATTAGGTGATTAAGTCCATTATATGGTAGTGATTTCTATTTTTTGAGATAATGCAGCATTCTTTAATATCGTACCCGATCACCTCAATAAGTACACCCTCATATCTACGTGGTGTCTCCCATACCCATCTCCAAAACTAAACACCACATAGTGTAGATAGTAAAATTAAATATATATCAACTTAAGTTTAATTAAGAGTTATAAAAAAGGATATTATAGTGGGTTTTAAAGCTTAAATGGTGAATGGTTGGGATTAGATATAGACTATGATTTAGATGGAGATGTAATGATGATTAAGACCTAGCCATCTCTTCTCAAAGTCTTTTTCAAACATTTATATCTTCTTCCAATGCAACTTAACCATCTCCCAAAATCATTCATTCTAGACCTAGTAATTAAAGCAACATCAAAACCTTCTTAGAAGATGTCAGTCAATACTTTATAACTATATACATAGACTTCTTCTCTATCCTTACATAAGACCTTAAACCCTAAAAAGTTTACCAAAATCTTAAATCACAACATGCATCTTAAATGAATCTTTTACATCCATTTCCTTTCATTTAACCTTCATAAACTTTTTTGTAACATTTAAATTTAATTTACCTAAAATAGCTTAAATTGAGCTATTTTTAGTTCTCCCACCACCACACCTATCTAAAGGTCTTATCATTCCACCATAAACTTTAGATAATTTTTTTTATACTTTAAGCTACCCATCCATGACTATTTTTAGTCAAAAATGTTGTCATAAACCCACCCGCTACCATCATTAAGATCCAACTCACATTATTTTAAATTGTGCTATAATTATTGATCATAATACTTAATGTAGTTACTCCTAGAGCTAGTGATGTTGAAATATCAAGAGCTACTAAATAGGAATCCTTTTCATATCAAGATCTCTAACTTTGTGATCATGAAAATTGAATTAAGGAGTTGGATCTGAAAATTACAAACTCAAAGAACCATAAGGTGACATTTAAATAAAGTCTCAAAGATTGTAGTATTTACTATTGCATTTTTAAGGCTATGCTTATATAGTTAAATGTGTGAGAGAAGTCTGAGAGGTGGTCGATCATGATTATCATTCTCTTATAAAGGATGGTGACAAATATTGTTTTGGCCCATTTCTCAATTATGATAGAAGAATGATACGGAGAAAGAAAAGCCATTTTTGTCATGTAGCTTGAGGGGTAACTTTGATGAAAAGATGATAACTTAAGACCAATATATATAAGGGGAATTTACATACATACCATCTCAAACTACACTAAATACACTCTAACACCTAAACTATTTTATTTACTTGACTACCATCGAAATCTCCCTCTACCTATCTAAAATACCACTCTGTTACCTCCCATCAACCCGTGCCCTAGTTTACTTAGTTTTTCCCACATGAAATCCTGTTCGACGAAGGTCTCCTCATGTTCGATGAAGGCCGGCTAGGCCCCTCGATCCTCATCATGGATTCTCACATTGCACGTTGATTATCATTCTTAATTATTTTGGTGAGGTAAGTAGTTATTTCATTTGCAAAAAGATTGATTCTCATGGGTAATTGTGTTCTCCCTACCCATCTTCTTCATCGCTCCTCTTTTTCATAACTCCTATCAAAACCCAACCCCGTGCCCTAGTTCTTCTCTGTGAGATTGTTGTTGCTTGTGAGTAATGCAATTCTTCTCTTCCATTTTTTTTCTATCGCTCCTCTTCTTCATTAAATCGACCTCCGTAACTGAGAGCAAGTATGTTTTTTCTTTTCTATCTGTTTTTTCTATGCCACATTTTGCATTCTTTAGTTGTTGTTTCATTTGCAAAGCAGTGCTTCCCTTTTGAATTTTCTTGCTTTTAATGCAGTTGTGTTGGATAGAGCTATAGAATGTAGATTCATACTAGTGAAAGAATATAATACTTAAATAAATTTAGTTTAGGGTTTAGCTGGTAGATAGAGATATTCAACGATATTAGTTTCAATTTTAATGATATCTTCTCATGTATTTCAGTATTTCATTGCAAAGAAATGACTCTAGCTCTATACATTTATTTAGAAATTTTATTTTATGTATGCAATTTTTTTAATATATTGTATTATTTGCTTATGTAGTTATGGATATGACTAAGTTTTGCTCTATTATCTTCAAATTTGGTGGATATTGGACTATGGTCAGGAGCCATAGCAGAATGAGGTATGAAGGTGGTAGTCGAAAAACTGTGAAGTTTGAGAGAAACAAAATCACTTTCTTGTTATTAAAAGAATAATTTGATCTACTTTATGCTTGGCTTAGAGGTCATGCCTTTGACTTACACTATCATATCAATAGACTCCCTTGCATGCATAGTGTTGCATTCATTGAACAAACAACACAACTTATGACACACATATGTTGATGAACACTATTATGTACATATGTAATATTGTGCTTTTAACATTATTATGCTATTAATTTTGTTGTATGCCTTATTATCTATTTTTGGATAGATATAACATAGCCTACAAAGGGGCAATTTCAACACTTCCAGGGAAGGACCAGTGGACAATAGTGATTGATGGAGTGCAGGTTGGTGTTCCAAATTCATTGTGGCCATGAGGTAGACCAAAGAAACGGAGAATAAAGAATTTTCTAGAGGGCACAAAGAAAATAAGGTTGGTCATAAATGTGGTCGTTGTGGTTTATGGGGACACCATAGAAGCACTTGTAAGAACCCATTGCATGTGGAAACAGAAGAAGTTCATCAATCGATTGAACCTAGCAATACTTTTGGGTACTACTATAGGTGTTCGAACTAAGCTCCCAATCTGTGATACATATACTTCAGACATAACCTAGATTTGGAAAGGCTGACTTTTTTGAGAGGACACTAAACATTCCCTCTTTTTTTGATGAATTGCATTATTTTGTAGTCAGCCTTTAATTTTTATTATAGACAATACAATTTGGATAACACTATTTTGCTTAGGCTCAGTTCTAGTTATAGCATTTATTTTGGTTTGATGGCTGCTACTTGGTGGTTATTGCCTTCTCTACCTTGGGGCTTTGAATACTGGTGCTCCAGAATTAGCTATTGGTTTTATTTATCTAGTTAGTTTTTTATTTTTGTTGTAGGTTGGCTATTGGTTTCTTTTCCTGGGATGGTTTGGTGGCTATTGTTTGGTTGTTATTGCTTCTCCTCCTTGGGGCTTTAAATGTTGATGCTCCATAATTAGCTTTTCATTTTATCTATATGGGTTAGTTTTTTATTTTTGTTGTTGGGTGGTTGTTGGTTTCTTTTTCTAGGATGGTTTGTTGTCTGCTGCTTAGTGGTTATTGCCTTCTCTGCCTAGGGGCTTTGAATGCTGGTACTCTAGAATTAACTGTTGGTTTTATCTATATGATTTAATTTTTATATTTACTATAGGGTGGCTGTTGGTTTGTTTTTTTGGGATGGTTTGGTGGCTGTTGTTTGGTTGTTATTACTTCTCTACCTTGGGGCTTTGGATGTTGGTGCTCCAAAATTAGCTTTTGGTTTCATCTATCTAGTTTAGTTTTTGATTTTTGATACTGGGTGGCTATTGGTTTATTTTCATAAGATGGTTTGGTGGCTTCTGTTTGGTGATTGTTGCTTTTTATGCCTTAGGGCTTTGAATGCTGGAGCTCCAAAATTAGCTTTTGGTTTTATCTATATGGGTTAGTTTTTGATTTTTGCTACTGGGTGACTGTTGGTTTCTTTTCTTAGGATGGTTTGGTGGCTACTATTTGGTGGTTGTTGCCTTCTCTGCCTTGGGGCTTTGAATACTGCTGCTCCAAAATTAGCTATAGGTTTTATCTATATTGGTTAGTATCTAATTTTTACTGATGGGTGGCTGTTGGTTTCTTTTCTTGGGATGGTTTGGTGGCTGTTGTTTGGTGGTTGTTGCCTTCTTTGCCTTGGAGCTTTGAATACTACTACTCCAGATTTTACTATTGGTTTTATCTATATGGGTTAGTTTCTGATTTTTGTTGTTGGGTGGCTATTGGTTTTTTTTCCTGGGATGGTTTGGTGGCTGATGCTTGGTGGTTGCTGCCTTCTCTGCCTTGGAGTTTTGAATGTTGGTGCTTTGGAGGCTTGGGTTAGCTTGGTGGCTGTTGGTTTCTATGCCTAGGATGGCTTGGTGGCTTTGGTTGGTTGAGTGGCCCTTTAGTCGGCTTATTTGGAAAGCCTGGTTGCATTTTTTAGGTAAGCTGGTTGTGATGGCTTTGATATTCTCTCTCTCTCTCTCTCTCTCTCTCTCTCTCTCTCTCTCTCTCTCTCTCTCTCTTATCCTTGGTTAGTAGCATTATATGTGATTGTAACCCTTCTTTATGAAGTTTGGATGCTTACATATATTGTCACTCCTTGAAATAATTTTGACTGACCCTGAGCCTTTTCTTACTCTGCTCCTTATTTTTGTTCTTTATCTTTATTCTCATTTATTTGTGCTTATCTTTTCTTTAGTATCTTGCAGAGGTCTTTAACAGGTTTGGAGTCTTGTAGGAGGATTATCTCTTTTCTCAGATGCATCAAGTGTTGTTGCTAAGTTGGCCTTTTTTTTAATCTTTATTCTATTATTATATTTGTTTGGAAATTATCTCTTTAGGATTATTGCAGCTCCTTGAGCATTAGTTTAGAGATTTCTCCCCTTTAATTTGGACTACTTTGGTAATAATTAAGATTTTATTGATGAAATTTTTTTTGTTGTATCAGAATCTTTCATATATGGAAATATTTGTTTAAGTGTTATTTATGAAATTATGATGATTTAGGTGTTAAATATGTAAATATAAAAGAATTGTCACTGTATATAAATGCCACAATTTTTTGTGTGTGTGTGTGTCTGGGGTTTAAAATCTTAAATTTTAACTTTTGGTAGAAAATTAATTTTTGATTTTATAATAACAAGATATAATTCTCAATGTAGCAAAATAATGTACAATAAAGTAAAGAGAGATAATAAACACATAATTTTTACGTTACTCGGTCAAACCCTAAAACTAGCCTATGTCCACACGTAGCTACCCATGGTTAGGAATCCAATAAATGTAAATATCTTACAAACCGTACTCTCCTAAAATAGGACGAGTACAACCCCTACAATAATATGCACTCTCCTATAAAAAATTTATAGCAACTTATAAATGATCCCCTATAAAGGGGCGAGTACAACCCCAATATAAATTTATAGCAAGTAAAAAAATATAGAATAATAAATTTTGATAAAATATATCTCTCACAAATATACCAAGCTATCCAATTCAAAAAGTGATCTCGCAACTTATAAATGATCACTTTACAACTTACAGTTTTGACAAGATAGAATGCTCACTAAATTTTGATAAGAAATAATAAAATAAATATCTAAAAGTGATCTTACTAAGATGTTTATCTTATTACAATTTGTAGATTAATATAAAAATAATTACAAAATAAATTCACATTAGTCTATTGCACAATAAAATAAATTTTAACAAGTAATAATTTTATGTTTAAGAGAAACTATAACTAGTATGCATATAATAGTGTAAGAATGGTTAACTCTCAACTAAACTTTTTTTTCTTAATTATTAAATAATAAAAATGGCAAGCTTTACTAAATTTCAGTAAGATAAAATTATTTAAACAAAAGATATTAGTTGGAATAAAATGATAAGTGACAAATAAAATAATTTAACTTTTTATAAATTTTATTTTGGTAAATAAACTTGATTTATAATAAATCTAGCATATACTCAAAAATCTCAGTAATAATTTATTTTATTTTAACCAAAATGATGCTTTCAATTAATGCAATTGATCACGAAATATTTAAATAAAATTAATATATAATAGATCTAAGTAAACTAGTTAGCTTTTAACTAAAAACAGGGATTTAGCAAATATGAAAAATATTTTCAGCACAATAAATTAATTTAAAATGCTTAAAAAATACTTCTAAAATAGATCTAAGAATAAATGATCTTTCAAATAAGACTAATGAAGAAATATTTCAAGAAATCAAAACAAATTTGTAGGAAGATAAAAATTTCAGCAATATGAAATAAATTCTACAAACTATCATAAGAGTTTTTCACAAAAAAAAAATGATTGAAGAAACTTTGATGTGAAAACTTAAACTTTGATATCCAAAAACTAATCCACCAAAAAGTAAAATTTTGAAAGAACAAATAGATGGTAAAAATTGTATGAACAACTAAAAGAGATTAAGATCAAGAAAAAAATAAACTCAAGTAATTTGAGAAAGCTTGCTTAGTTGAAGATGTTGAAGCTTTCAAACCAAGGATTTGATCTTGAAATATTTGGAGAATACTTGGAAAGGAAATTTATGAAGTTTTCACATAGATTTTTTGGAGAGATTTTGAATTTGAATGAGCAACCCTTTCATAAAAAGAATGAGGGTTATTTATAAACAAGAATGTCATTTTGAAATATTTCAAAGAAATATATTATTCTAATATTATTTTATTATATAATAATGTAATATTCAATAAAAATATGATTTATATTAAATATATATTAAATTCAAACACCTAAAAATTAGTTAGTCACATGGGAAAGTAAAAAATAATCAAATATGGCTCTTAACATATTCAAAGCATGCAGCATGCATACATTGTTAATATCAGCTAATGTTTGAAAAATCATAATATATTTCATTTTACTCCAACGTGGGTCCTATAGCCTATCAAATTAAAGGAAAAAAAATCCAAGGAATACGTTGGAGATTGTTGACCTCATTTTTAGAATGAGCTCTCAACCCCTCTATCTTAGGCATAAGACTCCTCTTAGACTTTGAGAGTTCCTTAGTCTTAAGACACATCTAGTGATTAAGTGAACACTCAACCTAGCCCTAGAGACTTAGAAGAGTTAGCCATAAGAATAGGTCATGCCTTAGGGGTGTTAGGAAAACTTGTCTACCCTTAGCTTGAACCATTCCTCACCTTCCTTCCTTCAAGTCAAACTCCAAATCAATCTTATTTGATTTTCTCCAAACTCAAATCAACTCTATGTGATTGAAATCCATAATTGAAACCTATGAATGAAATTCCTAAGTCCAAATCTTTCTTAAGTCCTTAATTTTCTCTTAAGGACTTAAGCTTAAATCATGATCAAACCAAATCAAATCCTTGAGATTTTCTTATAATTCATTTATATTCTCATTTATATTCACATATATAAATAAAATATAAATTCAAACCAATCAAATTAAACTTAAAATTCAAAATCAATTCATAAAATTTTCCTAAGTCCTTTAAGTTTTCTTTCATGGACTTAGCCAAAATCAAAACTAAATCAATTCAAATTCATGGGATTTTCTCATAACTCATTTAGATTCTCATTTATATTTACATATATAAATGAAATATAAATGCAAATCAATCAAATCAAATCCAATAATTAAATTCCAAATTTAAAATCTTTCTTATGTCCTTAATTTTCTTCTTAAGGACTTAGCCTAAATCGTGATCAAATCAATTCAAATTCATGGGATTTTCTCATAACTCATTTATATTCTCATTTATATTCACATATATAAATGAAATATAAGTACAAATCAATCAAATCAAATCCAAAAATTAAATTCCAAATTTAAAATTCTTCTTAAGTCCTTAGGTTTTCCTTCATGGACTTAGCCAAAATCAAATCTAAATCAATTCAAATTCATGGGATTTTTGCATAACCCATTTATATTCACATATATAAATGAAATATAAATATAAATCAATCAAACCAAATTCAAAAATTTAAGTTCCAAACTCAAAAATTTCCTAAGTCCTTTAAATTCCTTTTAATGGACTTAGCCTAAATCATGATCAAATCACTTCAAATCCTTGAAATTTTCTCATGACCCATTTATGTTATCATTTATATTCATATATATAAATGAAATATAAATTCGAACAATCAAAATCATTTTTAAAAATTAAACTCAAATCCACTCAAAATCCAACCTAAGCCTTTCAAGTCAAAATATTGAACTTAGCCAAATCAACTTCAAATCAAGCCAAACCCTTGACTTTTCTTCATGATTCAATCAACCCTACAATCATGAATCCAACTATAAATTCAAACTTTAATCACTTAACCAAAATCCAATTCAGAAATCAAACCCCAAATCCTTTCATGTTCTTCCTTTGAATATGAAATTGTCAAATGAATCAAAACTCATTTAACTTCAAACCACTTGAAAATGGTCTTATATTTCAATCATAAGTCCATATGCAAGTTATATCAAACTCAAATCAAGCTTTGACCAAGCCATTTGACCCACTTAGGCTCACTTGACCCAAAGTGACCTAAAGTACTCTTATGAGCTAAATTCTTATCCTAACCAAATTAGATTGAATCAAACTCACCTATGCCTCTCATCATGATCAATAATTATCATGGGATGATCAATCAACCAAATTAGGTCAAACCAAGTCAAACTTGAGGGTTGACCAAGTCAACACTTGCCAAAATGAAACCTAACATAGCCAAAATCCACCATAGGCCAAATTGATTGAAACCATTGATCTAAGTTCATTCATGAACTATGTTTGAACTTGACCAAGTCAATATTTGAGCCTAACCTAGCCTAATTGGCCACTTAACCCAAGTTGACCCAACTTGATCTAAAAAGTCAAAATGTGTCAAAACTTATCTAAGCCAAATTGATTGAAAAATAATGGGTCAAGTTCATTTCAAATCACCTGTTGAACTTGACCAAAACCTCAATTGGATAACTTGACCTAACCTAGCACAATTGACCTTGAACCCAACTTGACCTAAAGGGGTCATGTTAAGCAAAATTTAAACTTAACCAAAATTGATTGGAAATAAAGATACCAATCCACTTCAGATGACTAACCAAACCTAGACCTACCCATGACCTAGCTCAAATAGGTCAAATGGGTCAAATTGGTCCCACCCATTTGACCAAAAAGAAGTCATATGAGCCAAACTCAAAACTAAACCAAATTAAATCAAACCAAAGCCACCAAAACATTTCAAATGGTCATAAAAACTTGACCCTACCTTTACTTTGACCCAATTTGACCAATTGGTCAACTTGACCCAAGTGGACCCATTTTGACCTAAATGGGTTAACATGAGCCACACCATATCAAATGAACTCCAAATCCAATGAAACTTGGCCAAACCTCTTTCCTCAACATACCCAACATATTTAAATTCAAAAATCAGTAAAATGATCATTCTACCCTAAGGCCATAGATCAAATTTTGGTCAAATCCATTGGGAATTTGGTCAAGACCTCCTCATATCAACTTGATACCTTCCTAATAGGTCAAGTGAACCCTATGGAGAGTGGTGCACCCAACCCAATGGGTTGGGTCAGCCCAAATGGACCCAAGGCCAAAACTGACCACATAGCTCAAATTGGCCTCCCTCCACTCAATTTGAAGCAATGGGAGGTTACCAATCCACTCCTTAGCTCAAATAGACCATGTGCCAACATCTAACAACAAAAACAAACCTTTCCATATTGACAATTGGATCAAAATAGTAAAGAGAGCTTCGGCCGTCTGATTGCCATAGGAGGAGATATACTCCCCCCCAATTCAAATAAATTCACACAAGCTCATTGTCGATTGAGTGTTAGAGAGTGTTAGGAGCCATCAAAGAGTGTTCCCTAAGCTTCTTAGGCAAGAATTGAAATCAACCATTCTCTATTTTCTTCAAGAGAACATAGGGGAGCTCCATTGATTTCCAAATTTCCTCTACACTCCAAATCACTTCAATTCTCTTTGCACATTCCATCAGGGGGCTAAGTCAAGTGCACCCAAGCCTTCATACGAGCTTCAAAGGCAAGAGGAGAGCTAGTTCGATCAAGGCCACAAGTAAGAGCAAGGGGAGTTGGTCCATAGAGAAAATTACCCAACCTCAAGAGCTAATTCTTTCACCACGGCTTCGTCTCAACCAGACGAAGCTCCTCCAAGGGAATCAAATGACGGTGATCACCTCCGGTGAGGTATGCCATTTTTTTATCACTATACTTAAGGGGTGTTGGTCTTTTGTGAAAGAAAGTGTATTGGCATGAAAATTCAAATGTTGGATAGGATTTCCATCAGTGTATAATGGTGTGTGAAAATTTTTATCCCAATCCGAGCTCAATCAAGCTCCGATCAGGGTTTAGATCATGGACGATTCCTATGATTCACAGGCTTTGGCAGGGATAGATCTCTGGTCGTCCATCCGCGCATTTTGGATGGACGATCGAGATTAAATGCATATTTTATATTTGATTTATCCTTTAAAATCATGGGGTTATTCTTGATCATTCGATCCTTGATTGAACAACGGATGTGAAACCGCATCCCGCTGCCACATGTCGTGTGGTGACAGGACATTTAAGTGACGGCTCCCTGCGCGATGCATGGAAAGCATACTGATCGCCACCGCCGCATGACGTTCCGTGGGTTAAAGTGGTTTAATCGGTTTTAATTAATTCTAATTAATCCTCTAAGTTTTAAAAATTTATATCTCCCTAAATAAAAATTAGAAAAATATGAGATAAATTGCCACTGAAAGATAATTCAATCTAGAATATTCTAAAATTAATTTTAATGAATTTTGAATTGTATCTTTCTCTGATTTTGCCTTTTAATGGAAATATTAATTTGTTAAATACTCCTTAATTAATCCTCTAATTAATCTCAAACTTCTTGGGTATATTTTAGGGGATGACTTCTGTCTCCCCTAATTTTCTTGGGATTTATTGAGGCTTAATTAGGGAAATTGTAAATGCATTTCCTAATTACCCTTGATTAAGGTATGATCCAGTGAATAAGAGGTTTAGGGAATAATTTTGAGGTATTTCCTCTAAGCTATTCCCTAAACCCCCTTTTCTTTTTTAATCCTCTCTTAATTAAGGGTTAATTCAGTAATTATGCTCTTAATTAATTTCTTAAAATTTCTAAAACTTTTCAGAACTCAATCAAATCTACTTTGAGTAGATGCTTAGGTCTACAAGAGCTTAAGTTCAATTAAGGAAATAAAAACCCAACTCATACATGTGAGGGATATTTTGAAATTACTAAAGTTAAACCTCTTAGCTTAATTAACCATTAATCATGAGCCAAATTGCATTAGGCCATTTTCTTCCTAGGTTCATTATAAATTTAAATTCCTTATGAGATTTTATGTCATCTCATTGGGTCATAATTACTTGGTTAACTATGCTAAGGTGGTGTAGGTAAAGGTTAATTAACATGTTTAATTTATACCATAACCTAATCAAAATCTAAAATGAATCTAATCATCTAAAAATAAAAAAAAATATTAAACACATGTGGGAATGGGTTAAGAACAACAAACTCAATCCACATATTCAAAATTAAATCAAACTCAAGATCGAACAAAAATAATATTAAATGAACTTTGGTTTAGTTTAAGCTTTCTTATTTCATAAGATTGTCTTTAGGATTTAATTAAAGTGAATGTGTTTACATACTTTCATTGCTTTAGTTCTTTCCCCAACATGTTAAATATGTATGTCATGTGGCATCATGCATCCATACTTTTCAAAATTCATATTCAAAATGAAAATGTTTACCTTATGTCAAATTTGCATGTGTTGGCTAAAGTAGAAATATGAGTGGATCTTATCACTATTAAATTCAAATTATTTTCAAAATATATAAATCAATTATCAAAACTGAAAGTGTGTTACCTATATTTTAATTATAAGCTTGCATGTGAGTAAGATATAAGGATGTGCTTAGTATAGGTCTTCCTTCTCTTTTCTTTTAGTATAGTTTTGAATAGGATTTGGTAAGATGTATGATTCATTTGAAAAGAACCTAACACTTGCCTAATTTCATATCCTATTCATTTATATACTATTACTTAAGATGGATACTTATGCTTATACACCTAAATTGCATAAACAAAATGAATCAACTAATACAATTTTTTGCTTTCTTTCTTTACCATTCATTTATTTTGTACACATGTTTGTATTTAAGGAAAGTGGTATATTAGTCTGGACAACCCCGAGATTGTGAGACTTTAAGTAGCCCTAAGTAGGTCTTGTACCTTACACCTCTAGATAACAATGACGTTGTACTCACTTATGCCTTTCTTACCTTCATGTGTGCATGTGAAAATCAGATAAGAAGTCTCTTTTCTACTTAATGAAAATCATGCATCATAAACTTCCAAATTTAGTTAAATGAGTTGCTTAGCACGCATCATAAAGTGTAATTAAATATTCTCATTTGTATGTATAGATATGCTTAGGACTCATTCATATACATGTTATACATGTTGGGAAAGAAATGAAGTGATGTATATTTTGTGAATTTGGTTCATTTTATTTAATCTTAAAATGCCTTTATTTTTGAATAAGTTTATTTAAAGTTCATCTAAACTTAGGATTAATTAAAATACCTAATCAAAATATTCACTAAATAAAACTAAAATATGAATCTACTTTAGAAATTACTTAGGTTAGGGAAGGAAAGAGAAGCTCTCTTCCCTTTCTCTCTCTTTATAACTTAGCAATTAATTGTAGGATTCACTTGAACCTAATCAAAATATGAAATAAAATCAACCCAAATCAACTAAATCACTTAAATATAACCCTCCTCTAAGCTGAACGTGCTTCACACTTAGAAAATTCTAACTTAAAGCCATAGCTAAGCATACCACACAAACCACCAAAGCATATACATTAGCCTAAGTCACTATTTCTAGCTTTAGGTTAGGGCGGTGCATGGTTTGATGCTTGCTTTTATATTGTGATATATGTTTTAGACTAGATGTTAAGATGTATGTGCGTAGAATGAATGTTAGGACGATCATAGTCTAACCATTATTTTCAGTAGAGGATTTTGCTTAAGGGGCGCTGTAATAAATAAAAATATAAATGCCTTTGCTATGCAAGTGCTTATACCCCTATGCATAATCCAATAGGCCAGGTGGACTTAGTCACCCATGTGTGGGGTGATAAGTCTAATATATATGTTTAATATTTGTGTTATTTGTTTAGCTAACCTTTATTTTGTAGGTGTTAGCAAGATTTATTTTTTTCCCTTCTCATGTAAAATTTTACAATTAGGATTTTAAAATGACTGTTATGGGGATCAGGATGAACATTAGTCATAAGATCTCATATTGTGCACCATGTGAAGCCTTTGGAGCATCCACCTTCCAACCATCCAAAAAAAGGAACAAAAGAAGAAGGAAGAAAAGAAGAAGAAAGAAGAAAAGAAGAATGAAGAAATAAAGCCTGAAGATCCCCATAATAATGAATTCCTTGCTTAATTGTATTTAATTCATTTGTAATCCAGGTTGTATAAGGGTAGAGCTCAGCTACCCAACTTATTTTTCCAGTTTGTGCGATGGTACCCGACCACAATGTCATCTTATTCTTTTTTGCGATTAACTTTATAAATTGATTGATGATTTATTTAGCTTGTGCATTAAGTGGTATATTTTCTTAATTTCTTTCTTGCTTTATGTATGGCCTGGATATGGATTAGGCTCTTAGAGAAAATAAATCTTTTACTAAATCTAACAACTCAAAACTAAAAATAAAGAACTCATAACCTTACCTAAAGCTTAAGTTTAAAATCAAGATAAAAGAATTAGTAACCCATTAGTTGGATGAATACTTCTTTTATAACATCATGCACAAATGCATCTTGCTTCACGTTTGATTATAGGGCTTCCACCTTTGTCAGAGAAACTTGGTTTGACCTTTGAGAGCTATGGTATAAACACACCTCCTCCCTTCTCGCTGGTTGTGGACTATAACTTTATTTCTCATGCATTAGGCATATGAATTCTATTAGTCTGAGTTAAAATAATTGTCCAAAAATAAAAATAAAATGAAATCTGAATTACATTAGATTTAAGTCATTTGAAGCATATCCTTACATGATCTAGTCTTTTTAGGGAGTGAGTTTAAAGGCTTAGTCTCTTTCTAAATAAATAGCAGCCTAACTATCTTGCATAAAGCATAAGACTTGCCTACATGTATTTAAAATCGTAAGAAGAGTTAGTTGGCAGCCACCCTCAAGCGATTGTAAGTCCAAGCAGTCAGGTGATTTGTCCTCTCTTGTGAAGACAAACCAAATATCCATTTTCGCCTTAGATTTAGGTTGTGCTTTCGGCCCTCGTCCAAGCTCCCTAGATTTAGGTTATGAGGTTGCTTATCCCCTTTGTGGGCCATAAGCATAATTCCTCACCTCTTAGGTATTTTCTTAATCTTGTGTTATGAAATCATAAGTCCTAAATTTCTAATGAAAATTATAACTCAAACAAATTAAATCAATTTCAAAAATATAAATCCCAATCATAGGATAATTTGAGATGCCCGCTAGATTTCCCAGCATCGTGGATATCTTTTACTTATCTTTCTTTTGACTTTGATAATAACTCCCTCTCTTTGATCAATCTCATTTGATATTCCAAAATGAACTAATCAATTGATAGTCCTTTCCTATTGAAATATTTAAAGACAACAATCATTTACTTTAATCAAGAGTATTCCTAAGGGATCTCGTCTCTTAGGATGTAATTGACTATGAGGCTTGCCCCTGTAGGGAACTTAACGAACCCGGTTTAAAATAAATATTGTTTTACTTTTCCATGTAAAGTAGTAGAAGAATCTCTAGTACATATGTAGACCCATTGTCATTAGGAGTCCTTATTGAGGTGATTAGGTCTATTAAAGGGTAGTGACTTCTATCTCTCGAGATAGTATATTATTTCTTGATGACGTACCCGATCACCTGAATAAGCACATCTGCGGATCTGCGTGGCATACCAAAAAGATAAATTTTTATATTCTTGCCTTTCACCCATAGATGAAGGCGACCATATAAAAAACTTTCACCACAGAGATGAAATCAGATTTAAAGTCCCTGATTATAAAATGACTTTGGGTGAAATACAAAATTTCATATATTTTTGTAAAATTTGAAATATAACATTTAAATATTATGATATAATTTAGATATAATCATGCATATGTTAGTTATCATATAACCTTTAAATTAAATTAAAATATTTAATTATATTAAGTATATAAACTAGTTAGATTCAATAGTATAATTAATTATCATTTATTATTTTGACAATTTAAATGTTATATTTGAAGCATATAATTGACTATTAATTAGATAAAGATTTATATAAATTAACCTCATTATCATTATTTAAAATAAATAAAAGTAATATGTTAAGTTGTGAGCAAATTAATTCATGTCATGCATATAACTTAAAATATTGTATCTTAAGCTTCAATGTATCTATTTTGATCTATCTTTCACTCTTCTATACTTACAATTTCATCAAATATATTATGAGATATATTGAATATGTAATTAGTAATTAATATATCTGAAATACATAAAACATACATTAGAACATTCAATCATATGTTTGATATCATGCAAATTGATCATATTGAACATGAGGCTCATTAAGCCAACAAATTTTATATTTACAAATATAGTCTTTTTCTTAAGCATTAAAAAAAGGTGCATTTTCCTTTAAAAAGATAATGTTGGTGGTCTCTTTGATATAATCTTATACTTGATCATATAGATGTAACATACTTTTTATTGATTTGTGTACAATTTATTGTGTTTTTGTGCTTAGATATTATAGTGTATTTCATCCTAAGCTTTATAAACTTTAATTGATTAGCATCAATTAGGAGTTTATGAGGTCCGTTCAAAATCAAGAGATGCAGAGTTGACTCATTGCGATTGAAATATCACAATGGATTGTTGGTAAGAGGTAAGAGTGTTTAACTTGTGTAATAATATACTTGATCATTTGTATTATGCTAATGAAATCTTTTTAACATTGAATCGATCATTGTGAGATATATATGTTGTGTAAAGAAATTACTTCCTCTCATTATTTATATAAATAGTAAAATTTAATATTTGATATATAAATATATAAGAATTATGTGGTATGTATAAATGCCTCTTTTAAAAAACGTATCTTATAACTTCAATCCATCAAAGGAGCCATTAGATGGTTCTATTGATCTTTACAATTTTTAATTTATTGATTTTCTTAGTTCATATTATTATCCATTATCTGAAATTTATTTGAACAAGCTTTAATGTTAAAAACAAACAACCACCCAAGCATAAACAATACAAGAACATATTTTCGTCACAAAAACATAATTTCAACTTAAATAGCCACATTATCTAAACTTATACATAGACAGTTTTTCCCATATACATAGGTTCAGTACATGAACATAATTTCAACTTAAATATCAATCTTTAGTACAAAAATAACTAAACTTAAATCACATTCATCTTACTTACATTCATAGTTTACAATAACAACTCTTTGACAGAAAAACCACAACAATTGCTACAAGTACAACTAGCACTAACAAGAGCTTAATTTGCATAAACTCAAGTTTGATGAATTCAATATTTCTTGGATTAATTTCTTCTTTATTTATCCTTCTTAGCTGATTCATATGAGTCATCACATCATTTACTTCCTCAAACCATTTGAAGTAATCACAATCGTCTTCTGTTCTATTCCGTGAACATCTGTAAAATTTTCTTCTACAATTTACACATTTGTAAGAGGTGAAAATTATACATTGTAAATTGCAACGACAATAAGTTTGATGGTCTGTGTTTCTTATTAATGCTGTCGAGTGACTCATTTCACCATGTCAATATGTTTTTGCTGATTATACTACAATCACAAAAAAAAGTAAACCTAAAGAATGAAAAATGAGGCATAGAAAAAAAAATAGAAAAGAAGAACATCATTACTCATGAGCAACAGCAATCTCACAGAGAAGAACTAGGGCACAAGATTGGGGTTTTGATAAGAGTTATGAAGAAGAAGAGCGAGGAAGAAGATGGGTGGGGAGAACATCATTACCCACGAGAATTAATCTTTTTACAAATGAAACAACTACTTATCTCACCAGAACAATTAGGAATGATAATCTACGGTAATCATGGAATCGTGATGAAGATCGAGGGGCTTAACTGGAGTGAGGCGACCTTCGTCGAACATGATTCCAAGCGAAAAAAATTGTTGTGGGTAAAAACTAACTAAACTAGGGCACGGGTTGACAGGAGGTAACATATTGACATTTTAGGTAGGTAGAGGGAGATTTTGGTGGTAATCAAGTAAATAAGATAGTTTATGTGTTAGAGGTGTATTTAGTATAGTTTGAGGTGGTATGTATATAAATTCCCCTAGATATAATTGCCACAAAAGATGCTTAAACTTGACACTTGGTATGTTCTAGCTTCTTGAATGATAGAGTGCATACAATGCATCATCTAATATCTTATTTAATGTGCTTAAATTTTTTCCTTCAAGTGAAAAGGATAGTCAAGAGATAATAACAGTGAGAGCATATAAAATAATTAGGAGGGCCTTGTTTTTTTAACTTATTTTGTGATTAATATAATTGATTTTATTGTCTCTTAAACTAATCTGTCATATCATATTAAATAATCCATCAATTTTTATTTTTTATTAAATCAAATTTATAATCCTAATTTAATTCTTTGATAATCATAATTCTTATTGCTATAAATTATTATTTTCTAAATTCTTAAACTGTACAAATTTTATTTTTTAAAATTTCAAAATCGGTAAAATATTTCAAGGCTTCAAATTCTTAGGGCAAATGGATAAATAATCATTTCCTTATGCCTCATAACATAACAATTTAGTGTAAATAAAATTTCAGAATTTAGTAGGGGAAAATTTTAAATTAGGCTTAATTATAAGTTTAATTAGCCAATTAGGCACCTAAAAGAAATAATTAGCAAAATAGGCCAAGTCATCCGTTGAACGGACGACTGGCTCGTCCTTAATTATTTTTTTTTTAAAAACTAGGGGCAGCTGTAGTATTTTGCTCATATCTACCTCATGTGTCAGAATTGAGCGAGCTTAGTATCGTTGGAATCATAACAAAATTTCTCACAACTTTTATGTTGACCAAAAATTAAGGTTGTGGCTTGATAGGCAACAATTTTTGTGAACAACTGGCTCTTCCTTAATTTTTTTAAAAATTGAGAAGATTTTGTTTATCTGCCTATATCTAGAAACTTAGTTATCGGAATCATAACAAAATTTTTCACAACTTTTATGTTGATCAAAATTAAGGTTGTAACGTATGACGATTTAATTACTTTACGACTGAATTTTGAGCCTTTTATTTGTTTATATCGACTCATTCATTTCCGAGCTTGATATCGTTTGATCGTAACAAAATTCTCCACAGTTTTATGTTGATCAAAAATTACGATTGTGACCCGATACGCAGCTACAAATTTTTTGTGTGTTAGTTTTTAGTATTATAACAATTGTAGCTGCGTATCGGGCTACAATCGTAATTTTTGATCAACATGAAAACTGTGGAGAATTTTGTAACGATTCTAACGATACAAAGCTCGCTTGATTCTGACACTAGATGAGTCCGATATAGACAACTAGTGAGGCTACTCAAAATTTCGACGGCCGTTTTTTGATTCACAAAATAGCTCTATCACAATATTAATTTTGATCAACAGGTTGTGAAAAATTTTGTTACTATTTCAATGATACCAAGCTTGATTTGATTACGGATGAGAAAATATAAATGCCTCTCAATTTTTTTTTTTTAAAACATTAAGGATAAGCTTGTTTACAAAACTCACACAAAATCTTAATTTTTAATTAATATAAAAATTGTAAAAAATTTTGTTACAATTCCAACGATACTAAGCTCGCCGATTCGACATGACGAGATAGATGAGTAAAATACTAATCCCCGCTTTTAAAAAAAAAAAAATTGGAGACGACGACACGATGCTGATGCGTTGGCCATGTCCATTCAAAAGAAGACTTGACTTATTTTGCTATTTTTTTTAGGTGCCTAAATGACTAATTAAATTTATAATTAGATTTAATTTAAAAATTTTCAGAATTTAGTACCTTAGTTTTCCCATAGTAGCTTAACGACACCTACCAAAATCGGATATTCTTGACCACCAAAACATGGACGGCCATGATCGAATCGAAGCGTACAACCAGCAGCAGAGAAAGTCGATGAGCGGTGTAGCCAACTTCAGGTACTTTTATCATATTATATTCCAGTACAGCAAGGTGCTGTTTCTCTTCGGCAGTAGTAGAAGTGGGAGGCAAAACTCGAGAGATTGAGAAGGATTGATCGCACGATTCTGTTTGCTTCTCGTTTCTTCCCGATCTCTGCTAGGTAGAGGTGAACTCCTGTGGTCGATCTGTTATTTTGCATTTTTTAGAATCGCGGAGCGTCATCGATCTTTACTTTTTATTGTTCGCTAGATAATCAGTCGGTTTTTGTTGATATTGATTTAATTGGGAATCGGTGCAATTCTTATGTCCGATTTTTTATTTCTAAGGTTTTGCGGATCGAGTATTTAGGTTCCACTTTATTGAATCACCTATGAGGCTAGGTTTTTTTATTGTTTGTTTTGGATTTTCTATGTTTTTATTCGCTATTATTTATTGACCTCGCTTCACTATTGCTAGTCGTTTTTTCTGTACCTACTGGCCTATTTGCGGAAGTGAGCCATATTTTGTATTTGATATTGGTATGTGTTTTTTGTTATCTGTACTCTGTATTTTGTTCGTCTGTTTGAAGGTGTGTTTCTGAAGGTTCTGTAAGCTTCTGAAAATGTTGATGAGGGTGTCTAAAGTTTTTAGTTGGATTTAGACGAAAGGTTAGTCAACCATAACAATGTTATGGACTTGCTCTTGTTGGAATCATGGAGTACCGTGTATTCTTAGGTTGTCATGGTGCGGCGCGTAGTAATCACGGCTGGTGCATGTTACCCTGAAGTCTTGTTACTTGGTGGGGATGCTAACATATTTTGACTTCAATAGGTTGTTAGATGTTGTGCCTTTGTTTGTTGGGACGTTGCTAATGAGATTTCCTACAAAGTTTGTTTTTGTTGTTGTTGGGGAATATATATAATTAAATGTCGATAAAATCTTTGTCAAAGTGTCATTTTCTTGTGAGCTAAAGTACTTGAAGATAGAATGGCGGGGGCAAGCCGCCTGATGAAGAAGAAGCCGATATGATAATGGTAGATGCTTTATTAAAAAATGTTATTGTGAATATTTTGATGGAAGTCTGAAAGATGATTATATTTTTTGTGTTGTTATTATTTTGTAGTTCATGTCTGATTGAGAATAAAACATATTGCAGCTTCAATCAGTGCTCGCTTGAAGGAAGCTTTGATCTGTTGTACTTGAAAAAGCAAAGTTCATGTCTGATCTTGACTCTCAAATTCCTACTACCTTTGGTATGCTCCAAACCTGAAGTTTATATGTTCTTAGCTGAAGATTATCATTCCATGTTCTTCTTTAAGAACTCATATTTGCTCTTTAAGGCTTCATTTGATTGTCTTTTTGAGCTTATTTTTTCGAAAAGAAAATAAGTCATGTATGAAAAATATATCTAAAAATTTGCCATTTTGTACATATTACCTTATATATGATTTCATAAGCACATGAATTGAGCTTGTGGAGCAGCTTGTATGTCTGTTTGAGAGTATGATAACTTTATATCATATATCACAAAACAAACTAAGGGATGCAATTTTATTTTCTTTATCTATGCCAAACCTATTGTGAGATAAGATGGTTACTTCCATTAAGAAGGTTATTATAGAGGTTCTAGAATATTTTATAATTAGATTGTGTTCTAGTAAGGATATTTTGTGGTAGTGTGAGGCGGCACAATGATTATTTAGAAAATGAAATATGCTTTTAAAGTATGAAAAATTTAATATTATTGAGACTTATAATAATTATAAGATAAAAATCTTGTTAAGAGTGTACTAAACAAAGTGACTATATCCTTTGATGATTTATATAATAAACTCTGTACTAGGATAGTAGGATAATAGAAAAGAAGATATACAATATACAAAATAACAACCACTAGACATATGAGATCAAGAGGGTTTGATCAAATAACTAGTAGAAGCAATGATGTTTGGAACTTGGTCAAAGATGAAGATTTCATGGAAAGATGAAATGCTACTTTGAGATTTTATTAAGTAAAAGTTTTAAAGAGAATTTTCTTTGAAAAAGTATAAAGAACCAATTAATGAGGTTTATCATTGTTTGATAATAAACAGTATGATAAAACTAACTCTAAAGGAGAAGCATAATTGGTAAGGTTTATGTCCAGATAACTAAATAAGATACCTATTGAGATTTGGAGAATTATTGAGCATGCTGTAATGTTTTAATTAACAAATCTATTTAAATAAAATTTGAATTTGAAGAGATTGGAGAAGAAAAATATTGATATTAATTTTTAAGAACAAAAAAGTTATTTAAGATTATGATAATTGTAGAGAAATTAATTTTTGAGTCATATAATAAAGCTATATGGGAGATTGAAAAAACAATCTTCCCCTTGGACTATCAAACATCTTATTTCTAAACAAATCTTTGTTGGCTAGCAAGCACAACTTTTTATTTTTGATTTTGATATTAAACGAAGGATCAAACAAACTCTTTGCTCGACTTTCTTATTTGCGAACTCTTGTAGGGAAACATATTGGATTCAACTTAAGGGAAAGGGACTGATGATCCCTTCTAACTCTCGAGGTTGTGGTGGCTCTCTTTCTTAATAGACAGGGCGAGGGATTAGAACTTTCAATCTTGGTCGTGAGAAAATCAACATTCAATAATACCTTTATGGTATTAAAAGAGAAGAAGAACAATCTCTTTTTAAGTTTTGGATAATATATTTCAAGTTCTACTCCATCATTAGTTGAAATTAATCCAAGTGATACTCACATCATTGTCCCTTGGGCACTAATAGAGCAATATTCAGGAAATTCTTTCTATTTACATGGAATTTATATTCAAAATATTTACGAGATAATCCTAACCTCACTTGAATGTATTAAAGTATTACACAACTCCAATGATTCTAATAAATTCATTGCTTATAGTAAATGTACTATATCTAGAATTTTGCACCATATTGACTGGGGTTTAAGTTTTTGCAAGAACGGCAGGTTAATACTCCTGTTGGAGATCTTAATGTCAACTATGGGACATATGCTCAGGTTATATGATGAAAGCTTTTTATTTAACCAATCCTAAAAAAAAACACTCTTGGATGCTTATCCTCTTTAAATATACTATCCAGATAGAATTACCCTGTTAGTTTTATCAATGACTAAAAATTTGGAGTTGAATTAGAATTCTTCTTGCATCAATTCATACCATTTATAACATTTGGATCGAATCTGCTCCATTAATGCAGACGGTCAATACTAATGACCTTATATAAGGCCAAAGCTTTATCTATTTCTTCACGAAATGTCAAATTTCATAGATTTGGACATGTATTCCAATAAATAGAAAAACTTATTTAAATTAAGTTTGTTTATAATGGAAATTAACTATTCGTTGGTGGCCTCAAATTGATGTGACTGAAAAAGTTAAATATATTAAAACATCATTTGTATAAACAATCAGATTGTCACTAAAAGTGCAGAGGAGAGTTCTAACTTCGGCTTTTCACTAGAAGCCATCAGAGATGGTCTTAAGAGGAAATATTCTCATAAAAGTGAAGAGCAGATTAAATTGCTAGTACTGTAAAAAAATCATAAGTAATTCTTTGAACTATACGAGATAGTTGCCTCTAAATTAGATGATGACTAAGCTTTGCGAGGATGCATTGGAAGAAATCCAGAACTTCCTCAAGAAGGAAAAAGACAAGATGTAGTCCCCCCATATTTGAAGACAACGCATGGAGATTATCTAACTTTTTCAGCCATTGATAGAGCAGAACTTGAAGGAAATCATCTAGAACTTGAAAGAGATTGTCCTTTTTCTCTTTTAATACTATGAATGTATTATCGAATGTCGCTTGTATCACGACTAAGATTGGAAATTTCAATCCCCCGCCCCCTCTCTTAGGAAAGAGAGCCACCACAACCTCAAGAGTTAGGAAGCATTAGGTCCCTTCCCCTTAACTTGAATCCAATCTATTTCCCTACAAGAATTCGTGAGTAAGAAAGTTCGGGAAAGAGTTTGATTAACTCTTAATATATTCAATTTTAAAATCAAAAACAAAAAGTTGTGCTTGCTAGCAAATATTTGTTTAGAAACAAGATTTCTGACATCCTTTAATAAAATATGTTTGATTGCACTACAATCAATTCGTAATAAGAATTTTTTATTGATTAAATCATCCTAAAATTTAGTGAACCATTTAACGACATATAACATTTCTTTTTTAATAGTTGAATACTTTTATTGTGTAGCATTCCATTTATCAGAAGTGCAACAAATTAATTGTTCTTTAGAATTTTTCCTTTGTTTTAGTATACCTACACAACTTATATTATAGGCACTAGTTTCAATAATTTTAAACGTATTTGGGTCTGCATGATGCAGATAAGGAAGGTTTTTGACATGTTGCTTTTTTTTTTTTGAACATCTGCAGTATGGGCTGTTGTTTAAGGAGAAGATTATTTTTTTAATCTTTCATAAAAGATTGCTGCATCAGCGGCCAATTCTCGATAAAAATTTGAAACAGAGTTTAAAGATCCTAAAAATCTTTGTAATTAAGTGATATTTAAAATTTTATCAAGTAATTTAGAAGCAAATTCTATACTTCGATCAATAGGAGTGATAGTGATATTAGTACTATTATGCCCTAGAAATCTTATTTCATTTTGAAATAATTCCATTTTGGATGCAGAAATAACAAGCATATTTTTCTTGGCTAACCATTTAAAAGTTTCTAAGTATTTGAAATGTTCATGTATGGTATTAGAAAATACTAATATATCATCAATATATACAAGAATATATTTAGAGTAAGGATCAAATACATCGTTCATGATATTTTGAAATTCGCTAAGGGCATTTTTTAATCATAAATGTATTACGTTCTATTCATAATGCCCTATATATATATATATATATATACATTGGGCATTATGAATAGAATGTAATACCTTTCGGATTAAAAAACTTGAATATTATAAAAAACCTTATAATTCATAATAAGGTCTAAATTTTAAAGCATAACTAAATTAATTAAGTCTCAAGTTTCATAAAATAACTTATTGACATTAAATTATCATCTCTTTCATTCACCTATTTTTTTTTTCAACTTCAAATTTTTTCTTCTTTTTCTCCTTTTTTTTTTCTCCTGTTGTGAATCAATTTCATGTTTTGTTTCTTGCACAAGAGTGGGTACACCATGAGATGAATTGTCTTTCATTATAAATGATCACTCTATTTTCTTTGGCCTACTGAATCAATTTGCCACTTTTGATCAACTTCTCCTAAAGCCTCATCTATTTATCTTCAACTGAGATTTCATCAATAAAATATTACTCACTAGCATATTCTATTTCTCTAATCAATCACGCACAACTTTCATCAATTGAATTCAAATTAATTGGATCAATAACATCCATAAAACCAAATCTTTTTTTTAAAGCTTAATTGTACTTGATAAAAATTAAATCATTTTGTCACTTTTGATCCAATCAATTTCTCTTTTTTTATGAATCTACAAAAAAAACTTTCTTAACTGCCAATGATAATATAATTATCATAGTTATCATCTAAAAACAAATTTAGCAAATTTAATGAATTGAATGGAAAAATGTAGAGTCACAAAGTTGTTAAAGTTGTGTGATTAAATAATACCAAATTCAACATTTTAGGCATATGAACACAAATTAAAAAATTAAGACATTATATATGCAAGTTTGTAACTTGGTCATGAACATCAATAATCACATGGATGTAGCTTAAATAGGAAGTCCTTAGCTAACAGTGTACATACTCATACATAATATTTGTGATCAACGACTTTATTGACATGTTAATTACATGATTAATATTTTTGCCAGATGTACTTGTGCTGTATTGTCAGTACAGCACATTCAAATTGCTTTTGTTTCATGCAATTACCAAGTTTTGTTGTATAAATTCTGAAAAAAATATAAGCTTTTTGTAGCATCATGCTGTTAAATGATGTGCTAAAATAATATTCTACTCATTGTTACATGGCTACTTGTAAATTAGAGTAATGCTTATACATAAATTTTTATTAGATCTTTATGTTTTCATCTCAGAGTTCTTTGCTTCTAAATTTAGTTGTTGTGTATATCAGGTCGAATTACTTCTTTAATGAGTATTCGAATATTTAAAGCTTCTGCTTTGTGGAAAGTAATTAAGTTATTGAAATTTGCTTTGGTTGTCATGACTAAGCATATTGAAGTTGGTTGCTTCCATGGGATGAGGGATGAGGTGCAACTTATGTTGATTGGTTTGGCTGAAGAATGGAGAGCTATTGTGTTGATGGGTTGGGGTCGAGAGGTATTGCTGCGTTGATGGTATCGTTGAGTCAAGTACGCCAACGGGGGGGTCGCCGCGCTATGATTGGAAGGTCGAGGCAAGTTGCTACGTTGATAGGCTGTTAACAAGGTCAAGCCGAGCTATAGAGTCTTTTTCTTTTGCACCGCTGGAGTGAAATGGAGTGTCTTAAATCCAAATAACTATTATATACTATGTAGTACTCCTGATTTGTACCTCGACTGATTCACTCTCGCTTGCACCACTCGACCCGCTATGCGTGCTTAGCACAACTATATGTGAGCATGCTAGTGCACTTCATTCACACCGGCTGCGTGATTGAGATGCGAAGCGAAGTCTCCCCACTTTACATTGCTTTGCTTTCAAAGCGCACTTTTGATTTCTATGACAAATATATTACACTCAATGTAATAGCTTATAAATTACAACTCAATACATTTAATTTTAAAAATAATTTTGCTTTAACAAAATACAAACTTACAAATATGTCTTCATTTCGGTCCCTCCAATAGTCCAATACCAATTCGACACCTTATATGCTACGAAATTGCCATAGGTGTGGCGATGTTTGATAATTATGTGAAGCTGCGCTAAATTAAACTTAAAAAAAATATTCAACTTTCAAGATATGATTATAAAAGGCGATGATATAATTTGAGAATTCAGACAAGAGACAAGGATATATTTATTATGATGTTATAATTATTATTCTCAGAATTGAGATGATCGGTGAAATTATTGGATGAAATTATTAAAAAAAAGAAAATGAAATATTCAGTATCCTCAACAATTAACATGATAACATCTAGTACTTAAAAAAATAGCCAACTGAACAAAGGTTTCCAACATGCAATAAATTTTTACTTCCCAATATAGCAATAGTAAGCTAAATAGCTAGGTTAATTGGCCAAAAGACACTAACATTGCAATATAGTTAGTTTACAATTCACAGTATAACAAATAATTGTCCCAACTCTGACTAAAAGGCATCAACATTGCCACTTCATAGGCTCGCTCCCAATACAACAAATAAAAGACCGAACACTTGACAATAATTAACAATCCAAACACCAAGCTATTTTTCTGTGCAACTAATAATTGACAATTCAAGCATCGATCCACCTAGTCGACAATGCCAAAATTGTCACCCAACACATTTCCCATTATACTAACAGGGAAAATATATAAGAACACAAACAAAATTGCAAAAAATGTCATTATAAATATATAGCCAACAAAGATTTCCAACAATGCAACAATCCAACATAATAACATAGTAGATAAGTGGCCAACACCCACTGATCTCCATAATAAGTTAATAACTAAACAAATATCTTTTTAATCCTTAACAAAAAGAGATCACCAACCAACTAGTCAACCAATGAACTAAATTATGAAATAAATGTTAATTTCTTATGGTTGTGCAATAATTTTTGGTCTCAAATTTATGTCATCGACTAAATCATCCAAAAAAATGTCCATCAACATATAGTTCATATTTACCTCATTTATCTATTTGAAATATCTCAGTCAGTTTTTATTTTTGGGTATATAATCCATTATCTAAAATGCAAATTGCAATTAAACATATTAATTGCATAATTATTAAGCTACTATGAAATAGTGATTCATTGATTTAACAAATATACAGTGATAAAGCTGAAGAATTAAAGTGTCTTAAACTTCACATGTTCAAATATGCATTAGAAATATTTCATCATAAAATAACATCTCCTTAGAATTACCAAAAAAACTACCTTACCATGATTTTATGCCCAACATAATTGTTCAGTCAAATATTGGACTCAATAGTCAAATTCTTATGGACCAAAATTGTTAAAGTTTCTTCAACAAGAATGTCATAGTTAAATTGATTAGTGAAGTTAGAAGCAATTAAAATATAATATACTTAAAGTGATTTGTAATTTGCATAATAAATATAAATATACCATTGGTTCTTTTGATGATTTATAAGATGAATGAATCTAGCTATCAGTGCATACTGAAGCATCAAGCGCTTTTAGTGATTTTGAGCTCCTATCATCACCAAACACACGACCACCAACACTAAAGTTGATTCAGAAGCTGCAATTGTGTTTACGATAGTAAAAATATCTTTAGCAATTTTGCACAATGTCTTGTTTTTTAAGACAGACATTTTTCACCACTCAAGTATATCAATTTCAAAATCTAGACATTTCGCACAAGCTTCTTCCAAATAAATTTCTAAATTAAATTTTTATGAAAGAGGGCTTGTAGAGTCAATAAAATCATACAATACATCAAAGACATCATTTACACAAACTTATTTGTGAAGTAGTTGATATTCCCACTTGAGATGTAGATGCTTTAGTTATCTCTTTTCTCACTTTCTACATCTTCTATGCATAGTGCAGGTGGAGCTTAAAAAAAACTTTTATTTACACTATATTTTATTTACTACAATAGAATTATAGACTTAGCGGTAATAGTAATTAATCTCAAATATTTTTATTCTTGAATAATCTGTCCAATACCTATCAAACTTAACATTCATAGAAGTGACTATATCTGAGATAATGCATTTCCTATCCAACAATAACAAAAAACTTTTATCTCACTATGTGAGGTCGGCTACATGAATCCTTCTTCTCCATCGCGTCCTATTAAGTTTTAAATTCTCATTTAATTTTAATGAAATAAGATCATTTTTTATATTACCTAATCAAGTCTTCTTAGGTCTACTTTTATTTTTCTTAACATAGGTTAAATCTAATATATCTGCTCTTTTAACTGGATCATCAAATGACTGATGTTTTATGAGACCAAACTATTTAAAGCGACTCTCTTGAATCCTATCTACCACTGGAGCTACTTTAACCTTTTCACGTATATATACATTTTGCATGTTGTCTCTAAGTGTAAAGCCACTCATCCACCTATGCATTCTCATCTCTGCAATACTTAATTTTATGCTTCTCTTTCATTGGTCAATATTTTGCTCCATAAATCATTGCAGGACTTACCATCTTGTAAATTTTTCGCTTAAATCTAAGTGATGCTTTTCTATCACACAATAGGCCAGTTGCATTTCTCCACTTCAACCATCCACTTGAATTCTACCAATAACATTCCCATCTATTTCACCATTATTTTGAACAATCGACCCGATATAATCTAAATTGTTCACTCTTTTTAGATCTACTTAAACGAAGGATTCTAAGGTTGACCTCCATAAAGTTTCTCTTGAACTTTGTCTCTAATCTTATCAATAAGAAGGATATCATCAGCAAAAAGCATACACCAAGATACTTCCTCTTGCAAATGTCTAGTAAGAACATTCATAACTTAAGCAAAAAGATATGGGCCTAAAGTCGATCCGTGATGTAATCTAATTGAAATAAGAAAATACTTGGTCAATCCTCCTTCTATTTGAACACAAATAACAGCTCCAGTATACATATTCTTAATGACTTGATATAAGCACTGTTAACTATCTTTTCTAGAACTCTTCAAAATACTTCTCTTGAAATTTTATCAAATGCTTTCTCTAAATCAACAAATATCATATGTAAATTCTCCTTCCTCTCTCTATACTTCTCAATCAAACCTCTCAACATATGTATAACATCCACGGTAGACTTACCCAGCATAAAACCAAATTGATTTTAAGAAACTTTTTTTATCACATCATAACCTATGTTCAATAGCTTTCTCCCCTATTTTAAATGTATGGCATATTAACTTAATTCCTCCATAATTTGCACACTTTTGTGCATCACCTTTATTCTTAAAAATAAGAATCAACAAACTCTTTCTCCACTCATCAGATATTTTTTTAGTCTCTAAAATAATATTAAAAAGATTAGTTGCTAATAAATTCCTTGATCTCTTAAGCATTTTCACACTTTTATTAGAATATCATTAGGTCCTACTACTTTTTCATACTTCATTTTCTTTAAAGTCTCTTTAACTTCGATTTTATTAATATGACAATAAAAATAAACTTCTCTATTTTCATTTAAGGTACTAAGTTCGCTAAAGTCAATCGTACCCTCACAATTTTTATTGAAAAGTTTATCAAAATATTTCATCCACCTATATTTAATATCTCTTCTAAAAGAGATATTTTATGATTTTCATCCTTAACATACTTAACTAAATCTTTACTTAAACTAAATCTTTACTTCTCATATATCTTTATTTAGCTAATTTACACATATAACTTTATCCTCTTTAGTATCAAGTCTATTATATAAATCATTAAAAGCTAAATTCTTTGCATTATATTTTGCTTTCTTAGAATTCATACGGATCATTTTATATCTTTCTTAATTCTCTGAGCTTTTACATCAAAACAAGTTTTTATAACAAACTTTTTTATTTTTATATCTTTTTTTGCACATTTTGATTCTACTACTAATTATTTTTATTAAAACAAATTTTTTCTTTTGATTCTCCAAGCATATTTTTTTGCAACTTGTTTAATCTCACTTGCTATATTTTCTCACATAACATTAGCTTCCTCTTGAACATGCCAAATCTTAAGATTTTGTAGCATACTCTTAACTATATTTTTATTATTAATCTTTAAGTAGCCCATCTAATCCTAAGATAATGTTTTAATTTATATTTCATCTTTCAAGCATTCATCTTAAAATCAAAACTGATTGTTGATGTTAGGTATTTAAATATTCATCCGAAATGACCTTGCAATCCTTACAATATAAATGATATATTTTTCTTAAAAAAAATCAATCTATGTTTTATTATATCCTTCTTTTATAAATGATAATATGCTCATTTCATTTTTTTTAAAATAAATATTAGTAATTACAAAATTATAAGCTAAAATAAAATTTAATATAGTCATACTTTCTTTATTTATTATTCCAAATATATAGCTATCATGAATACTTTTAAAATCTTCAATTACTCTATCAACATGTCCATTTAAATCACCTCTAATAAATATCTTTTTTTTTGAGGATTATTCTTTCTGTATTCCAAATTCCAAAATTTTCTTTATATATAAAACTTTAAGAGTATTTATAACATTATTTATCTTAACATCAACGACAATCTTTAAAACTACAATTCTATCTCCAATCTTTTTAATATCCGCAATATTATCCTTCAAACTCTTAACTATAATCACATTTACACCATTTCTAGTACGACTCATATTAAAATACCAAAGTTAAAACCTAAACTATCAATTTTCTTGACTTTCTTCTCAACTCATTTAGTTTCTTGAATAAAAGATATTTATCTTTCTCTGAACCATTGTTGACTTCATTTTTGGATGAGGTTAACATCACTTATGAAATCAATAATTATGATGTCCTAATTCTAGATAGGAACTTCCTAATTTAGTGCTTAAGACACTACATCTAGTGACTTAGTGCATCTTCCTTTGGTTTGATCTAACCTAATGAGCTTAGGTAGACTCAACCCAAACTCCAAACTTGAATTGAAACAAATCAAATCCATATAAATCAAAATGAATTCAAATTAAATTAAATGAATTAATCCAAATTCAAATTCAAATCAAAGTCAAATCTGGTCAATCCATTTAACATAAGTTTGACTTAGGTGGGTCCCACCAAGTCAAAGGTTAACTCATCAAAATTTGACTAAATGAAATCATTCAAAATGATCCAAATGATAAAATAAACATGTCTAATCATAAATTTAAAGAATTTTAAATCTATTTAGGCCTTACTTAGGTTAATTAGACCACTTGATCTAAATGAGTCCTATTAGGTTCAAACTCAAATCAAATTGAAATCAACTCAATTTGATTGTTCAAAATCATTTGAAAATGATAATCAAACATAATTTAACTCATCATTAAGTCTAATTTTGTTAAATTGACCATTTGGCTCAAATGAACTCAAGCTTAACCCATTAAACCCAATTTGGGTCAAATGAGTTCAAATTGAAATAAAATTGAAATAAAATGAAATTAGCCATTCCAAATCAAACATGTGATTAGACATGGTCGGAGTCCAACCAAAATTCAATTGAGTCAAATGAGTTATTTGAACCCAATTGAAATTAAGCTTAACACATTTAAGCCTAAATGGGTTGAAATAAAATGAAATCCAAAATTAATTCAAATCCTAAATGAATTAATTGAATCAAAACTTAATCAATGTGATGATTGAATCCAAAATTAAATGAATTGAACCAAAATCAAAGCACTTTCAATTCAAATACTTGAATTGGGTTCAAATGTCCAATCCAATTCAAATGGGTTTGATTTGGGCAGCCACACACTAGCCTAAAGGTTGTGATGGTGATGCCAAAAGCCATAAATGAAACTAAAGGGAGATGAGTTGAGGTTTTGACCAAGTAAAAGATACTTAGTGGATTCCTCCTCCTCCCTTCATCCAAAGTCCTTTGGATTTTATCCAAGCCACCTTTGACCACCTCTTAGAGGATGGTTCCAAGGTTTTGAATCAAATGGCCAGCCCTCAAGAAAAAGAGGACTTGGTCTCCTCCACGAGGGAAAGCAAGAGAGGAGCAAAGGTAGAAGGCCAAGAAGTCAAGCTCTCGGCCAAAGGAGGAAAGGGGAGGAAATGAATTCCTTCCCCTCAAACTTCTTATCCCAAAGATACTCACAAGGCCAAGGGGGGCTAAATCCATCCTCTGGCTGAGCTTCCCGCCATCGGTGGTTGGAATCCGGCCACTCAAAGGTTTCAATACATGGCTCTCGACCATGTATGGAAAGAGGGGAGGGAGGCCATTTCCTCTCCATCTTTTCATTCTAAAACATCCATAAAGTGAGGTGAAGAAGGAGACCATTCCCCTCGACCCCTCGTCGTCGACAAGCCGGAATTCGGCCAAATCCGGCGGCCACTGTTCGACCTTTAATGGCAAAATATTAGGGGGTGTGTTTCACCTCAAATTGAACGTTCCAACATATTCTAGAGGTCGAGGCAACCTCAAATGAATCCTCACTGAGGCTCGCCGCTGCTGGTGAGCCGGAGAATGGTCAAGCCTGATGGAAAACGGCTGCACATTGGTCTCCAAAGCATTTGGCAGGGAGGCAAGCCACCAAATCACGCCCATGGCTTCGTCCCATCAAAGTGAAGGTGATCAAGTCGATCTCACCGCCGGAGATCGCCGGAGTTGAGGTATGCCTCACAATCGACCTATAATTCGATTTTGGTCATTTGTGAAGGAAATTTGATCCCCATGAGGATCAAACCGTATAATTCGATTGCAAATCGATTCTTGATCTTTTTGCAATTGAAATCACATCAAAATTGGCCTCGGATTGTCTGAAATCCGTCGGATTTGACAAACGATGTCCGTCTCTCACTAGGGCTGCCCAAATCAAACCCATTTGTGAACGGGGAGTGATCTTTGTTATTTGTTCCTTCTATGTGGAACGAATGGCCGAGATCTAGCCGCATGATTTGATTAAATCCCTTAAGGAAATCGCAGAACGGACGGTTGAGATCCCCCGCATGGCGCCGCTTTTGACGTGACCGCCATGTGGTCCAGTGGCTCCCACTACGTGGCAAAGGCACCACATCGGCGCTGCTGTTTTAAAACGATAAATTTTGTTTTAATTAATTAAAAAATGCATGAAAGTTAAAAAATCATAAAATTAAATATAAATCCAAAAAATGCAAATAAGGACTCTATGGATTCATCTCAATGAGTAGAATCCATTAAATCCAAAATCCCTAATTAGTTTTGGGTAAATTTGGCTTAATTTGACTTTAAATGAATTAATTAAACTCAAATTAATCCCAAACTATTAATCCAATTGAAATGAAATTTTGGGAAATTGAAATTGAGGTTAAAATGCACCTGAGAAAATTTTTTCATGAATTATCTCATAGTAATTTAAGAGATATCAAATTTCAAAACTTAAAATTCAATTTTAATGAAATAAAATAAAATAAAATGAAAAAAATCATCAAAATGAATCAAATCACTTCAAATCACATAATAAACATTAATTATCTCAAATATATCAATGAAACCTACTGAAACTTAATAAACCACAAAATGCCCTAATTAAGTTGTTAATTGAATTAATTAATTCAAATAATTAACCAGAACTTAGGAAAATCACAATAAATCAATCAAGTTTTCAAAAATTATAATTGAACCCTCTATGGATGCATTTTTTAGAGAAGAATCAATGAAAAATAAAATCCCCAAATAATCCTCATTAAATTACGCTTAATTTAGATTTTAATGAAAAAATTAAAACCTTAATTACACCCTAATTATGCTTCTGATTAAAATAAAAGTTTGGGAATATGAAATTCGCATGTAACCCCATTTGTCATAAAAATTTCAAACTCACCTTTGGATTGTGAATTGTTGAATTTTCAAATATCTAGGTCAATATGAATCAAATAATATATGAAAAATAATTTGAAATAATCTTCATTAACACGAGAACACTCAAAGATAAGTCTCTAACATTCTAAATCAAATAAGTTGATCACTTTCATACTTAAGGGTTAATGAAACTAATAATGCATATTAAGATTAATTAAACCTTAAGGTTAATGAACTCATAATCGAAGAATCAATGAAATCTTAACCCATAATCAATGTAACTTAATAATGGATTAAAACACTAACTCACGTACCTTAGGTTAACATAGTTCAAACCAAATGAAAAGAATATGAATTCAACAAATATAAACGTAATTCAAACTAAAACATTAATGAAAACAAATGTTAAATCAATCCAAATCAAATAATTCAAATCAAATAAAACAAATCAAACTAAATTGAAAATAAACTAAACCAAGAATGAAATTTAAATTAAATCAAAGAAATAAAATGAAGAATTAAATTTCGAAAGAATTGAAATATTAATCCAAAATCTAAATTGAATTCAAACCCAAATCATCTAAATGAATTTAAAATGATTAATTAAGATACTTAATGATCTTAGTTAGATCTTTGAGATGAATCTTTATTTTAGGATGAATGTTTCATTCTATTAGGAGTTAGGAAGTTGAATAGAATAGGTTCCACCCAAAAGTGGAATCTATTCTACTCTCCATTTTTTAAAACCTAAACTCCATTTTAACAAAAAATAACAAAAAATAAAAAAAATAAAGAAAAAAGTGAACTTGAAAATGAAAATAAAAAATCATTAAATCATTTGAATTGAAACCATCCAAAGTTAAATCAAACAAATTTCGAAACTCTAAATTAAAACTTAAACTAAAAAGTCCCAGCAAAGTCTTGTCACACAAGCCTATTCCCTTCACATACTAGATCATTCGGTCATGGACCCTAGTATGTTAGCTCGTTCTGTGATACTCTGTGTTGTGATGTGCTTTTCATGTCTTTGTGGTGTACTGTTTTAGACAACATGTCTAGTATTGTTTGGACGTTCTTTTTAGAACTAACATTGTCTTCTGTAGGGGGCTATACCAAAAAAGATTGCTATCATAAATAAATTAAAAATGCTATTTTTTGCAGGTGTGCTTTAAGTCTTTAAGCACAACCTAATATGAGAGGTGGGCATGGTTAGCAACTAATGCTAAGCTCGTATGTTTGTGAAATACAATTGTTGTGTGCTCTCTGTATTTTTCTGACATCTATTTTGCAGGGTTTAAGATTTATTTTTGAATTTAAAATATAAATTTGAGCTTAGAATTAGGTTATGATCTATGGGGTCTAAGATAAGTAGGAGCTAACCCTACCAGTAGATGGTTGCGGAGATCCCCTGTGAAGCCCAATGGAGGTCCTTGAAGAAGGTGACGATCTTGGAAAGAAGACTCGTAGATCTAAACTTGTAGTTCTAGGTCGAATCAGAAGGGCGATTCTCGCCTGCTTGCTCTTTTCAAGGGTGTACACAGATGGCAGATCCTTCTTTAAATTAAATTGGCTTGATTTATTTTGGGTGCACAATAGAATCAACCTGTTTTTTAGGTTTCTTTATGTGTTGTGCTTTTTGTGATGAATGCTTGGACATAGGCTCATAGGAAAAAACCTAAATTTTCTACCTAATTTAAATTTAATCAGCTGAAACAAAAATAAAGATAACTTGAAACTTCATACAAATTAAAGTCTTAGGGAAAAACTTAAAATCAATTAGAAACAATTAGCTATCAAAAATCATGCAATCATATTGCTTTGAATTCTTGAATTGGACATTTCACCTATTACACATAAAGGGCATCTGACCTGTGAGGATGATCACCTTCTTGGAAAAGTCTGCTTTTCTTTTATTGATTTGACCCATAACCATTTTTAATTGCATGACATTTATGCATAAAAATGCATACCCAAGGTCTTAAAAGAATCACGACTCAAAACATATAAAAATTTGAAAAATATGCATTGGTTAGATGCATTTCATACCCTATATGATCTTACGGATTATAGAGTGAGTCTAGAATTCTTAGATCATTTCTTAAAAAGACAACACCCTAGTCATCTTGCATACATGAGACTTAGCATCATGAATTTAAAATGAACTTCAGTGGTGTTAGCTGGCAGCTCCTCCAGGCGGGTTGTAAGTTTAGAAGAGTCAGGGATATGTTTGTTCCCTCAAGTGAGAGGAATGATCGAAAATTTTCAAAATGAAACTAGGTCGAGCATCTGACTTGGGTTAGAAGCAAATTGTAGACTTAGGTTCTGAAGCAATCTCCTTGGAGTAAATCTTCAACCCTAGATATTTCTGCAGGCTTGTGTTGCTAGAATCTAAGCCTGACATTTCTAAGAAAATATTAACTCAAAAATCTAAATTAAATCCTAAAATTTAAAGCCCAATGATAGGATTGTTGAAATGCTTAATGGGCATCCCATCATCAATAGATATTTCCTACTTCATTCCGTTTGGCTTTTGAAAAGAACTCTTACCACTTTGAATCATTTCCAATTGAAATTTCAAATATCATTCCTTTGAGAATCAACTTAGAAATCCTTAGAAATAATAACGTATTTTTTTAATCAAGAGTATTTTAGGAAGAGACTCTTCTTCCTAAGATATAATTAATTATAGGAGCTTGCCCTTATAGTGAACCATGAATCCAGTTTAAAAAAAATCATGTTTTACTTTTCATGTAATTCAGGGGTAAACTCTCTAGTACATGAAAAACCGGAGTCTTTTATTAAATGATCGAATCAATTATAGGACAACATATTTATCTTCCGAGATAATATGTTTATTCCTTAATGACGCATTTGATCATTCAAATAAGAAATTCCTAGACTCTATGTGATGTCATAAAATTTCCCCACAATCATAATATCTATTATTTTCATTAATTTACTCATAGGAGTATATTCCAAGTTCCTATCTTAATTTTTATTTCATGGACTAATTTCTTTGCCAGCATCCACCTATAATGTGCGAGCCCTTGCTTATTTAACACTGCACCTGGGCACTGATGTAGCGGCCCTTGCATAAGTAGATGAAACATGCTTGACAAACTTAAAAGATTTTTTTTTTCTTCAAGTTTTTCCTCTTCGTAAATTATCATAGACTCTTCTTTGATGATATGCCTAGAAATTTTTTGATAATTAGGATCTATTGATTTCATTAATATGTTGAACCATAAGTGCTCAATAATTATAGATAGGTATCCATGAATAATAATTTTCTGAAAATAAAGTTTTGGATCCTACTATGATTATAAACAATTGAGACACATAAAAGAGATATTAATTCATTATTCTCTATATTCTTAATTATTGGGTGTCAGAGTTTTTGTTTCTTCTATTTAGGATTAACTTTGCTTTAATGATTGGTTTTGAAATGCCTGCTCATTTGAGGTGTGGTACTTATTTTTTGGTTAAGATATGCTTTAACATTGCACTTCTACTTCTCTACAATTTTTATTTTCTCTGACACAAAATTTGAATAAAATATTGTCAAATTTTAGATTGTCTTGTTTTTTTTTCTTCAATGGTCGCAGTTTCTCTCATATTTTCCTTTGGAGTTGTATCATTGTTAACTGGAGGCTGATCAAAATAAGTAGTGGATTGATTTTGAAAATTTGTGGCCAGTGTTCTAAGATAAAATAATGCATCTTCAAATTAATAAAGGGCTAAAAATTTTAAAAAAGATAATGTGACCACTAAGTGGCACCCAATGAGAAAGTTACCTAAGTTAACTTCATAATACAAGTTATATAAAGTAAAATTCAGCACCCGCACCCAAGAGGCCAAAATGTAACTTCAAAAGGCAACACTGTAAGTGTGCAAGGCTAGTAGCCAAAAGGCAACACTCCCACGGACATAATCTCTCCACCAAACCACCAAGTTACAAAAGATGCATTCCGCAGCAGCAATGCAACACTAAACTAAATCCTAATATAAAATGCAACACAACAAAGTTGATGGCCACTAGCCGATAAGTTGACAAGGCAACACTCAAACATCCCACCATCATAATCTTTTCATTAACCACCAAATTTTCAGCAATATATATGCAACACAGCAAGGCAGGCGACCACCAGCCGACAAGGTAACATCCAAAACTCCCATTATCATAATTTCTCCATAGAACCAACAAATTATAAAAAGATACATGGAAATGCAACTTTGAGAAAAAGTGACATCTATGCTTAAAATTACATAGCGGCACAAATTTTCATCAACATAAAATGTAACATAGTAAAGCCGCAAGTTGACAAGGCAACACCAAAATATTCCACATTAAACGATGAATCGACATTGGCAATAGCCACCAAATGTAAAATTCTCAAGAAGAAGGCCTGAGAATAGGGGGATGTAAAAAACATGAGTTGAGAATTTAAGTTACCAACCAGCATGCCAGCAAATAACCTCTATTTCCCATCTCTTCAAGAAGCAAATGTAAATCTAAAGAAGTTAAGATTGAACTTGAGAATAAGGAATTCATAAAATATCTTATAGAGCTCAAAATATCGAGATTTCGAGAGCGAGGTTGTGGCTTTCGAGAAATCAAAAACATAGGGAGCGGTCTGCAGTGAGTCTAATCACGAATGATAGCGTGAATGAGGGACGGGGAGACTGCAAACTTGGAGAGAAGAAATCAAAATATCGATTTGGACCAAAAATTAGGGTAGTCATAAAGAGCTTTTAAGCATTATTTGTTAGTGGATCATTGTCGTCCAGAGCCCATCGAATGCTCATGATGATGCAAAGCAAAAAAAAAAAAATGGTTTTAAACCTAATTGAGAAGATGATGGGTTGAAGAAGTGGTCATTGGAATCAAGCGTGCAGTCCTAGTACTATAAAGTTTAATTTTTTAATAATAAAATAAATTTTGAGTTGGTCCTATCCGATTTGTGGTCGGCTCAAGATAGGCTTGAAAAAAAAGATTGATCTTTGCCACTCGGCTCAGTGTATTTGATTCGAGCTTGATCTGATTCAGTTTTGAATGACTCTTTATTTTTGAGCTAAACTCATAGCCCTACAAATGATATCTCATATATTTGGTCTAAAATTTATTTATATATCTCAATAACCTTTTCTCCGTTGATATGGATTTGGTTCAAAGAACCTCCCTTTTCTCTTAGAAGCTTGCTGGGAGCCACTTTTTCTTTAGGTCGACGATCACTCTCCCCTCTTCAGACCTCTCTCTTCAAATACCATTTTCACATCACTTTTTTATTTGTTCAGACATTAGTTGTTATTTAGGCATTAGAACTTCTTGTAATTTGTATTCTGATGGTTTTTTATATTATTATTGTTTGCTGTTTCTATTTTCGCATTTTCTTTAGGCATGAATTGTGCATTCTGTAGTCCTGGAAGGTCTTGGTTTTGTAGCTTTTGCTTATAGCAGTGTTATGCAATCACTTGTTCAATTTAGTCACATCCTGTATACATTTTAACAATCATAAATTTGTTTAGTTTTCTATTTTGGAGATCAATTAATTTATATAATTAACATTAGCATAACTTTATACTTGATTTGATTTCATTTACCCCCCTTCAATAATTTATTATTTTTATTAGTGTATTGATTACAATCATGCTTATTTAACATATGTTTTGTGATCCATAACTTAATATGCTTAATATGAAACTCATTATTTCTTTATATCATTCGTGATTATTAATTTGCCTTGGTTATTAAAAAAAAGGGATTTGATTAATAAGTTAACTTATATGCATTAATTTGGAATAAATATGAAATTAGATTTATAAATTATTTTGCATGATTAGAAATTCTCTTATAATATCTATCTTTAATATTCATGCAAGTCTATAATTCTTAGCCTTATGCTTCTGCATTTGATACAATTACATTTGATTTGATGATAAGATAATTTTGGTTGGTATCTTAAGTTATCATTTTTTTTAAAATATTGTTCATTGTGAATGGAGAAGATGTGGAATATCAAATTGCTTCAAATATTGCTAAAGTTTTATTATAGAGATATGTTTGTATCATTCATATGTTCAATTGTATATTTTTATCGCATATGATATTTGTCTCAATTTACATGTTTATTCAAGTCAGTTTCATATAAAAAAAATTATATATTAGATTATATTAAATAAGGGGAGAATATCAAGCATGTTAATCTTTAATTTTTTTATCATCACATGCTTAATTTACTTTTGTACTTAATTAAGGGGGAGAATTTTATTGATATAACTACTATTTTATTGTGAACCCTTTGATGATGTCAAAAGGGAGAGAAATATTGATGTTGGTGTATATCATAAGTGATGTTGATTAGACTTTTAATCTCTCATATGCATTTAGTGAGGGGGAGAAAATCTTTATAATATTATTTTTACCCTTCACACCAACATCAGTTTGTCATCATTAAATGGGGGGAGATTGTTGACTATATACTTTGTGTAGCTCATCATTTAATTTGATGATAACAAATCTTGTACAATAATAACTAATTGTTTATTTGTAGGATAAATTATCAACATTAATCATTATGAATGTTATTCTTAATTTAGATTCATATTGATGATAAACATATATTCTTGAAGTTACTAATTATTTATTTCAAGTGTTTTAGGAAATTCATCATACTTAGCTTGTTTAGTCAGATAGGGAAAGCTATATCAGCTTGGACTTGGGCAATTTGGGAATTTCTATAGAATTTGCAATATAAGACAAATAAGAACTCAATAAAGAAAATTAATGGTTTAATCATCTCAAAATAATTTATTTAAATTTCTTCATACTTTTTTTCATCTAAAAATTGCATTATTCTTTGATTTATCCATTTTAGATAACATAAACTAAATGCATAAGTTTAAATATTATTTAATGTGTTTTAAAGCAAAATAAATTAATTTCATACTTCACTAAATTATTTTCATGCTTAATTGCATTATTTATCAATTTATTTCTAGCATGAGAATAAAATTATTCTAGAATTATTCTAATTATTCTTTTCTCCTATCCTTTTATTTTCTCTCTCATACCATAATAATCAACCTAATTTTATTTTGGCTGAATTTTTCACTGATTTTTGATTAATAAATTATGTGAGAATTATTCAAATTATTTTCATAATAATTCCCTCATTATTTAAATTTTAAAATTCATTATTTTGAATTTAATTTAAAGATTCATTGCCATATCAATATAAAATTAATTTTAACCATTTATGGAATGATTTGGCCGACCCTAGCATGATTTATTTCAGCTAATTGGAGTTTAATTGAATTATTTTAAGTTAATTCAAAATTGAATTCAAATAAGCTTTGATTTAACAATCTTTACTTTTTAAATTAAATTCATTTTAGGAAAGCTTTTTGGCCGGGCCCCTTTATTAATTTTCTATTAAATAAATTTGTTCAATTAATTCAAAAAGTTTTTAAAATTATTTTATCATCATTTATACATGATATATTGCATTGATTGAAGATTAGATCCATGTTTGGAATGCATTGGCCAAAATTCATCATATTATTATTGATTTATTTTATTAACTTTTCATTTATTTAACCTACCTAAATCTATCTTAATCAATATGCATTAAATTGATATCTCTTGATTGAATCCATCCTTGGAAATCCTCTTGGCCGTTCCATACAATAAATAGGTTCAAATTAAATCAATTTTGAAGTTATTCAAATTCCTTCCCTCGATTATTTCATTAAATGAATTTGAATCAATAATTTTAAATGCATAAATCTCTTTCCCTCTCTTGCCTTGGCCGACCTCTTGTGTGTTTATTTGGAGATTAATTTAAATGATTACCATGTGTTCTTGAATTTAAAATTCAAGTTGTTACCAAATAAATATTCCCTCTCTTTATTCATGTTTGGCCGAAAATCTTTGGATTTATTCTCTTAGTTTTATTTAATTGGATTGATTAATTTTCTTCATTCCTCTCTCTCTCTCTCTCTCTCTCTCTCTCTCTCTCTCTCTCTCTCTCTCTCTCTATATATATATATATATATATATATATATAATATGTGAAAGCATTTATTGTAAAACTCTTTTTGGATTACATATTCATGTAAATATTTTAAGCATCCATGTGATTTGATTTCATAGTCTTTCAAGTTTTTACTTCTTTAAAGTAAAATATTTTTTGAAGACTTGTTTAGTGTTTCATATAAAGTTCATATCATTATTTTAACTTTAATTTAATAATAAATTATTCACCTTGAGCTCTCTTTACTATTTGTCTTATAATGCAAATCTTATAGAAATTCTCAACTTGCCCAAGTCCAAGTTGATATGATTTTCTTGATCTGATTAAATAAGTTGAGTCTAGTGAATTTTCTGAAACACTTGAAATAAATAATTAGCACCTTCAAGGATATATATTTATCACCAATATGAATCTAATTTAAGAATAACATTCATAATGATTAATATTGATAATTTATCCTATAAATAAATAATTAGTTATTATTATATAAAGTTTGTTATCATCAAATCAAATGATGAAATACACAATGTGCATTATGTAATTCTGGAAGATCTTGGTTTTGTAGCTTTTGGTTACAGAAGTGCTATGCAATCGCTTGTTCAATTTATTCATTTTCTTTTCATTTTTTTCTGGCTGCTCAAGCTATAACAAATTCACCTCTCATTCCTACTTAAGTTCCAAATACCGCAGGTATCCCCTTTCCAAGCACATTTTTAGGGGATAAGCTATGCATTTTTCTTTGTTTTTACTAGTGTTGGACCTGTACTTGATATTTACATGAAGCTAATGTCAAGTTTGTTCCGTTTTCTTTTCTGTTCTTTTTGGACTTCTGGGCTCAAATTTAAGCAACTAACTGCTTTATTACTTTGAAGACTTGCTACTCGCAAGTTAATTTTGTTCGTTGGTTGAATTTTTCAACTTTTTAATGCTTCCGAATTCTGGACTTCCAAACAGTCAATTGGTCCATCTCATTCAATTGTGTTCTACCTGTTTCAAAACAAATGAACAGTTTTTTCAATTTTGTATTTGACGAATGGCTTACTGGCACATAAAATTTTATAGAGGGAACATATTATTATTTTTGTTATGACTCATTATTTGGTTTAGTAAGAAATTTGTATATACTGTTCAGGCTCAAATTTTTTTTTTTTTGAAATGCTTTCTGGCAGATAGAACTTTCCATACATACTTCTTTATATTTTATGCTTTCACTTCACAACAATAATAACAAGCTTTTATCTCACTATGTGGATCAGTTACATGACTTCTTCTCCATTGTGTCCTATTAAGAGTCAAATTCTCATATAATTCTAATAAAATAAGGTCATTTTTTATATTTCATGATCAAGTTTTTTTAGGTCTACCTGTACCTTTCTTAATATAGGTCGAATCTAATACATCTACTCGCCTTATTGGGTCATCAGACAGCTTACATATTACCATAGATGCCGTGTTTGCTATAAAATGAATGAGTTGACAAATAGCATTTTTGACCTTTTGTCATAAATCTTTTACTATAGATCCATTTGCGGAGGCTAGTGCTGATAATGCTGGTTCTGTTTCAAAGGAGTATGTGCACATCCGTGTGCAACAACGCAACGGAAGGAAGAGCCTGACAACCGTGCAAGGCCTGAAGAAAGAGTACAGTAAATCCAAGATCTTGAAGGACCTAAAGAAAGAATTTTGCTGTAATGGTACTGTTGTGGAGGACCCAGAGCTTGGACAGGTTATATGCCTTTTTTTTCGTTATTCCACATTAAGCATATTTCTATGTATTTAAACTGGTTTATTTTCTTGTTTATATATCTAACATTTAAATTTTAATATTTACATAAAGAACATCTTAAATCTTCAAAATCATATAAAAAATATCACTATTACTAACTTTTTAAAAGTGAAATATACCTTTTCATGCATAGGAGAAGTGTTATATGTATAAATATCAAACTTTAGGTGTTAGGTATGTAAATGAATAAGAACTGTATGGTATGTATGCAAATTTTCATTTTTTTATTTTATTTACAGCTCTGGAAATTGATCTTTATTGCTGTACTGTGCAGGTCATTCAACTCCAAGGTGATCAACGCAAGAATGTCTCCACCTTTCTTGTCCAGGTAGTAAGAGTTTTCACTTCTCGTGTTGTATGTTTTTTCTGCTTATTTACCTTTTCTCTTCTGTTTTCGTGGGCAGGCTGGAATTGTGAAGAAAGAGCAAATTAAGATTCATGGTTTCTGAACAGCTTGGCTGTTCTGATTATTACATTTTATTTGGTCCATTTCTACTGCATAATAACTACTCGTTGGATTTTAATCCCATAAATGATTTTTTTTCGTTTAATATGCAAAACAAGAACTAGTTTCTTTAAGATTTTATCCTTTCATGTTTTACAGTTTGTGATTGTGTGGTGTTTTTGATGATCATCTTAAAATGTTAAGCGTCCATGTGTGCTTTATATCAAACTTTGCTGTCTTGTTTTAGCATGATATCTGATCCCTTCTTTAACCGGTCCTGGCTTTTTGTACTGTATGGTGATTTATTTGAAGTGAGATTATTGAGTAAATTTTTAAAGTAAGTATTAAATAATAATTAATTATTATATTAAGTACGTTTAAAAAAAATTTAAATATAGATAGCCCTATAAAGTGAAGCACCTCACCGCCGGTGGCTTAGATCCGCCAACTTAGGCTGACGATTACGCAGCCTACCGATAATCGGTCGATTGACTCGCGATCGATTATCTTTCGACTAATAACAAAGACGCTCCATAAGTGCTTAATTTTCCCTATGATTTTTTTTTAAAAAATAAGATGTCATTTTTACCAGCTACAGGAAATGCAAACGGATAGTAAAGAAATAGTTTGAAATTTAAATTGGTAGCATTAAATAGATATACTAATAATAAAATGATACCAAAACTCAGATACAGATGTAGATAAAAGAGAACTATAGAAATATCCAGTAACAACTATACAAAATAAATATACCTCTATACACTATTGTTGACGATGACGTCTATATGCTATCATAATAGCTACTGGAGATATTGTGCGCACGAATGACGACATTGATGGGAGACATCATGTTCTGATCACAGAACTACCGGCCTCATCTTTTTTGCAAGTCTGTAGATACCTAATCCTTTGATGATGCAATGTTCATATGGTATTGAGATTGAGAGCTCTCTAGAAAAGTCGCCTTGGATCAAGATATAAGTGGCCGCCTATGTGCCGCCGTAGTGAGCGAATCGATTTATGTGATATGCTGTTGAGATGTCTTGAGTCTGATGATGGGTTCTCGAGCTCGATCGACACATCCGCCATACTTATTTATAACTGGAAGTCTGCGTCACCTGGACGTCCAAAGAAAGGCTGAAAGAGGTCCTCCGTCGCCAAGATATGCTCCGTCTATAATAAACCAGTTTAAAATGTTACTATGAAAATATGTAGATATAATAGCTAATTAAATTTGCAAATTGTAGTGTTATCTTAACATATGCTCGCCGACAGTGCAAGTAAGTCGATGGATCGGATTTTGCTAAGCATAACGACGGTCATGACCTAAACCATGACATGTATTGCTGCAAGGACTGTTGTGCGTCAGTGTAAGTGTCATCTACCACAACAATGTGATCTATGCGAGCCTCCCACAAAATGATGTGCTGCTGATGGTACTGAACCCAGTCGGTATTAGCTTTCCCTCTGCCATCAACACTTTTGAAACTGAGATTCATCGGAGCGACATCAATTCGGGGTAAGTGACCAAACTGACGAAGGACTCTGTCAGGAAGGTGTCACTCCACTCTCTTCCAGCTCATCAATGGAACTCGCTGATTGACCGCCAAAAAATATCGAGAGGCGACCTCTAATCAGAATGTCATATGACTCTCAAGTCACCTGCATTTGTTAGTGGATGTTAGACAGTGGTATGATAAAATTCAGTGAACATAAGTTATAACATTTAGGAGCGATTGCAAGAAGTCCATCTAGCTCATCCCAAAAAAATCTAATATTCGGAGACCGCCGCACATACCTCTCGTTCCACCTGAGTAAACCAATTTTCATGTACAAATCAGTTACTTGCAATTCAGTATGTTAAAACAGGTAAAATAAATTTTAGTTGTCTAACCTAAAACCAATGCTGAACCCATCGAGATCTCTAGGGTAGGGAACATGTAACGTTGGTCTCCCTACATGAAGTCGCTCCAAAGAACAGATCTGGAGCAACTGAAGACACCCAGCCATGTTTGCCCTCGTCGGCCTGGTAGACTCACGTAACTCCCTGTATAAGTGTGCTAACACTACGCCTCCTACCGAGAATGTACTGAATGTGTCTAGATCTTTTAACAACGGTAGACAGGGGTGTGTACGATCCGATCTCGAGCCGAACTATAGTCAGCTCGAAATCGAGTCGTGGCTCAAAGATTTCGATTTCGAGTTGAGTCGGATCGATTCTAGATCGAGTTCGATCCGACTCGAAAGTGAAATGAGCCGGCTCGAAATCCAAACGAGCTGGCTCGATTGGCTCGAAAATCGATTTCAATTTAGGATTCATAAATTTTTTGAATATGTAAATAATATAATGTAAACATACAACAACTACATTATTGAGTTGAAAAATAAAATTTTTAATGCCATTATAATTTCACATTACAACTAAATAGTTCTTATAAATATAAATTTTGTACAACTCTCACTAATATTATATATTCGATATTTCATATTTGATCACCTAATAATAATAAAAAAAGTCTATAAAATGATGCAATTGACATAACATTTAAAATAAATAAATAATAATAAAAATATTAAATTATCTTTTATTTGTGGGACTTAGAGTCAGAGAAAATAATATCTATCTTCAAGCATTAGCAAATAGCAATTAGCAGAAATTTGTAATTTATATATTTCACTTCAATAATTGTATGCTCACCTGCCAAAGCCATCCATTAGAGCCCTAAAGATAGAGAAACAAATCTCTAACAAAAATTACAAAACCTCACAAATCATAAACATTATGATTAATAGACTGTAATAAAGGCTCAGTTACTGCCATCCAATGAGGCTTGAGAGCCACCAATAATGAAGCAAAAATAATTGAGTTAGCCCAAATTATAAATATATTCTCTTCTCATCATTGTCCAAAATTAGAAAATCGAAATTCTTCATGATAACCCACCAGGTCTTTCGACCATGGGTTTATAACTAGAAGTATAGAACCCAAAACGAAAACCTGTGAGAAATAGAATAGAAAAGAAAAAAATTAGTGAGAAATAGGCTTTTGTGAAATAATGGAGAACCGAAAAAAGTAAATTATAGCAAAATAAGACTTCTCATGATTGTCCAAACAAATGATCAAATTCTATTGGTGAAAGAATGGAGAACCGAAAACCAAAATAAAAAAGAAAAGTAATAGATTTTTGTGCTCTCAAAAAATTGAGATGATTGGTTAATTTTTAGGATGACATTAAACAATTTTTCTGACTAAGAGTGGTAAACTAATTGAGCAAAACAAGACTTCAGATATAACAATCTTCAAAACAACATCTATGATCTAACAAAGTCGAAAAGCCTTCCATAGTTCCATAATCTCTTAACTTTAGACTTATTGATAAAACAATATAATATCATTCAAAGTAACAATATTATATGACTTCAGATATAATAATTCATATTTTCAGATTCTAATATAGATCGAGATAAAATCTAGTAAGAATGTAAGATGAAGAATATATGTTTGAAAAGCCAAACCAAAATTTGAAATTTAGAAAAAACTTAAAGACGATCAAGTATGTCACCCCAAAATGATTAAATGGTCTCAAATTTAAATCATTGATCAAATCATTCCACTAGAAATATAAAAAATCAATCACCAAAGCCTCTATTAGCCATCTCGCTTTAATTTTATCATTGGACATCATATCGGCCACTAACATAAAATATTAAGCGTAAGAAAATATATAAGAAAATGCTACATAGCCCATAATAAATGTCATAGACTCTCACATAAGTACATAACATAACCAAACTACTTAAGAGTCTCACAAAATATTCACTAAAAATAAAAATATATAGAAAGAAAAAAAGGATAGCATAATTGAAATGATATCACTTGATTTTCATATTTGTGATTCCGTAGATAAGCTTTCAGGTACAGTTATAGGTAAGTTCTCTTCCACAAGAACATCAAACTGAAATTGCAATAGTAAAAAATGAAACTCATATTTGAATAGAAGAAAATTGCATTATAAAATAAAAAAGTAAGTAAATAGTACCCATGAATCTTTTGATGATTTATATGCAGTCCGAATCCAGTTTCCACTACATACTAAAGCATCTAATGTTCTTGGTGAAATTGAACTTCTATAATTGCTAAGTACATGACCCCAAAGACTAAAAGGCGATTGAAGCAAGTGTTATGGATAGTAAAATATCTATGACCATCTTTGAAAGAGTCCTGTATTTCAAGGCAGACAATTTCCACCATTCTAAAATATCAAATTCTGAATCTAGGCATTTCATACAAGCTTCATCAAGGTATATCTCCAAATCAGACTTTTGTGAAACTAAAAGGCCAGTAGAATCTATAAAATCATACAAACCAGTCAGATCATCATGTGAAGCATTACCACCTTCAGTTGTGGTTATTTCAATTTAAGAGGTTGATGCTTCAGTAATTTCTTTGCCCATAGGCTGCATATCAACAGAATAATAAGAGTATAGCTCAAAAATTTTTTGTTTGACGTTGTCCTTTTTCTCAATCACAATGGCACATCAAACAAATGAAACTCGCTTTAAGCCAATTGCAAACATCAGTCATCTCCTCAGGGATTGTGTAATGGGCATAACAATTAGCACATTAAAACAATTTCTCACTACACATAGCACATTAAAACAATTTCTCACTGCACATTACAACTATAGAAGTGTGAAACGTTCAGAAATCAAAACCCGAACAAGGCTATTAACCTCTCGGCTCTAACATGCAGGTAAAAAAAATATAACAACCGCAAAAAAATAGAGATACACATGCATGACAGCATGAAGCAGCACAACAAACTATCCTGAGCAGTTGAGCTTGGTCCCTTGGACACTTAGTTAGGTAATAAAAACAAAAGCAACTTAACAAAATCTCTGAACTCAAACAATTGAAGAACTGAAACATCCCTAGTAGACCAACCTCAAATAATGGAATAACGGAAATAATTGAAAGAACCGACATCTCATAGCCACAGGCTCATAGTCATAGGCTCATAGCATGGAATACTTACAGAATCAGGAAATAAAACAAGTAGGTAGTAATTCTGGAGCAAAGAAGCAAACCATAACGCATGCATCGCAACAAGCTGTGGTCAACGTAAGATGATAATGACAAAGAAACACCTCAACCAGAGATCGAAATCAAGCCGATCGACGATATCGCGAGTTAATCGTCGCTTTCAAAAATTAGGCATGAGCCGCACGAAGCCAAGAAGAACGTAAAAGAAGAGAAGAAGGGTCACGAGAGTCGAGAGTCTGAGTCTTCCGCTCGAGTGTCGAGGACTCGAGCGAGGCCGACCGACATAGAGAGAAAAGTAAATTCATCTCCCCGCTGATTTAACGATTCCCTCAATCGACGACAACCTGATTCTGCAATTATAACGGGTTTTACAGATGGGCTGCCAACGACCCAATTAGTTCGATCCGATCAGTCGCGACTGAGCCGCGGTGCTTTGAACTCGACCAAATAATTTCGAGCCAAATTTCTGGCTCGAAAGTCGACTCGTTTTCTTCGACTCGATCTCTATTCGAGCCCAAATTCGAGTCGACTTTCGAGCGAGCCACGATCTTCGGGTAAATTTCTCAGCCCTAACGGTAGATACTGCAAGTTCACCTCTGACCCAGATGTATCTGGTAGTAAGAAACTCCCCAGAAGGAACAACACATATGCTCGTACATGTCTGCTAAAGTCCAACTCCGGGAGGTCTGCGTAAGACTCAAAATGTCCGTAACGCGTGAGCGATGCGTCCGAAGGTGCAGCTCGCCATCCCAATGTGGAATGGACAATCGACCGTCATGATACATCAGAATGGGATATCCACCCGATTTCATCGCAAAGACTCGTGCCAACCGCCATCGCTCTCGCCAACAACGACGGCTCGACAATCGGTGGTCCGTCGGCGCGAAACCCAATATCATTTGACGCCTTGCAATGTCACTGTCATCTCTCCTACAGCGAAATGGAAAGTGTTGGTCTGGGGAGACCAACGCTCAACTAACGTTGTCAACATGTGATGGTCAAGTCTGATATATCTCATCTGACTAACACAGTAAAGTCCCAGTGTGCGGAGGGCAGCTAGGAACCGTGGGCACATAACAGACCACTCCCTAAGCATCAGAAGATGAGAAGCTTTCTCCAAAATAGTCCCCTGCAATATGAAGAAATTGTTGTCAGGCCAGGTAGAACAATTGAAATATTATAGAAAAAAAAATAAACTTGAAAGTAAGTTCATATTGTATCTGGATACGCGGCCCTATGTCTGCCATGCAGTAAGGCTATGCTGGGATGGACTGCAGTGTGATCTGTGTGTCATCGGCCATCTCAAAGACGCCGACGTCTAGTTGGTCTGGAAGGCACCTCAGAGAACATAATGACAATTTATTAGAGGACTGTTACATTAACAGAAACAAAGAAAATCTATGCGGTTTCAATTAAAATATTTTGCAACACTATCTAAACTAACCTCTTACTAGTAGGGTTATGTGGACACAATGTCCGGTAATGACCAAATGATTTGTGATCGCACATTACTTTGTCTACTCGCCCCATTGTGTTCTTGTATCTACTTGATCGTGGCCTCCTTGACTTAACTTTAACCACTGGTGGCATTAAAGGATACAGACCCCGGTCCGCATCGTAGTCTGACCAGGTATTTCGATCATGCAGAACGTGAAAATTTGAAGAGTATGTATGCCCATACATTGACATGGTGTAATACTTTGACACATAAGCCAAATGATTCAATCTCCTATGGACTAAAGCTGTTATAGAATGACTACATGATATATGATAAATCAGTGTTCGTGTATAACTACATGAGCTGTATTGATCCGCTATGAAGTCAATTCTGAAGGAGCGATAATTCCTGTCAAACACTTGCACTTCATTCGCATTAATATTGACTGATTGCGGATAGTGGCTGGCCTCACGCTCGAATTTGCTGAGCATTGTTTGTGTTCTAGGAGAGAATGTGAATTCAGCAGTCGATTCTCCTGAATCAATGGTACTTGCCCTCTTATAAAATGAACTCACAATGTTATAGTAAATATCAGTGATCAGTGCTTGAATCGGTAGTCCCTGTGCACATTTAAGTACCCCATTAAAATACTCTGATGCATTTGTCGTCGTAGTACTGTAACGCTTGTCGCCATTGTGAACCAATGTTCACTTGGACACATCACGGTCTACTAACCACTTGTATGCTTTAGGTTTAATTTTCTTTATGTCTGCCATGTGACGGTTGAATGTGTTGATGTCATCCGTACTGCCAGACATGTACATTTTCTTACACATAAACTCAACATCCGCAATACCCAGTTTTCTAACTGCTTTCTTGAAGTTTTCCCTAAGATGTCTTAAGCAATGACGATGTACGACCCATGAAAAAATATCGCAACATCTACGTACCAACCCTGAATGCTTATCTGATATTATACATAAACCGCTCCTTGTTGAAACAATAGACAACAGCTGTTGTATGCATATAATGAACCAGAGCCAGGATTCATTGTTTTCAGATTCAACCACTGTAAAAGCAAGCGGAAATAGTCTGTTGTTCGCATCAATACTAATAGCTGTGAGCAACGTACCTCGATACTTGCCTAGTAGGAACGTCTCGTCCATGCTGAGAACAAGGCGACAAAATCTCCAACTAGAAATTGATGGTCCAAAATCCCAGAACAATCTCTGAAACCTGCTTGTATCTGATGATAAAATTTTGTAAACAGTTCCGGGCAGCACAAAACATAATGAATCCATAAATAGGCCTAGAGAGTAGTATGACTCCTCCCAACTGTCAAATATTGCTCTGATACTCTTACGTCTCGCATTTCAAGCCTTCATATAAGAGACTTTAATATTAGATTTTAATTTCATCCTTCCTATGATCTCTCTAGGTTTCAAGTCTATCTGAAATCGCATAACTAGCATTATGAAATAATTAATGAACTTAGAAGTGCACTGACGATGTCCAGAACCACTGATAGTGGTAATGCATGTCTGCGGTGTACCTAAAGTTGATATCCTCCAGACACCTCCCAACCTCTTGCTTCTGCTATAGTGCATGCATCATTAGCAAGATCTGCTAGTATTACTATGTTGCGCACATATAATAGTGAAATTCTTCTGATTCGAAGTGACGGTAAGAAACTGATCATTATTAAGAATTGACCAACTAGTTGCTGCGAATTGAAGCTCCTTCTCATATAACTCAACTGGAACTTCGATGTCATCTGAAAAACTTGAACTATCAAATGGACCATCAAACACAATATCTGCATCCCAATCTTTTGTGGTTTGGCATATACGGACATAGTCATTATTGCAAATCTTAGCATCGTCATTTGATAAATTCCGGATTGAATGACTCCGAATAAGCTCGTGACCAACATTGATGTCACATAAATTGGCATTACCCAGTAAAGAATCCTCCTCAGCATCGCTATCATCAGATGCATTGCTTGATTCACTATTCATCATTTCGCATGCCATTTGATAATACTCTAGATGAACTAGGTTGCTGCATCAGGTTGAACAGCCTTCAGAAAAAGTTATAATCTTTTATAAAACAGAAGATACCCTAAACAAAAAAATGAAGATACTAACACTGCTATTGAGGTAAATGCTTATCTTATTTCTGGGTCGTCATAGTACTGTTGCGGTACAATAGCTGTTGGCTAAGTGAACTCATGAGCATAATCGGACTGAACATTATGCTGCATGACATCAGTATCAGTTTCAGCTACAATAGTACATTGTGGCTTTATTTTCACATAAAGAATTAATGTCTGACGAGAAGCTTCATCCAATACAGTACTGCAGACTTCATCATCAGAAATAGTAGAAGCTATGTATCCCGCCCGACAGGAAAATGACACGTAATCTCCACTGCGAAGTTATCAACGTCATAACGCAGATGGTACCGCTTTTAAATCTTCTAAGTTTGTATGACGCTAAACTCGATGCATTTTGTCACCGACATAATTTGGACTGAACTGATCATCAACGATCAGTTGACCGTCATAGAAGAGAATTAAGGAAACGAGCTCCTGACTCATCCTAGTATATGCTCAGAAATCAAATTTCTAACGCAACCTAAAAATTAATGCAGGTCAGCAAAAATAAAATAAAAAATCTCTAGAAATGGATCTAACTCTAATGCAAACTAAAAAAATGCTAATAATAATAATTTATCACAACATGACACTCAATTTTCACTCTATTCATCTCATATGAATGAAAAAAAGCTAATAATAATAATTCACATGTCCTATAGGCATGTCCTAGCATATTGAATACTAGCATATTGAATGTAGAACATATCAGCTGCAGTAAAATTTTCATAATATAAAACTTTAAATAGGAAAGAAATCAACTCTATAATTACATATCTTGACAAAATATGCCAAACCTAGACAAAATAAAGTCTCCTGATTCATGGGCATTATAATATGGTTCTTCTTTTTTGCAATCAGGAAGTGAGATTAATATTTGCTTATTATGCCCAGTAGGTATTGGAAAATTATTGCTATTGGTGTATCTGAATTACAAAAAATGCTTGGAAATGATTATACCCTCGAACTTACGGCGGAGCGACGTTGGAGCCGAGAGTCACAGTGGGGGGGGGACCCGATTGGTCGGGATGTTGAATGGAAAGCTTGCGGGGTCGGTCGGGATGTCGAAAGGAGCTTGCGGGGGGTCAGGACGTCGAATGGAACGCTTGCGGGGTCGGCCTGTCGAAACAAATGCCGCGCGGGTCCAGGGCTGATAATTTAGGGCATAGCCGACCGACATCGGCATAAGATCGCCCGCCCTATAAGTGAGCGATCGGACCTAAGCCACCCTGGTGAGGTAGTCAGCCCATATAATACGATTTATATTTAAAATTTTTTTAAAATATACTTAATATAATAATTAATTATTATTTAATACTTAATTTAAAATTTTTTTTGAGATTATTTGCAACTTTTTGAAAGAAAAAAAAAACACAAGGTGTGCATTGGCTTGATTGATTTTGGCATTGTAGAGATGTGGACACAGCACAAGGGTGGTGATACAGTTGCACATTGATTCAGCAATTGGAGCAAGCTTTTAAGTACATTTTGTTGCATAGTTTGTTATATAAAATTATACCCATAAAATTAAAGAAATACACAATTAAGGGAATTTAATTTAAAAAATAAGGTACAAACAGGAAGGGATGGTGGCATGAACTGAATAGATAAGTTGTATTGATATTCGCTGCTTGTTTTACTCGTAAATATGCAGAACAAGTATGTTAATGTTGCATGTAATTGAAGTTTATTGAGCGTTAATTATCGTTTAGAGTTCAATAAAACTTATCTCAGGGGTCATTTGAGATAATTTTTATTTTATTTTGTTTATATTTTGATTTGAAATACAATATATTTGGCAGTGAGTTTTTTTTTAAGAAACTTAGAATATTTTAAAATTATTTTTAGTGTTTTTAAAAATTGATCTAATTTATTTTTTAAAAATAAAAATACAAAAATGTATTAAATATGTTTTTAAAAAAATATAAATATTAACTATAAAATAAAATTGACCACAGGCTCTTGCTAAATACTGCAATAATTAAGAGAAAAAAAAACACATCCTTTAGACCACCCCTAGGGTATAGTAAACAGCTAATTAAAGGCAGAAAAATAAAATAGCCATCTAAGAATTTAAAACTCAAATCGATATCAAGATTTCAGTAACACCACTAGAAATAATCAGTAGAACACAAATATCACTTCTAAGACAACAGAAGTTGAGGATCGTGAGCAGTAGGAGAGAGCATCTAGAAACAAAGATGCCAATTACCAATAAAATAAGTTAATATCCTGTTTAGGGTATTAATAGATCCCATCAGTTATTATAAATCAATGCAGTCACCAACAATAGCTGTTAAAGCTTTCAGGATTTGTAAAATGAGGCCGCAGGAAAAAAAAAAAGAGGTTCCCTTTTGTAAGAGATTTCTAACCATACACATTGCTAGGGCTGCAAATGAGCTGAGCCGAGGTTTGTTCGAGTTCAAGCTCGTTTATCATTCTTGAGCTCGAGTTTGATTGGAGCTTTTAGGATGGTGTTTAAGCTCGAGCTCATTTAAAAAAAAATTTGTTCAAGTTCGGCTCGAGCTTGTTCGCGAGCTCGGTTTAAATTGGGCTTATCGAGCCTGTTAACAAGCAGCTCGTTTGAAGAAATAAATGAGCCTTAATTGAGCTTGTTTGCGAGCAGCATGTTGAGAAATATAAATGATACTGTTTATGAATATATTTTAATCGAGCTTTAATCAAGCCGTAATCCAGCTCCTTAATGAGGTTGTTCATGAGCTTTAAAAGATACTATTCATGAACATAAAAGAACTGAACAACAATTTGTTTAAGCTTGTTCATTTAGTAATCGAGTTTTTACAAATGTGTTCAAGCTCGCTCGATTAGTTAAATGAACGAATATAAATGAGCTCTAATTGAGCTCAGTCACGAGTAGCTTGCTGAATGCTCGGTTCATTTGCAGCCTTACACATTGCCCAATTGACACACACAGACGATGGGCATAGTTTTTGTGTTTATTACAAAGAACGCATACCATTAACATTAATATATCTAGTTCAAATATGCTCTAATTTAAGTTCCTCAATGATGGTCAGCGGTGTAAAAAGAGAATTTTAGAGAATAATAGTTAAACCAGATGAATTTATACCGTTTAACGTGAACATAAAGAAGAACTTATGTAGTATCAGATAAAGAAAGTGAATTTTTATCCCTTCATAGAAGCTTATTCCTCTCGCAAAATAAGTCTAAGAAAGTTGGTTCTGACAATTTAGCTTAGCATCGATTGATAAATAAAATAGAGAAGGAACATTTCTATTAAACTTGTCATTTAAATAGAGCTCAAGAAGTTGTGAGTACCAAAATGAGGAGATGAGAGAACCATCTCTTGGGGAGAAAGAAAGCCAGTGACATATAATAGTAGCAATTGGTTGTAACAACTTCCACAAAATATAAACTTGGCTTTCATTCCTCAACCAAATAGAATTGTCACTTCTTAAATTATAGAGAAAATAAGTTACAAATATTAAGAATTCTTATAATTACTTTATCCCCCTAAAATATGATATTGTTCCAAGAGAATAAATAGACTTCCTCCATGTTATCCCCATAAAAAAGAAATTTGGGCATTAAAGTAAAATTTTTGTTTGGTGACACATTTTGAGAGGGAAACAAAACACAATCAACATAATAGATAGTTTAGAATAGAAGATATTAGAAATTGAAGTAGAGTAGGTATGCGCAAACACTTAAGTTTTCAACCAACCATCCATTTTTATAATGTGTTAAATATGTAGTGACATTCTTCATCAAGATTTTGTTAATTATTAAAGGGATAATAATATAGTAATAGAAAAACTAATAAGCTTACACCAATAATATTTACATGCTTAATAGGATTACAAATAGCATCTAATTTGCAAATCTCATACTTTGAATAAATTAAAAGTAACACCATCAGGGTTTGAGTACAATTTGAGAGTGCATTGAAGATGAGAATAATCATATGAAATATAAAATGAAAAATTAAGAGATCATTTTCATGAATTAAATGGCTAACAAATAAATAATTTACATAAATATTTCTATCCATGATACATGAGAAGCAATTTATAATAGTAAAAAGAAAAAAGGATGTGTTTGGGGAGTTGGTGTGGAAGGGTACCCATATCATAAGCATTAACAAAATTAAAGAAATCATTAATTTCACAGATAGTCACTATAGTGAATGGGATAATCATAATATAAGTTTCCGACCACTAAGGAAAAGAAAATGTGACAATCATTTGTGAAGAAGTCTAGAAATGAAATCAACTTCTATTCACATTATCAAAGACTTTGTGAATAAGAAGTTTGACATATAATTTTTTGTTGAGAATAAGCTTAATTGAAGTTATTAATGCTCCCGTAAGTAAGAGATGTGTATCCACAATATCTTTATTTTGCACAAAGATAACTTAGGCAGAATTAGACATTAATTAATGAATTTATAGAAAGTATTGAAAATAAAGTTAGGTCTAAAATCATATAGAGAGATGGTATGGGAGTGTTTAGGTATGAAAGTGATAACATAATGTTTAACTATATTAAGAAGTCTCTAATTTTAAAGAAGTGATGCATTATAAGACTAAATTTAGGCCACTTCAAAGTTGAGGAATTAGTGAAGAACTTGGGCTATGGAGATTTGCTATTATTAGTACTAAAGAGATTATCTTTGGTGTTCATATTATAAATGGAATAATAAGAAGATCTACCATGTCATTAAAAACATGACTAGGTACAAGCATACTCCTAAGGGTTTGGATAGTTTGATCCGTGAATACTATTAATTAAATATGAGAATAAGAATATCCTTAGAGTAGTAATGACAAGAATGCCAAAACTATAGAGAATAATTTTCATATAAGATAAATGACTAATAATAGTTGTAGATGGTTAGCTTATGATATAAATAAATTTTAGTCTTGCTTAATAAGATTGAGAGCTTTATGTGAGATTTTAGAGTAGATATGAGATTTGGGTTGAGTGGTGGTTTATTTTGAAGAATGTTAATAATTTAAAGAGAGGTTTGTAAAAAGTTGAGATCATGAATTTATAAGAGTAGTAGGCAAATATGAAAGGAATACGGAGAATTACTTTACCTTATTAAAATAAAGATAGAATTTGAGTCCCCAATTGGCAAATTAAAGAGAAGAACAATTATTTACTTAAAATATTTTATTTGACTACTAAAATTATAAACTATTTTAGCCCATACTTATAAAAATTATAAAAGTCTTACTCTAAGAATTTTGAAAGGAAAAGATAGAGTGAAAAAAGGAGAAAAAAAAGCGATTGATCATTATCCATTATAGTAGATCTAATAAAATTTGAAGAGTAATTTATGCTTGATAACTAAAAAGCTCATCAAATTAATAACTTTGGGAAAGTGCTCAAAATATGATAGAAAAAGACCATTATAGAAGAATCTAAATAATTAGTACAACCAATTCTTATAATGGAAATCCTAGTTACTTTTGATCATGATGTAATAATTAAATTGGTTTTTGTACTAAGTATATGATAACCTATAACTAAGAATGTCATTAAGCAAAATATTACATATATATTAATTAAATTATTTAATAATAATATATCATGTATAATGGAGATAAAATATAGCTGAAATCATCTATAGCCATCTAGCCATCACGAATGGTGGTAAACATTTGAATAAGAGAGTCTTAAAAGGACTTTCTTTCTAGAGTATCATTAGTAGTGTCAAAAAAAAAGAAAAAAAAGGAAGGCTAGCTCCTTTCTTTAAAGGAAAAGGAGTTGTAAGATTGTTTTCATGTTGATACCTCTACAAATTCATATGTAATCTAGAATTTTTGTGAGACTACATGAATTTTAATTTTTAGAAGAAACAAAAGGTTGATATCATATATAATAATCAGATTTTAGTGAACTAAAATATGCTACTCATCCAAAAGGTCGGTTAGTGTTTACTGATAAAGATATAATAAGATAAAGACGAAGTTAGTATTTTGTTGACTTCTTTAGTCTGATTGTCAGTTTAATCACAAAACGCAAAATAAACATCTAATTTGGTGTCAAATAGTTATTGTAATATTTTTTGAATTATGAGATAAACCTAACATCTTTATAAAAAATATTGATTGATGGGACCATAAAATCATACTATTTTCTTAAAAATAATATAGCTATGTGAGCTACATTATTTATTTTAGAGAGGGCAAGATATAAGCCATTTTGAGATCCCATTAACTATAAAAAATATGACATCAATCTATCCTAAGTAATCTTAATCCATTGGTAAGTCTTCCAAAAGCTTATAAAAAAAAGGGTAGGATAATGCATTGTTATGACATATGCTTAGTGGTTTCATCTAATTTATAAGTCAAGCATTGAGTCAATATTTTTTGAATATCTTATTTCAATAAAACTTAATAAAATTGATTCTCCATCAAATATATGGTTTTATCTTTTCTAAAATAAAGAATTATTCCTCTAAAATGTAACTTTAAAAAGAAAAAATCTCTAAGAGAAGTTGTAAGAATGCATAATTGTTTTTTATATAAATATTTATTAATGATTGAGAATGTTGTTTTCATAAAGTGAAGGTTTGTTAGAGTGTTAAAGTAAAGCAAGTAAAAATTAGGATGTAATGAATAGTCATCGCTAATTTGATTAAATCTTAGGATCTTTAATTCTAAAAAAAATTATCAAGTTAACCCAAAAAAGAAGTCAATATGTATGTCATTAATTTTAGGTTCATGTTTGAAAATGAAAAATAATCTCATCAAAATTTCAGTCATTCGGCATGTCTATAAATCAATTTTTATTAGAAATTGATAAATTTTAGGGAATAATAATTTGAGTTAAGAATGAACTCATTGCCACTAATGTCCCAAAGATTAAATTATAAAATAAAACACATTATAACTAAAATATCATTGCTTGGCTTTAAGCATTCCCCTATTATGCAAGGATGGAAATCCCTTCTTTTCATGAATGAAGTAATATGATATGCATATTGAGAAACATTCAACCATATAGCTAAGGAGTTGCTAAATCGTTTAATTATCTTGATTTACATCCTAGGCTTTATGGTGAGGCTATGAGTTGTAGAAAATTTTAGTTATGAGTGATTACTCGGGTAAGAAACTTATTTTTATCCTGAGAGCCTAATCGTATCTAGGCCACACATTAAAGCATCAAACATTTAAGAAACTATGAAAAAGATGCAATCCTAATGCACAATTTGAACATATCATCAATCAATTTTATAAGTTATCATAAAAGAATAACAGGCCAATGCGGTCAGGTACCGCCGTACAACCCAAAAAGAAAAGATGGGTAGCCGAGTTCTAGCCTTATACAACCCAAAATTACAAAATAATAATTATAATTTATAAAATGTTACGGGGTCTTCTTTCCATCATTTCTTCATATCTTCTTTCTTCCTTCTCTTGATTTTGGGTGTGCTTGCTTCAAAGGCATCATAGGGCCTCCCAAGACAAAGCCTTCTAGCCACAACTCATCCTAACCCCCCATAGCACTAATCATAATTTGTAATTCAAAATCATATTAAAAATAGGAAAAGTAAATCTAACTACACCTATAAAATAACTGTTAACTAAACATACCTACAATCCAAGTAGTTTTATTTATAATTTGGACTTAGCACCCTGCACATGGGTAACCAAGTCCACCTATCCTAACTTGGATTATGCTTAGGGGTTTAAGCAACCTGCAAAGAGGGCATTTATATTTATTTTAAGTGCCCCTTAAGCATAATCCCCTGTAGAAAATATGATTAGGCTAATATCAGTCTACCATCTAGTCTACAAAATATACATCCTAACATCCAGCCTAAAATATTACATCACAAAACAAAATATACATCACATCGTGCACCGTTGTTACATAAAGCTAGAAGTGGTGACTTAATTTTAATGTGTGTGTTAAGGCATGTGTGGTAAGTCTTGCTAAGCATTAGCGTTATAATTTTCTCAGTATAGAAGGATTTAATTTAACATGAAAGGGGAATTTCACTTGAAGTGATTTAATTGATTTGCAAATTTTACTTTATGCTTTTTTATTTTCACATGATTACACTTAGCAACTAAGTGTTATAAAGAGAAGAAAGTGGATTGTCTTTTTTCATCCCTACCTTAAGCTACTTTTTAAAGTATATTAATTTGATTTAATTCCCTTTAATTAATGGCATATTACAAATTTTCAATTAATCCTAAGTTTAGGTTTACCTTAAATGATCCTATTCAATATGAAAGGCTTCTTAAGACTAATCCAATTGAATTAATATCACATTACATATGCTAATCCATTCCTTTCCATCACATGTAACATGCATATGATTTCAATCCTAAGTATACATATACATGAAATATGTTTTAACACACTTACATGATGAATGTATATATGTATATTTGAATTTATATTCTTTTATGTTATTTAACTATTTAATCATATTAGTTTAAAGCTCTAAATTCTTATACAAAAATACATATGGATGAGATTAAATAGAAACATGTCATTTTTAACCAGAGAAGTGAGGTAATAAAATGGCCTCCTTGGGGCTAACTAAAGTCTCGTATTCCTGAGATATCCAAACTATATATCCATTTGCATTCAAACATATGTAAATTCATATACATGAATATGAGAACGAAAGCTCCAAATCACATGACTAGATAACCTGAACACTTAGTTAATTATGAATGTATGTATTCTTAGTAGAAAAGAAGGGTTTTCATCCTTTTTATAAACATACATACACATGTAAAGAGAAATAAGCTAGTACGTGCCTTTGTTAATGAGAGTCAATTAGGTCAAATTGGTCAACTTGACCCATTTGACCCAAATGAACTCAAATGAGCTAAAACCAAAACAAAACCAAATTGAACCCAACCAATGACACCAATACACTCCAATTGATCATATGGACTTGACCCAACCCTTGGTTGGACCTCATTTGACCAATTGACCAACTTATCCTGATTTCCCCCAATTTGACCCAAACCTAACCAAATGAACTCTAAATCACATGAAATTTAGGCTAACCCACTTTTAACTCATTTAAAATCTGCCCAAATCAAATCCAATACCAAATGATCATCCTACCTTTTGGATAAGGGTATCACATTAGATAAATCACCCATGTAAGTGGTCATTTCCATTCCTTGGCTACTTGGCACTCTCCCATTGGTCCACATAGAGCCAAATCGAAGTAAGCCATCCAATCTAGAGTATACACCTCCTCATTTCCACTCAAACTCATACAAATTCACATGTGGATTGATCATAATTTCCTTAAGAACACTTTAGGTTATTAAACACCTAAAGATTTACCTAAGACTTATTTAATTAAATTTTGATATGATTATAATTTCAATTTAATTAATTAAGTATTTTAATTAGTTAATTAAACCTTAATTAGTTTGATTAATGAAATGAACTTAGGAAAATAGAATAGGGAGGAGGCCTCAATCTAATTCCATTAGTCCATTCACTATTAGATAGTGATTAACCATTTAATTAATTAATATTTTACTATTCATGTGATTCATTAATGATTAATTAACTTAAAAGATAATTAAAGCTTAATTAGTCAATTTTTTCTAATTAATTAAACAACAAATCCCAAGAAAATTATGGGAGGCAGAGGTCATCCCATTAAACTAACCCACAAAGTGTGGGATTAATTACTTAAGTAATTAAAGAGTAATTAGCCTAATTAATTTTTTAAGTAAATTTTAATTAAGGTCTAATTACTATTCCAAATTAATTAGGAATATTTTTAATAAATTCCTCTCTACAATACTTTTAAAATGAGTACCTTTTTTGTACTTTATGATTTTTCAATTAGTTATGATTTTAGAAAGTTTTAGCCATTAAAACTCATTAATTAAGCCTAATTAACTCTTAATCCCATCGGTGCCACGTGGTGCGCTGATGCAGCGTGCTTTTCACATGGCACCACGGGATTGGTTACTTAAATAAAATCCTAGTCAGTGCTTGCGTGGTGGTGAAGAACGTGCTTTCTCGTGTGCCATCCGATCTAAGATCGAACGTCCATGATTAATCTCGCAGCACTAAAGAATAAAAAAGGATAATTCTAATGGATATAATCACAACCGTTTGTTCCAATCACATGAAACGAACGGTGCGTGATCCCTCGTCTATCGATCGACGGAAGATGGACACTGTCCGCCTTCAATTGATAGATTTGAGCTCACCCGAGCACGGATCAATCTCAAATCGATCCTACACCTTCACAAGGAGGATCCAAAGGAATCCAACGGCCAAGATCGCGTGAGATATAAGCTTTCTTCAAAAAGCTCTAACTCATTCTTGCCTAAGGATCAGTTTTAATGGCATACCTCACCGAAACTCAAGACCGGTGCCAAATCTGATTGAGGAAGCTTCATCTAGTGGAGATAAAGCTCTACCAATCAGCACGAGCTCCAATTTAAGGTGGTTCTCTCAGAAGGCCAACATCCGAAGTGTAGATGGTCGATTTTGAACAAAGTTAGTCATCTGGTGGTTAGAGAGGTTGGGAGGCGATTCCTACTTGCTAGACTAGCTCCAAGGAAGGTGTGTGCAAAGTTAATTGCACTTTGGTTGAGGCTTGAGCAAATATGAATGAATGGGATGTTGCTCTATTTTGGTTTGAAGAAATTTGAGAATGGGGATTGTGGGATGAGCTTGGGAGCTTGGGAAATATCTTTGGTGGCTCATCTTGGGTAGCTAAGTCACTGAGGAGTGAATGGGTGTGGGTTTGAGTGTAAATGAGAGGGTGTATACCCCATCCCTTGGATGACTGACTTGATTTGGCTCTATGTGATCATCCAGCCACCTCAGAGGGTAATGGGTGTCCTTGAGTGGATGAGTTGGCCCAATTTGATTGGATGAAGGTGTGGAGTGGCTACCAAGGAGGGTAGTGGGCGTCGTTGGTGTTTCAAGTGCTCCAATGAGGGAGGTGAGGTGATTTCACCTCCCCTTGGGTCATGGCTGACCCAACCACCTTTGGGTTAGGTTGGGTAGTGCCCTAGGAGCTTAGGTGGACCAATGAGAGAGTGTCAAGTGGCCAATGAATGGAAATGACCACTTATATGGGTGATTTGTCTCATGTGATACCCTTAGCCCAAGTATAGAATGCTCATTTGGTATTTGATTTGATTTAAGATGATTTTAAATAAGTCAAAAGTGGGGTAGCCCAAATTTCATATGATTTAGAATTCATTTGGTTAGGTTTGGCTCAATTTGACCCATTTGGGTCAATTTAGGTCAAATCAGATTATGTTGACCAATTGGTCAAATTAGGTCCAACCAAGGGTTGGGACAAGCTCATATGATCAATTAGAGTGTATTGGTGTCATTAGTTTGATTCAATTTGATTTAGTTTTGGTTTTGGCTCATTTGAGTTCATTTGGTTCAAATGTGTGAAGCAGACCAATTTGACCCAATTGGCCAAATTGGCTTAGTTTGGGTTTGGTTGATCATTTCAAATATGTTGTAGGCTTTGGTTGAGTTTAATTTGGATTTGATTGAATTTAAATTGGATTGACCCTTTAGGTAAAGTTGGGTTCAATAGATCATTTGGGTCTAGTTAGTCAATTAGGCTCAATTAAGGCTTTGGTTAAGTTCAATAATCAATTCAGAATGAACTTGAGTCATTGGTTGCAATCAATTTGGTTTATATTTTGATTTGACACATTTTATCCATTTAGGTTAATTTGAGTCAACTTGGGTCAAGAGGGCCAATTGGGATTGGTGTGGCTCAATTTAAAGTCAAGTCATGTTCAAATGTTGGTTTTGGGTTGATTTGAATCATTAGTTTCAGTGGATTTGGCTTCGATTATAATTTGGCTAGTTTGGGTTCATATGGGTAAAGGGGTTGACTTGGTAAAAAGGCTAGGTTGACTTGGTTTGATCCGATTTATGGTAATTAATCAACCTAGGGTGATCAACAATCATGTTATGGAGTTTGGATTGGCTTAATTTGCTTTGATTTGGATTGAATTGGATTTTGGTTCAAATAGGTCAAATTGGTCACTTTGGGCCAAGTGAGCCAATTAGGTTTAGTTGGCTTGATTTTGATTTGGCTTGATAACTATATGTTTCATTTATATTTGAAAAGATGATTGAAGAAATAATTGATTTATAAGAAAATCAACAAAACTTGAATTGATTCGAGTTAAGATTTGGCTAAGCTCATGGGATTGATTCATATGGCTTAGGAAAGATTTTAAGTTTGGATTTGATTTGATTTGGATTTGGGATTGAGTTTGATATGGTGATTGAAGGGTTGAATTATTATTCAAGAAAATCAATTGAATTTGGAATGATTTGAATTTGGCTATGGCTAAGTCCATAAGATAAAATCATAGGGCTTGGGCTAATTTTGAGTTTGGATTTGATCTAGTGCTTCAATCACTTGGCTCAGAATTTGAATTTTGTATTTGAATTAAATGGTTTGCTATATTAGGTGAACATAGACAAGCAAGTAGGTGGCCCTAAGTCCTGTTAGAAGTGTTCTATGATTAATGAAGTCTTGACTAAGACTCCTAAATCTAAGATGGGGAGGTTAAGAACTCACTCCAAAAGTGAGGTCAATAGTCTATTATTTCACTATCTTGATGTAGATGAATATTTTATACTATTCTATCAAATCGCTACCCGATAGTCTTCCAAAATGTTTTCTAATAAGCAATCATCTACCTTCTTGGGATCTATAGGGATGCACCTAGGGTGACCACTGTCTCTCCTTATCTCCTCTATACCCATCTTCTCTCTTTGCTGAACATCTTGTTTACTAACTAGCCTTGGTGCTACATACACTAGATGGTCCTCTTTCTTCTTTTTCTCCCACACCTGATGATTGTGGTGGTGCCACTACTACACTCTTGGGCTACCACACCTTTTGACCCATTGACATAGGGGGAGGTTGAATAGGGGTGCTTGGTCTCAAACTATCAGTGTGAGAAGAGGAGGGTTAGCCCTCATGGCATAGTTTAATCTCCATGTGTGAGGGGTTCTTCTCCCTAAACTATTTTTAATATTTCAATGGAACTTATGATATGGGTAGTTGGGTGGGAGCAAGCTGTGCGATGGCAATCGTACTGACTATGGCTTCATGGACACATGCCTCACCTGATCAGACATAGTAAGAACTATCTTATCTGATTGTTCTATTTACTATGGTTAGCTCAAACCAGGGTACCTATCCATCAAGGTGAGAATTTTTGACTATTTAGTGAACCTCGCCTCTCTCTCTCTCTCTCTCTCTCTCTCTCTCTCTCACCCTATATGTATTGTAATCTTGGTAATCATGGACTCTTACTGTATAATTTGTACCCAAACATCCCTTAGGATCACTATCTTCAAACTCCTAATAATGTTTGTCATAGTGCATTTATGTTTATCCCCTTTCCTCCTAAAATAGACCTCAAACCAACATAAGGTGCTCTCTTCTTCTCCCAAGTTAGTATCTCAAGCTCAAAGGGATGTGGCCTGATGAAGCTATACAATGGACATCTTTCTCTTCCTCTATAGTAGAAATAGAGTGAAACCTACTACCTCTAAAGAGGGGAGAGGTCTTAGGTAAGGAATCATCCTCTACTACATGAGGTGATGTCTCAACCTCTCTAAACATTCCATCAAACTTCTTCTTGAGCTTTCTATTTTTATTTCTCCTCTTAGTGCTAGTGAGAGGAGTGTGTTAAGAGAATGAAACTACTTTAAAGGTAGATGAGGCGAGCAATGGCTCCACCTCAGCTTTCACCTTGGAAGTTGGAGCTGTCTTAAATGTTATCTCAACCTTGGAGACTCTAGCGATGGTGTGAGAAACAAAGGGCACTATGGGAACTTTAACTACCATCATTTTCAAGAAAGGGAATCAATTTCTGTCTTCAAATCAAATTAGAGTAGGAGCTTCATATCAGCTATGTTCATGTGGTCCTCCATAATGAAAGCTAGACCATCACAAGCCATCTTCAAGTTTTTAAATCCTATCCCAAACTTAATGATGGGGTTATTAGTCAAATACACCTGATCCATGGCCAAGTCTAACACAATGTTAAATGAAAAAAAAATAAGCTTTTAGAAGACATCTTGTAATTGATTAATAAGCATGATGTTAGAATTTTAATAGAATTTATTTGATGGGTTTAGTGGAATTCTAGACCCAGGCTTGTCAAATTTGGTTGTGGAAAGTGAAGATCGAGTGATTAAAGAGATTTTGGCAAGAATCTTACTATAAAGTAGGTTCAAGAATCTTGATTTGATTGTAGATTTCCTTACAACCTAACTTACCAAATATGAGTCTAACAATATGTTCAAAAAATTTAGATTTTAGAGAATGGAAATTATTTATTTAGATTAATAGTGATTTTATCAAGGGGTAATCAATTTTTGGAATCTTCTAGGGTGTTGACCTCCTTCATAATGAGGCTATCCTTCCTTATTATCTTAATACTTAGGATTCCTAATCCTAGTCTAAGAACTCTTCACTTAGCCACTAAATCCACCTCCCTAATGACTAAGTGAAACACTAAATTTAATTCTAGAGTAGAACATAACACCAAATTAAATTCAATGAAGTATAAACACTAAAACAAAATTAAATGAAACCCAAATCCCAAGGTTAGATTAGGTCAAGCTAGTGGGCCCTGTTAGGATCTAACTTGATCCAAATAGACTAAGTGGATCCAAACACTTCCAAACTCAATAGGATATGCATTTTTAACTAAATTATAAATCTAGTTAAGCCTTAATAAGGCTAATTGGATCACTTAGCCTAAATCAGCCCATTTAAAATCATATTAAACTAAAATCAAGTTGGATTAAATTAAAATAATCAAATTAAATCAAATTGAATCAATTAAAAAGTTTAGGATTGTTAGTCAAACTTAATTAAACACAAATTGAATCCAATTGGAGTCCAATTTGACCAATTAGGCCATTTGACCTAACTTGACCCATTATAGGCCCTAATCAAATTGAACTTGCATAAAACATAAAATCATTAAATAGCCTCATTCAATATTAATCCAAGCCCAATTTAAGTCTAATGGGCCATTTGACCCAAATTGAGCTATGTGGCCCCACCAAACCCAAATTATATATAATCAAAAGTAAATCAAATTGAACTTTCCTAAAATTTTAAAATTATTATATCAACTCATTCAACAGTAATCCAAGCTCGATTGGGTCTAATTTGGCTAATGGACATAATTGAACTCAAAATGACCAATTGAGCTATTTGACATAATTTGACTTATTTAGGTCAGACTGAACCAACATTGACATAAGTCAAATTAAAATAAGTAAATTTATCATAAGCATTATAAATGATTATATTAAATAATTTAAATAAAAACTTAAATCAATTAGAGAAATAAAACTCACTTGACTCAGCCCAACTTAATTTGGGTTAAATTGAGTCAACTCAAGCCTTAGCTAAAAATAAATTCTTTCACCTCCCCATACTCCAAATCCAATCAAAATTTAAATTTTAATAAAAAGAGCCATGTAAAAAAGAGGAAGATGAGGATGATGAGAAAAAATTTAATTTCTTCACATGTGAAGACATGAAAAAAAAAACCTTCTAACACACTATGGTGAAAATTTATTCATATTCCTACCTTCATCTATCCCTTTTGGAAAGAGGATAAATAAAAGTAGAAATATAACACCTTGTTGGGACACCACATAGATCCGCAGATGTTCTTATTAGGGTGATCGGGTATGACATTGAGAAAATGGTTACTATCTCAAAAGATAGAAGTCACCACCCTACAATGGACCTAATCACCTGAATAAGGACTCCTAAGGACTATGGGTCTTCATATGTACCAGAGATTCTTTCCTACTTTACATGAAAAAGTAAAGTAGGGTTTATTTTAAACTGGGTTCGTTAAGTTCCCTATGGAGGAAAGCCCCATAGTTAATTACATTCTAAGGAATAGGATTCCATTAGAATACTCTCGATTAAGGTAAATGATCGTTGTCTCCAAAGATTTCAAAGATAAGAATATCAATCAATTGGTTTATTTTTGGAAGATCAAGTGGGATTGATTAAGAGGAGGGAGCTATTATCAAAGCCAAAGGAAGATAAGTAGGAAATTTTTATGATACTAGGAAGCCTAGTAAACAACCCAAACTATCCTATGGTTGGGATTTATATTTTTAAAGTTTGAAGGGAATTATTTGTTTTTAGTTGAATTTTTATTAGAAATCTAGGGCTTATAATTCCATGATACAAGATTGTAGAAATGCCTAAGAGGCAAGGATTTATACTTGTAGCCCACAAAGGAAAGTAGCAACCTCTCAACCTAAATCTAGGGAGCTTTGGAGAGAGCCAAAGTACGACCTAAATCTAATGTGAAAAATGGGTATTTGGTTTACCTCCACAAGAGAGAAAAAATCACTTGACTGTTTGGACTTACAATCACCTGTTGGTGGCTGCCAACTAACTCCTCCTATGGTTTTAATATATGTAGGCAAGTCATATACTTTTGTAAGATAGTTAAGCTATTATTTATTTAAAAATAGACTAAGTCCTTAAACACACTCCCTAAGAGACTAGATCATGTAAGACATGATTTATGACTTAAATCTAATGCAAATTTTGTTACATTTTATTTTTATTTTGGACAATCAATTTGACACAGGCTTTAAGATTTATTTACCTAATGCATGAGAAATTGGATTATGGGCCAAAATCAATAAGAAAGAAGGTGAGTTTTCACCATGGCTCTCAAAGATCAAGCCAAATTCCCTGGCATGGGTGGAAGCCCTCCAAATCAAGAGTGAAATAATATGCTTTTTATGCATGATGTGAGAAAGAAAATACAACATACAACTAAGGGGTTGCTAATTCTTTTATCTTGATTTTATAGCCAAAGCTTTATGTGAGGTTATGAGTTATTTAATTTTTAGTTTTGAGTTGACTAATTGGATAGAAAATTTATTTTTCTCTAAGAGCCTAATCATCATCGAGGCCATACATCAAAGCAAGGAAGAAACTAGAAAAACATATCATCTTAATGCACAAGTTAAATAAACATCAATCAATTTATAATGATAGCACAAAAGAATAACTGGCCAAGTGTGGTTGGGCTCCACCTCACAAACCCGAAGACAAATTGAGTAGCCGAGCTCTACCCTTATATAACCCGGATTACAAATGAATAAATTACAATCAAGAAGGAATTCATTGTTATAGGGGTCTTCATTCCTCATTTCTTTTTTTCTTCATTTGGTTCTTTCTTCCTTTTGACTTGGTTGAAATGTGGCTTGCTCCAAAGGCTTTACATGGTACATAAGACATAGTCTTATGATTAATATTCATCCTAATCCCTCACAACAATCATTCCAAATCCTAATTGCAAAATTACATGAAAATGGCAAAAAGAAATCTAACTAACACATGCAAAATAAAGATTAGGTAAACAAACCAAATAATCGCAAGCATGTATATTGGACTTAGCACCCCACACATGGGTAACCAAGTCCACGTGGCCTATTTTGGATTATGCTTAGGGATAGAAGCAACTTGCTCAATAAAAGTAGTTATATTTTTATTACAACGCCCCTCAAGCATAATCTCCTACAGAAGACAATGATTAGACTTAGATCACCCTACCATTCAGTCTACACACATACACCCTAACATCCAGACTAAAACATCACATCAGAAAATAAAACATAAATATTAAGTCATGCACCACCCTAACATAGGACTAGAAGTGGTGACTTAGCTTAATATGTGTGTCATTTAAAGTTTGTGTGGTATGTTTAGCTAGGCTTTAAGGTTAAAGTTTTCTAAGTATGAAAATATTCAACTTGGAGGGTGATTTCATTTATGTGATTAAGTTAATTTGGTTAATTTTATTTTATGATTTGATTTGGTTTGAATGAGCCTACACTTAATTACTAAGTGTTGTAAAGAGAGCAAAAGAGAAGAGAACTTCTCTTTCCTCGCTATCTTAAGTAATTTTTAAGGTAGATTCATTAATGAATTTTTGTTTAGTGAATGTTTTATTATGTGTTTTAATTAGTCATAAATTTAAAGCAACTCTAAACAATCTTATCAAAGAGAAAGGCATTTTAAGATTAAGTAAAGTAAATTACTATTACAAAACACACAATACTTTATTTCTTTCCCAACATGTGTAATATGCATATGGATGGTCCCTAAGCATATCTATACATGCAATGCAAGTATTTAGCACACCTTAATGAGGAATTCTAAGAGAGGTTGCTTAAGAAAATTTGGGATGTTTCATGTATGCATGATTTTGTTAAGTAAAAGAAAGTGATTCTTTTATCCATTTTTCATATGCACATTTACAAGTATAAAAGACATAAGTGAGTACGGCGGCATTCTTAGCACTGGGGGTGTAAGGTACAAGACCTACATAGGGCTACTTATAGCCTCACAACCCTAGGGTTGTCCAGACTAATACACCACTTTTCTTAAATACATGTGCATGTACAAAAAGAAATGCAAGGAAATAGAATCATGCAAAGGTTTATGTTTGTTTGCTTGAACTTGGTTGTTTAGTTTACATATGTGAAGTGGTATCCCTTCTTAAGTCATGACATAAGAGTGTATAGGAATGGATCTAAGAAAGTGTTATGCCCTTTTCAAATGGACTATACACTTTACAAATCCTATACAATTCTATGTTAAGAAAGAGAAGGAGAATCACATAACACATTTTATACTATTCACATGCAAGTTCATAAGCAATTGCAAATAGCATATCCTTCATTTGTAATGTTTGATTTATAAGTTTTAAAAAATAGTTTTGGATTTAGTAGTGATAATAGTCATTCATATTCTTACTTTAGCCAAAGCATGCAATTTGACATAAAGGAAATATTTTATTTTATTTTTATTTTTTTAAAAGATATGAATGCATGATTTTCATATGACATACAAATTTAGCATGGTAGGAAAGAAATAAAGTGATGCAAGTATGTAATTTCATTCACTCTAATTAATTCCTAATGACAATCTTATGGAATAAGATTATTTAAAGTGAATCAAAGTTGGTTTAAGGAAATTTTGATTTGGTTTTGAACTTGATTTGAATTTAAGGAATGTGAAAAGGGTTTGCTGGTCCTAACCCATCTCCCACATGTGGTTGTTATTTTAATTTAATTTTTAGAACCCTTAAGTGGATTTTATGTTTTACTTAGGTTAAGGTATTCATTAAGTTCATTAATTACCCCTTACCACCACTTTAATACATTTCACCAAATAATTATTAGCCAATGTATGACACAAAACCACAAGGAATTTAAATCAGCAATGCACCTAAGAAAGAAAGGGGCCTAATGCATTTGGTTCACAATTAATGATTAATTAAGCTAAAGGATTTAATTTAAGTACTTCATAACCTTTCCCACACATATGGGTTAGGTATGATTTCCTTAAGTTTACTTGGGTTAATGAACACCTAAGCATTTTCCCAAGAAGAAAAATATTAAGTTAAGATTGATTTGATTTTAGAATATTGATTAATTAAGCCATTTAATTAAGTGATTAAACTTATTTAATTAATTTGCATAGTAATTATATTTTTATCCAAATTAAATGAACTTAAGAGAAAATATTTGGGAGAGGACTCCTAATCACATTCCTTAAGTCCATTCACTTTTCTAAGGTAATTAGCAAACATAATTAATTAATTTATCACTATTTAATAAGTTAATAAATCATTTAATTGATTAAGGGAGTGATTAAGAGTGAATCAATCAATTCCCCTAATTAAACTATTAATAAATTTCAAGAAAATCATGGGAGGCAGAGGTCACCCATTAATCAACCTAGAAAGTTTGGAATTAATCAATGGAATAATTAGGGAGTATTAACATATTTATATTCCCAATAACACTTAAATTGCATAAAATTCACTATTCAAAATCCATCAAACTTAATTTTAGATTATTCCCCTTTGAATTATCTTCACAATGCATTTTATTTTGTATTTTTTTTTATTTTTCTACATTTAGTTATATAATTTTGAAGTTTATGTCATTAAGGATTAATAAAAATTTTAATTATATAAATAATCCTGTCGACACCACGTGGACCACTAACGCGGCGCGCACTTTCCACGTGGCGTGACGGGATTTGCTATTTAAGTAGTCACATCCGATGCCGCATCAGCCGGCGGTGCTACGCGCTTTCTCCTCAACTGTCCGATCAAATATCAGACGGTCAGGATTAAGCTCGTTGTTCTTAAGAAATAAATCCATGGATCCTACATAGATTAATCATGATCATCTATCCAAAATGCACTGATGGATGGTCCATGATCCGTCATTGAGCTCGCCTGCAGGAGAGGGCATCCATCCACTCTTTAGGGCATGATCCGAGCTTGATTGAGCTCATATTCAGCTCAAACTTAACCCACACCATCATTAGGTAAGGGGCAGAAAATTTAAAGTTTAAAATGCAATGGGGTGAAAGTTTCTTTCATAAAGGACCAAAGACTTCCTATTCTAGGCTCAGTTTGAAGGCATACCTCACTGGTGGCTATCACCGATGCTCCTAATCATCAAAGTAGCTTCATCTAGTGGAGACAAAGCTCTGTTGAAGGTTTCAAGCTTTAGGATGAAGTGGATTGCTCAATTGGCCAAAGTCCTTCTCCTAGGCTTGTGACTTTGGTCTAGCTCTCACCTCCCTTGCCTTGGAAGCTTGGAAGAAGCTTTGGATCAACTCGATTGAGTCCCCTGAGGATGCTTGCAAGAGCAATTGGCTTGATATTGGGTATTGAGCAATGTGGAATTTCCCTTAAGCTCCCCTATTTTTGGCTTAAGGAAACCGAGAAGAGGAGAATTCAAATGAGCCTTGGAGGCCTTGGAGGCCTTGAAAATGCTTGCTCTGAGTTTCCTTAGCTCAATCAAGTGTGTGAGAGTTGGCATGAAGTGAAATGAGGGGGAGTATATCTCCCCCTCCAAGGATCAGATGGCTGAGAAGTGTTTAGCCATTTTGATCAAATTGACCTCATGGAATAGGACGTTTAGGGTGACATGTGATTCGATTATGGTAGGGAAGTAGTGGAGAAGTTTGCCTGTGCAAAACAAAGTGGAGGAGTGATTCCCATATGCTCATTTCTAAGTGGGTGGTTAGTTTGTCCATTGGGTTGAGTTTGGCTGACCCAAACCCATTGGGTCATGTGCACCATGCTCACTAGTGTCTATTTGGTCCACTAAGAGGGTGCTAGGTGGCCATTGAAAGGATATGATCAAATTCTAAGTCCATGGGTTACCCCTTGACCTAAGGATAAAATGATCATTTAGCTTTGATTTCACTTTAAGCAGATTTGGAATAGTTTGAAATTGGGTTGGGCCAAATTTCAAAGAATTTGGAGTTGATTTGATGTCATTTGGCTCATGTTGACTGATTTAGGTCAAAATGGGTCGACTTGGGTCAAGTTGACCAATTGGTCAAATTAGGTCAAACCAAGGGTTGGGACAAGTTCATATGACTATTTCAAATGTGTTGACATCATTGATTTGGTTCAAATTGGTTTATATTTGGTTTTGGTTCATTTGATTTCATTTAGGTCAAATGGGTCAAGTTGACCAATTTGACCCATTTGACCTAATTGGGTTAGGTCATGGGATGGTTTAGGTTTGGTTGACCATTTGAAATGATTTGGTATCTTTGTTTCCAATCAATTTTGGTTTAGTTTGATTTTGGCTCAATTTGACCTTTTAGGACAACATGGGTTCATGGTCAATTGGGCTAAGTTGGGTCTAGTTGGCCAATTGAGGCTTTGTTCAAGTTCAACAAGTGGTTTAGAATGAATTTGACCCATTGGTTTCAATCATTTTGGCTTAAGTCAAGATTTGACATATTTTGACTTTTTAGGTCAAGTTGGGTCAAGTTGGGTCAAGTGGTCAATTGGCCTAGGTTAGGCTCAAATGATGACTTGGTCAAGTTCACACATTGATCATAAATTGGTTTTGATCAATGGTTTCAATCAATTTGACCTGTGGTTGATTTTGGCTAGTTTAGGTTTCATTTTGGCTAAGTGTTGACTTGGTCAACCCTTAGGTTTGACTTGGTTTGACCCAATTTGAGTGATTGATCATCTCATGATGATTGTTGCTCATAATGTGAGGCTTTGGTGGGCATAGTTCAATCCAATTTGGGTAAGACTAGAATTTGGCTCATAAGAAGTACTTTAGCTCACTTTAGGTCAAGTGAGCCTAAGTGAGTCAATTGGCTTGATCAAGGCTTGATTCAAGTTTGGTTGAACTCACATATGAACTTGTGATTAAAATATAAATCCATTTATAAGTGATTTGGAGTCAAATGGGTTTTGATTCACTTTATAATTTCAAGTTCAATGGGTGAACATGAGTTTGACTTGGGTTTGATTTTTGAATTTAGTTTTGGTTTTATGATTGAAGTTTATGTTTATATTTGATTTCATGATTATAAGATTGATTGAATCATAAAGAAAAAAATCAAGGCCTTGGCTTGATTTGAGTTTGATTTGGCTAAGTTCAAGAATTGACTTAAAAGGCATAGGTTGAATTTTGATTAGATTTGGGTTTGAATTTTGGATTCAGTTTCAGTTTGGTGATTGAAGTTTATGTTTATATTTGAATTCATGATTGAATGATTTAATGAATCAAGAAGAAAAATCAAGGGTTTGGCTTGATTTGAGTTTGATTTGGTTAAGTTCAAGAATTTAACTTGAAAGGCTTAGGTTGAATTTTGAATGGATTTGGGTTTTGGTTTGATAATTGATGTTTATGTTTATATTTAGATTCATGATTGAAGGATTGATTGAATTATGAAGAAAAAAAATCAAGGGTTTGGCTTGATATGAGTTTGATTTGGCTAAGTTCAAGAATTTGACTTGAAAGGCTTAGGTTGAATTTTGGTTGAATTTAGATTTGAGTTTTGAATTTAGTTTTTGTTTAATGATTGAAGTTTATGTTTAGACTTGGATTCATGATTGAAGAATTGGTTGAATCATGAAGAAAAAAATCAAGGGTTTGGCTTGATTTGAGTTTGATTTGGCTAAGTTCAAGAATTTGACTTGAAAGGCTTAGGTTGAATTTTGGTTGAATTTGGATTTGAGTTTTGAATTTTGTTTTGGTTATTTCAATTATATTTGTGAACATAAATGAGAATATAAATGGGTTATGAGGAAATTTCTTGAGTTTGAATTTATTTGGATTTGATTCTAAGTCCATAAGATGAGATCAAAGTGACTTTGGAAAGATTTCAGAATTTGGAATTCAATCATGGGTTTCAATCATTTGGAATTGATTCATGATTTGAGAAAATTCATTGGAATTGATTTGAGGTTTTTTTTGGAATTGAAGTTGATTTAAGTTTGAGGTTGATTTGAATTTGGAGTTTTACTTGAAAAAAGGAAGTGAGGATTTGGTTCAAGCTATAGGGTAGAAAAATTTTCCTAACACCCCTAAGGCATGACCTATTCCTATGGCTAACTCTTCTACGTCTCTAGGGTTAGGTTAAGTGTTCACCTAATCACTAGAAGTGTCTTAAGACTAAGGAAAGTCTTAGTGTCTAAGAGAAGTCCTATGTCTAAGATGGAGGGGTTGAGAGTTCATTCTAAAAATGAGATCAACAAAGGGCACCCAATAAGTGTGGTGTGACTAACAAGGAGCACCGCACGTATTAGTGTTGATCGAAATGATCAACAACACCGAATAATCACAAGCACTAAAAAAATGATCTACTCTCAACCCAAGGTGTGGAAGGAATCCAGGGCTTAGTGCAATGTGACTCTACTCATGTCAAAGAGTGAAGGAGAAATCCACTAGGGATAGAGTATGTGAACCTTCCACTAGGGAAAGAGGTTCAAGTTATCCACTGTGGGATGAGAAGTTTGATGTGTTGAATCTCACTCAGGAATCAGGCAATTCCTAAAAGGAGTCCTGCTGACACTGCCTTAAAGATAGGATGCCTACTTGGGAAAAGTGGCCCTTTGGGGGCTTGAATTCCTAATCCACATGCAAAAATTTTTATTTGTTTGTTTAGTTTGCTTATCATGGACCCTGTTTGCTTGTGAGGGATCAAACTAAGAAGGAGCTTATATCAGCCTAGACCTATCTCAGATTTACTGAACCAAGAGAGAATCTATGCATCCGCTAAATAAATTCCCCAACCACAGGGGTCGCTACTAGGAAAGGGGACTGTCCAATCAAAAAGTAACCCGGGTAGTGTCTAAATGGGTCGCAAAGAATGTGATCCAAATAGAGTGCTCATAGGGAGAGGGGTTGCTAAGGGATTGATCCAAAACCCTGGAGATGATAATTTACAATCGGTATTTCATTGCCAACTCAAGGAGAAAGCGCAAGGACTCACATCTGCCAAGAGTGGATGAGTCACTGTCAGCATAAGGAACATCAACCAACCTGAGGTGCCCGTCGATTTGTAACAATAAGTCTAGGAAGAAAGTGAGGGGACTCACATCCTTCTATCGATGATTACTGGACTTCTTCGAACAAGTGACATCACCGGCCTATTGAGTGAATGCCGCTGGGGGACTTGTGTCAACTCAAAAGTAGTCAAGAGGAAAGGAGCCTCTAGAGGACTTATTCTAAGCCTCAAATATACTCAACCTAGTCAATACATGATGGCTAGTTCGAGGAGAAAGCTCGAGGACTCACATCTTCTTAAACAAAGTCAACACTGAGTAGCTTACTGGATGGGGAGTGAAGTCTACCAAACTAACAAGATACTCATTGGTTTGCAATGGTCAAGTTAGAAAGAAAGCTTGGGGACTCACATCAAAATAGCTTGAGACAAAAGATATGTATTTATTTTTGTGCTTATGTTAAACAGAATAAGATGCCACTCGGGTTATCTTACACCTACCTTAAACACATTTGGGGAATTTGATAAAATGGTGCCACGGATGGCAGCTATAATCCCACCAAGAAAGGATGCCACATGAGTTTTCTCACACCTAACTTAGTTGTGCTAATCGAAATAAGATGTCTCTTGAGTTCTCTTACAAATATTCTAGTAGCGCCAGGGAATTATGTTTGATTGTATTTGTATTGTGAAAGAGGGATAGGACGCCTCTTAGGTTATCTTACACCTATCCTAAAATGTGTCATGGAGGATTTGCAAGACAAGCAAATAACACTTTGAAAGAAGAGAAGATTTTGAAGAATCAGAATGAAATTTTTTTCTTTCGATGATAATTATTTTCAAACATATTTTTATGGGTAATATTTCTTCAAATAGAGCCCATTAATTAGAAGCATCAGGTGTTCCCCTTTACAATCAAAGAGTTGATAGGATCCTCCTTAGTAGGCTTTTCTATGACATAGGAGTCTTCCCAAGTGAGTTCAAACTTACCTCCCATCTTTCAATGGGCAATAATTGGTCTCCTTAGGACTAATACAAGTTCTCCTACTTGAAAAGACCTAGGGCGGACTAGCTTGTTGTGAGCTTGAATCATTTTAGCCTTGTATAACTCGAGATTCTAGCATGCCCGTAGATTTCTCTCCTCCAAACCATTGAGCTCTTCTAACCGTAACTTTGCATTCTGCTCTGTAGTGATCATGCCACCCAATGCTACCCTTAGTGATGGGAGTTGAACTTCTAAGGGTAGACCGGCTTCAAACCCATATACTAAGGAAAATAGGGTAGATTGAGTTGGAGTTCTGTAGGTGGTACGGTAGGCCCACAAGGTTTCAACCAACAACTCATGCCACTGCCGCTTATTATCGTTGAGCATCTTCTTTAATATTTGGATGAGAATTTATTGAATCCTTCTGCTAGGTTATTTTCTCTAGGGTAGTAGATGGTGGCTATACTGTGTCTTCTGGAGAAGCTGTTAATCTTGGTGCTTTTAAATACAGTACCATTATCGGATATAATTCATCGAGGCATCCCAAACCTATATACAATGTGGTTCCTAAAAAACTGAAGCACGTGCTGAGTTGTGACCTCTTTGAGTGGGATTGCTTTCACCCACTTGAAAAAGTAGTTGGTGGCAGCTAGAATGAACTGGTGACCCTTGGAAGAAGGAGGATCGATCAGACCTACAATGTTGGTACCCCAATACTCAAATGACCATGAAGCCAGGGTAGAATGTAGAATGTTGGGTGGTTGATGTAAGACCACACCGTGCATCTGACACTGATGGCATCTCTTAGCCATGCTCATGCAATATATAATCATTGAAGGCTATTAGTATCCTAGTCTTTTGATCTTTACTTTCATCTTCGAACCATATTGATGCACTCCACTTAGTCCTAAATGTATCTTAGTCACAATCCTACGGGGTTCGTGTTTGTCTAAATAACGTAACCACATTTGATCAAAAAACCATCGATATAAGGTGTCATCCATGAGAGCATAGGAGAGAGCTCTCTGCTTCACCTGATTGGCTTGTGACTTCTCCTGAGGTAGTTTGTCAGTGTTCAAATAGTCTATGAATGGTTGCCTTCAATCCATCTCCTCGACTTTTTTGGCAATGACAACCTCCCCTTCAACAGAAAGCCTCTCGATGAGTTTAGCATCAATAAGGGATAGGACTTGTCTATTTTGGACCTTTATTGAAATGGAGTCATCTTCCGGACTTGCCAATTATTTGGCAAGTTTTGTCAAAGCATCTTCTACTACGTTCTCTCCTTGAGGGACCTTATAGATGGTGACCTCAGGGATTTGGGCCAATAGCTTCATAGTATACTCATAGTAATGACAAAGCTTGGGAACCTTGTAGGACCTAGCAATCTAGTTGATGACTTGCCGAGAATCCCCGTAGATATTGATGCTCTTGACACACACTATAATTGGTAACTCTAGACTGACAATCAAACCCTCATACTCAGCTTCATTATTGGTACAGAGATTAGAGAGATAGTATGAGAATCTCATCACATCATAGTCTGGAGTTAAGAGGACTATTCTTACTCCCGTCTTTCCCGAAAGAGTAGATTGTGGTGTTTCCCCTTTATGAAAGGAAGCCGCACCATCAAAATATATCTCCCAATGGTGATTTTCAACCTCCCCTAAGTTCATGATTTGTTCGTCAAGGAGATCATCACTAAGCGGGGAATCAGCACGTAGTGGGTGTGTTACTAAGAAATCCGCTAGTGCTTGTCCTTTAACTGCACGAAGGGGTATGAATGTGATATCAAACTGCGAGAGAATCATGGACCAACGTATCAAATGTCCAGATAACATTGGCCATGTCATGAGCTACTATAGTGAATTGATTATGGAAATCAAGTTCACCTAATGAGAAAGCATATAGTGACATAGCTTTTTGGATGCAAAGATTAAAGCTAGGCAATGTTTTTCAATAAGTGGGCAATTTTCTGAGGGATCGATAATAGGTGGTACAACATTCCTTCCTTTGTCATTGGTTTTGGCCATCAAAGTGCCGAGAGAGTCGCCCAATGCAGTAGTGTAGAGGATGAGTGGCCAGCCCAGAATAGGGGCTACTAGAACTAGCGACTTCATCAAATACTGCTTGATATCTTCAAAGGCATGCTGGCACTTATCATCCCACTTGAACTTGGTGTCCTTTTTGACAAGTGCTGAGAATGGCTTGCATCTCCCCGATAGGTTGGAAATAAAGCGCCTTAGATGTGCCAACCGTCCTTAGAAAGATCTTCATTGAGCTAAACTTTTAAGAGGTGACATTTCTAAGATAGCTTTGATCTTTTCTAGATCTATCTCTATTCTTTGGTGTCGAAAAACAAACCCAAGGAACTTTCCCAAAGCTACTCCAAATGCACACTTCAGGGGATTCATTTTGAGGTTATATTATCTTAATCATTTGAAAACTACTCTCAAGTCAAAGAGATAGTCTTCCTTTTCTCTACTCTTGACTACTAAATCATCAACATAGCACTCAACCTGATGATGGATGAGGTCATTGAAGACCTGAGTCATGGCCCATTGGTATACAACACCAACATTTTTAAAGTCAAAAAGTATGATCTTATAACAATAGATTCTAATCGCGGTTCAAAAAGCAGTGTTTCTTTCATCCTTAGGGGTCATCTTGATTTGGTTGTAGCTAGATGACCCATCCATGAAGGTGAAAATTGCATGAGATGAGGCAATGTCCACCATTAATTATGGTATAGGGGGACACTCATCCTTAATACATGCCTTGTTTAAGTTCCTAAAATTGATGCATATGCAAATTTGACCATTCTTTATCTTAACTGGGATGACACTGGCTGACCAGGTAGGGTATTTTTCTTCTCTAATGAAACCAATATCGATCAATTTCTTGACTTCAGAAATGACATGTTGTTCGATTTCTAATTGCATGCATCTAGGAGCTTGCTTGATAGGATTAATGTTAAGATCTATTGCTAGTTTGTGGACTGCTACGTTAGGAGATATCCAAGAATTTCTTCATAGCTTCATGTAAAGCAGTCTTTAAACTCAGTCAATAGCCTAACTAAGTCATTAGTTTCTTCTTCATTCAGCAATGAACCGATGTATGTCGGGTGTGAATTTTCTTCTATCTCGAGGTTGATTTCTTTAAGCTTGTCAATTATTGAATGGATTTTCTCTTCAAATTATGGCGGTGCATCCTTGATTTGGAGATCATCTGGATCATCTAAATTTTTTAAACATACTTCCTTAGAAGAGTTTGTATGGTTTGAGAAGAACCTATCAGATTCTAATTGATTGGTGAAAACTAAGCAATAATCATCGCCATTGATTAGACCCACTATACTGAATCCTAGTCCAAATCTTGACTGTGCATCCTTGCCTATGTTGTTCCATAACTTTTCAAAGTATTTTGACCTGTGCTTAGACCATGTATAAGGAATTAGACCCTTCTTTGCAAGATTAAGAACACAAGGCGAGTACCAATCAAAAAATAATTCCATTAATTCTTTATATGAATCATCTTCAAGTTCTACATCAACTTCAGGACTTGAGTATGATGATCCCAAAAAGAATCTATTTGGTTTCGCATCAATGGAAGACTTAAGGGCTTCCTTAATTACTAAACCTTCAGCTTTTTTAGATGAAAGTGAGGTTAGAGCTAAAGTTCCCAACCTCTATCTAATAGTTTCACATACACCTGATTTGAATATTTTGTTTTATCTGGAGGCCTAGTCTTCATCGTTGTCCGGCTCGAGTGTCACCTCCAATGAAACCCACTGAGAGGGGTTGGCTAGTATGCTAATCACATTAATCTCATCCTTCGAGCTGGATACCAAGTCTATGTGAATAGTAAGGATACTCTTGTGAACTGAAACATAACCCCTGTTGGCTGATGGCCAACCAGGGGGACTTCCACCTCTAGAATTGCCTCTATGTCTTCCTCTACCTTTTCTTGGTGGAGGTGAGTCACCCTATCCACATGTCCATATGATGGAATGAATTGTGGGTAGAATGTGATATGCGATTCTACTTCTTCCTCAATTTCCTCTTCCTGTTCACTTGGATTTTCATTTTTCTTTTCTTTTTCTTTCTCTTTTTCTTTTTCTTTTTTTCCTTCTTCTTTTGAATTTGAATTTTGACCAAGTTCATGAGAAAAGGTGTTTTGAGGAAGATAGTAGGTCGCATCCTCATATATCTCAACCTCTCTGACTAAAAATTCCTTTTCATCTTCTTTGAACAATATTCAATTCCATCCTTTCTAAACTTGATGCACTAATAAAGGGAGGTTGAAATCATCTTGTTTTGATGTATCCAAGGCCTACTGACCAAAGCAGTGAATGAAGTATTCAAATCAATTATGGAAAATTTGGCTTCAGTTTTCCATTCAGCTATCTCCAAAGGTAACACTATGGAACCTAAAGCCCTCTCACCTTATTCATTGAATCCTCTCAATATCATTCAATCTTCTCAGAGTGTGGAGATGTTGATCCTCAAATAGGCAATGATCTTTAGATTCATAATGTTCATTGATGCACCTGGATCAAGAAGAACCTTAGAAAGTTTGAATCGGCCCATGTCCACTATAATGTAGAGGGGACGGTTGTGCTCCATATCCCCTAGAAGAAGTTCTTCATCTGTGAAAGTGATTCTCTGAGCTTCTTTAGAATAATGTGCCTCCTCTCTAATAGTGATCAGTTGAGCTAAGCATATCTCTAGATCAAGGAGAGCCTTGATTAATGATTCCCTCATCTCTTTGGATAAGATAAGGGCATCATATATGCTTAGCTTAGATGAAAACTTTCTTAGGTGAGAGAGGATATTGTAATCCACTCTAGGTTGACCCTCCACAAGCATATCCAAGGGTGGAGCATCCTATGGAGGGGCTTCTCGATAATCTAAACCAATGACTTATTTTCCTCTATCTTGAGGTGCTACCCTAGAAGGTAGAACCTTGCCACTATGGAGGTTAACTTTGGTGATCTCTTATGGCATGTTAGTGGAAGGTTCTACCTGCTCATCAGGCTCACCTATAACTTCTCTTATGGGACCCTCAGAAATGGATGATTCCAAGTCTATCTCAAGAGGTGAACCCATAGTATTCAGAGAAGGAAAGTCCAACTCTGAATTAAAAAGAGGAAGATTAGAGTTGTTATAATTGTTGTTTAGAATTGAAGAGTTATCATTAGGAATAAATTAAGAAAACCCATCAGATGTGACACAAATATAATTCAAGCTAACTTTATTCTTTGATTTCTTGGATTTTGAAGGAGGTACATAGTAGAAATCAAGTAAAGTAAGTGGGGTGAGGGATTTGATGCCCTCATCTGCCGATACAAGATGTCTACTAGAAGAAGAGCTAATCAAGTAGAGGTAGTCAGATGTAGTAGTGTAATGGTGGACTGAGGCTGACTCGGGGTGTACTACTTGGCTATCTCAAGTCGGCATAGCTACGCCGCAAGCTAGCTCCCCTTTCCTGAGTTGTCTAGCAACTTGCAAACCTTCCTTGATGTTAGAGGTTTGAGCTGTCTTAGGCACCTATAAAGAAAGTTTCTTGATTTTGAAAATAATTTTCTTAGAGGTACGGGATAAGGAGATATCTAAACATTCTTTGATTTTGGAAGGATCACAAGTATCCCCAAGGATTACCCTAATGGAACTGAATGGTTGTTCTACAAGGTATTCCTTCGAGATAACTATAGCACCAGTCTTGAAGCTATGTTCAAGCCAGTCCTTGAATGTGAAGTAATCTTCCAAAACATGACTTAGCATGCGATGGTATGGGAAAAAGTTAGGATCATTGCTTTTGCATACTTTCTCCTTCTAGGTTGGTAGCTAAAATTTGGCTTTAAGAGATTCTTAAAGATGTTCTTGATTACCTCTTAAATGAATAAGGCTTGTTAAATTTATCCAAAAGAGTATGTAGCTACCTAGTGGCGGTATGTATACCATCACTGTGATATGGTCGAGGAGGAGGCAAGTGGCATGGAGGCTGTGGTGGTAGGACCGGTGGTAGAGGAGGTGGAAGTGACTGGAGCAGGTCTCTCAAACCGCTCTTGGCTACTTTCAGCTATCACTACCCCGGGCTTCTTTTTGTAAGCTTTTTGTGGCTTCTGCTTTGTTGATTGGTTTAGAAATGGCAACTTTTTGGCTTCTTCTTGTATGCTAGCGCCTTGTTGATTAGTTTCTAAAAGGTTTTGATGGTGAAATCTTTGAGCATGAAGGCGACCGGGCCATACATATTCTTAAGCAGAATCTCGATGGCATGCTATTTAGAAAGCTGTGGTTCATATTTCATACTCAAATTATGCCATCTAAGAATATAATCAATGAGGGACTCACTGAGGTTTTGTTGAGTCACAATGAGATCACCTACAGTCACCCTTTTCTAAGCTCCAGCAAACCTCTTAATGAAGAGTTGCTCCAACGTAGCAAAAGTCTTCACTGAACTATTGGGGAGTTCAGCGTACCAATTGAAGGCTATGCCTACTAAGCTACTAAAAAATAGTTAGAAGAGTAAAGCATCATTGCCACTAGTGTTGCAAAAACTGGCCCTGAAATGCATTATGTACTGCCTTGAGTTTCTACTGCCATCGAAGCTCTTAAAAGAAGCTCGCACGAAACCCTTAGGATATTGGATGGCATCAAATTTCTCTAAGTAAGGTCTACCCTTTGGAACCAATGATCCTCCTCAGGCTTGAGCCAATGCTTCTCTCACGTGCTGCTTAACCTTTGTTTTTATATCCTTTTCCTATATGGAGGTACTATCCACTACCTTCATATACAGACTGGTACTGCCGTGCTTTACTAGAGGTAAAGTCTTCGCTGGACCTAAGACATTCAACAACTCTGACTAACTAATCTTAGTTATAGTAGGATGAACTGCCGGTGCTTGGTTCTGAAGTGCTAAAATAGTTACTAGCAAATCCTCAAGCTGCTTCTCCATCATGTCTATTTGTTCATCCTTTTACATTAATAGCTGACGGAGGTGTTAGGTTGAGTAGGCTATGTCTTCCTGCTCAGTTGCAACATCTTCCATACCCTGCTGATCACGAAGGAGGGAATCCCAGGTATCTACCATATGTACCCCTGTTGAATCCTCTAATAGATTATCCTCATTAGGATCGAAGTTGATCTTCTCATCCTCTAAATTAGACTAGACATATCTTAAGATATCCTATTTCTCCACTAAAAATTGAGCCAGAATGTCATCTGAACAGGTATGAAAGATCAGAGATGACCAATAGTAGGATCACTATCATGAATAAAAAATGCCGACCTTGTTGTTGGAGAGCTAACCTACAGGGTTATGCTTTGGAAGAAAGATGCTCTACCACCACCGAATGTGGATGGAGTACTCTAGGAGGATCATGGCCATGGGGAACAATCTCCCACTCCCCTCTCGCTACTCCATAGCCTACTGAGGTGGTCATGGTGATGGGACGACTATGATACTCCAAGGTCGCCATTCCTTCCTCACCATAACTAGGGAAGAAGGTCAAGTATGAGAGATCAGCCTCACCACAATAGGCGGTGTAGATGGAATGGGATCTCTTGGCCATAGCCGGATCACCAATGGGGTCCTCTTCTCCCTAGATGCGGCCTTCATGGCCTTTGGTGGAATGGTAGATGTTGTAACCTGTACAGGATACTATTCATGATGTGGTGGAGGCACCACCGACTCTCTTTAGATAGAAGCTCCTCTCCTATGATGTGTAGTCCCCATGACTAAGATACTGTCAGTATGATCGACACGAGTAGCACGCTGATCTGGAAAGTCCACAAGTGCGGAGGTCGCTAACTGTCAGTTGTACCTTCGGCGCTCCCGGCTAGTGATATGAACTGATGTACGGGCCTCTCTAGCCCTCTCCTATCTAATCTGTCTACCCACGCTGTAGGGGATAACTGATCTCAAATCAAATTGAGCCTAGGACTCTGATCTTCCGTAGGCTCCACCTACTCAACATAAAATTGATCAAAGGCTGGCATACAATCTCCTCCTCTCTCTTGCAGGTGCCTGAAACTAAACTATTGGCGGAGATGAGCAAAAATCCTCCTAGCAACCTCTCTATCAGATCCAAAGAGAGGGTGGAGCTAGTTTTCTATAACCAACTGGAAACCATTCTAGTCAACTCCTCTATAACAAACTGAGTAGCTGCAGCCAACTCCCTGGAAATGCAAGTGTGATACCGCTTGATCATGTGATTCTTGTTCCTGTGATGAGTCCTAGTAGGTAAAGCAGAATGGGAGCTAGACCCAACCTCAAAGGCAGAGAAGGAAATCCTTGGAATCAGGGGAGCCTTCCCCTTGGAAGGTGCCAAGGAGTGGTGCTAGCCATAATTGGGGCAACAAGGGGAACTACGGGGCACACTGGCGCTATCACTGCTACTACTGCTGTGGAAACTACCACAACCTTCCTCTTCAGTGAGGGAATATCTGAATTAGATGGCATGTCAACCTAGATGACCGGCTTCTGCCAGGTCACCATGCTCCTGCTAACTATCATGAGTGGGGTTCCCTCACATGAAATCCTAGCCCCCTCAAAGCCTCGACCAAAGTAGATGAGGTGAGCATAATCAGATTGTGGAAGGCTGGCCTGATCCAAGGCCAACTCCATCCCATGAGAAAATATGAACACATACTGCATTACGAATGAACCGATTGAAACTAATCAAGGTGATCAAAGTCTAATGTTGAAAACAAACTTGAATCAGATTTCTATTTTATTGATTTTTGAATTTGAATTTAGAATTTGAACCCACATTCAACAACTTGAAATTGTTAAGTGAGGCTCAAACAAATTTGGAAGGGAGATTTTGGATTAGATTTGAAGAGGAGATTTTCGAATGTAGAATCCATTTCCAACAAATTTGAGAATGTTAAAAAAGGGTTCATAAATTTTTGAGGAGATTGATGCTTCCATAGGTTCATATTTGATTTTGGATTCTTGATTTTGAGGACCCTTTATTTAACAAATTTGGATATGTTAAAGTAAACGGTTATTTGATTTTTGTGTTTTGAATTGTGATTTTTGGAATTTTCTCGCTCAACAAATTTAAGTATGCTAATTGAGGTGTTTGAAAATAATTTTCTTCTTCTTTTGCTTGTTTTGTGAATCATGTGAATTTAAAAATGGAATCTTCACTTAGCAAATTTGGGTATGCTAAATGAAGAGTCCAAATGTGTTTTATTTTGATCTTTTGATTTTCAAAAAGAGGATTTCTACTTAGCAAATTTAAGTATGCTTAATAGAAAATTCAAAAGTGTTTTGTGTTTTGATTTTATTTGAAAAGAGGATTCTTAGCAAATTTAAGTATGCTAAGAAAATCGAAATGTGATTCATGTTTTGATTTTTGTTTGAAAAGAGAATTCTTAGCAAATTTAGGTATGCTAAGCAAATCCAAATGTGATTGATGTTTTGATTTTTGTTTGAAAAGAGGATTCTTAGCAAAATTATGTATGCTAAGAAAATCCAAATGTGATTCATGTTTTGATTTTTATTTGAAAAGAGGATTCTTAGTAAATTTAGGTATGCTAAGGAAAACTAAATGTGATTTATGTTTTGATTTTTGTTTGAAAGAGGATTCTTAGCAAATTTATGTGTCCTACGGGAATCCAAATGTGTTCCATATTTTTGTGATTTTGATTTTGAAAAGTGGACTTTCCCTTAGCAAATTTGAGTGTGCTAAATGAAAGATCCAAGTGTCATTTTAATTGAAAAGATGATTATTGATTGTTGATTTTGATTTTGTTGAAAATAAAATCTTCATTCAATAAATTTAATGAAGATGTTCATTTGGTGTTTTTGGAAAATATGATTGTTGATTTTGTTTTTTTTTTTTTGTTTTTTTTTTTTTTTTGAAAATGAAATCTTCATTCAATAAGTTGAATGAAGATGTTCATTTGGTGCTTTTAGAAAATATGATTGTTGATTTTAAAAATGATTGTTGATTTTGTTTTTGTTGAAAATGAAATCTTCATTCAATAAATTGAATGAAGATGTTCATTTGGTGCTTTTGGAAAATATGATTGGTGATTTTAAAAATGATTGTTGATTTTGTTTTTGTTGAAAATGAAATCTTCATTCAATAAATTGAATGAAGATGTTCATTTGGTGCTTTTGGAAAATATGATTGTTGATTTTAAAAATGATAGTTGATTTTTTTTTGTTAAAAATGAAATCTTTATTCAATAAATTGAATGAAGATGTTCATTTGGTGCTTTTAAAAAATATGATTGTTGATTTTATTTTTGTTGAAAATGAAATCTTCATTCAACCAGTTGAATGAAAATGTTCATGATTGTTGATTTTGATTTTTATTGAAAATAAAATCTTTATTCAATTAAATTGAATGAAGATGTTCATTTGTACTTTTTGAAAATATGATTGTATATTTTATTTTTGAGAAAATCCTACACATAATAATCATAAAGATTGTTAGGTGAGGTTGATTTATGAAGAATTTTTGTGCAAGCATTTTATTATGTGCATTTTAAAAAAGTACTTTTTTGAAATTAATATTTTTATAAAGGGTTTATTTTTCTTTATTTTTTTCAAATAAACATTACCTTACCATAGAAATGGTAAGAGGAAGTCTTTAGTTATTTTATTTTTATTAAAGTTTTATTTTCACCTATTGGGGATCCAAATAGGGGTTTTACGACCTACATAGAATGAGGTCCTAAAACCTAAAGGATATTGGCTAGCTTAGCTTAAGGATCAAATGAGCTAAGTGCCAATGGAAAGAAAGATAGTTTGGTTCATATAAAATATAACCTCACTATCGATACTTGAAGACAAATATCATTTACCAAAGATGGAGAGAGGAACCATCCCTAGCGGAATCGACAGAAAAATTTGTGGTGAAAATTTATTCATATTCCTGCCTTCATCTATCCCTTTTGGAAAGAGGATAAAAGAAAATGGAAATATAACTCCTTGTTGGGACACCACGTAGATTCATAGATGTTCTTATTAGGGTGATCAGGTATGACATTAAGGAATGGTGTACTATCTTAAAAGATAGAAGTCACCACCTACAATGGACCTAATCACCCTAAATAAGGACTCTTGAGGACTATAGGTCTTCGTATGCACCTGAGACTCTTCCCCTACTTTACATGGAAAAGTAAAGCAAGGTCTATTTTAAATCGGGTTCGTTAAGTTCCCAATGGAGGCAAGCCCCCATAGTTAATTATATCCTAAGGAACAGGATTCTTTAGGAATACTCTCGATTAAGGTAAATGATCATTGTCTCCAAAGATTTCAAAGATAAGTCTATCAATCAATTGGTTTATTTTTGAAAGATCAAGTGGGATTGATCAAGAGGAGGAAGTTATTATCGAAGGCAAAGGAAGATAAGTAGGGGATGCTTATGATATTATGAAACCTAGTAAGCATCCCAAACTATCCTATGGTTGGGCTTTATATTTTTGAAGTTTAAAGAGAATTAATTATTTTGAGTTGAATTTTTATCAGAAATCTAGGGTTTACAATTCAATGACGCAAGATCGTAGAAATGCCTAAGAAGCAAGGATTTATGCTCATAGCCTATAAAGGGAAGTAACAACCTCTAAACCTAAATCTAGGGAGCTTTGACGAGAGCCAAAATACGACCTAAATTTAAGGTAAATAATGGGTATTTGGTTTACCTTTACAAGAGAGGACAAATCACCCGACTGTTTGGACTTACAACCACCTGGGGGTGGTTGCCAACTAACGCCTCCTACGATTTTAAATACATGTAGGCAAGTCATATGCTTTTGCAAGAGCATTTGTTTATTTAGAAAGAGGCTAAGTCCTTAAACACACTCCTAGACATCAGATCATGTAGGCATGATTTAATGACTTAAATCTAATGCAAATTTTGTTACATTTTATTTTTATTTTGGACAATCAATTTGACACAGGCTTAAAGATTTATATGCCTAATACATGAGAAATTGGATTATGGGCCAAAATCAGCAAGAAAGAAGGTGAGTTTCCACCATGGCTCTCAAAGATCAAGCCAAATTCCTTAGCATGGGTGGAAGCCCTCCAAATCAAGAGTGAAACAATTTGCTTTTTATGCATAATATGAGAAAGAAAATACAACATACAACTAACAGGTTGCTAATTCTTTTATCTTGATTTTATAGCCAAAGCTTTAGGTGAGGTTATGAGTTGTTTAATTTTTAGTTTTGAGTTGACTAATTGGATAGAAAATTTATTTTTCCCTAAGATCCTAACTGTCATCCAGGTCATACATCAAGAAAGGAAGAAACTAGGAAAATATGTTACCTTAATGCACAAGTTAAACAAACATCAATTAATTTATAAAGCTAGCACAAAAGAATAAGTGGCCAAGTGTGGTTGGGCTCCACTACCCAAATCCGAAGACAAATTGGGTAGTCGAGCTCTACCCTTATACAACCCGAATTACAAATGAATAAATTACAATCAAGAAGGAATTCATTTTTATGGGGGTCTTCATTCTTCATTTCTTTTTCCTTCATTTGGTTCTTTCTTCCTTTTGACATGGTTGGAATGTGGCTTGCTCCAAAGGCTTCACATGGTACATAAGACATAGTCTTATGACCAATATTCATCCTAATCTCCCACAACAATCATTCTAAATTCTAATTGCAAATTTCATGAAAATGGGAAAAAGGAAATCTAACTAACACTAGCAAAACTGAGATTAGCTAAACAAACCAAACAATCCCAAGCATGTATATTGGACTTAGCATCCCACATATGGGAAACCAAGTCCACCTGGCCTATTTTGGATTATGCTTAGGGCTAGAAGCAACCTGTACAACAAAAGTAATTATATTTTTATTACAATGCCCTTTAAGCACAATCCCGTACAAAAGATAATGATTAGACTAAGATCATCCTACCATTCAATCTACGCATATACATCCTAACATCCAGACTAAAACATTACATCAAAAATAGAAAGCAAACATCAATCCATGCATCGCCCTAATATAGGACTATAAGTGGTGACTTAGCCTAATATGTGTGTCATTTAAGGTTTGTGTCGTATGTTTAGCTAGGCTTTAAGGTTAAAGTTTGCTAAGTATGAAAATCTTCAACTTAGAGGGTGATTTCATTTAAGTGATTTAGTTAATTTGGTTAATTTTATTTTGTAAATTGATTTGGTTTAAGTGTTGTAAAGAGAGAAAAAGAGAAGAGCACTTCTCTTTCCTGCCTACCTAAAGTAATTTCTAAGGTAGATTCATTAATGAATTTTTATTTAGTGAATATTTTATTATGTGTTTTAATTAGTCCTAAGTTTAGAGTAACTCTAAACAAGCCTATTCAAAGAGAAAGTCAATTTAAGATTAAGTAAAGTGAATTATAATCACAAAACACACAATACTTTATTTCTTTCCTAACATGTGTAACATGTATATGGATGGTCCCTAAGCATATCTATACATGCAATGCAAGTATTTATCACACCTTAATGAGGAATGCTAAGAGAGGTTGCTTAAGAAAATTTTGGGTTGTTTCATGTATGCATGATTTTGTTAAGTAGAAGAGGGCGATTCTTTTATCCATTTTTCATATGCACATTTACAAATATAAAAGACATAAGTGAGTACGGTGTAATTATTAGCATGAGGAGCATAAGGTACAAGACCTACTTAGGGCTACTTAAAGCCTCGCAATCCCAGGGTTGTCCAGACTAATATACCACTTTTCTTAAATACATGTGCATGTACAAAAAAAATGCATGGAAATAGAATCATGCAAAGGTTTATGTTTGTTTGCTTGTTCTTGGTTGTTTAGTTTACATATGTGATGTGGTATCCCTTCTTAATTCATCACATAGGAGTGTATAAGAATGAATCTAAGCAAGTGTTATGTCCTTTTCAAATGGACTATACACTTTGCAAATCCTATATAATTCTATCTTAAGAAAGACAAGGAGAATCACATAACAAATTTTATACTATTCACATGCAAGCTCATAAGAAATTGTAAATAGCATATCCTTCATTTGTAATGTTTGATTTTTAAGTTTTAAAAAATAGTTTTGGATTTAGTAGTGATAATAGTCATTCATATTCTTACTTTAGCCAAAGCATGCAATTTGACATAAAAGAAATATTTCATTTTATTTTTATTTTTTTAAAAACAATTAATGCATGATTTTTATATGACATACACATTTAGCATGCTAGGAAAGAAATAAAGTGATGTAAGCATGTAATTTCATTCACTCTAATTAATTCTTAAAGATAATCTTATGGAATAAGATTATTTAAAGTAAATTAAAGTTGGTTTAAGGAAATTTTTATTTGATTTTGAGTTTGATTTGAATTTAAGGAATGTGAAAAGGGTTTGCTGGTCCTAACCCATCTCCCACATGTGTATGTTATTTTAGTTTAATTTTTAGAACCCTTAAGTGGATTTTATGTTTTACTTAAGTTAAGGTATTCATTAAGTTCATTAATTTCCCCTTACCTACACCACTTTAACATATTTAACCAAATAATTATGAGCCAATGTATGACATAAAATCACAAGGAATTTAAATCAATAATGCACCTAAGAAAGAAAGTGGCCTAATGCATTTGGCTCACAATTAATGATTACTTAAGCTAAAGGGTTTAATTTAAGTACTTTCATAACCTTTTCCACACATATGGGTTAGGTATCATTTCATTAAGTTTACTTAAGTTATTGAACACCTAAGCATCTGCCCAAGAAGGAAAATATTAAGTTCAAATTGATTTTATTTTGGAATTTTGATTAATTAAGCCATTTAATTAAGTGATTAAACTTATTTAATTAATTTGAACCTTAATTAGATTTTTATCCAAATGAAATAAACTTAGGAGAAAAGATTTAGGAGAGGACTCCTAATCTTATTCCCTAAGTCCATTCATTGTTCTAAGGTAATTAGTAAACTTAATTAATTAATTTATCACTGTTTAATATGTCAATTAATCATTTAATTGATTAAGGGAATGATTATGAGTGAATCAATCAATTCCCCTAATTAAACCATTAATAATTTCTAAAAAAATCATGGCAGGTAGAGGTCATCCCATTAATCAAACCTAGGAAGTTTAGAATTAATCAGAGAAATAATTAGAGAGTAATTAACATAATTGCATTCCCAATAAAATCCAAATTACATAAAATTCATTGTTCAAAATCCATCAAACTTAATTTTAGATTATTCCCCTTTGAATTATCTTTACAATGCATTTTATTTTGTATTTTTTTTATTTTTCCATATTTATTTATGTAATTTTGAAGTTTCTGTCTTTAAGGATTAATAAAAAGGCTAATTATATAACTAATCTCGCGCGCCATTATTTGCGTGATGCATGCTTTCTATGTGGTAGCGGATTTAAGTAGTCACATCCGATGTCACGTCAGTCGGTGGCGCTACGCGCTTTCTCCTCGACAGCCCGATCAAAGATCAGATGGTCAGGATTAATCCCGTGGTTCTTAAGGGATAAATCCACGGATCCTATGTGGATTAATCATGATCGTCCATCCAAAATACGCAGATGGATGGTCCATGATCCATCAATGAGCTCACCTACGGGAGAGGGCATCCATCCACTCTTTAGGGCATGATCTAAGCTCGATTGAGCTTGGATTGAGCTCAAACTTAATTTACACCATCATCATGCAAGGGGCAAGACATCCAACGGTCAAAATGAAATGGGGTGAAAGTTTCTTCCACAAATGACCAAACACTTCCTATTATAGGCTTGATTTGAAGGCATACCTCACCGGAGGCTATCACCCACACTCCCAACCATGATTTTCACTTCGATGAATTTCTCGAAGTGTGTCGCTTTGGAACAAAGCAATTAGAATTAGGCTCGGTCAATTGGAATGTGTATTATCCATATGGGAGATCTTCCAATTGAGGAGATCCATGGACCTGAGGTAGCTTTGTATAGTGGAGACGAAGCTCTGTTGAAGGTTTTAAGCTTTGGAATGAAGTGGATTGCTCAATTGGCCAAAGTCCTCCTCCTAAGCTTACGACTTTGGTCTAGCTCCCACCTCACTTGCCTTGGAAGCTTGGAAGAAGCTTTTGATCAACTAGATTGAGTCTCCTGAGGGTGCTTGCAAGAGCAATTGACTTGATATCGGGTATCGAACAAAGTGGAATTTCCTTTAAGCTCCCCTATTTTTAACTTAAGGAAACTGAGAAGAGGATAATTTAAATGTGCCTTGGAGACCTTGGAGAAGCTTGAGAATGCTTGCTCTGAGTTTCCTTAGCTCAATCGAGTGTGTGAGAGTTGGAATGAAGTGAAATGAGGGAGAGTATATCTCCCCCTCCAAGGATGATCGAGAGGTGTTTAGCCATTTTGATCAAATTCACCTCTTGGAGTGGGTTTGTTAGGCCGTTTAGGGTGGCATGTGATTCAATTTTGGCAGAGGGAGGTAGTGGAGAAGTTTGCATGTGCAAAATAAGGTGGAGGAGTGATTCACATATGCTCATTTCCAAGTGGGTGGTAGGTTTGGCTGACCCAAATCCATTGGGTCATGTGCACCATGCTCACTGGTGCCACTTGGTCCACTAAGAGGGTGCCAAGTGGCCATGGAATGGATATGACCAAATTCCAAGTGGAATTAGCCATAGGTTACCCCTTGACCTAGGAGTAAAATAGTCATTTGGATTTGATTTCACTTTAGGCGGATTTAGAATAGTTTGAAATTTGGTTGGGCCAAATTTCAAAGAATTTGGAGTTTATTTGATGTCATTTGGCTCATGTCGACCCATTTAGGTCAAAATGGGTCAATTTGGGTCAAGTTGACCGATTGGTCAAATTGGGTCAAACCAAGGGTTGGGCCAAGTTTATATGACTATTTGAAATATGTTGGCATCATTGGTTTGGTTCAATTTGGTTTATATTTGGTTTTGGTTCTTTTGATTTCATTTATGTTAAATGGGTCAAGTTGACCATTTTGACCCATTTGACCTAGTTGGGTTAGGTCATGAGTTGGTTTAGATCTGGTTGATCATTTGAAATGATTTGGTATCTTTATTTCCAATCAATTTTGGTTTAGTTTAATTTTGGCTCAATTTGACCTTTTAGGTCAAGTTGGGTTCATGGTCAATTGGGCTAGGTTGGGTCTAGTTAGCCAATTCAGGCTTTGGTCAAGTTCAACAGGTGGTTTAAAATGAATTTGATCCATTGGTTTCAATCAATTTTGCTTAAGTCAAGATTTGACTCATTTTGACTTTTTAGGTCAAGTTGAGTCAACTTGGGTCAAGTGGCCAATTGGGCTAGGTTAGGCTCAAATGATGATGTGGTCAAGTTCGAACATTGATCATGAATTAGTTTTGATCAATGGTTTCAATCAATTTGGTCTATGGTGGATTTTGGCTAGTTTAGGTTTCATTTTGGCTAAGTGTTGACTTGGTCAACCCTTAGGTTTGACTTGGTTTGACCCAATTTGAGTGATTGATCATTCATAATGATTGTTGCTCACAATGTGAGGCTTACATGGGCTTTGTTCAGTCCAATTTGGGTATGATTAGAATTTGGCTCGTAAGGGGTACTTTAGGTCACTTTTGGTCAAGTGAGCCTAGGTGGGTCAATTGGCTTGATTCAAGTTTGGTGGAACTCACAAATGGACTTGTGATTGAAATATTAATCCATTTGCAAGAGATTTGGAGTCAAAAGGTTTTTGATTCACTAAACAATTTGAAGTTCAAAGGGAGAACATGAGTTCAACTTGGGTTTGATTTTTGAATTTATTTTTGGTTTGATGATTGAAGTTTATGTTTATATTTGGTTTCATGATTGTAGGATTGATTGAATCATGAAAAAATATTAAGGGCTTGGCTTGATTTGAGTTTGATTTGGCTAAGTTCAAGAATTTGACTTGAAAGGCTGAAGTTGAATTTTGATTGGATTTGGGTTTGAATTTTGGATTTAGTTTTGATTTGATGATTGAAGTTTATGTTTATATTTGGATTCATGATTGAAGGATTGATTGAATCATGAAGAAAAATCAAGGGTTTGGCCTGATTTGAGTTTGCTTTGGCTAAGTTCAAGAATTTGACTTGAAAGGCTAAGGTTGAATTTTGATTGGATTTGGGTTTTGGTTTGATGATTAAAGTTTATGTTTATATTTGTATTCATGATTGAAGGATTGATTGAATCATGAAGAAAAAATCAAGGGTTTGGCTTGGTTTGAGTTTGATTTGGCTAAGTTCAAGAATTTGACTTGAAAGGCTTGGGTTGAATTTTGGTTGAATTTGGATTTAGTTTTGGTTTGATGATTGAAGTTTATGTTTATATTTGGATTCATTATTGAAGGATTGATTGAATCATGAAGCAAAATCAAGGGTTTGGCTTGATTTGTGTTTGATTTGGCTAAGTTCAAGAATTTGACTTGAAAGGCTTAGGTTGAATTTTGGTTGAATTTGGATTTGAGTTTTGAATTTAGTTTTGGTTATTTCAATTTATATTTCATTTATACTTGTGAACATAAATGAGAATATAAATGGGTTATGAGGAAATTTCTTGAGTTTGAATTGATTTGGATTTGATTCGAGCTAAGTCCATAAGATGGGATCAAAGTGACTTAGGAAAGATTTTAGAATTTGGAATTCAATCATGGGTTTCAATCATTTAGAATTTATTCATGATTTGAGAAAATTCATTGGAATTGATTTGAGGTTTGCTTTGGAATTGAAGTTGATTTAAGTTCAAGGTTGATTTGAATTTGGAGTTTGACTTGAAAGAAGGAAGTGAAGATTTGGTTCAAGCTACAGGATAGGAAAATTTTTCTAAGACCCCTAAGGCATGATTATTTCTATGGCTAACTCTTCTAAGTCTCTAGGGTTAGGTTAAGTGTTCACCTAATCACTAGAAGTGTCTTAAGACTAAGAAAACTCTTAGTGTCTAAGAGAAGTCCTATGCTAAGATGGAGAGGTTGAGAACTCATTCTAAAAATGAGGTCAACACACACATCATCCTTTTTTTCTTCTTAGCACATTAAAATCATTACACACACCTTCCCAACCTAAACCTAACCTCTAACTCCTCTTATTATGCTTTCTAAGTCCAATATCAACCAATTTTTAGCAACAAACGATAATGCATGGTTATTGTAGTGTTCCATAGGGAGGCAAGGGAGGAGATCCACACTAGGAATTCATCATGACTCAAGAAAGTTTTCTAACATCCATCAAATGTAGGCTTTAATAATGAGATAACTTCTCTAAACTTTAGATCGGCCTTAGGCATCTATATTTTATAAAAGAGATTTACAAAATTTAGGAATCAACTTTAGATCTCCCTTGCCTTTTCAATTTCAATCATTTTTTGTGAGAAAAAAAGTTAATTTTTTGGCTAAGTTCACTAAAAAATTAGTCTTTGTGGTTGGATAATCATCTACCCCTTCTCTAGTTTTGCTGGCTATGAGGGAGACCATCCATCCTATTTGATTAGAATCGACAACCATGATTAAAATCCCCTTAGATTGACCTAAAACTTAAAAAATCATAAAAATAAAATACTTATTGAAAAATGGCTAATAACCACTTTATAGATTCATCATTTCAAGAAAAATCTAATGAACCCAAAAGTCCCAAAAGTCCCAAATTTTGCTAAGTATTTTGGCAATAATTTGAGTTTTTATTAAAAAAAAACAAAATTCCTTGATTACTCCTAAAATGCTAACCCAATAAAGTTAACATTATTAGGGAATGAACTTGATGTTATTCCCTCCCTATCTTCAAACCTTTCAAGTCAAATAGGCTTCAAGTTCAAGAGTTGTGGTTTTTTTATATTTATTGGCTAATTTTGAGTAATTAATTAATTAAAAAAAATGAAAATTACAAAAAAAAAAAGCCTCCAAAGATTCAAACCACTTTAACAAACATTAAGAAACTTGAAAAGATTATTCAAACCCTTGAGATCACACTAAATCACAAAATCACTAAATTAGGATTTAAGCAAGAATTAATAATTACTATAATTACCCTGAACTTTAAAAATGCTTATAAAATTAATCATTAAGCCAAAAAATATAAATGACCAATCTCTAAATTTATATTTGTCTTTAATTAAGCTTGAGTGACAATTTTAAGCCTTTGGGTTGACTTAATTTTATTTGATTAACTCAGTTTTATTTAACATGATTTTAGCTCAAAAGGATCCCAAATGAGTCAATTGGGCTAAGTGACCTAATTAACCTCATTAAGGGTCAATTAAATTTTGATTTTGATTCAAATGCATTTTATCTTAAGTTTTTTTTTTAATTTCATTAAATTTGGAGGTGTTTAAATCCATTTAACCTATTTGAATTAGGTTAGGTTTTGATAAGACCCACTAGCCTAACTTAGATCAACCTTAAGATTTAGATTTCCTTTGATTTAAGTTTAGTTTATAAACTTCATTTCGTTTGATTTGGTGGCATGTTTGTTTTCGATTTGAATTTGGTGTTCCCCTTGGTCATTAAGGAGGTGGCCTAAGTACCTATGTGAGGAATCCTTAGATTAGGATTGAAAATCCAAAAGTACTAAGATAATAAGGAAAGACAACCACATTAAAAATGAGAACAATAAATGAACCCCTAATATGTGTGGTGGACAAAGTTCAATGCACATAATGGATCACATAAGCATTCAACACAAAACCACTAATTAAAGGTTTGTGTTGATGAAAAGTTAAATGACCAAATTGATAGAGGGCCAATTGTAGGTGGGGTTATTGACTATAATATGGGTAGAAAGGCTAGAATTGGAGATGTGGAGATAATCATGAAATTCAACATCAGTGATAGATATTTTCATACAACATACTCTAGAATGGAGGATAATGTGATCAGAGTTTACGACAAGATTAGCAAAAATTCAAAATGAAGTTTAGAATGAAATGAGTAGGCTAAAGAAATAAGAAACTAAAGAGAAGTGCTTGAAAGAATATAAAAATGGGCAAGGACAACTTGTCTTGGATGAGTGGCTTTGAATTAGTTATCCAGCATTCTTTATACTTTTTAAGTAGCTTCCTCACCATTGGATTGGAAGTGATTCTCTCACCGATTATTATGTGCTTTCTTCATGGCCATTTAAAGAATTCTTGAACTTAAGAACTCAAAAATATATATATGAGAATGAAACATAAAAGAAATGTGTGTGAGAAGAATGAGAAAATGAAATGGATTTTATAAAGTTTCTATTAAATTCTATAATACGATTAGTTGTTCGTATAGTTTGACCAACGATAATACATGCAATATACTTAGGTTAGTCCACCATACCTATTAGGTGTTAATTTGTTGACTAGAGGTAAAAAAACACTCTTCCCTTGGTTTTTAGGATCATATCTTAGTAATAGGATTCTCTCACTCAGAGCTTTAGGACACTCTTAGTGACTATAGGGACACTAGATCCAAGACCAAACTCAATAGGATTGAACCATAAGGTTAGTCACATTAGGCTAGTGAGCCACACAACAAAAAAAAATCAAATTGAATCAATGGACTCCAACACTAAGTCCAATCTAATTTACTAATTGGGAAAATTTGGACCACTTCACTATACTTAGCCCACTTTGTTTATTTAGGCCATCTTAACCCAAATTCAAAATTAAATCAAAATTGGCTCAAACCAACTAACCCAAAAACTCCCAAATCACTAATCAAACCTAATTGAATATCAAATTTGGTTAATTGGCTTACTTAGCCCAAATTAACCCAATTGTACCTTAATATTCCAAATCAAAATTAAACCAAATCACTTGAAATTGATCATACCAAAGCCTTAGAAACCTCAATCAAGCATATTTGATGCTTAATTAGGATTTAATTTGGTTAATGGGTCTACCTAACCCAAGTTTATTTGGTTGAACCCTATGGAGTCAAATTTAAACTATGCTCAATCCAAATCAAATTAAGTTAAACCAACTTTAAAATCATCACACAAATTTAACTGAACATAACCATGTTCAATTAAGGTCCAATTTGGCCAATTGGATCACTTGATATAAATTGACCCAATTGAATTCCATTGAATAAATTTTAATTTAAACCTAAATTGGACCAAATAAACTAATCAACACATTTCTAATGGATAAATACACATAGCCCAACAACCCCTTAAGACCAATTTACCCAATTTGGCCACTCGACCCAAGTTTATTGACCTAAATAAGATACTTTGAGCCAAACCTAATCAAACAATGTCCAAATCAAACTAAACATGACTAGACATTTCTTTGGATCCCCAAGAGTCTGCCTAAGTGGCTTGACTAAAGGGAACTTGGTTTGGGTCATACCCAAGTAAACTAAGCCTCCTAATAAAAATAAGATATCAAATTACCAATGACTAACCATTCCCTCTGGCTTAGGCAGGCTTGTAATCACTCTTTGAGCATACTTACCTACCTTAGCTAACTAAAGGTTTCCAAAATTAGAATTAACCCTAGGAAAACTCTTGGTTCACCCACCATGGCTTGTTCCCTTTACCTCTTTTCCCTAAAATTCTTCAACAAATAGAAGAGCACTAAATGGCTAGTCTTGGCAATTTTTAGCTCAACCCACTGAGCCACCACCTTCGCATGGTAAAACTAAGCCAAAATATTGGTTTGCATGGAGAGCTTAAAACACTTTGAATTTAGGAAACCTTAAGCACTCAAAATACTCACTACAATCAGAGTTAGTGTCCCCAAGCATTTCTGAGCTCCTAGACCCAACAAAAATCAAGAACAACTAAGCTCTCCTTCTGCCGACCAATTGATCTCCACATCTAATCACACCCAAAGCTTCTTACCAAAAATCAACTCACTTAAAATGTTCCCTAACTTCAAACAAACTTGAGTGAATTATGCCCCTCCCATTTTGTGCCCAGCAAGGATGAGAATAACCAGACTCTAGTGACCTATAATGCCATGGTGATCGTGAGAACAATTGATAAGCTAAGAGGCAATTGATCATCTTCATAATAGAGATTTTCCTACCTTTGGTGAGAAATTTACCAAATATTGACTCTCATGAGGTAAATCTCTAAAATTTTCCATAGGATTCTCATGATTTGTGAGATGAATTCGTGATTCATTAGGATCCAATCATAGAAAACCCATGCATTCCTCTCTTTAATTCTTTTGAATGTATTATAATCAAAGATTCAAGTATAGATGACTCAGATAAAATAATAATCAATGGACGATGTTCATCTCCAACTGGATGAAGGATACGAATCATGCACCATCCATTTTATTCAATTAGAATGGATGGTTGTGATCTCAGTGCATGGTATATTTGATTTAATCTCTTAAAAATCATGGGATCAAATCTAAGCTGTTTGATCAAAGATTGAAGGCTCATGTATAAACTATGTCTGATGTCATCCACACAAGTTGTATATTAAGCCAATCTTGGCATGTCACATGTAAAATGATTGCAAGTCAACCATTGCATGGATAAGATAAATATGATTTAAAATTAATTTAAATAACTCAAAACATAAAAAATTTATAACTAATAATAGAAAAATATAAAAAATACAAATAAGTATTCTTTGAATTTAATGAAATGAGTAAAATTTAGGAAAAAGAAAAGCCTCAATTTCTATTAGATATTTTAGAAGCAATTATAACTTTATTTAAAATTATATTTTTAAAATTAATCTTAAAATACTTAATCTAAATTATTTGATATTTTCAGATAGTGTCCTTAGTGATATTCTCTATCAATCATAAAAATTTCATCTGATTTGGATGTGTGGATTATGAGTTATAAAATTTAAAAACTTTAATGATCAAATAAAATAAATAACTAATTTAAAATTTATAAAAATTATCAAAAAAATATATTTTTAAAGTCAAACATACTTATTCAATATAGAAGAACCTAAAAAAAATTATCTAGACTCTCTAATTTTAATTAAAATTTAAAATTATCAATATTATGATTAATTAACTATAATGTAAATAATTAAATCATCTAGAACTTAGAAAATTTATAATAAAAATAATTTCTCTTTGTGCTTAGTTAACAGAGAGTAATTCAATGAAATCAAAAGCTCTAATTGGTGTTGTGTATTTTAAGAGTAATTTCCATTTTAGTAAGATTTTAATTAATGAAATTAGTCCTAAAATAAAAGTTCAAATGCTTTAAAATTTTTAAAATATGTTTTTCCTATTGCACCTAGCTCTATCATGTTTCTAAAAATTTTTGAACATGTGTTTTATAGATTATTAGGTTTAACATAAATAATAATTCAATTAATTAATTAAAAAAATTTTAAATTATATTCAAGTGCTCTAAATCACTTAATAAATAAAAGAGATTATAATAAAATAACAAGCACATGTAATCATCATCAGATGCATTAATCATTATAATTAAGCCTATTAATCAAGAACTGAGTAATTAATGCCTGAAGTGATAATAAATAATATAAAATATCATTAATTAAGCACAATTTAAAACCCATAAAAACCATTTTATTAGATTCTTAGGTTGATCCCTCATTCCTTGATGAGATGATCATCTCATTAGTATTTTGTTTATCAATTCTGAGTGGGATTCATTACTTATATTCTTCATAACATTATAATTAAAATGAAGCCTAAATAAAAATGCAATATTCATCTATAAATTATTAGTCATTTGAATAAGTGTCGCCCAATAGTATGAAACGAAATCTCACTTTCAATCTATGACTTAAACATTAGAGCCTTGATGTGACTCACCACACCAGCCTTTGTGCATACATCAGATTATTAAATCATTGATTCTAGACATAAGTTATGGTTGTGTTTAGTTATGATGACTTGATTTTTTTCTATTTTATGGTGTAATATTTTAGAGTGGATGTTAAGATTATTTGCTCGTCAATTAGATGTTAGAACCCTATTTACTAAACTAACATCATTTTTGTAGGGAGATGTGCTTAATAAAAAGAGGCCAATGTAATGGTTTAAAAATAATAATATTTACTTGCATGTGTTTATGCTTAAGCCCCAAACATAGCCCATTAGGACTAGTGGGATAGACAACCACTATTGCTAAGCCCAAATGTATGAAAGTGTATATCTACTATATCCACTAATCTTTATTTTGCATGACTTAGTATTTTATTTTATTTTCAAAATGTAATTTATAATTTATAATTAGAATTAGAGCCATAAAATTTAGGATAAGTAGAAGCTAGAAGGCTTGAACATGGGAATCACTATGATGTCTTATGAACCCACACTAAGGAGAACCATGGGAGATAAAGATGAGAATACCCCCATATTATTTATGTATTTATATAACATGCTATATAAGGGTAGATGGTCGGCTACCCATTTAAAGTTGTAAAAGTCATGTGTTAGTATTATGTTAAATATTTGGTGTAGTATTTACTTTATACTATGCATTAGAACTACATGCTTTTCTTAGGCTTTTTTTTTTATAATGACGATAGATTATTTTTCTGTCTGCACCCTCCCCTTTCCACTCGGTTCTTTAAAAAGAATTAATTTCTCTACCCAACTAAAATTAATTAACTCAAACTAAAAATAAATAAATGCACCTTATAATCTCAATTAAAACTATAGGCGTATATACTAAAAGTAACGAGAAACCCTAGTACTTAAGAACCATGATGCATATTATCTATTTCATTGAATTGCTCACTTCATCCATTACACTTAAGGGGAAATTTATCTAATGGGATGACCACCCTTCCTGAAAAGAATCTATGATTTAGCCAATTAACTAACTGTGATATACATGCATGTCAAAATATTTACATACCCAAGCCTTAAATTAATTTAGTGTCAAAAATATACATAAAAGCTAAAAATTATTGCATTCATTAGAAACATTTCATACCAGCCATGATATTAGATTTAGGGAGTGAGTCTAAGTTTTAGATTTCTTTCTAAATAAATAATAACTTAATTATCTTGCATTTCATAAGACTGGCCACATTATTTTAAATCGTAGGCAAAGCTAGTTGGCAGCTCATATAAGCAAAAAATAAGTTTAAAAGAGTCAGGATGTGTTTGTATTCCTCAACTGGATAGAACATATAAGTCCTAATTTTCCTTTGTTAAACTAGGTCGACCTTCTAGCTTGTAGTAGAAGAGCTTTTAGTTTTAGGGTAAAAGGTATCTTGTTTACTTTTTCTACAAGATTAAGTCTCAGTTTTTTTTTTTTTTTTTTTTTTTTTTTTTTTTGCAATCTTATGCCTTCGAAATATAATCCCTAGCATTCTATTAAAATGCTAACTCAAAATAAAATAAATCTCAATTTTAAACATATAAATTCTAACAATAGAATAGGTTGAAGTGTTTATTGGGCTTCTTAATATCAAAGCACTTCTTACTTCTTCCCATTTGGAATCCAAAATGAATTGTTCTAATTAGCCCATCTCATTTGACTTCCAAATTTAAGGATCCATGATTCAAACTTTAAAATCTATAGAGCTAATAGGTGAATATGTTAATCAAGAGTTTTCTCTCTTAAGATCTAATTAACTATGAGGGCTTTCCCTTATAGACAACTTGCAACCTCGATAAAATAACCTTGTCATACTTCATTCACATAAGACACAGAAAAAAATCTTTGGAACACCTACACCAATTAACCTTAGGAGTTTATTAAGTACTTGAATCTATCGCAAAATGGTTTTTTTATCTTTTGAAGTAATATATTATTTCTTAATGTTATGTTTGACAATCTAAATAAGATTTCCTAAGATTTATGTGGTGTTTCACATTTAAATCATGATAATTTGATATCAAGTTAAGTACACTTAAGCAATCAGTGGCCCAATCACTCCTTCTGTACATGCGATAAAGAGAGAGAACTTTAACTTGATCTTATCTATAATTCTTTTATACTTTTACAAGTTGCCTCTACAAAGAGTAAGAGAATTAATGAACTAAATGTATACCCATGGATCAAGTGTGCGCGGGGAGGGGGTGTGAACTAGGTGTTATTTAAAAATTTAGAAATTAAATTTTAACTTTTAGTGGAAATTTAATTGTTGAGTTTATAATAATAACATTTAATTCTAAATGCAACAAAATATAAAGTACAATAAAGTAAAAAGATATAATAAGCATATAAAATTTATGTGGTTCGGTCAAACCCCAAAATGGCCTACGTCCATGTCTAGCCACCCCCAGATAGGAATTCACTAAATAAAAAATAGCTTGTAAATCGTACTCTCCTATAATGGGGTGAGTGCAACCCCTACAATAACATATTCTCTCCTATAAAGGGGCGAGTACAACCCCAATAAAAAATTTAAAGCATAAAAAAATATAAAATAATAAATATTGTAAAATATATTTTTCACTAATATACCAAGCTATCCAATTTAAAAAATAATCAAAGCTTTTAAAAAATCACTTTTCAACTTACAGATTTGACAAGATAGAATGCTCAGTTAATTTTGATAAAAAAATAATAAAATAAATATCTTAAAGTGATCTTACTAAGATGTTTATGTTATCACAATTTCTAGACTAATATAAAAATACTTTTAAAATAAATTCACAATTGTCTATTGCATAATAAAATAAATTTCATGAAGAAATAATTTTAAGCTTAAGAGAAACTATAACTAGTATGTATATAATAATATAAGAATGATTAACTCTCAATTAAAAAAAATTCTTAATTATTAAAAAATAAAAATGGCAAGCTTTACAAAATTTTAGCAAAATAAAAAATATATATTTAAACAAAAGATATTAGTTGGAATGAAATAATAAGTGTCAAATAAAATAATTTATTTTTTATAAATTTTATTTTGATAAAGAAACTTGATATATAATAGATTTAGCATATACACTAATTTTTTTTGATAAATAATTTATTTTATTTCTACCAACATGATGCTTTAAATTTATGCAAATAATCATAAAATACTTCAATAAAATTACTATATGATAGAACTAAGTAAACTGGATAAGCTTTAAATTAAAAAAATAGATCTAACAAAAATGAAAGCATTTTAAATACAATAAATTAATTTTAAAAGTTTAAAATACACTTCTAAAATAGATCTAAGGATAAATTATCTTTCAAATAAAACTAATAAAAAAAATTTCAAGAACCAAGTGAAATTTGTAGGAAGATAAAAATTTCAATAAGATGAAATAAATCCTATAAACTATCACTAGAGTTTTTTTTAAAAAATGATAGAAGAAACTTTAATGTGAAAAACTTAAAATTTGAAGCCCAAAGACTAATCCACCAAAAAGTAAAAAATTTGGAGGAAGAAATAGATGGTGAAAATATTATGAACAATTTAAAGAGATTAAAAAAATAAACTCAAGTAATTTGAGAAAGTTTACTTAGTTGAAGATGTCGAAACTTCCAAAATAAGGATTTGACCTTGCAATATTTGGAGAATACTTAGAAAGAAAATCTAATAAGTTTTCTCTTAGATTTTCTAGAGAGATTTGAATTTGAATGAACAACCCTTTCATGAAGAAAATTAGACCTATTTATAAGCAAGAATGTCATTTTGAATTATTTCAGAGAAATATATTATTCTAACATCATTTTATCATATAATAATATAATATTTAATAAAAAATATAATTTATAATAAATAAATATTATATTCAAATAGCCAAAAAATGGCTAGTCACATGGGCAAGTCAACAACAATCAAATATGGCCCTTAATATATTCAAAACACGTAGGATACATTCATTATTAAAATTAGCTAATGTTTGAAAACTCATAATAAATTCAATTTTAATTGAAAGTGGGTCATATAACCTATCAAATTAAAGGAAATAATTTAAGGAATCCATCAGAGATAAAATTAAATCTAAATTTTCCAAAACACTAAAGTTCATGTATTTTCGTCAATTTTGAAATATGGTATTTAAAAATTATGAGATAATTTAGATATGGTCTTACATATGTTAGTTATCATAAACATTATAAATTAATTTAAAATTTTTAATTATGTTATATATATATATATATATATAAACTAGTTACACTCAAAAATCATAATTAATTATCATTTATCATTTTGATAATTTAAATGCTATATATGAAGCATATAATTTTTTTGAATTTATGGAATTTAATATTAATTAGATAAAGATTATTTTTTTATATAAATCAAACTCATTATCAATAATTAAAATAAACAAAAATAATATGTTAAATTATGAGCAAATCACTTCATGCCAATGAACTCATATAAACCTCTAAGATAATTTTAAATGCATATAACCTAAAATATTGTATCTTGAGCTCCAAACTATCCATCTTGATCTATCTGTCATTCTTCCATACTTGTAATTGCATCAAACATGTTGTGAGATGTATTGGATATGTAATTAATAATCTTGCGCAACTTCAAAATCAATTTATTTGAAACACTTAAAACATATATTAGAACATGTGGTGTTTTATTTCTCGAGAGGAGAATGATGTGAGATACCACACAGATCCACAGATGTACTCATTAAGGTGATTGGGTGCGACATTGAGAAATAATGTACTATCTAGAGAGATAGAAGTCACTATCCTATAATGGAACTAATTACCTAATAATGAGTCTTAAGAATAATGGGTCTTCGAATGTACTAGCGATATTTCTCCAACTTTATATGAAAAAGAAAAGTATGATTTATTTTAAATCGGGTTCATTAAGTTCCCTATGAAAGTAGTCCCCCATAGTCAATTACATCTTAAAGAATGAGATTCCCTAAAAATACTTTAGATTAAGGTAAATGATCATTGTCTCCAAAGATTTCAAAGATAGGATGATCAACAAATTGGTTATTTTTAGAAAATCAAGTGGGATTGATTAAAAGGAGGGAGTTATTATGGAAACCAAAAGGAGATGAGTAGGGGATGCTCATGATACTAGGAAACCTAGTAAGCATCCCAAGCTATCATACGGTTGGGCTTTATATTTTTGAATTTTGAGAAAAATTATATGTTTGAGTTAACTTTTTATTAGAAATATAGGGCTTACAATTCTATAATACAGTATCATGGAAATGCCTAAGAGGTGACGATTTATGCTTGTAGCCCACAAAAAATAGCAATCTTAGATCCTAAATCTAGGGAGCTTTAGTGAGGGTCAAGGCATGACCTAAATCTAAGGCGAAAATGGGTATATGATTTATCTCCACAAGAGAGAATGAACCACCCGAGTGTTGGACTTACAACCACCTAGGGGTGACTTCCAACTAACTCCTCCTATGATTTTAAATACATGTATGCAACTCTTATGCTTTGCAAGGTAGGTAGGTTGTTATTTATTTAGAAAGGAGACTAAGTTTTTAAACACACTCCTTAAGAGACTAAATCATGAAGGGCATGAATAATGACTTAATCTAATGCAAACTTTGTTAAGTTTTATTTTGATTTCTTTTTTTTTTTAACATTGTTATTTGACACAAGATATGGGATTGCATATGCCTAATGCATGAGAAGATTAGTTATGGGCTAAAGTCAAAAAAAAATGAGGTGTGTTTTCACCATGGCTCTCAAAGGTCAAGCCATTTTCTCTATTAAAGGTGGAAGCATTACATTAACAAAAGTTAAACAATGTGATTTATACATGATGTGAGACATGCAACATCTAGCTAAGGGGTTGCTAAATCTTTTTATCTTATTTTATGTCTTAGACTTTAGGTGAGGTTATGAGTTGATTAATTGGATAGAAATTTTATTTTTTCCTAAGAGCCTAATCGCATCCAGGTCATTCATCAAATAATGAAGAAACTAGAGAAATCATATCATCCTAATTGCACAATCATAAACAAAACATCAATCAATTTATAAAATTGGCGCAAAAGAATAAGAGACTGACGTGGTCAGGCTCCAACGCACAAATCCAAAAAGGAAAAATGGGTAGCCTAGTTCTACCCTTATACAACTCTGATTATAAATGAATAATTATAATTTAGAAGGAATTTATGTTATGGGGCTCTTCATTCTTCATTTCTTTATTTCTTCCTTCCTTCATTTCTTTCTTTCTTTATTTCTTTCCTTCTTTTGGCTTGATTGGAATATTGTTACTCCAAAGACATTACATGGTGCATAAGACTTTGTCTTATGACTAATGTTCATTCTAATCCCCCATAACATTCATTCCAAATCTTAATTGTAAAAGTTACGTCAAAATGGAAAAGATAAATTTAACTAAACCTGTAAAATTGAGATTAGCTAAAACATACGACACAACCTAAGTAGTTATATGAATAGTTGGACTTAGCACCCCACACATGGGTAACCAGGTCCACTTATCCTATTTTGGATTATGCTTAGGGGTATAAGCAACCTGCATAGCAAAAGCATTTATATTTTTATTACAATGCTCCTTACGTACAATCTCCTGCAGAAGAAATGATTAGGCTAAGATCACCCTATCATCTAGTTTATGCACATGTACCCTAACATCTAGTCTAAAAATATTACATCACAAAACAAAATCAGGCATCAAGCCATGCACCACCCTAACATAGAGCTATAAATGGTGAGCTAGCTTAATGTGTGTGTCATTTAAGGCTTATGTGATATGTCTTAGCTAAGCTTTGAGGAGAAATCAGATGTTGATGATTTTAGTTTAAATGAGAGAGATTTAACTTAGAAGGGTGGTTTTAGTTTAAGTGGTTTAGTTAATTTGTTAATTTTTTAGTTGATGATTTGATTTGGTTTGAATGAACCTACACTTAGTTACTAAATGGTGCAAAGAGAAGAAAAAAGAAGATAACTTCTCTTTCATCCCTATCTTAAGACATCTCTAAGGTAGATTCATTAATGATTTTTCTTTAGTGAATGTTTTATTATGTATTTTAATTAACCCTAAGTTTAGATTTACTCTAAAGAGCCTTATTCAATAAGAAAGGTGTCTTAGGATTAATTAAGGTGAATTACTACCACATGACACACAATCATTTATTTCATTCCACCATATATACCATGCATATGGATGATCTTAAGCATACCTATACATGTAATGCAAATTTTGGCACACTTTGATGATGAATGCTAAGAGATATCATTTAAGAAAATTTGTATACTCCATGAATGCATGTTTTTATTAAGTATAAAAGAGGGACTCTTTTATCCATTGATTAAATGCATATCCACATGTATAAAAGATATAAGTGAGTATGACGCTATTATTTTCTATACCAGGGGCACAAGATACAAGACCTACTTAGGACTTCTTAAAGCCTCGCAGCCTCGGGATGTCCAGACTAATATATCACTTTTCTTGAATACATGTAAATATACAAAAAGAAACAAATGGATGAAGAATCATGCAAAAGATTTTTATTTGATTTATTTGTATAATTTACATGTGTAAATGTGAGGATCCTTCTTAAGTCAAAACATAGAAATGCATAGGAATAGATTTAAGCAAGTGTTATGTTCTTTTCAAATAAACTATACACTTTGCAAATCCTATTCAAATACATGTTAAGAGAAGAGAAGAAAATCACATAATACACATCTTATGCTATAATCACATGCAAGCTTTTAAGTACTTATAAGTAGCATCACTTCATTTATAATCTTTGATTTATAGGTTTTAAAAATACTTTTTGGTTTAATAGTGATAATAGTCATTCATATTCTTAATCTTTAGCCGAAACATGCAATTTGACAAAAAAAGGTAACATTTTATTTAATTGATTTTTCAAAAGAAATGAATGCATGATTTCATATGACAAAGAAAGTTTAGCATGCTTGGAAAGAAATAAAGGGATGTAAGTACATGACTTTATTCACCTTAATTACTTCCTAAGGACAATCATATAAAATGGGATTATTTAAAATGAATCAAAATTCTTTAAAGATATTTTTTATTTTTTTATTTAATTTAAAAATGATTTGTGAGAAGGAGTTTGCTGATCCTAACCCATTTCCCCCATGTGTGAATCAATTTAGTTTAATTTAAAAATAATTAGATTGATTTTATATTTTATTTAGGTTAAGGTATGAATTAAATCCATTAATTATCCCTTTTCTATTCCACTTTAACATAATTAACCAAGCAATTATGAGCTAACATATGATATGCAATCACATGATAATTAAATTAGCAATGCACCTAAAAAATAAAGGGGCCTAATGCAATTGACTTATAATTAGTGATTAATTAAGCTAAAGGGTTTAATTAAGTACTTTCATAACCATCCTACACATGTAGCTTGATTATAATTTCCTTTGAAGTTTCTTAGGTTATTGAACACCTGAGAATCTACCTACCTAAGATTACATGATTAAGTTCTAGAATGATTTTATTTTGAATTTGATTAATGAATCTAATTAATGAAGTGATTAAGCCATTAATTAATTTGCAAATTAATTAAGTGTTTATCCAAATGAAATAAACTTAGGGGAAAAGATTTGGAAAAGAAATCCTAATCTCATTCCTTAAGTCCATTCACTATTACATGATGATTAGCAAGCTTAATTAATGAATTTATCACTATTTAATATGTTAATTAATCATTTAATTAATTAAGAGAGGGACTAAGGATGAAATGAGCAATTCCCCTAATTAATTCAACAATAAATTCCAAGAAAATCATGGGAGGCGGAGGTCATCCCACTAATCAACCTTAGGAAGTTTGGAGTTAATTACTAAAGTAATTAAGGAGTAATTAACCTAATTACATTCCCAAAAAAACCCAAATTGAATGAAAGCTACTATTCAAAATCAATTGATCATAATTTTATATTATTCTCTTTGAATTATCCTTAAAATAAACTTGAGTTTGTATTTTATGAATTTTTCTATAATTAACTATGAATTTTGAAAGTTTCAGCTTTAAAAATGAATTAATTAGAGCTAATTAAACCCCCTAATTCTGTCGGGCCATGTGATGAATGGCGTGGCGTGCATTCCACGTGACGCGATGGGATAGGCTATTTAAATTATCACATATGCGGCTGAGTCAGTCAGTGGAGGACACACCTTCTCCATGGGTCATCCGATCTAAGATCGGATAGCAACAATTAATCTTGTAATTTAAGCTTAAATTAGAGGGAGATCTATCATGATTTAATCACAACCATCTGTTCCAATCATGCAGAACGGACGGTGTGTGATCTAACTCCTCTCGAGCAGTGAGAGTCGGATGTCGTCCGTTGATCATCGCTCAATCCGAGCTCACCCGAGCTTGGATGGAGTTCAAACTTACCCCACACCTTTGGGGAAGCACAAGAAATGAATCTAGCGATCAAAATCTCAAAGGATTATAATTTTCTTCACAATGGATCAATCAGTTTTGAGTAATACCTCACCGAAGGCTATCACCAGTGGTTCCAACGGAGGTGGCAGCTTCGTCTAGTAGAGACGAAGCCCTGTTGAAGGTATCAAGTCTTTATTCAAAGTGGATAGCTCGGTTGACCAAGCTCCCCTTCAATGACAATCGGCTTTGATCAAAGTCTTTCTTCTCGTGGCTTGGTGACATGGAAAATAACTTGATTGAGCTCGACAAAGTCCCTTGATGGTGCTTGCAAGTTTATTTTGGTTTTGGTGGAGAATTGAGTGACTTGGAAATGGGAGGGACCTCCCTTGTTTTGGCTTTGAGCAAAGCTGAGAAGGAGAATTTAAGAGAGCATGGAAATGGCTTAGGGAAGCTTAGGGATGCTTGATTTTGATTCCTAGAGCTCAGTTGAATTAAGTGCTTGTGGTTTGAGTGGGAATAAGGAGGAGTATATCTCCCCCTCCTTGGATCAAATGGTGAAGAGTAGAGTTGTCATTTTAGCTCAATTGTTGATATTGATTGGTCAATTTGGGCTATTTTGCATCCCATGTGATTCCTTTTAGGTAGTGGAGGGAAGGAGAATGAGTGCCCATGTGCTAGGTGAGTGTATTGAGTGATCTAAGTGTTCAATTCCCATTGGAGGGGTCGGTTTGGCCTTGGGTTGGGTCATGGCTAACTCAAACCCATTGGGTCATGTTCACCACCCTCCTTGGTGTCCATGTGGACCACTAAGAGGATGTCAAGTGGCCTTGAGAAAATAATGACTAAATTCCAAGTGAATTTGATCATAAGATACCCTTTGACCTAAGGGTAAAATGGTCATTTGGCCTTTATTTTGATTTATCCATATTTGAAACTATTCAAAAATGGGTTGGGCCAAGTTTCAAGTGATTTGGAGTTCATTTGGTTTGAATTGGTTTAATTTGAGTCCATTTAGGACAAAGGGGTCAAGTTGGGTTAGGTTGACCAATTGGTTAAATTAGGTCAAACAATGGGTTAGGTCAAGTTCAAATAATCATTTGGAGTCTATGGGTGTCATTAGTTTGGTTCAATTTGGTTTAGATTTGGTTTTGATTCATTTGAGTTCATTTAGGTCAAATGGCTTAAGTTGACTAATTTGACCCATTTGACCTAATTTGGTTAAGTCATGGGTTGGTATAGGCTTAGTTGATCATTTAAAATATATTGTAAGCTTTGGTTTCAATCAATTTTGGTTTGATTTGATTTCAAGTTGATTTGAGCTTTTAGGTCAAGTTAGGTTCATGGTCAGTTGAGCTAGGTTGGGTCTAGTTGGCCAATTAAAGCTTTGGTCAAGTTCAACAAGTGATTTAGAATGAATTTGACTCATTGGTTGCAATCAATTTGGCTTAGATCAAGATTTGACTCATTTTGACTTTTTAGGTCAACTTGGGTCAACTTATGTCAAGTGGCCAATTAGGCTTGGTTTGGCTTAATTGATGGCTTGATCATGTTCAATCATTAATTTTGGATTGTATAGATCAATGGTTTCAATCAATTTGGCTTATGGTGAATTTTGGCTTGTTTAGATTTCATTTAGGCTAAGTGTTGACTTGGTCAAAAGCTAGGTTTGACTTGTTTGACCCAATTTGAGTGATTGATCATCCTAGGATGATTGTTGCTCACAATGTGAGGCTTAGATGGGCTTAGTTCAATCTAATTTGGGTTGGATTAGAATTTGACTCAAAAAGGTGCTTTAGGTCACTTTGGGTCAAGTGAGCCTAAATGGGTTAATTGGCTTGATCAAGGCTTGATTCAAGTTTAGTTGAACTTACATATGGACTTATGATGAAAATATAAATCCAATTGCAAGTGAGTTGGAGTCAAATGGGTTTTGGTTCATTTGATAATTTCAAGTCAAAATGGTTAACATGGGTTTGACTTGGGTTAGTTTGATTTTGGTTTGATGATTGTAGTTAATGTTTATATTTGAGCATGTGATTGAAGAAGTGATTGTTTGAAGAGAAAATCCAAAGGTTTGGATTGATTTGAGAATGATTTGGCTAAGTTCAAGGATTTGACTTGAAAGAGCATAGGTTGAATTTTGGTTAGATTTGGATTTGAGTTGATTTTGGTTATTTGGATTTATATTTGTGAATATAAATGAGAATATAAATGGGTTATGAGAAAATCTTTTGAATTTGGAGTGATTTGGATTTGATTTGAGCTAAGTTCATAAGATGATATCAAAGGGCTTATGAAAGATTTTGTGATTTGAATTCAACCATGGGTTTCAATCATTTGGAATTGATTTGTGATTTGGATTTTGGAATTGATTCATGATTTGAGAAAATCAATTGAGTTGAAATTGATTTGATTTGGAATTGATTCATGATTTGAGAAAATCAATTGAGTTGGAATTGATTTATGTTTTGAAAAGATCAATTGAGTTGGAATTGATTTATGTTTTAAAAAAATCAACTGAGTTGGAATTGATTTGAGATTTGATTTGAATTTGGAATCGATTTGAATTTGAAGTTTGACATGAAAGAAGGAAGCAAGGATTTGGTTCAAGCTATAGGGTAGGCAAGTCCTCCTAATACCCCTAAGATATAACCTATTCTTATGGCTAACTCTTCTAAGTCTCTAGGGTTATGTTAAGTGTTCACCTAATCACTAGAACTGTCTTAATACCAAGGAACTCTTAGTGCTTATAGGAGTCATATGTCTAAGATGGAGAAGTTGAGAGTTCACTCCAAAAGTGAGGTCAACAGAACATCCAAGCATATGTTAGTTATCATCAAAATTAATAAGATTAAACATGAGGCTCATAAAGCTAATAGTAACCATATTTATTCTTACTCACCCACCACTTGGAAAGATTTGCTACCTAACCACCACCAAATAGTCTGAGCTCACTTGAAGAACCACAAACAACTACTACATGAAGACTCATCACTTAAGTGACTACTATAATATCACTCACCTCACATAGATGAACACTTTTGAAGGATTTACCACTCATTTCAATATACTTGACACTCTCTACAACTTACTTGCTACTCAGCACAACTTATTCACCACTTAACTTCACACACTCACCTAACCTCTAAAGAGTAAAAGAGTACAATTATCATATTTATTGCAGCTTTTTTATTTGTAATTGATCTATTGTTTTTATATTTGTAACTACCCATCAAGTCCAATAAAAAGAAGGAAATTCATCTTATAAAAGGATCTAGATTTTCTTCTTCTTTCAAGCTTTTGGTGTATTACTCTTCTTAGTACAGATATTTACTTAGTGTTTTACTTATAATTTATTTTTATTGTTTTTTTTTACATTTTTTTTATTGCTCACTCTATCTTACCTTGAAGACAAGTTCACAACAAAAGGCTACTTTTATTGTAGAAACATTCTAACCAAAAATGCTTCTTATGATGGCAAAGGAACCTTTTTGGTGAAGTTAATCTCTAAAAATCCTTATAAATATTTAATTTATAAAGTGAAATTATGATTTGGAGTTTTTTTATAAGAAAGTGAGGCCATTGGAGGGGTATGGTGAAGGTAAGACCATAGTTAGTCTAGCATTGAATAACTTGCCCTAATTTAAAAGGTCTTCCTATTAAATAAATTTTTAGTGAACTAAATTGGAAAAATAATAGCGAAGGGATAGATTAGAATATGAATTTGTGGTCTAAGGTAATTTTTAGAGTTTTGTGGGGTTTATGACCTTATTGAGATGTTAAAAACAAGTCTACATGAATAGGAACCTAGTATGGATTGGTTTTGATTCTTTAAATTATGGATGAATTAACTTAAGATATGATTAGGATGTAGGAGAAGTTGTTATAACAATTTTAAAGGGATGTTATGAAGAGAATTAACGAGCAAAAACAAGATAATTAACTTTTCTAAGAAGGAAGAATAAGGTTAGCAAAAAGCTCTAACCATAAGAGAATAGGTTTTTGTAATTTTTTATCAAAATGCTAAAATATTTGATTAAATATCATCACCTTTTATATTGTTTATAATGACTCTTAAACCATTATTAAAAAGGAAGAGAGAAATTCAGAGAAAAAGAGTATGGCTATTAATAGAGAAAAGTGCCGACCAATTTCATCAATTATTTGTTATCTTTCAATATTCGTTGAGTGACCAAGCCATAAATGTTTCTCAAAATCAAAGTCAATATCTTAGATTCTAAATTTAAATTTTAAATATTGAAATACCAAATTTAATTATTTCTTCTTGAGTGAGCTTTTATAATGATTGGGTTATTATTTGGGCACTTTCTTGAGATCTTATAATCAGATTATGGATTTTTTTTCTTAATCCACGTGATGCACTATTTTATAATGCCATAAATCATTTCCATTTGTATAAAAATGGAGCCATTCCCCTTATACAGAATAATAACTTTTATTGTCCACCTACGATGGATACCCCCCACCAAAATTTATAACTTTTTATATGCATATCCAATTAACCTAAAAGTATCTTCTTTAGTTAGCTAACATTATAAAAATCGAAGGTCCTTACCTTTTCATTGAAGAAAACCTAACCTTATATTGCCATCAATTTTTAGGCATAAATATATTTAAAATCCCTAGGTTAGTCAACCTTGTATTAGCTTTTCACCAACCTTAAACCTTCCGCTTTCACACAAAATAACCATAAAAAATCTCCTAAGTACATCCACATCAAACTTTATTTTCTTTCTTTTAACTTTAACCCTCCTTTTCTTAGCATCCTCGTCTATTATTATTCTAATAGTAAGAACAAATATATGTATAACTAAAAATTTACTTGCATTCAACCTCTAAGATAAAAGAGGAATAGTCATGGTAATTAGAACTATGAACAATGAAAAAAAATATAATTAGAGGTTAAAGTCCTGATGGGGTTAAATTTAACACTTGAATTTGCATATTGGCCAAAAATATTCTTTACTCAACTTTCCTCTTTTTTCTCCTTTTACATAGTTCCTTATTAACTAACACTTCTCTTAGCCCTGCTTATTTAATATATAAGAAATTCCAAAGCCATTAAGATGATGTTAATAATTAGTTCAATCATAAGAAAGATAAAATATTTAAAAAAATTTAGATTTAACAAAAATAAGTCTACATAAAAGTTAACCATGAAAAATGTTTCTTATCACTCTTGAGATTTATTTTCTCAAGTAAAGGATGGCTTAAAAAAGATGTATGAACAATCGAGGTCCAAAGATCAACTTCAACTTTACTCATCTCAACAAGTTTAATTTTTATTTTTTTTAAAAGAATGTGTTGTTGACATTGCTTCCATGTACTACATCTTTTAAGAACTTTTTTTCCTTTTTTCACTTTAATAAAAGATATGAAATAAGTTCTGATTTGAATGGTCATATAGTTTTAGGTCATTAAAGCACTTAGTCTTGACCAAGAAGAACAAGAAAGTTATAGAACAAGACAAAGGAAGAAGGTGAATATCAAAAAGAAAAAAAAATCTTTAAATGAATTCCTTTAGGTTAGTGTTTTTAGCTTTTTTATGATATGTACGTGAAAGAATGACAAACTCTATGTAATCAATCGCAATAATGTGCTACCTCATCAAGATAAATTTAGAAATTGTAATTTATTTATTTATTATTATTACTTCAAAAGATTAGAGAATTAAAATCCCAAAAGACAAATTAGGTTTATTAAGTTACTAATAATGAATTTTGTTAGGAGTTATTAAGCAAAATGATAAAGTCCCCAATAGATTTAATGTTGGATTCTACCAAGTTGCATGGTCAGTTACTAGGAAGGAAGTTATCCAAGCCATCCAGGAGTTCTTCACCAACACTTATGTGCCAAAATTCTTCTTTTCCTCTACTATCATTCATATCCCCAAGCAAAATTCTCCTAATTCTTGGGATAAGTTCAAGCCTATAAGTCTCACTAAAACTACTAGTAAAATCATAAGCAAAATTATTTGCCTCAGACTACAGTGAATTCTCTCTAGCCTCATTTCCCCCAATCAGAGTGCCTTCATCAAGGATAGAAATATTAATGGCAATATCTTGTTTGCCCAAGAAATGCTAAGGGATCTTAACACCAAATGTAGAGGCCGCAATTTAGCAATCAAGCTTGATATACATAAAACATTTGATACCATCCAGTGGGATTTCATCTAGCAGATGCTCCATGCCACAGGATTTACAGCGAAGTTCATCAATATCATCATGAAAATTATCATTAACTACTGTTACTCTATTTTAGTTAATGGAGTTCAAGCAGGCAACTTCAAATCTACTAGAGGATTGAACCAAGGTGACCCTCTTTCACCAACCATATTCATCATTGCAATGGATTACCTATCCAAGATACTAAACATCATGATTTGTAACCACTCAACCATTAGATATCACACAAAGGGTGGAATCTATATCTCCCACTTAATCTTTGTTGATGATGTTTTCATTTTCTGCAATGGAACCAAGACATCTATTATGAATATCCAACATCTATCAAGATATTCGAAGAAGCAACTGGTATGAAGATCAATAAGGATAAATCCTACATCTACTTAAGTAATAAACTTAATATCTATCAAGCTAAATTGATACAAGATTTCCTGGGACTTAGAGCTGGACAGTTTCAGATCAATTATCTTGGTAACACCATCTATACTGGAAGAACAAGAAAGGTTTACTTCAATTACATCATATCTAAGCCACAAAATAGGCTACTATCATGGGATAATCATTTACTATCATATGGAGGCAGACTCTCTTTAATCCAAAGCATCTTGAGTGTCATACCTCTACACAATCTCCAAACTGCACAAATGCCTGTGGAAATTCAAAAGAGAATTGAATCCATCTTCAATACATTCCTTTAGAGGGGCAATGGACAACGTGGAGAAGAGCTTGCAAGCCTAAAGACCATGGTGGTTTCAAGTCATTGTAGGATATCATTAGATATAATACTTTGAAGCTCTAAATAAAGTTGAGGCAAAACACAACTCTCCGGGCCAAGTTCATGCTAACAAAATATCGCCATGCATTCCATGGAGACTCAACACAAGACATCTTACTCCCCCCTCTAGAAAAGCTTGTTATAGATCAGATATACTGTTGAACCCTTCATTAAATGGAAAATAAAGGATGGGCATTTTGACATGTGGAATGACATTTACTTCCAGGATGAGCCATTGGCTAACCAAAGACTCAGCTAACCTCTAAGAAACAAGTTAAAGACTTCTTCCTAACCACTGATGGTTCTATCCAGTGGAATCGTAGTGAACTGCATCAATATTTCCCTAAGAACATGGTTGAGGAAATTGCCCACATTCCTATTAATTCAAGTCCCAATGATAAGGCCTTAGTCACACTACATGGAGATCATTTCCTCACAAGCAGAACTTATAAAGCAACCACCAATTTCACTCCTAATTCATGGGGAGGGTTACATGGCATCCCTATTGTGGGCATCCTATTTCCTATCCCTGTTGGAGAATTTTTAGTAATGCCTTAGCCACTGATGAAGGCCTTTAGAAAGAGGAATTCACCTAGCATCTAAATGCATATTCTGTAATCAGGCGAAAACTATAGAACATATATTCCTTCATTATCATAAAGTCATGTCTATTTGGACTAAACTCCAGTCATACTTTGGTATACATGATATGGACCAATCTCCTAAGAATTTCATTCAACTTCTCACCTCATGGGTCAACTCCAACAAGCTCAAACAACTTTAGTTGCATTCAAAACTCATTTCCATCATATAACTTTGGTACATATGGATGGATAGAAATGAAACCAAACATACTAATAAGCCAAAATCCACTGATGTCATAGCACAACAAATATTCAATCACATCCAACGGGCTATCTATTACAAGAAGTTGTAGTAGAAAGCCTTCTGAAATTAAACACAAGCCAAATTTCAGAATGCAACTCTAGTAATTTGGTTTTCTAGATTAAACCAAAACCTCCTTGGCTCAAAGTTAACATTGATGGCTTCTTCAATCCTTCTTACAACATTTCTAAATCTAGTGGCATCATTAGAGATTGGGATGGTTCTGTTATATGCACTTTTCATAAACCTAGTAACCCCATTAGCTCTCTATTTGCTAAAGCAAATGATTTATTCTTTACTCTCAAGATTGCTCAAGCATTCTCTAATCCTATTTGGATTGAAACTCCAACCGTCTCCTCAGCTTTATTAATGGAACCACTAAACCTCCTTGGAGCATAACTTATCAAACTGCATCCATATGTCATTTAATCACACTCAAGGAAATAGGCTCTTTCATATCTCCAAAGAGGGGAACAGGTCAGTTGATCACCTTGCCAGAATCGGTGCCTCATTTTAAACCATGTTTATCTCTTTCTGTACTCTATTTAGCCTTAAACCTTTTATCTTAGGAGACTTGCTTAATTTACCTTTCATTAGGAGAAAATATTGTTGATGTAAGTTTCACTTCTTAATAATATCTATGCTTTTCATGAAAAGAAATCTAAGAAAATCTTTTCCTTAAAGATCAAAGCAGAGATGATCAAAAGTATTCTACGAAGTTTAGCTATAAATTAGTTATACTTAGGGGTTGTTTGGTTGGAAGTAAAAAGAGTGCAATGTAAATGAAATGCATGTAATTTATATTATTTAATGTTTGGTGTGTTGTAAAGTAAATGTCATGTAAAATTATCATGTATTTGAAATTCGTTGTATAAGCTTCGTGTAATTCAAATACCTTCAAATTCAGCAAAATTAGAAATCACGGGACAATGCATGTGTGAACCCCTTCGTCTCTCATGATAACTATCACGACAAGGACTGTAAGAGCTGAGTAGCAACCACTGAGATCAAGAGTGCTTCTCACACAATAGCTGTGTTGCCGAGAGCTGGGACGGGAAACATTCGGCAGCCGCTGGGCTCCACCATGATCGCGATAGGTGCAACCTGCGATCGCAAGAGTCTCGATCATGAGCGTGAGTCACAATCGTGATTCTCATTTTATAGCCCAAGGGAGACTCGAGCAAGAGTACAATCGACTGGGGATGCGTGCAAGAATCGAGATCGAGGGAGCTTGCACTAGCGCTGGAGCTATGATCACGAGAGGTACGTCCACGATTCTTCACAGGTTTGATAGTTCTTCCGCGATTCCAAGTCGATCGACTGAGTGGTTTTTCTTATCTTAGGTCCATAGCATTCCATCTCCTTCCCTGAAATTGAAAGGCAATTTTTTTAAATTGAGTACGGTTAAAATGTGAATTAGCTAATTAAGTATTAATAAAAAAAATTTAAGAATAGGTATAATTGCCAATTAGTAGGCATTAGCACGTCGTCGACGGCGTGGCGCTCATGAAAGAGTGGCCCCAATTGAGCGGCGGCTTCTCAGTTCGAAGTCAATCGCCCATTAGTGGGTGACCTTCTGAGCCGGTACTAATTGGGTGGCCCCACATATCATCAATCGGCCCTATCTCCTCGGTTTTGCTCGATTCCTCCCCCGAAACTCCGCTCTCCGCTCGTAGGAACTCCGACCAAACTCCGACCATGGTCCTCCCCCCCTCTTGGAACTTCCGCCACACCGTAGATCTGAGCGCATTGTCGTCTTGTCCGTATATTCAATAGAAACTTTAGTTTTTCCGGCACTCGCTTTGGCGATATTTAACTACTTCCTCTCTCATTTACCCGTTGGAAGTCAACTTTAGCTTTTACATTTCTTGACTCCATTTCGGTTGAGGAAAATTCCCTTTGGATTCTACATTTTTTAGCACACCCGGTCGTTCTTCAGTAAACACAAGTAAATCACTTTATTTATCAATTTATTTAGGTGTTAAGTAGCCAAAAGTAGTATTAATTAGGGTGTCGGTTAATATAAAATTCTCATTATTCATATAACTTATTTTGCAAGATGAATAGAATTTGTTTTATTCTTTTCTATGGAGGCGAGTATCATGAGCAATTGATCCAAGTTATGAGGTCGAAATCGTCCATTAAGGTCACACACGGACCTCGAAATTGAAGCTTGCAAATTATGAGAAGCTTGCATATTGATCCGGGCGCCACCGCTGGCCACTCGGTTCGTTAAATGTTGGTGTTGTATGTAGTGGAAGATGTTAATTACATCCATGGTAATCCGGTAAGAAAATTCGATGATATCACAACACATACAATTTCATCACACAAGAACATTCGGGATACAACGCACTCGATGAGTTTATTCCCGTGTAGTATATCATCATAATTTATCGATTATACTTGTAACAATTAATATGATATTAGTTGTTGAACTTATAAGTTATGTGGCGGTGATGATCGCACCGTTGAATGAATCATTATGTACGAGTCTTTGCATGAAGAGATGATCGGACTATGAGTAGTGGCTCAAGTAGTGAGTCGCGGGGTATTAGTGATGATGATAGTTGTCGGGTTAGAAAAGTACTTGAGAATATAGACAGTCATAATCTGCTAAAAAATCACTCATTTTGCAATATTGACAGTGAGAGTCATATGTTGTCCACAAACGAGTATATCAGGATGTGTAAAACCATGAGGCAGTGGGACAACGATGTTTACTTTGATGGCCCATCTGACGAAACTGCCCTAAATGATGAAATTGAAATTCCAAATGACATTCGAAGGTATGTGTTTTTTGTAAACCGGGTATGCAATTTGCTATTGTCGGGTGGTCCATAGTAAATATTGTTCAATTCCGAATAGTTATCTCTAACCAGAAGAACTACACGGTTGTATGTGTGCAGCACGATGGTCCTAGAAGGCCCTGTAATTGGCATTTACATTGTAGCAGCAGCAGACGATTAGGGGGTGCTTGGAGAATATCAAAAGTTGGTGAAAATGTCAATGAAGTTCATCCTCATCGGCCGGTGTAGTTCAAATTTCATAGTGTACTACATCAAACCTGTGATCAGGCACCAGATTGATTTGAAACCTAGAGAGATTATAGGTAGAATGGAGTCAAAATTCAATGTTAAAGTTTCGTATATGAAAGCATGGGATGCAAGGTAAAGGCAATAAAAGCAATATTCGGTAGCTGGAGAGAGTCCTATAGGACTCGGTCTTTATCTTAATCGCTTTCTACTACTTTACTACGATCTACGAATTCAATCTACCACTACGCAACATTTCCGAGACTTTTTTGGGCTTTTGGACCTTCAATAATGGGATGGAGTTGCTGCAGACCAGTGTTGAGCTTAGACGATACTTTTCTGTTGGGCAAGTATCATGGCACATTATTAACTGCCGTAGGAATCAACGGCAATAATGGGTTATTTTCTCTAGCTTTTGTTGTTATAGAATCAGAGAATGTTGACTCGTGGTTGTGGTTTTTGTTATGCTTGCATGATATGTTACCCGTAGTATCTAGTAGACGTGATTTATGCATAATATCTGATAAACATGCTGGTCTCTTGCGTGGATGCAAAGAGATTTTTCCTTGGGCAGCGCATAGGCATTGTTTGCACCATTTGTGTGAAAATTTTAAAAAAGTCGTACGCAGACTGGGAATTGCTGATGTTGAGTTTCTATGCCAAAAGATGTATATGGCAGGTAACACTGATGATATTCGTCAATTCAACCGTTTAATGCTAGACATTAAAAATGTTAAAGAAGAAGCGTACAATTGGCTTGTAGAGCATGACCCTATAAAATGGTCCCTTGTGCACAATGGTGGTATGCGTTATGGGACAATGACAATGAATGCATCTGAGTGCTTTAACGGTGTACTGAAATGGGCACGTGGTTTACCGATTCAGGCTTTAATCACTGCTATCTATTACAACTTAGTAGCTTTGTTCATGAAATGATTATCCACCGCTACTCGGAGGAAGTCAACTTATCTATTTATAGGTTCTCCACACTATTAGTCTTGAAAGGGAGGCTAGGCATTTCCACGAACACGTGAATATCAACCCACATGAGATGCGAGGTTTTGTGTCCAGATCATTCAGAGTTGATTTACTAGATAATGGCCTATGTGTTTGTAATTATGGCAGAACGATCATATATCATTGTTCATGCCCACATGTGATTGTCGCATTGGGATTTTGAAGGTTAAACCATCTCACGTGTGTGTCACAGTACTACACTCTGCAGCTGTATAAGCTGACATACATAAATGAATTTCATACTCTACCAGATCGCTCTGATTGGCCATCTATCAGTGAAGAGCATGGATTAGTCACGTTACCACCTACGTAGAAGGTCGGGCACCATGTCTAATAGATTGACATAATGGATGAAAATGTAGGTTCAAGTAGAAGAACTTGTAGCATATGCAAAACATTTGGTCACTACAGGTCATCGTGCCCCCATAACATTGACAGTCGACGGTACATTTTTCAATAGGATAATGCTTATTTTTCTCTTTCAAGTTGCACGATCTAGATTTTACAATATTAGCACTAATATATTTGAGATTCTTTTCGATAGATGCGATGGTAGGGCCACCGCATGCTAGGCGTCGGCGACATAGCACGATGAGCAGGAGGAAGGCGGTTGTCACGGTGTAGGGTTTAAAAGGTGTCATAATACATTTTATTTTTCTGTTTCATTATAAACTTCAGAGTCATGTACAAGCTAACTTTGATTACGACATCATGAATTTTTGTTTCTTGTCCATTTGTGAAATGAATTGGTTGATTAGTGTATGTTTATGTGCTCAAATTGGGAAGTAAAGGTGAGAAAATTTAGATACTACTGTATGTTTATTTCAGTGTTAATAGAATATCACAATTATTCATATATTATAAATGTAGCTCTTATCTAATAAATAACACAAAACTCAATGAAAATAATTTAGATACTACTATATGTTCGCCAACTCCGGTAGGATGGAAGATGCTTGCAAAGCTTCTGAAATGTTGTATGAAAAGAATTTGATATCATACAATGTCCTTGTTGATGGGTATGTAAAGAACTCAAACTCTGAAGAGGCGGTTGAGATATTCCAATTATTCAGAATTTGGGAGTAAAATGCTTTTCTGCAGCCTTAGACCAAATGGACAAATATTGAATGGCGAAGTCGGTCGATTAATTGGGCGGCTTCAGATATCTTGAAACCGCCAATTCGGGCGGCTTCAATTATGAAGTTTAGACTTCAATTAGTGGGGAAGATCCACCTACTTATATTCTTGAGCGACCAGAACCGCGGTTGCACGCATGATGCACAGCCTAAGCGCACCATGCCAATGAGAAAGAATCATTGCACCAATGAAAGCAATTCCACCCTTCCATAAAAATTTTCAAGTCATTAACATTGCACAAGAAATAGTTGTTTAACACAAGCAATTCCACCTTATTAAGTCTAACCAGTACTTTATTATCACACAATAGGCCCAATGCATTCCTCCCACTATCTAAAACATTCACTGCTTTAATGACTTCATCGGTTATTGTGACAAACCCACTTCTAAATCATCTACAACTAAGATTACACTCTATGTATTTAATTTTAAATCTACACAAATGAAAACCTTTACACTCTAAAAGATCGAACTCCATATTTCAAGTTTCTCCGTTAAAACACTATCGTTGCGTGGTCCCAAGGCCCTAATGAGGAAAGTGGGGAGTTGCATTAGATAGTGGACATCCAGCATAAAACTTGTTCAAAAATCATGACATGAAACCTTAAATACATTAAATATACATAAATAAAAATTCATTGGTATGCATGTAAGAAAGTAACAACTAATAAAATGTACACAGATCAAATAACTACTAAAAATTAGAAAAATAACTAATAAAAATTCATTATGCCATAATCAAAGTTAGCATGTACATGACTCTGTAGTTTGTAATGAAACAGAAAGATAAAATGTAGTACAGACACTGTCCTAAACCCTACCCCGTGAGACAACTGCCTTCCTCCGGTGTCTGCGTGGAATAGCACCACTCCCGTGTGTGTATGCGGTCAGCGCGAGATGGGCGATCACGTAGCGATGATGGCCCTAGTGCAAGATCCACCGACGCGTCGACATATCATCTGATTGGAATATAGGTGGTCGAGTCATATGGCCGGGATATGTAGAAGGTCGCATCGTCGTAGAAGGACACGGATCGGATCGATAGAAGGACTGAATCGGAAGTAGATGGACCGGCGCTCCAGTCATGCTGTGCAACACCCTCTGTAGGCACCGATCCGTAATATGTGTCACCGATATGTACACGCTCATCCAGGTCTCTGCATATCATCTCGTACCTATCGACACATCGTTGTAAGTGGTGATCATCCACAGCACCGAAGTATGGCTGAAATATGTCCCAAGTTGCCGCGATATGGTCCGCCTACACAAAAAATAGAATGTAAAATTATCACTTACAAAAATATTGAATATTTACTTATATCATAACTTACATAAAGACAATCCACTGGTGCTCTAGCGTAGTAAGTGGTCGGAGGATCTGTCGGGGCGGCCAGTAAGTACAAAGAAGCCCACGATTTGAACCGGACATGTCGACATCATGCCGGTAATGGGTGTGTCCTAACAAATCATCTCGTCGCCAAGTGTCCCATCTCTTCTCCTCGCCAATTACAATCGGACCTATGATAGGTGGCCCATCAATCCGTAGTCATAGAATCATCGCCATGTCCTGGAGCGCACAGTCATCTCACCTACAGCGAGGTGGAAGGTATTGGTCTGCGGAGACCATCTCTCAACCAAAGCGGTAAGCACGATGATCCAAAGATGAAGCGTGGACTCACCACAAGCCGCTCTGGCGCTCGATGAATCTCGTGCATGTAATGGGCCACTCCTTTAACATAAGCAAGTGTGATGCGGCCTCAAGTACAGTGCTCTGAAATAAAAATCTAAGTACCTGTCCGAAATAAAAGGTAAGCAGGTGTAACACATTCTGAAAAAAAAAAATTCACTTACAAGATCGGTGTGACTCGATCTTTACGTGGAGGCAATACTAGGATGAACCTCGAAGGTGCTTGCTCCAATGGTGGCACCCTCCCCCTACGTCGAGGCGATGCTCCTCGCCATCGTGAAGATTATGGTTTACAATCAATGCTACGCAAATTATGAGAAATAACGACGACTAAATAAAAGTAGAAGATTAGTTTTTGATTTTGTGCACCCAATTTCACATCCGTCGATTTCCAAATTAGTTCTATAAGCCAAATCTTAACTTGAAAGGAAATACAAAAAAACTAAATTCTAAATAACATAAAGTTCATATGAAGCATAAGAACTTACATAATAAAACTAAGATTCACATTTAGAAATATAAATAGTGACAATTCACACTTGATTTAAAAGTGCATATAGCAATGAGTTATATACTGTTTAATTGTGATATAGCAAACCTATGCTTCACCGTAGCGGTGGTTTGGTAGCTGGATTTGATTTAACCTAAATCCTACCAAAAGCAAAATTGACAACTCTAAATCCGTTTCTCATTTTACCTTGATCCAAGATTAGAAATACTCGCATTGCTTGATTTAACTTACAATAGCTCGACCAATAAGTAAACAACCCCTCTCTTCCCCATCTAGCAACCCTAAACAGCAAGCATTGACGATGCGTACACGAGGCGAGAATGGAGAAGAAACGGAAGAGAGGAGATCAGAGAAATGACGATGAAGTAGAGAACAATGCAGGCGGTGAGACCTACGCCGACGGCGGCCGAGAAGTTCCGAGAAGGGGGGGAGGACCGTGCTGGGCGGACCGTGGTCGGAGTTTGGTCGGAGTTCCTACGAGCTGGCGAGCGGAGTTTCGGGGGTCGAATCGAGCAAAATAGAGGAGATAGACGATGGGGCCGATCGATAATATGTCGGGGCCACCCAATTAGTGGGCCCGGCTCCGTATCTGGCGATTGCCCACTAATTGGGCGGCTTCGATATCTGAGCGATCATGAGCGGCGCCACTCTTCATGGCATACCGCCACGTCGAACAACGTGCGTGGCCGATGCCAATAATTGGTATATACCTGTCTTAAATTTTTTTATTAATACTTAATTAGCTTATTCTAATTTTAACAGTACTCATTTTAAAAAAATTGCCTTGAAAAATTGAAATCAGCTTCTCTACTAATTTCCACTTAAGGTATTTTATACGATTTTCATGGAGAAATTTTTTTTTTCAATTTCATCTTACTTCAAGATTTTTTTTTTCTTCTTTTTCTTTTCAGATTGTTTGTTGATTTTTTTATTTGTACCTTGATGAAAAACTTACAAATTTGAGAAATTGTTGTGCAAAATTTTTCTTAGGATTTTCTTTAAATTTTCTTATTTGTTTCTGATTTTCCTAAATCTTAATAGAGCCTAATCAGCACCTCTGCGAAATTTCTTATTTACTTCTAATATTATTTTGCTACATGGGCTCTTAGATTTGTAGATGTTAAATCATTAGACAAACTAGTTTTTTAAGGATTACAAGCTAAACGTTGTCATGCCATTTTTCACGTTTGGCCAAAATAATTATGGTAAAGGCTGAATGGACTGAATGATAAGAACAATAATGATTAGCTGTAGTTTAACATCAACATTAATGAAAAAAATGCTAGTTTAATTTATGCTCATTTGATGCTTAGTTGCAGTTGTATCAAGATTAAGCTGTCCTCGCTTGACTCTATGGAGGTGGTGGTGCGCTTAATGGTTGTTTGGTTCATTGTCATTAAAATTTAAGTTTTATATAAGTTTATTAATTGCATTGTAGGAATATCTTGATAATGTTGCAATCAATGAAACTTTATTTGCTTGATTATGTATTATTTTTCATGATAAATAATGCAAGAAAATATTCTTTCCCAAAAGCTAGTTCACCCAAATTTATTGAAAAGACTAGAATTTCTTGATCCCTTCATGTATATTTACAAATTCAATCAAAAATTTTTAATTCAAGCATACTTTTTGTTCACATAGATATCTATAATTACAAAAATGATGATTCTCTACTTTGTTCATATCTTGTCCCTTCTCTTGTTTTCATTGCAATTCTTTTTCTTTTTCAACTAATTTAATGGCTTTGTCATCCTGCTGAACATCTTTCTTCATATTTTTGCGGACTCAGCTTAGTCAATATCACTGTGAAATTCAATGACTGAGACATTAGAAGATAGTGAAGGATGGTCCTCTGATTATGATGAGTTTTTAAATGATGTAGAAATCGATAGAAATCAACTTACTTCATGCTTGCATTGCTAGCTCAATCACTATTATATTTGTTTTATTGGATACACTAACGAGATATCAACAAAAAATTAATCCTGAGCAAAATATGCAACATGAAGCATACCTTTCTAGATTATATCATAGATTTGATTCAGATTGTGTGAATAGGTTCGAATGAAAAAAGCTCTTTCTTTTTCAAATTATATAATTTATTTTACACCTGAGATTTACTTGTAGACACACTTAATGTGCAAATTGAAGAACATGTTGTTATATTATTACATAGCCTTGGGCATAGTGTGTGAATTGGGTCATTTGATTCAACTTTCAATGATCTGGAGAAACTATGAGTAGGTACTTTAATGTTGTATTATATGTTGTAGGAGAGTTACAACATGAGATAATAAAGCCTCTGACATTGGAAACTCCATATAAAATACTATCAAGTGATAGATTCATGCCTTTCTTCAAGGTATGATAATGATATTTTATATATAAGTATTTTATTGCTCTTACTATTATAACTTATTAATTTCAGGATTGTATCAATGTTCTTGATGGAACCCATTTTAAAGCTAGGATTCTTAAGAAGTATGAATTTGCTTTTAGAGGGAGAAAACTTTATCCCACCCAAACTGTGCTTGCAATAGTAGACTTTGATTTGAGATTTACATCTGTTTTAACTGGGTGGGAAGATTCAGCACATGATGCTATAGTACTCTGTACTGCCTTAGAACGTCCTGATAGTGATAGTCAATTTATTCCAGAAGGTACAAAATATTTTTAATATAATATCACTTTAAATAATTACTTTTTTTTAAAATTAATGCTTCACATTTATTGACAGGTAAGTACTACCTAGTGGATGGTGGCTACTCTATTAAGAATGGTTTTATATTTCCATATCGTGCCATAATATATCATCTTAAAGAATTCACTAGCATTAAAGCAACCAAAGCTAAGGAGTTATTTAACCTTCGACATTCATCACTTTGTACTATAGTGGAGCATGCTTTTGGTTCTTTAAAATTTGTAATTATCAAGTGTGACCCATATTTTTCATTACAAACACAAGTTGATATTGTTCTTACATCATGTATATTATATAATTGGATCATTTCAGAAAGGCGTGATAATTTCATTCTTCCATATGATGAGTGGGCTAGGAGAGCACATATTAGTAGACATGACATGAAGGTTACAGACGAATCTGGTGAGTGGTTGAATAAAAGAGACCAAATAGCTCATGCAATGTGAAGCTGCATGAATGAAGTTAGTTATTAACTAGAAATTTGGATGACAGAAAATATCCTTTCTATTACGTAGTCCATATTTTGAGATCTTAGATTTATTATTCTTTTGTAAATCATATTTCATTAGTGCATACTGTAAATATTTTTTATACTAATTTTTTATCTTTTTTGGTGATATATATATATATATATATATATATGTTTTTTCAGTTAATATATATAATGGATGATACAGATATTTATTTTTGGCAAGAACAAAGCATCTTTCTTTTTATAAATATATCTTTTTTTTTGGAATAATTTCTTTTATAAGATTATTTTTTAATCATACTAACCACTAATTTTATTTCAATATAATGGTTGTCTAATTACGTTAAATGAACAATCTTCTTCCTAACCCCCCACCAACTCTAAAAAGTAAAAGAAAGTATTTTGTCTAGAGTACAGAAGCAGTATAGATTTCAGGACTTTTACAAATCATGTGTGAGTATGTTGATACGAATATGAGAAGCGCTCAAGGCTGCAAAGATACTGTGTACAAATGTGTTTCTTATAAATCAATACAGAAATTTAGAATTGCAGTCACACTGGATCAATGCAAGAATCAGATTAGGCATCAAAGAGGAATATGGAATCACATCCAAGAGCTAAAGAGAAAATCAGGTGTGTCTTGGGATGAAGATAAGAAAATGATATTGATGAGACAAGAAGAATATGCATTACATATTCAAGTATTTTTTTTTGTATATATAACTTTCTCACATAATATTGCTAAGAAATATATGTTAAGATTTTTTTACTTCTTGCATTGTAGACTTTTCCAAAAGATGCTCGTTTTTAAAATATTCCAATTATAAATTACAATGAATTGGAGAAAGTTTGCGGTGAAGGCCATGCCACATGAAAATGGGCAAAGTCAGAAAATTTTTAAACTTCTTTTGGTACTCAACATATTAGTTTAGAAGATGATGAGCCACCAAGTTTTATCGAGACATGTACAGATGTATCCCAACCCATTGAGTGTTCTGATATGGATCTTACACAAAACTCTATAGAAAGACAAAAAGGGTCAATACTTTCATCTTCAAAAAGATTTTTCAAACGCAAGAAGACTAAAAATGATGAAAGTGATCAATCTTTGCGTGATTATATTGTCATGATAGCTGATAGTGTAACCCGAGTTGTAAATGTAATTCAGAGTTCAGTAAGGGATTTTAAGGAAAGACAAATGTTCAATGAACTAATGACAGAGCTTTCAAGTATTTCAGGTTTTTCTACTGAAGAGATTGGCATAATGTATGAGAACTTATCAAAGAATCCTATGATGATTCGATCATTTCTTTCATGACCTACATAATCAAAGGCTATATGGATGCATAAGGAGTTAGGAAGACGATTCTGTATTTTGAGATTATGTAATAACTGTTCAATCCTTATATTAACAACTATCTCATGCAATAGTACTTTATTGTAAAATTAAATTTCCTTTTGTTGAATATGGACTTAAGTGATGGTTAATGATGTTTGGATGTAATGCACTATGATATTTTGTTGAATATATCAAACTTTGGATGTATGTTTTTTTCTATTATGTTAAGTACTTAAATCTTGAACAAGTTTATTAAATATATCTCTATGTGTAAATATCTCAATATGTATATATGTGTTAAAGCAACATATACAAGCATAAATCATAATATCAACTTCATATATATTTACTATCTATATTTGTCACTATTTTCTGCCTCACAGGAAGAAACTGAGAGGTCATCTTTGGAAAAGATTCAGAAGCTTCTCATGGATGGAAAATCTGCAAGATCTATTCCTTTAACTGACTTTGAGAAAGATTCTATACATCACCTCTGTTTGCTCACCATGAAGCTTGTCATATATATTGCTAATGTGGTTAAATCTGATTTATCTGATTCAAGTAGCAATCCACACATCAGAGAAGTGTTCAGACTTGCATCTGAGTTGCAATCTGGCTTAGTATCAATTTCAGCACAGGTTTGATTTTTGCAATCGAGTGAGGTGCTGATTTTAAAAAAAAAAAAATTGTCATCAAATTCCATATGATTGCTTCTGCATAAAAAATCAATTGGTATGAGACCGATGTAATCTCTATTTTTTATCAAGCTGAGTTAATGATATTTTTTGCATCTCTCATGTTCTTCCTTTTTTATTGATTTTATTCTTGTAATTTGGCTTCATTTTATTGTCCCTCTTGTTTTATTTTGTCTCTTGCATACTTTTTTTTTGTCTCTTGCATACTTAAAACATTAAGTACATATATTTGGAAAACTTCACCATTTCTTCTTTTAAAGTGTTACTTTTTCACACAGTACATTATACCTATCATTTGCTTTTATGCTAGCATATGCATGTAACCACGTTAATAGCATGTTTTCATCTATGTGTAGACTTGCATATATTGCATGTAGTAGCTACAGGCTACTGAAGCCATACTTCTTTTCTTGGAAAGTTATTATTTTTTGTTAAACAAGCAATATATGCAGGTTTTAATTTGTCTTGCTTAGGCATATTTTACCTTCTTCAATTGAACATTTCAGTGCAAATATTCACTTTTTTTGTAAGCTGTGATACACGTTATACATGCCATTATTTATAAATTCTTAATGTTGGTCACTTGCTCCTATGTTTAATGTATTTTTCTGTTGTTAATTTTTTTTTTCTTTGGTTACATTTTAAACTAGTTTACAATTATTGCTAATAGCCTAATACCTTAAATTATATATATAATGTGAGTGAAAGTGGACTAGAAAATCTTATAAGAGAGACAGATGACCTATTGGGAACTTAACATTAGGAGAAAATGTGATAACATTTAAATCATTTTTATGATAAGCATTATTAAGTTTTGTTATATAATTTTAATTATATTATTTTTAAAATATTTAATCTTGATTTAAATTTATAAATAAAAGTTCAGCAAATGAGCCTAATGTATTTTGGCATATGCATGTGACTAAGTCATATCAGTTTATATTTAACAAAAATAGTGGAATTACCATTTATGCTTTATAATAGCAATCTAGAGTAAATTACACTACTTCTCAATTCTTACCGCCCCCCGTCTTCTTCCCCCTCCCCTTAATATCTTTCATGCCGCCCGCACCCCGTCTTCTCCCCCCTCCCGTAAATATCTTTCATGCCGCTTCTCAAAGAAGTACGCATACTTAGGCATCGAAGAGCTGCAATTCCCTCCAATTTGTAAATCCATGCCCGATGGATTAGTCGGCCCTGGCCAGCAATGCGCGGCCGTTTGATCCCATCTGTGAGAAGACTCCTCTTTCTGCGCTGCCGAGCTTCAATTGCCTCCTCACAATGGCGCTTCTACTCCTCTGTACCGACCGTCATCGGCGATTCCGACGACAATCTACGGGATTCGCCGTGGACCGCCTCCAATCACCTCTTTCATAAACATCCCCGTCTCCTCTCCCTCGAAGGCTGCAACACTCTTCATTGCCTCGAACCTATCTTCGCCTACACTATTGTCTCCGGCCTCTTTCGTAACTCCTTCGTCGCCAGCCGCATCCTCCATTACTCGACCACCATACCTCCCGGAAACCCCTCCCTTTCCTTCTCTATTTTTAACCAAATGTCCCGGCCTAATATATTCTCCTGGAATGCCATGATCAAAGCTCTCGCAGCGACCTCGGCCTGTTCGCTTTCGCTGTTTGTCGAAATGCGCCGAAGAGGCGTTTCCCCAGATGACTATACCCTTCCCTTCCTTCTCATGTCATTTACTTCAATCGACGATCTTGATATTGGTAAGTCGATCCACGCCTTTTCCTTCGTGTTTGGGTACGAATCTAATCTTTTTTTTCAAACACAGCTACTGTCTGTGTATATGGATTGTGGGGATCCAGTGAACGCCCGACACTTGTTCGACGAAATGCCGAATAAAGATGTCGTCACTTGGACTTTGGTGATCTCAGGTCTGACCCGGCAAGGTTGCCACGAACAAGCGTTTGCAGTTTTTAATAAGATGCGGAATGGTGATTCAATCATTAGACCTAACACTGCAACCATGGTCTCAGCTATGTCTGCTTGCTCAAGCTTAGGGTCTTTAAATCACACGAAAAACCTCCATACTTGCTTTGTGAAAACTGGATTCGAAGACCATGTTTTTGCTACGAATTCACTGATAGATGCCTATGCTAAGTGTGGTAGCATTGCCTGCGCCAACCAGGTGTTTGATGGAATGACGGCCCGAGACTTGCATTCCTGGACTGCGATGATAGTGGGCTTGGCCTTGAACGGGCATGGCCAAGATGCCATTTTTCTGTTCTCTCAGATGCTGAGAAATGGTTTGTTACCAGACTCGACCACTTTTGTTGCAGCTCTTTCTGCATGCAGCCATGCTGGCTTGGTGGATAAAGGGATTGAGATATTCGAATCCATGGAAGAAGATTTTGGAATTAGACCAGATCTCATGCATTATGGTTGTATGGTTGATCTTTTCGCTAGAGCTGGGCATCTATATCGTGCATATGAGTTCATCTTAAGCATGCCAATGGAGCCCAATCTGGAGATATTGGGCGCTTTGTTGAGTGCTTGTAGTGCTCATGGAGATTTAGAGTTAGGCGAGCTTGTTTCTAGGAGAATCGATTCATCATTGCATCAATGTAGAGGAGGAGCTAGCGTGATTTTATCAAATTTGTATGCGAACAGTGAACAATGGAAGGATGTCATATTGATTAGACAAGGGAAAAAATGGGAAGGTAGTAAGCCTCCTGGCCAAAGCTGGATTGAAGTAAGAGGTGTTGTGCAAGAGTTTGTTGCAGGAGATAGGCTACACCCACTAGCTAAGAAGTTTGAGTGGGTATTGAATGGGTTGGCTAAAGTGATGGAATGAGTTATGTAAATTGTTGTAGAGAAAATGCATTACATTGAGTTTAAGATTAATTTTTGGTAAAGGATGTACAAATATGCTTAAGTGTAAGATCTTGGTTTTTTATATGAGTTTGAATTTCATGTTTTTAAATGTGAAAAGGATGTCTCCTTAGAAAAAAAATCCTTGATAATTAGTACTTTTCATTCAAATCATTACCTTCCCATGCCACATAAATTACCAAATACATTCTTTATTTTCATAGTTAAAATTGAATTTCATGACATTTTTAAAAAAATTATAAATATTTGGCGTGGTGATCATTTGAACTTTGATCTGTTTTCATTTTCTTCTCTACTTTTACTATTTCTTCCTCCTGTCGAGATGAAGAGATTTAACAACCTCAAGTTGGTTGACCTCTCAATTGCAAAAACTTGTTTCAAAATGTGCTGTAAGTGTCTGATATTATACTATAAATTTGTCATGATTTTCTCAGTTGAACTGTAATATGAATGTACTTCGAGCTGGGGATTGTTAAGAGAAATTTTCAATGCTCAATTTTCTTTTGATCACTATGTTCTAGCAGCCGTCATGCTCTTGATACTACTTCAACAAGGGGCTCTATTGAGATGTTTAGGGTCCATTTGGGCTTGACTATAGCTATCTGAAAATGCAGCTTTGAAGCTAATATCTAAAAATTTGTCCCTAAAAGAAGCTATACAGTGAACAGCTTTGCTCCTGTTAGAAGATCGATTGTTCATGAAGTTTATGATATGTTTGCTGACATCTCACTTATTTGAAGAATACTGTAATTTCAAATCAAGCATATGCTGAAGTTGATAGAGTTAAATTTGTCTTGCTTGTTGGTCAAGCTCAAGATTTCTTCTGATGAAGTGCTACCTAAAGATGCTATAATAAATTGATTATTTAAAAATTAAGTCATTTTGGTTGGAAACTTTGTAGATTCTCTTCTCAAAAATAAATTTTATGAGAAGATTATTTATCAAATTTTATTTTTATATTCTTTTTATCATTTTATTTTTTGTTGGGTTATTTCATATAAAAAAATGTTTCTTGTTGTATCACCCTTTTTTCTTGCAATGAACAACATAAAATATTGACTTTAGATCAGAGTTAGCCTTCATTAAGAAGTGGGATTTTAATTTGAAGTCAGCATTTTGTTGAGAAGTTGATATTCTTAGTTTAAACTTTAACGTCTTCCTTACTTCAAAAGATGCCCCTTTAACGTAGTTTGATCAATCATTGAATTTGAGTGTCTTTTGAATATTTTGTAATATTGAGAAATATTTAGCAAAATCAATAAATTTTTATTTCCTTGATTTTTCTCTTTAATGTTAAGGTGATAATGTGAGACGCAGTTGGAACAACAGGGTTAGTCTAGTTTTTGGATATTTTTTTTTATAAATTATGTCCTTAGTGTAAAGGAGTTTTTACACGTTTTGGAACTTTTTGACTTCTTGTGCTTTTTTTCTCTTTATTCTTGTCATGGACTCTCGATATCTATGATACACAGATACGAATACGACATGACACAGATACAGATATGAGATATTTCTATTTTTAAAAATATAAGATACTGACACATGTTGAACATAATATTATAATAATAATTAAGAATAATATGTATAGATTAAATAGATAAAATATTAAAAATATTAAAAAATAAGTCATTTAATTAAAAAAATTTAAATTAATTACTTAAGTAATTTATTTTATTGTATTTTAATAATCTTAATGAATAAAATTTATTATCAATTTTAAATTTATAAATTTAATTATAATTTTTAATAATTTTAATTATTTATAATAAATATATCTTATTATTTTCTTTTTTTTTTTAATTCAAATTTCATTCTCTAAATTTTCAAAATTCTTTATAATAATTTAAAATAGAAAAAAATTATATTTAAAGTATTTTTTAATATAATTTTAATTCAATTATTTATGACACGTATGTTCTACACATGTGTACTTTTAATTTTTTAATATTATTTTAATCGAACTTTTATGTCATCGGCGCAAAAAAATGGGACTGTTTTGTCGGATCTTGCGCTTTATTTTTTTTAAAATGTCGGTGTATCATAGCTCAATACATGTTAAATAGATTTTTTTGTATTTGTTTTACTGGAAGCCATAAAGGATTGTATTATTAATATCAAAAGAGCTTAAAGGAAATGAATAGTTTAAAAAAGAAAATCAAAGTTTTATCTAAGTTGACAAAAAGTGAGAAGATTGGGCTTTTGTGTGTGTGTGTGTGTGTTTAATAGAAGATTTGGTCAGTTGAAGCTTGAGAATGTCACATTGGTGATGAATTAGAACTTGTCTTAGAAAGAAGCCTTTCTTGTGATGGTTGTTGCTAGAGAGCAAAAATGTAGAGGGATTTTGAAATTTACCAACTTCATGTTGAGCTTGAAGATTATGATAAGGAGCCATGAAGTTGGGAAGGATGAACTCCAAATGAGATTTGAAATTAAGTTGTAAAAGGGGTTGTTTGGAATCACTTTTTATATTTTTATACAGTTCTTAGATTCATATCATCATCATATCATTAGATGTTTATATTTATGCACATCTTTGATTTATACTGAATGCTTCGGTGCATAAATTGGTACATCCATTATTGTGAGCATGAAAATGTTCTACTTTTACATACTTTCTCGTGTATGCATCCGTGGGAATGCAACTACATGTTTGTAACTTTTTTCTTACAGTGCTATTATTCACAGTACCGTGATGCAGTGCTAAGTTTAGAATTTGGGTTGGAATGCATAAGCAAATTATCATTGTATTCAACTTCAAATTTATTGGTTGAATTGCAGGAAAATTTCTCATAGCAGATACAAACAGTAGTGTAATTAGATGCCTAGATTTGAATGGAAAAGTTCCTATATTAGGCACATTAGAACTGAAACGAGTACAGCCACCATCACCAAAGCGAGAGTTGCCAAAACGCCTGAGAAGACGGGCTTCTGTAGATGAACAAATAGTTAAAATAGATGGTGGCTCATCTGCTGAAGGTTCCTTGGAGCTTAGAATTTCTGTTCCCGAAGATTATCATTTTTCTAAGGTATGGTTTCCTGCCTTGAATGGTCATTTACTAGGTGGATTTGAATTTGGGCCTGTTTTTGGTGGAACATTGAAATGAGTTTAATCAAACTATGCATTCATTAAAATCTATAGCAAGCCATTCCTGAGTTGCTGGAATTCATCAACAGCATGGCGCTTGTGTTTTTTACAGTATTTTTATTATTTTGGGCTTTCTTTTCCCGATTGATGTAGTTTTAACCAAAACCAGACAGGTAACAGAATATGTCGAAAGGTGGTTCAGAAAATGATAATGATGTACCTCAGATTCTGAAACCTACGAATTTTATCATCCATATCATTCCTTATTTTTAACACTACCATTGCCGGTCCCAAGTCCGGATGCAAAAAGTGGAGGGTTGCGTTAGGTAGTCGACAGCCAGCATAAAATTTGTTGAAATAATCATGACACGAATCCTTTAAATCATTGTGTGATGTCCACTTTGACGATTGTCAGATTTTTTCTTCTTAATTATAGGAAGCGCTAAGCAAATTTGATACCGAAACCGAGTCCGCTGATGCAATTATCTTTGAACCAAGTAGTGGAATTATAAACACTGCTGGATCTGCATCGTTACAGTTCATCAGGAGTTCCCCTTCGCCTGTAACAGGCAAAATAAACTGCAAGGTGAATATTTCTCTTTTAAAAATGCTTCAAAGTTTTCTGCATTTAGTAATTAATTAATCATAATTATTGCTAAAAATATTGAAAGCTTAACAATTTTCATTTAGTTTTCCATTTTACATGGTTAGATAAGGTTATGAGCTTCAACTATCATTAATGGTGATCACTCTACAGTTTCACATTTTTCTGGGGATAGCATTGCATTATGAATCTTATACTTTAAAACAATGGAATTATGAATATGACCTCTTATTTCTATGATGTAGTATTTCATTGAGAAGTTCATGCTTGGAACCTTTATAATGCAACCTATTCTGTGCCTCTCTATCTAGTTTCCATCATTTTCCGTTGAATGATTCTGTAATTTTTCATTTATTCGTCATTCTGATGAAATATTTTTTGTTTGTCATTACTTATCAACATCAACATCATTTGTTCTGTTCTTCCATTATTTGGTACATAATATTCATGCTTTACCATATTTCACATATTTTTAAAAATAGGATAAAAATGAAAAAAACAAAAATATAATAAAATTGATCTAAATATGTCAAAGAATTCAATTGTTTTGAAACTTATGTATTCAAATCTCTTAGAAGCATCGTGAATGCATTAGTTTTTTATTTATCAAATTTAGCAAAAATTGATATAATTGAGTAGAAATATAATGATAGTAATTATTTTATTGATTTTCAATCAGAGATTGAGTCTTTTAATTATAGAGCTAGTAATGATAAAAATAGAGCGAGAATACCTCATATTGTAGTTGACCTATTTTGCATCTTCAATTTAATTTGTACTTCTACATTTTTCTTTTTATGCTTTGAATTCTTTCTTGAAGGCAAACTATAAATGACTAAGTAAAATTTTAAAAAATAAAAGATTTTTTTTTTGAACTATTGTGTGCTAGAAAATCAGTTGCGGTAGAATAAAATTCATGCATTAGCTTATATGAAAATTCAGTATGCACATAGATAGTTAAAAAGAGAATAAGAAATTCCATAATTTTTAGGTGAAAAAACTCCAGAAAGAAGGGGAAAATCATGGAGCCTAGTTCAGTAAAATATTCTACTATATATATGCTTAGTAGTACAAAGTTTAGATTTTTCTGATAACGAGATTACAAGATCGTATATAGGAAATCTTAATAATGATAATTCTAGAATCAGATTACAACAATTATGCAGTGGTAGTTGGGCTGTAACGGTTGTTGGTAGCAGTCAGTGATGACTTTCAATCGGTTGCAACGGTGTTGATGACGAATTTTGAACTTCTAATTCTCTCTCAGCTTTCTCCCAAGTTCGCTTCTAACTCTTTTCCCCCTGCATGACAAGAATGAGGTCCTATTTATAGGATTCTGAGAGTGACATTTTGGTCATTGTAGTCAAAATCCCAAAGCACTCCATCGGATGGTTTATATCGATTTATTTGATCATAGATAGTTTGTTTGGTGATTTGAACATTCAAACGATCTTCGATTTAAGTGATCTTAGGCTCGTTAGATTCGTCTCATCGAACCGCTTCGATTCGACTATAAGCGTGTCAAATTTGAAAGTCATTTGATCATCTAGTCAGTGTTTCAAAGTTTTATATGTTGCTTTTAGGCTTGATTCGAGATCATTTGGGCTCGATTTGACTCGATTCTAACGTTATTAGACTCATAGCACTGAGTCGTTTAATTTGATTGAATACATGCTTTAACTTAAAATTCATGCTTAATTTATAAATTTTAGAGGGATATATCAGGAATATAACTTAAATGTCCAATATCCTCTTTCATTTCTATGGGCGATTATTTTTTTATAAGAAATGAACTAAAGAAGGTTAAGTTAATCAAATAATGAGAGTTGAATGGGAAACCCGAAGTGATAACATGAGTATGATATGTTTAATGATAATCTTAAAAAATAAAATTTATAATGATTTGAGGCAAACTGAATAAAATTTCCTATGAATTTCATGTCATTCCTCTAGTCTTACTCTGTTTTCATCTTTTTAGCATCTTTTTGGGAAAGTATTCATCTTGTATGGGCCTTTCTTTTGTAGAATTTCTAACTTTGTGGAGATGCTAATCTCTATATTTTTCATTATAAATGACTTCTCTTTCTCTGTTTATTTCTATATGTACATCTTGTACCATTTTGGCACATGCTTGGTTTGTACAACTTTGAAAGAAATCCATTGAACTAAAATCAAAAATAACAATTTGTTTAAGTTAAATATTATGATTTGATAATTCTTTAATATTTCATATTATTAATGTTAGATCATTAGTTTTTTTTTTCTTTTAAATGACATGTTAAGACGACTTCATTAAATGTTGATTGTCTACTTTAGTAAAGTGTCTTATCTTTCTTGTAGAGTATTACGGTTGACCTAACTATGTGCCGCGAAATTAAATAAATATGGAAATTAAAATCCCATAATTGCGATGAAATCAATTAAATTGATTGATTTGAAAATTCGACTTCATGTCGTGAAAAGCATCAAATTTAATTAAATGAGAAAGTATCAAATCAATTAAGGATCAATCAAATAATTAAAATCAAATTTTTTAATAAAATTATCGCATATCGAAGTCGAAGCCTCGACGACGTCTAACGACCTCGTTCTGCGAAATTGATCGGCGTCATGCGAAGCGTCGAGACTATCAAGCGGCGCCTTCAGCGATCGAATCGGCAAAGTGTCGGCGTCGAGCAATTTGGCGACGTCGATTTAAACCTAAATTTACTTGACCGTCGGCGTTGTCGAGCGACCTCGATCCCCGCGATCGGCGCGTTCGGCATCGCGAAACAACTTAAATTGACACCCATATTGCTAGGGTTTGTCAAAGTAATAAAATCGCAATTAAAGCGACTGCGGCTTAATCGCTAATTACCCCTTAAATCCTCGATCCCTACTTGCGGCTCCCGACCAATCGGAGGAGATCGTTAAGCCTAAAGAAAGCGGCGTTGACCCTCTCATTCGCGCATTTTTCCTCTTGGCGAAGCTCGCATTTTCCCCCTCGTGCGATTCCTTGCGTCGGCGAAGCTCTCTCGTCCGTGCTCTCTCCTTCGTCGATTTTCCTCTCGATCTTCCTTCTTTCTTGCGTCGTCGTCCGGCTGGAAGTCGAGCGAAGCCTCGTCCCTTCCTCTCGTCTCGAGCAATAGGCAAGCGGCGGGATATCGTTCGGCGGTTTCTGTTCAGTCCCTTTCCCTCATTGGTTGTCGATGCGGGCCTGCGACCTCCCTTCTCGTTTCTCCTTTCGGTCGAAGAAGACTCGCGTCAGATCCTCGTGAGTTCTAGCGAGCCAGTGGATCGACCAAGCTCAGCGAGAACTCTATCTCTTCCTTTCCCTTTGCAAAAATTCTAGGTTGTTTCTCTCTCTAGCTTGTTCTTATGCATTTGAGCTTCTTTGGAAGTTAGGGTTTTGCTAAAATATGCTATATCTTATGCTTGGGATTATGCTAAGAGTTTCCTTTAGGGATTTGGGATGATGTATGGCCCAAATCTCATTTTATTTCCTATTATCTACGGATTTTATGGTGTTTATCTTGCTGAAAATGCTTTGGGGGATAATGTATGGCCCAACCATTTTTCTTGCTTGCTGTTTCCTATAGATCTCACTTGTTTATCTTGCTGAAAAATTTCTTTTCTCTAAGGGAGAATCAATCATTTTGCTGTTTAATGGGCATAAGCATGCTGAGAACATTTCTACCTAAGGGGAAAATTGTTAGCTTGTTGTAAAATGCATGCTGAAAAATTTCTTTTCTCTAAGGGAATCAATCATTTTGCTGTTTAATGGGCATAAGCATGCTGAGAACATTTCTATCTAAGGAAAATTGTTAGCTTGTTGTCAAGGCCATGCATGCTGAAAATTTCTTTTCTCTAGGGGAATCAATCATTTTGCTGTTTAATGGGCATAAGCATGAGAACATTTCTATCTAAGGGAAAATTGTTAGCTTGTTGTCTAAAGGCCATGCATGCTGAAAAATTTCTTTTCTCTAGGAGAATCAATCATTTTCTTTGTTTAATTAAGCATCAAGAACATTTTATGAAATTGTTAGCTTGTTGTCTAAAGGCCATGCATGAAAATTTCTTTTCTCTAGATCAATCATCTTGCTATTTAATGGCCAAGATGTTTGTGAAAATATTTTAAATGATCATTTATGAGTAGGCTTGCTAAACTTTCTTATCTAAGGGAAATCAAGTACTTGCTATCTAAAAGGCGTGGTGCTTCTGAAAATTTCTTTTATTTGCGGAAGTTTGAAAATTTGATAAGGAAGGATGTATGGCTTAAATATCATATTATTTTCTGTTCTCATGAATTTTGCTTCTACTTTTCTCTTGGTTTATATGAAATTGATATATATATGCCTCTTTCATGAGTTGAAATCTGAAATTAATAGAAGGATTTGATTATATCACTTCTTATCTATAGTTTCATTCTTGCATACTTGCATATGTGATATCTTATCTTTATCAAAGTTTGCGGTGTCTCCGACTTGTCGCTTTCTTGGCGTGGTGGACTTCGATCTCTGGCAACCCGAGGAGGGGGAGAAATTTGTTGTAAACGATAGAGATAAGGGTTAGTAAATTTCATCTTTATACTCTTGCATATATGATATCGCTTAAATCTTATCAAGTTTCAAGGTGTCTCCCACCACCATGCACGCTTTCTTGGCGTGGTGGGGTGACTTCGATCTCTGGCAACCCTGGGGAAGCCGGGGAGGCATTGTAACTGATAAGCGGAGATAAGGGTTGAAATTTCATCTTTATACTGCATATGATATGAGCAAATCTTATTATCAAAGTTTTCATGTTATTCACCACACCCCATACACTTTCTTGGCGTGGTGGGCAGATCTCATGGCAACCCTGGAGGAGAGCCGGGAGAAATTGTTGTAAACATAAGCAGATGATTAAAGCTTCTTTGTATATTATGCTTTCTTTCTGGCGTGGTGGTAAATACTTTTGTAGGGTGTCTCCCGACACCTACCATGCCTTCTTGGCGTGGTGGGAAAACGTCTGGCGACCCGAAATGGGGATGGTAGGGAGCTTAAAAAAAAAAAAAAAAAAGGGGAAAGGTAAAAAATGCTTAAGTATTTTTTATCGCATATCTTATGTGTTTCTAACTCACTTTTCATGTCATATGACACAATATTCATGCTTAGTTTGATGAATATTGAATCCTTAGTCTCTTTACATGCTTTGTGTATGAAGTGTGGCTAGAATAAATGGATGCTTATGCTTGTGACATGTATTTGTTGATCTTTGGTTATTGATATGTATTAGACATGCTTAGAACCACGTGCTTAAATACGTGTTTAACGTGTTATCTTTTCTCATATATCCATTTTCACATTGATCAACACATGATTATAAAAAAAAAAAAAAAAAAAAAAGAAATCGAGGGAAGACATACATGAAATGAAACATTTTGACATGACATCCATCATAAAAATACCAAAAAAATGGAAAATGTTAAAGGAAGGGAGGAGGGTAAAACTTACAAATTTTATGACCACTTAGCTCTCTTATAAGCAGAGAGAACTCAAACTTGTGAAATCAAGGGAGAAAAGGAAAGAAAGAAATGAGTAGGAAGTGTGTGAGGATTTTATGAGAAGGAATTCCTGTTATAGATTTTTCTAGCCTCCCTCTTTTCTCATCTATGTGGTATCATCTTGACACATAAGGTCTTGTCATAAATTGCATCTGAGGAATCATCTAAGGTGATGCCACTTGTCATGTGCGTCACATGCATGGACATGTGGCATGCCTTATCCTTATCCCTTTCTTTGAAAGGAAAGTAAAGTCTTTGCCATACCTCTTAATAAATTTAATGGGTTTGTGTCCCCACTTGCCATGAGTTTGCATGTGAGGGAGGTGGATTTTAATTAATCCACTTCCCTCTTAAATGAAATATGACATCTACTCATATTTTTATATTCCCTTTCCTTTTGAGAAATAAATGGGTATGGTATATGGTCATATGGGCACAGATTGTTTTAAATTTATACTTCTGATTTTATACATAGAGAGGCTATTAGCCAAATCAATTACTAAGCCCATTTTAGGCCATTACTTATGATCGTATGGCCTATAAATCAATTATTTTCAGCTTTATGTTGATTTATATAAAGAGAGTATTAACTAAATCAAATGCTAAGATTTTGGGCATTCTTTCTTATGATCATATGGGCCAAATCAATTATTTTCAGCCCTTTATGTTGGGTGATTTCTTTAAAGAAATTTATTTAAATCAATTACTAAGCCTTTAGGTTACTTTTCTTATGATCATATAGACTCTAAATCAATTATTTTACCTTATGTGATTTATATAGGGACATGCGTTAGATAAAAATAAAACAGAATCTATATCTTAGGTTTGTCGGTGAGTTAAAAAACAAAAATGTCATATTGAAATCAAACTTACAAATTGCAACATTTATGAATTATTCATAAAACAACATTAAGAGCAGATACTTCGTATGTATGTTGATGTCAAACATTAGGGACATATGCAGTAAGACAAATATAAAAGAAACGAATCTACATCGGTTTGGTCTTGGGACCGTCAGGTCTAAAATCCATATCAAATCTTTGCATTCTGATCATGTCAATCTGAAGAACAAATCTACACACTTGGTTTGGTCAGGGGTCGTTAACAAAAAATCAAACATGAAACTCCAACAGACATTAATGTCCATTATTCAAATGCAATATTATTTGGGTAAATGTAAAATCAAAAAGAATAGATCTTTATATCTGGTTTGGTCTTGGAGTTAAAAACTCAAAATCAAAATTTGACATGAAACTTCAACATTAGACATCTTAATGTCCATGCAATTTTCAAAACGGATATCTATGCATGTTGGAGTAATTACTTAAGTCAAATACAAAGAGCATCTACATAATCCGGTTTGGTCTTGGATGGTCAGTTAACAAAACTAAAATTTGATATTATAAAATTTAATTAATAATATCTCGAGAATAGCTACATATATAATACAGACATGAACCATAACTAAAATTCAAATTCTCTTAGAAGAAAAGTCCCAAACCCGATCCTACATGTTGGCCCAGAGTGACAGGTTTTGAAGGATTATACTTTTGAGATGATGAATTTAGACCGATCCTCGTAGAAAAGCGGAGTGAAAAGGTCTATCGATTGATATTAACATGATCGAGAAGGGTAATTATAATTAAGATTTCAATGATAAATGATCATATATTCAAATCGAAAATCAATCATAAAATGATCAAAATTCAAAGAAAATAACAAAAAAATAAAATAAATGAAATTAATTATTAAAACTAAAAATAAAATAAAAATTAATTCCACCTCATGATTGTTTGTCTTGGTGTAAGAAAACTTTTGCTCAAAGCGTCAAATTAAATACATATGCTCGAATATTCTAAAGCGTAAGGGCGTGGCGTGTCCTCTGTCGGCGTGGTTTCTTCATGATATGGCACACATAAATGGTTCTGACACGAGCCCTCGGCCGTGGTTCGCGATATGGCACCACTAAATTACGGTCCGCGGCGCGTATGTTCCCCACGCTTTGCTCTTTGGTGTGAAATGTAGAATGTATTTGGTTGGGCAAAAAACCTATGTTAGCTAAGGTTGACTTATATTTGTCCCAGACAAACTCCACTAAGGACACTTGGGCGGCGTAATGTGTGTTCTTTGACAAGGATCCTTGTCGAGGTTGGGATTACCTCCTCATTAGCGGACCAGGGATTGCGGCCGGGATGAGAACCATGGGATCTTGATTCATTTTAAGTTAAAATAATAAATTTCATAAGTTCTAACTCCACTCTGTGATTATATACTCGTTCTTTAACGATTCATTGTAGCCTTGTCGAAAGTGCTCTCTCTCGGTATTGGGAGGGTAATTATAGGGGCTTGCTTTATAGGAAACTGCAGGATATAAAAGTTCTCACCAAATGAGCGAAATCTACAGGTAGTGTCTTATCTACTATTCATCGCCTTAAATTATCAGACACTTAAACAACTCTTTCTTTCCTTTTTTATCGAAAGATGTGGCAATTTTTGGATCCCATTCTGGCGACTCCATTTGGACGGTTTCTCTTTCCATCTTTGGCTAGTCAAATCTAAGTTATAATTGCAGTGGAGTATAAAAAAAAAAAAATGAAATGAAAATGAAATGAGAAATGATAAGTTAAATCTTGACTTAAAAGCTTAAATAAAGTCTTAAGTCATTTGAGATTTTATTTAGTGCATGTGTTTAATATCTTATCTTTGTTTTTAAGGTGATAGATTATTTTAATTTTAATTTTTTTACCTTTAAACTCAGAATGGCATTCTAACACAATTTATTCTCGGCGGTGGTATGCGGCTCCGTTTGGCCAATGTCGTTATCTTTGGAAGCAATCATCAGGTTTGGTGGCGTGGATTTCAAACCATCTTGAATGAAGCAAGTTCTTGGCCTCGACTTCTGAAGTCTGAGCTGTCACGCCATGTGCGACAATCTCTGAAAAGGCAGGTTGAAGTTGTGACCTATAGGGTCACTTCAAAAAATCGATCTTTGAGAGGCTTCGGCCCAGACACCAATCATGAAAGAGGGTTATTCTTGGCGGACGGTCTCTTTTGTCCCCTGAATAATACAATCTCCTGAACCATTAGGGAGGTATGATCTTGAGCTTCTTCATCTGGAGCAAGCTTGGCGGGAAAGAAAAAAGAAATCTTGATGCGTACTCACTTATCTGTCGACCGGTACAACAAATTATGGAACCGGCGGTGAGTGTTCCATATCGGTTTGATAACCTTAAGTGGGTTAAGCGGACACTCTTGGTCGACTCAAAGTCCTTACGGACCCCTCGGGTTCAGTCTCCTGAGGAAACCAGCCTATATGCAGGTACATCGGGTTCTCAAGTAGCAGGAGGGGCCGATGAAAAGAAAATACTGGTCTGTTAAGGATCTTGGGGGCTCCTCCAAGGAGACCTCATCCATGACTCAAATGGCGGGGCCTTGACATATTCATGTCCCACGGTGAACATCGGGGTGTGACACTTGGACCGTGTCAATCCCTAGAAGGTCCCGGTGGAAGGTAGAATCACAGGCTGGGCCTCAAAAGAAATCTAAAGGGCATGGCGTGACATCGGTGTGAATTCCAGATCGCCCGCCTGATCGTGATGGGAGCTAAAAAAAGGGCGATAAGATATGACGGTAGACACGCTTGGAGAATCCTGGGGATCCGTCATCAATAACTCATCCCATCGAGGAGGTTAACTTATCGAAGTCTCTCGAAGAAATTTCGATTCCACACTTGGAATCGGAAGTTCAATGAGGCGTCGATCGAAATCCGAGAGGCGAAGAAGAAGAAGAGGAGGCAACGGTTGAAGTAGTGTATATGGTGCATGGGGTTGATGAGCCATCGGTGTGTAATATCAACTGGCGTCGTCTGTGATACCTCCACCTCAACGAAGAACAACAAAATGTTGAGAGGAAGCATCCTCACGAGTCTTGAGGAGAACAGAAGAAGAAGAAGAAAGGAAGAAAATCCCACCTTCGATACTACTACTTTGGCGGGTGAGACAAATTCGTCGGAAAAGATAAAGAAATCGCTGATTGAAGCGTGAAAATGGCGAAATGATGATCTGATGGCTGCGATGATCATTAATGGAGAAATATTGGCAGTCCACACGATAATCATCAAGCCTCGGATACCATGACAATCCTCCAATAAATTTGATCTCACATGCTTGAGGGTCCAAATCGAGCACGGCGAGGATTGAAATAAGCGAATTCACAAACGCTTCTCGAGAATATACAAACTACATCGGTGGCTCTCTTGATATTATATTGAATGAGAAGATTAAAAGTTATAAATGCGGCGAGAAAAGTTGGTGAGCAAAGGTAGCCCATATCCGCGGGTATGATCAAATTCCATATCAAAGGGATATTCAATGCCAAAGTTCAATCTATTGACGGAATGGTAATCCCAAGCGACATCGGCCCAATTCAAAGCATCTGCGGTAACAGGGATGCATTATTATTCCATCGGTTAATTAGTCTAACTTATTTTGAATGGTATCTTTGAGTTATCATATTTCGATCAAGACTTTTGCCGAACTTGAAAACATGTTAAAAGGTTCGAGATCAAAAGACAACATTCTTGATCTTGAGAAGAGGAAGAAAGCGAATCGATTCGATATATTAGCGTTGGCGAAATTGAGTATGAAATGTGAACAACAATTAGAAGAAGAGCATCTGATTGATCGATGGGCAACATCGATGATAAGATATGGCTTATCTTTGCGTAAATTACCACATTTCAAGAGCTACGATAGGGTGGCTAAATTTGAAAAATTAAATTTGTCATCATACCAAGATAAATCAAAAGAGCAAAAGCTCAGGAAAGGTGAAACATTTCACCTCATGAAGGATCTGACAGCGATTAATCATAAGCGTGACAAAGAAAAGCTACTCATCAAGAAAAACCAGGTCGTTCAATCCTCCATGACCAAGCTCATACTTGGAGGTAATGATGTACGAGGACGGAAGGCGACAAGACAAAGGAGCGAATGACTCAATGGCCCACTAAAGAAAAGCGAACAAGAGTATTCTTTTAAGAGGGAAAGTGTGATTGTTTAAACATGCACTCAAAGTAGGTCTCCAACTACGAGTGTAAAAGACTGAAGAAGACAAGTGATAATCTATATTGTCCATATCGTGGTGCTTGGCCATCTGTTGAAGATTGCTACATATTCAAAGATTGGTAGAAGCGAAAATATAAAATGGTGAATTCACATTATCGGACGTGTATTGGTGCGTCAGAAGAAAGAATCCAAAAGTAATCACTCATCTCCGATTATCAAGATGATAAAGGAGAAGGCGGTCGATGATGAAGGATGGCGGGATCTCTAAAAAGGCGTAAAAATGTTAAAGCAATTGGAAGGTGTTCGGGTATTAAGTGGAAATCACCACTTGAGCGTGCTTGAGTTGAGACAAAACTAAGTTATGGGAAGGCTAGTTCATCTCACGAAGACACTGGCAAATCTATGAGGAAGGCTAAGAAACACGCAAAAAAAATAAATTAAATAAAAGAAGAAGGCGTAGCAAAATATTACTTACTATGGATGGTATAGCGTAACACAAAGATCATCAATAATATGGAAGATTATCTGATCGACAAGGCGACTATGCGCTTGCGGAATTCATTTCAAATCTTGGTCGATGAAAGCGGGGGGAAAGAAGAACTTCCTCGAGTCTTGCTTGATGATGCATGAAGTTGATGACTTAGAGGAACTGTTTCCCAGATGAAGATGAACCGAGCTCACCATATCAACAAACATAAAATATAAGCGGTGATTACGAATCTTAGTATCATTAGGCAGGCGGCGGAATCTTTGAAGCGAGTCATCGAAGATTGATGCTGAAAAATAGCTTCAATCTGATTGAGAAGTGGTCGATCTTCCCTCAAGAGGAAAGAGCCGATGAATAAAGATAAAGGAAAAGAAATTGAAGTCAATGAAAAGTTATCCTAAGGATTCAAATAAGAAGCCTTCATCAAAGGGATCGATTCTGATATTCTATCCCATCTAAGGAAAATTAGGCTTAGTGTATCTGACTTGCCAATGTCGGAAGATCTCAAACCATTGAAGCTCTCGAAGCGGAAAATTGAAGCATATTTTCTTTGAGCATTTGGAGACCTTGCATGTTCGAGCCTCCAATGTCACATTTTGAAGATGATCTAATGCGGAATGAGCCTGATAGCCCCTGTATATGAAAGTGATGAAATTATAATCTGGATCTTAATTGATCCGGTTCCTCAGTGAATCTTATGAACTTGAGAACTCTTAGATGGCTATCTCTCAGATGTACAACATCGGGACGAGATAAAGTCATGGTTCAAGGTTTTGAGAAGGGAGAAAACTATGTCATTAGTTCGTCCTCCTCTTAAATTTGGAGACCTACACGTAAATTTCATGTGATCGATCAGATACTTCATTGAGCCCTTACGTTACCATGGCTTCAGTATGGCATTGTCCCATACATTGCATCGATGTATGAAATATACAAAGGATGGAGAAGAATGCCAAATTGTGGGTGACATGCAACCTTTTGCGGTGCATGAAATGAAGATTTATCAAGATGCGGGTTATTTCCTTAGGGGAATCAAAGTTAACAAAACAACTAGCAAATCGCATCTACTTTAAAACCCATAAAGAACAAGTTAAGAAGAAGGAGAAGATAAAATGAATAAAGGAAAGGAGATTGTTCCAAATATTCCAGGAATATAAAGAAGTCCAAAATCAATAACACTGTCCCTCATCTAGGCAGTGATACTGAAGAAGAAGATGAATGTGTTCCTTAAATCAAAGGTCGCATGACTCTTGAGTAAAGCTCGAAGAAGAACATTTGACTCGATTATGAGTTGAATCGCTTTTGAAGGTAGGTGCAATGCACTACTTTAAAACAATCATAGATCCATCGGTGAGGCTACACTCGTAGTCACTCACTCCTCCCAGACATTTTAAAGAAATCACCCGAGAAACTCACAAATTGAGGCGGTGACCTTCTATGTACCTCCTCTCCCACGGAAAACACGGGCGGAAGCTTTTATAAAAGGGGTGTCGAAGAAGATCACGATTGGGTAATGCGTATATCGAAGAAGAAGAAATATGCCAGGATACCAAAATATTACTCTCAGATGCAAAATCTAATGCATGAAACATGGGGTCCAGTGGGCGAGTAAGGACTAAGCTCTTTGAAATGATGTGGTACCCAAAGGTTCTCAAACCATTGGTAAGAGAAATAAACACACTACCAAAGGCCTTGGTTTTATCAAGACAAGCGGTTACATATACACATTGTAGCAGGTGATTAGTGATGATGAAGATGAGAATGTCATTAACGTTAGTCTCACAAATAATGAAGAAGTAGAAGCGCCGTGCTGAAGAGCTTGAAGATGGTGGGGAGGCATTCTTATGGATGAACAAAGAAGTTAATTTGGGAGGCGAGGAGGATCCTGCGTTCATCGTGCTCTACTTTCGAAGATAAAATGGAAGAATTAAAATCTTTTCGTGAATTAGACTTTGCTGGACATAGCTTATCCTGATATTGCAGTTCACAAACTAGCAATTAAGCAGGATGCACCGTCAAGCAAGCCTCTGGCGAATGAGATTGGAGGTTGAAGAGCAGTAATTAGAAAGCAAGCTCATTGATTTGGTTTTATTGAGAAGAAAAATCTGTTGGATAGCTATTGTCCCCAGTGAAAAGAAGAATGGTCGATTAATTATGTATGGACTTGAGATTTAAACAAAGCATGTCAAGGATGACTTTTTTCTCAGCTTAGTGGTGGATAACACTTCAAACCACGACATGTTCTCATTTATGGGCGGATCGTCGTTATAATCAAGATGGCTCACGAAGATGAGAAACATACCTTGAGGGCCAATTGGCATATATTCTATCTGATGCCGGCTTGAAGAATCTTTGGAGCTACATATCGAAGCTATGACACGAATCTTTGGAGTTGATTCATCAAAAGTAGAGTGCTATGTTGATGACCTCGTTGTCAGTATAGATCTTGATCATCTCGATGATTTAAGGATCGTCTTTGAAAGAATCGAGAAAATATGATCTCAAGATGAATCCTCTCAGTGTTTGGAGTTTCTTGGAAAGTTCCTTGGATATGTTGTGTAGTGGAGGGATTGAAATCGATCCCAACAAAATCAAAGCGATTGTCGAAATGCCTCCTCGAGGAGTCTTGTCAACTTCGCTCCATCTGAGGACATCTAGCATTCATTAGAAGATTTATATCAAATCATGAGGCGGATGTCGACCCTTTGCAAAATTAATGAAGAAAGATACTCCTTTCAAGTGGGGCGAAGAATGTCAAGGCCTTGACGATTAAAAGATATCTGAATCCATTCTTGCGACAATCCGAGGAAAGCCTCTCATACTGGCGACCTTGGAAGAATCTCAGGTGCTTTGTTGGCATAGCATAATGAGGAAGGAAAGGAGAATGCTCTATACTACATTAGTCGAAGACTAATAGGGCGAAGCGTTATTCTCAATTGAAAGCATTGTTTGGCGTTAATTTTTCTTTGCCCAAAGTTCATTACATGTTGTCTCATAAAATTACCCTTATCTCAAGGATCGATCCGTTGAAGTTCTTGATGACAAGACCAGCGTTGGCAATTAAACAGCACGATGTTTGTTCTCCCAATTTGATATTACATATGTTCCCGAAGCGGTGAAGGGCAAATTAGCGATTTTCTTCTTGCTCATCCCATCTGATTCATTGCTTAACGATGATCTTCACGATGAGCAAATCATGCACATATATGAAAAGAAAAACAAATGTGGAATTGTATTTTGATGGAGCTTAGTCCATTAGATACACTCACCCTCAAATCTTCCAAAGGCTCAAGTATCGGTCATCTTGATCACACGAGGGTGGCATCTTGAGACATTCTTATAAATTAACTCAACCGAACCAACAACAATGAAGCGAGAATATGAAGCGTTGGTGGCGGGGTTTAGAGGAAGCCATTTCCATGGGAGTCGAACACGCAAATTTATGGCGATTCTCAACTCGTCATTAATCAAGTGTTGGGCCTTTACAAAATCAACAAGCTTGAATTGGCTCTTATCACGAGTTCTCGAGCTTATGAAGCAAATTCAAATGTCATCATTATGATCGAGTCTCGAGCTAGGAATAGCAAAGCGGTGTTTATTTAGCTTAAAGAAATGGCAGTATGGATGGCGACATACTAATTAGTGTGTGCACTTTGTCGAGTCAGCGATAAATTTAAAATCCCATTTGGAAGAGGGGTCATCAAACTAAATCAGCGGTGCGACTCATGTTGCTCCTTACACTCCAAATTACTTCTCAAAGTCAACAAGACAAGCTTCAAACCATTCGGATGAAAGACTTCAACTTGAGGAAGTGCCACCCTGATGAAATCCTTATAGTAGAAGAGAAGGAAGGCGGAGACCCTTATTCATTACTTGAAGGCAAATTGTAATAAGTCGATAGGCCTGAACAAAGAAAGGCTTCTATATGCTTATGTTGGCAATACTACGTATCGTAGATCCTTGACGATGTGGTGATGTTTGGGAATAGAAGAAAGCCAACAAAGTAATTGTTGAAATCCATCAAGGACTTTGTGGTGCACACCAATCAGTCTAAAATGGCTTTCAAAATTAAAAGAATTGGATCTATTGGCCGTCATGGTAAAGATTGTATCAATCGAAAGAAATGCCATGAATGCGGTCCACGGTAACATAATTCTCGACCTCAAATCGTTGCATCCACGATAGCATCTTGGCCGTTTGAGTGGGGGGGATGTAATTGGACCAATTGATCGCCATCATCGGTCACCGCTTCATTAGACCACGATTATTTCTCCAAGTGGGGCGCCATTTAAAGTTCTGGTGAACAAGTGACTAACTTCTTTACCCTGATATCGTCATTTGGTGTACCGCGAATCATTTGGATAATGTTCGTTCAAAAGCGCTAAAGTTTATAAATTTCGTCGGCATAAGATTGATTGGCGATATTCATCAATTTATAATCCGAGCAAATGGCTTGGTGAGGCATTTAATAAAACAGTCAAATTGCTTAGAAAAATTCTCACAAGAAATAAAAGTGGCATACCAAACTTGTGGAAGCGTTATGGGCTTGTACCACTTACAAAACTCTACAAAGTCTACACCATGCCAGTGTTTGGGGTGAAGCGATTTGCCACTCGAAGTTGAACTACCGAGCTCAGGTAGCCATTCAACAAAATCTTACCCAAGATGAGAATGCTCGTCTGGGATGGAAGAGCTTGATCGCTTGAGAGGTCGGCTCAAGCTCGACAAAATCTAGAAGTATATCGGAGAATGTCCAGGCATTCGATCATCTGAGAGCTTTTGAGAAGGAAGGTGGTCACGGTCTTTGAAGACCAATCATCCCTCATGAGAATTGGCGGTAAATTTGAACCTAATTGGGAAGGACCTTTTGTTATGAAAAGGTATATATCGAGGAGAACTGTCATTGGACTTCAAAGGTGAAAGACCGTCTGCGATCGGCGATTGACATTTAAAGAAATATTACACATGAAAGTGTGATTGGACAAATCCTGCATTTGAAAATCTTTATTGTCACACTTATGAAAATTTTCATTGGAAATTCTCTTGTAACACATATTTCCAAAATAAAATAAAAATCCACCGTTGGGGGGCATTTTTTAAAATTTTATAGTAAAGTATGTCAGGCGTTCTTGGTAAGGCAGGCCTTTCTTTCTCTTTGGGTTGACATGTGCACAGTGCGAGATCCCCATGCATACTCAAAATTATGTATTCAAATTCTCAAATTTAAAGTCTTCTTGACCAAGAAGAAAAATTTTCAAGTTTTGACTTCAACAAACCAAGTTGGATATACATTTATCATCTCACTTCAAATCTAAAGGCTTCAGGGTGCATAAGGTGGGACTCAACACCGCAATAGAGTCAAGGCAGTGCTTTCTCAACACGCCCAAAGGGTAGTAAGAGATCCCCATCTCGTTGGCAGAGGATAAAATCATTCATCAATTGCTCAGTCCACGACTCAGTGGGTGTATAAGGTCGGAACGCCAAAATATGGCAGTCAGATCTGCTTACTCAACCGCCACAAGGCGTAGTAAGGGATCCTCTGCCGTTAGTTGACAAGAGATCCAAATCCCCAAATCTCTCCAACTTGGTGAGTTCAAGTGACGGGAAATTATCCTATTGGTCATAAGGTCATCTTTCAAAATTCTACAACAAACAAATATATATCCTTTTCGAGAAGGCACTAAGCGAGTTTGGAATCAAATACAAATGTAAAATCTCCTCCTTGTAAGTCTATCAAAGCGGAAAGCAAGAGAAGGAAATTCTTCTTCATAAGTCGATAAAGCAAAAGCGAGGACCAGAAGCTATCCCAATGTTATGCAATTTAAAAGGAGTTTTTCATCGATGTTCATTACATGTGCAAGCAGGCGATGACTCTTTGCCATTGATCCAACACAAGCTCACGGTGTCGCATTTATCCTTCTACAAGCCAGCGGCTAGAGGCGAAGGTAATTTAAATATCGCGATAATTGATTTTACTCCATCAAATCCGTCAGGCATGAAAGGATAAAGGGGAGCCTGAATCTGAAAACCTCGATGAAATCTTCAACAAGTCTCAAAGCACAAAGCACGCGGGGCCGAAGATATTCTCATCTCACCAACTCCATCAAGTCCAAGCCTGGCCGGGGCAGGAGGAAAATACAAATCCCAAAGATGAAATCTTCAATAAGTCGTCAGCGGCCAGCGGGGGAGGCGTTCTCATCTCACCAACTCCATCAAGTCCAAAGCCGCGACAGAGGAAAATACAAATCCCAAATTTGAGATGAAATCTTCAATAAGTCCAGTCAAGCACAAGCGGGCAGAAGACATTCTCATCTCACCGACTCCATCAAGTCCGAAGCACAGAGGAAAATACAAATTTCAAGTTTGAGAAGTCTTCAAAAAGCCAGCGAAAGCATAGGGTTGAAGATGCATCAAATTCTCTTGACAAGTTGATGATGACAAGTCAAATCATCTCCTTCAGTAAGTCACAAAGCATTGGAATGACAACAATACCGGTTCAACCTATTGTGAGGTGAAATGCAAATGCTTGTCAACCCAGAGTTATACTCACTTATCGAGGGAACGCGATCGTATTATCAAAAGTTGTTGAAATTACAACTTGTGACATCCAAGCAAATCTCTTGGAGATCCGTGGTCAATTGTGTACAACAAACACGGTCTCCATGCGCCATGTTTGTTGGATTGTTGACCTGGATACTTGCGAAATTAAATAAATATGGGGGAAATTAAAATCCCATAATTGCGATCGAAATCAATTAAATTCGATTCGATTTGAAAATTCGACTTCATAATGCGCCGAAAAGCATCAAATTTAATTAAATGAGAAAGTATCAAATCAATTAAGGATCGATCAAATAATTAAAATCAAATTTTTAATAAAATTATGCGCTCGAAATTGAAAGCGGCGACCGTTGCGAAATTGATCGTCGTGATCAAGCGTCGAGACTATCAAAGCGGCGCCGCGTCGAATCGGCAAAGTGTGCGCGGCGTCGAGCAATTGGCGGCCGAATTTAAACCTAAATTTACCGGTATCGCGGCGTTGTCGCGACCTCGATCACGAAAGCCCATTGTAGCGTTGAAGCACGAAACAACTTAAATTTGTATTGCTGGGGTTTGTCAAAGTAAATCGCAATTAAAGCGACTAACGGCGGCAATCGCTAATTACCCTTAAATCCCGCTCGATCCTTACAACCCGCCGCTCCTTCCCAATGAGGAGATCGTGCCCTAAAGGCGAAGCAGGCGTTGACCCTCTCATTCACGCATTTTCCCTCTGGTGAAGCTCCGCATTTTCCCCCCTTTGGTGCGATTCCCTCGGCGAAGCTCTCGTCCGTGCTCTCTCCCTCGATTTTCCTCTCGATCTTCCTTCTTTCTTGCGTCCAGGTGACCGTGGAAGTCGAGCGAAAAGCCTTCCCTCTCTCGTCGAGCAATAGGCAAGCGCGGGATATCGTTCGGCGGTTTCTCTTCGTCCCCCTTTTCGTGGTTTGTCGTCTGGAGGCCGCGACACTCCTTCTCGTTCTGCTCTGGGTGAAGAAGACTTCCTCGTCAGATCCTCAGTGAGTTCTGCCAGGAGCAGTATCGACCAAGCTCAACCAGAACTCATCTCTTCTTTCCTTTGCAGCGAAAATTCTAGGTTGTTTCTCTCAACCTAAGCTTCGTTCTTATGCATTTCAGCTTCTTTGGAAGTTAGGGTTTTTCTAAATATCTATATCTTATGCTTGGGATTATCTAAGAGTTTCCTTTAGGGATTTGGGATGTATGGCCCAAATCTCATTTTATTTCTATCTACGGATTTTATGGTGTTTATCTTGCTGAAAATGCTTTGGGATAATGTATGGCAACCATTTTCTTGCTTCTTCTATAGATCTCACTTGTTTATCTTGCTGAAAAATTTCTTTCTCTAAGGAGAATCAATCATTTCTTGTTTAATGGGCATAAGCATCTTTGAAACATTTCTACTAGGGGAAAATTGTTAGCTTGTTGTCAGAGGCCATGCATGCTGAAAAATTTCTTTTTCTAGGGAATCAATCATTTTTTTGTTTAATGGGCATAAGCATCAGATTTCTATCTAAGGAAAATTGTTAGCTTGTTGTCTAAAGGCCATGCATGCTGAAAAATTTCTTTCTCTAAGGGAGAATCAATCATTTTGTTTTATTTAATGGGCATAAGCATCGAGAACATTTCTATCTAGGGGAAAATTGTTAGCTTATTGTCAAGGCCATGCATGCTGAAAAATTTCTTTTCTCTGGGGAATCAATCATCTTATTTTAATGGCCAAGATGTTTGCTAAAATATTTTCCCTAAGGGAATCGATCATTTTGTTATTGGATGAGTATAAGGCTTGCTAAACTTTCTTATCTAAGGGAAATCAAGTAGCTTGTTATCTAAAGGCGTGGTGCTGAAAATTTCTTTTATTTGAGGGTTTGAAAATTTGATAAGGAAGGATGTATGGCTTAAATATCATATTATTTCTTTGTTCTATGAATTTCATGCTTCAACTTTATTGGTTTCTGAAGTGAATTATATATGTCATGCCTCTTTCATGCAGTTGAAATCGAAATTAATAGAAGGATTTGATTATATCACTTTTATTATCTGAGTTTCATTCTTGCATACTTGCATATGTGATATCATATTAAGGGAAATCTAGTATCAAAGTTTTGGTGTCTCACACCACCCATGCCTTTGGCGTGGTGGCTTCGATCTCTCATCAACCCATGGAGAAGGGAGGCTGTAAACTTTGATAAGCAGTTAGTAAATTTCATCTTTATACTCTTTACATATATATCATTGGAAATCTTTATCAAAGTTTTCATGGTGTCTCCACCATGCCTTTCTTGGCGTGGTGGCTCGATCTCATGTACCTCGGGAGCGGGTAAACTTTGATAAAGATAAGGTTAGTAAATTTCATCTTTATACTCTTGCATATATGATATCCTTATGAAATCTTATATCAGTTTGGTGTCTCGACACACACCACATGCCTTTCTTGGCGTGGTGGGCAGGCTCAGTCTCTCATGGAAACCCTGGGAGGAAATTTGTTGTAAACTTTGATAAGCAGATAAGGATTAAAAGCTGTGTATATTATCTGTAACATCTTCTTGGCGTGGTGGGTAAATTCGGTGGTGTCTCCGACTACCATACGCTTTCTTGGCGTGGTGGGAGCTTAGTCTCCGGCGACTTAAATGGGGATGGCCGGAGGTTTGAAAATTTTAAAAAAAAAAAGGAAAGGTAAAAAATGCTTAAGTATTTTTATCTTATCTTATGTGTTTAACTCACTTTTCATGTCATATGACACTAAACAATATTCATGCTTAGTTTGATGAATATTGAATAGTCTCTTTACATGCTTAACATGTGTATGAAGTGTGAATAGAATACAAATGGATGCTTATGCTTGTGACATGTATTTGTTGATCTTTGGTTTTAATACTACCCAAATATCTTATTAGACATGCTTAGAACACATGCTTAAATACATGTTTAACATGTTATCTTTTACTCCATATATCCATTTTCACATTGATCAACACATGATTATAAAAAAAAAAAAAAAAAGAAATATATCAAGGGAAGACATACATGAAATGAAACATTTTGACATGACATCATCATAAAATACCAAAAAATGGAAAATTGTTAAAGGAAGGGAGGAGGTAAAACTTACAAATTTTATGATGACAGCTCTCTTATAAGCAGAGAACTCAAACTTGTGAAATCAAGGGAGAAAGGAAAAATGAGTAGGAAGTGTGAGGATTTTATGAGAAGGAATTCCTCCTGTTATAGATTTTTCTCCCTCTTTCTCATCTATTTATCATCTTGACACATAAGGTCTTGTCATAAATTGCATGAGGGGAATCATAAGGTGATGCCACTTGTCATGTTATCATACATGGACATGGCATGCCCTTGTGCATCCTTATCCTTTCTTTGAAAGGAAAGTAAAGTCTTTCATACCTCTTAATAAATTTAATGGGTTTGTGTCCCCCACTTGCCATGAGTTTGCATGTGAGGGAGGTGGATTTTAATTAATCCACTTCCTCTCTTAAATGAAATATGACATCTACTCATATATTCCTTTCTTCAGAGAAATAAATGGGCTATGGTATATGGTCATATGGGCTTCAAAGCAATTGTTTTTGCCCATTTATACTTCTTTTTTTATAAAGAGAAATTTATTAGCAAATCAAATTCAAGCATTTTAGGCCCATTACTACTTATGATATGGTATAAATCAATTATTTTCAGACTTTATGTTTGATTTTATAAAGAGAGGCTTGCTAAATCAAATTAAATTTAGGCCCATTACTTTATGATCATATGGGTCTAAATATTTTCAGCCTTTATGTTTGATTTGCAATAAAGAGAATGCTTTAAATCAAATTCTAAGCCATTTAGGCCCATTACTTTACTTATGATCATCTCTAAATCAATTATTTTCACCGTTATGCTTGATTTACGAGGACATTATGCAGTTAGATAAAAATAAAAGAATCTTATATCTTCGGTTTGGTCTTGAGGTTAAGTTAACAAAACCCAAAATGTCATATTGAAATCCAAACACAAATTGCACTTACATTTCAACTAGACATTCAATGTCCATACAACATTCTAAAACGGATATGTATGTTGGAATGTCAAAACATTTAGGGACATATCAAGTAAGACAAATATAAAACAGATCTACATCTTCCGGTTTGGTCTTGGACGGTCTTAAAAACCTAAAATCTCATATCAAAACTAATGCTTGCATTACAATCATGTCAAATCTGAAGAACAATCAACACTTCCGGTTTGGTCTTGGGGAGAACAAAACTCAAAAAATCAAAATTTGACATCGAAACTCCAACTTAGACATGTCCATACAATTCAAGAAACGAATATATGCATGTTGGAGTAAATGCTAAGTCAAATACAAAGAATAGATCTTTATATCATTGGTTTTTCCGGGAAGTTAACAAAACTCAAAAATCAAAATTTGACATGAAACTTCAACATTAGACATCTTAATGTCCATGCAATTTTCAAACAGATATCCATATGCATGTTGGGTAATTACTAAGTCAAATAAAGAGCAGTCTTACATAATCGTTTGGTCTTGGGACGGTTAGTTACTAAAATTTGATATTATAAAATTTCAAATTAATAATATCTGAAGCTTCGTCATATAATCTGACAAGACTAAAATTCAAATTCAAAAGAAAATTCAAATATCTCAAAAATTAGTGAAGGATTATAAGATGATGAATTAAATCATCAGAAAATAAATGAAATATATAATTTAATTTAAAATTAAATGATCATATTAAAATCGCTCAATCAAAATTAATGAAAATTAATTGTATTAAATTACACCCTCATAATTGGCTCTTCATCAAATTAAATACATAACTCCGATATTCTAAGGTGGTGTCCTCTGTGCGTGGTTTTGCGATATATCATAAATGGCGGTTGACGAGCCCTCGGCCAGGGTGGTTCAGCGATATGGCACCTAAATTACGGTCCGGCGCGTATGTTCCACGGCTTTGCTCTTTGAGCTGAAATGTAGAATGTATTTGGTTGGGCAAAAAAGCTATGTTAGGTTGACTTATATTTGTCCCCTTGAATAAACTCCTGGTCTGAGGATGGGCGGCGTAACCATGTGTTCTTGACAAGGATCGCCGGTCGGTTAGATTCTACCTCCTCATTGCGGACGGGGGACCACGGACGGGATGGAACCATGGGATCTTGATGAGGCGTCATCGTTCCCCACAAAAGTTTTAAGTTAAAATAATAAATTTCATAAGTTAAACTCCACTCACGTAATTATATACCGTTGTTTAACGATTCATTTTAATCGAAAGTGCTCTCTCGGTGTGGGAGGTAATTAACTATAGGGGCTTGCTTTATGGAAACGAATCAGGTATAAAAGTTCTCTCACCAAATGAGCGAAATCTCTGGTAGTGTCTTTATCTACTATTCATCTACGAAATTATCACCGACACTTAAGCGACTCTTTCTTTCCTTTTTTTCGAAAGATGTCGGTGAATTTTTGGATCCCACATATTCATGCAATTTTTAGCTAAACTTAGCATAGGCCATTATAGTCCTTATTTATGTTGGATCCCACATATTCATGCAATTTTTAGCTAAACTTAGCATAGGCCATTATAGTCCTTATTTATGTTGATCTCTTATCCCTTATTTTTGTTACACTAATAAATTGAGATAATTTTGAATAAGCTCTAGATAAACACAAATTATATTAAAGTCATAAAATTAATCAATGCAATAAATGAATACTCAATGAAAGAATAAATAAAAACTAAAAGGCTTATATTAATTAGGTTTCGAAAAACTTTCTAGTTACAAGAAAAAGAGTAGACAAGATTCATATATGTAGAACTCAATCATAAATCCATACATAAAAAAATATATCTAAACCTTAGGTGTGAGATCTATCAGTTCTCAATTTTTGCCTTCATGCAGTTATGGTGCTAGTTTTGATGCTCTACTTGGATTCATGCTCACATTTTATTCTCATACAAACTCTTTCTAAACTAAAAGTACAAGTTGAAAATTAAAAAAATTACTCTCATCCTTATAAAATAGAATAGAAGTTAATATTTCACAAGTGTGTGTGTTCTCTTGTGTGGACATGTTCACATCATAATAGCTTTATAGTGTAAATTTATATCTACATCTTGCCCTAAACTAGTAAGCATCTATGATTGTGTCTATCATACCACTTAACATGAGCTGGTCTATCTTATCCTAAAGATTTAATAGTTTTAATGGTTTTTTTTTAAAAAAATATACTTAGTTATAATTGAATTTTATGAAAATAACTTAAAATGAGATAGAGATGACATTTCAAAAAGTGTTGGGCTTACATAATGTCTAAATACATAAGATATCTTAGGATATTCTTATCTTTAGCATGATTATATGAGATTTAACTATTTCATGCAAGTTTTCATTATCTAATGAGAACATTCATAGATAATGATGCCCATTGTATTATAATCGAATATCAATATCCGGGTTTAGAGCTAACCTTATTAGTTAGTTTATATTCTAACTACTAATATAAATACATTTTAATAAATCAAATAAATAGGATAGATAATGAATCTAGTTAGATAGAGGCTCTAAATGTTTAGGGGATGGATTCAAACAAATAGACATGTAAGGAGATAAGCAAGGTTTGCTTGAGTAAGGATGGCCTTCACAAACAAAAAATTCATATTGGATATGATTCCACTAAAATAAATGATTATTTAAGAAGATATGGTGTATAAGAAATGAAAGGTACTCAAATGGGATATAGTTCATGTGGATTGTTACTTAGCTCAAGTAAATATGGCATGCAAGTGACTCACTCATATAAGAACCTAGAAAGATATGGCTATGTCCAATTAACAGTATTCAAGTGAAAGTGATTGACATTGATACAAGGGTGTGATGTCTAAATAAATATGGGTCTAAATAAATACAAGAAATGGACTATCCTAAGCAAGTATGTCCATTTAAGAAGGAAAAAAGTGATTTAAAGGGAAGTGGCCCCTCTATTTCAAGGATGGCTCTAGCAAAGGTTATTTTTCTAAAGAAAATAGAACATAAGGAATCCCTTTATTGTAATGAACTAGGATATTTCTAATGGTATTATGATATAGGATAATGAATATAGCCATATGATATGTTTATAAGATATATTATAGTTTAGCTCATATTGAGGAGATCTTAGATTGATCTCTAAATTAATATAGAGTATTCTTCTCAATACAATATCATAGGTTAGCTTATAGGTTGTGATGCCTAAGACATAAAGTTAGGGCGAGAACCCTTAAATGTGCAAATGTAAGGCTTAATGCAAGCCATATTCCTAATGGTTTAATATGATGTTATGCAAACATGCATGATTATTATGACCATGATGAGATGACTCTTAGCCTAATGCAAAATTAGATCCCATTAAGTATACTTAAAGTTTGCTAGGTTGACTTGATGAGTTCAAGTCATGGTGATGCAAATAATTTATAAAAACTAATGGACTAAACAAACTGTATAATGAGCACATAAGCCATATCAAAGGCTTTGTATTAGGGCAAAAGTCAAACAATATACAAGGTGTTTAATATTAAGCTATGATAAGATCTATTAGGTCTCGTGATTATAAGTCAAAAATGTTCTAAATCACTCAATTAAATATTAAATTATGTGGTGTGCAACCAATGCATTAAACATGAGAAGATTTAAAAAGTAAATAAAATTATGCCTTATTAGGGGTTGTAATTGACTATTGAGTGGCTATTATTTTCACTAGTCACATGTCAAAAAGCAAATAACCTCACTTGAGATCAAATAGAGTGATGCCATTACAATCAAGAAACATATAATACACCTCACCACAAGTAATACATAAAATGATATGCATTCAAATTGGGACATGATCAAACATAAGAAGGAATATGCATATTAATGCAATGATCAACAACAACAATAACAATAAGCCTTTATCCCACTATGTGGGGTCAGCTATATGAATCGTTCTTCTCCATTGTGTCCTATTATGTGTCAAATTCTCATTTAATTCAAGTATTTAAAGTCATTTTTAATACATCTTAACCAATTCTTTTTAGGTCTACCTCTACCTTCATTAACATAAGGCAAATCTAATGCATCTACTCTCCTAACCAGGTCATCAGATGGCCGACACTATATGTGACCAAACTATCTAAAGTGACTCTCTCTAATCTTATATGCTACTGGAGCTACTCCAACTTTTTCCTGAACATAATCATTTTGCATTTTATCTTTTAAGAGTAAAGCCACTCATATTAATGCAATGATCAAACTATGCAAAACTATCATGCATTAAGTGACAAAAATTAATTCTTAAATTACAATGTGATGCAATGTATGTGACACCATGACACATGAAATGATGCTTAAGAAGCACAAGAGGCCTCTAAGTGAGAATAAAACATGTACATTCAATGTAATGATCATCTATCCTTTTACATGTGTATGGTCACAAGAAAACATTCAATGATTTGACCCCTTAAAATCAATGAGAAAATATGTTTAAAAATAATTTCTAAGGGTCAAAACCAAATCTTGTAGCTTCGCATTTAGACACTTTATTGATGAGGAATATAAGTCAAATAACATAGTCCTAATGTCATGATAACATGAGACCATAAGCAAATTTATGCAAACTTGTGTATAATAGGATATCTTGATATATTGACCTTTCTAGAAAGATCAACAGGCAAAACACAATCAAAAGAAATTAGATTTGATAAAAAAGTCTATAGAGGTGTTTGATCAAAACTTTTCAAATAAAATTAAAATTAGAATATTTAGTTAATAAATGATAGGTTGGGTGACTCATAAATCATATAAATCAAACACCCTCTTTTTAAATGCAATTAAATCAAGTAATATTGAGATTTCATCCATTTTTACTCAAAAAATCTCAATCAAATTATGGAATTTGTAAATTCTTAAAGCTCAATAATTATAGATCACTAAAAGAAATTTTGTGTGTATTAAATGGCCGTTGACCTCACTTTTAGAGTGAGTCTTCAACCTCTTCAGTATAGATCTAGGACTCTCATAGACATTAAGAGCTCATTAGTCTCAAGACACTTAGTGATTAGGTGGACACTTAACCTAAGCCTAGAGACTTAGAAGGGTAATCATAGGATTAGGTCATGCCTTAAGACTTAAGGGAATCATCCACCCTGTAGCCTAAATCTAATCCATATGTATCTTCTCAAATCCAATCCCAAATTCAAATCTCAAACTAAACCTTAAATTCCAATTCATATTTCAAATCATTTGATTGAAATCAATGATCAAACTCAAATTCAAAACCCTTCCTATGCCCTTTGATTTCATCTTATGGACTTAGCCTTAACCAAATTCAAAAAAATCCCAATTCATTTGTTTTTCTAAAATATCAATTCAATCTTTCAATCAAACTATCAAATTCCAATTCAAATCCAACTTCAAATTATTTAATCCCATGATCAAATTCAAGTCCAAAATTATTCATAAACCTTATGATTGAATTCCATAAACTTACCCAAATCTCCACCCAATTCAACTCAAATTTGATTGATCCCTTCATGAATCATTTATATCTTCATTTAGGAGTTGTTTGGTTCCGTGTAATTGCCGTGTAATGTAATCTAAATACGCGCAATTCTTCTTTTCCCGTGTTTGGTACGGTAATGTAATGCAATATAAAACTACGGTATTTCGTTTTCCTACTATTTTCCTGTAAACCAAATACCCCCAAAATTGAGCTTGAAGTCACGGTTAACAAGCGTAGAACTCCTCGCCGCCTTTTCGCCGCCAGTTTGAGAGAGAGAGCGCAAATCTGTGTGGCGGAGGTGAGATCGCTCGACATTGCTTTCAGTTCTTTTCCATTCTGTCAGAAACCTGATCGGCCGACCAAGTATTGTAGCCACAGAAGTGCGTATTTAGCTCATCTCTATCTGGTTGGATCTTCGGCTCTTTCCTCTTTAGAAGATTTGAATCTCCGCTCCTGAAACCTGAATAAGGAAAACCATTAAGGCTTAGAAGAAAGAGAACCAGGCTTCATCGACAGCCATGAGTTCCATGAAATTTTGCCGTGAATGGTAAGCGATTGTTTGGCTTTTTATGTATTTCTAATAAATTTTTTGAGATTTTAGATTCCTTGTTTACCTTTTGTTTACAGTAACAATATTTTATATCCAAAGGAAGACAAAGCAGAAGATCCTCCTCTATGCATGTAGAAATTGCGATCATCAGGTCTTGTTTTTTTTGTTTGGTTATCTGATTTTTTTTCTCGAATCCTATAGTTTTTCCTTCTGCAGTTTATGATATTCTTGGTTGTAAAATAGTTGACTTATGGGTTATGTTAGAAACCCCTTGAAAGCCTAGTAAAGAGATTGACGCAGATTAAAATGTTTATTTTCTGTTCAGTTTCCTGTATTGAACTATTCTAGCTTCAGTATGTATCTTAGCTAACTTATACAGCAATTAGAAGCAAAATTTGAAATAAATTTAAAATGATACCAAGGCATTATTGTAAAGTAATGTAAAGTTGTAGTAAATGGCTTTATGTTTCATATAATAACCATGATTTGCAGGTAATGTGTTTTTATTGATAGCTAATAACATAAACTGAATACTTCAAAATCTGGATGGTGTATCATATAGTGACATTTTAAATGAAAAAAAAATAAAACTATTATAACATTTTCTTAAAAATTCAGAACTTCTCATTCATTTAGAAAGCATGCAGGAAACCCAATAAACCTGTTTAAAAGTTCTATAAAAACAATCAAATACTTCATCTTCAGAATGGTAAGAACTTTTTATCCTTCTTGAGCTTAGGAGACTGCAGAGAACTATTGTGTCTATCGAAATGTGATCGACCACGACGTTGGCGAGTTCACACAAGTTCTCCAGGATGTAACTGCTGATCCAACTCTTCCAAGAACCAGAAGCGCTAAATGTTTTGTTTGTGGTCATCCAGAAGCTGTATTCTTCCAGGTCAGTTCACTTTCTTCAGTTGCTTTCTATAGAAGCCTTAAAGACTTTCACTAATTTCTTATCACCTGAGATCCTACAAACTAAATTCTACAATCAAAACATATAATTTTTGAATCATAGATCACTGTGCAGTTCTGAATGATCATCGAACTTTGCAGGCAGCTGCAAGGTGAAGGGAATGACACTATTCTTTGTCTGCTGCAATCCAAATTGTGGTCATCGTTGGAGATTGATGAATATGAACAAGAGTCCATTTAGTAAAATAATGGAGCTTTGAGGTTGAGTATAAGTGAATTATGTGATTTTTTTTTGAGTTAAGGGTACTATTTTTTTTGATATTAGTATCCCCTATTTTTGTACCATTTTTTTTTGGTTTCTTTCTAGATTTAATAAAGTTTTCAGGATTTTCATAAATTTGAATTTTAATGAAATTATTCTTTAATGTAACTAAAAATAAGCCAGATTCTAGAATTAGCTAATACAAAAAAAAACCTACAAAAACAAACTGATAATAATCTAACATTGTTCCAGGACCGTGTTCGTGATTATAAAAATTTCTTTTAGCTTCTATAATTCTGGCCATGTGGGAGTAGCAATATTAGCTGATGCATTATGTTTTACGTTACCATCAAAGTAGACCATTGTTAAAAAGAACTCCAAAAATTTATATCTTTTGTGATATATCCCATTAATTACTCTCTTTTATCATGTTTAGCAATCAGAGCACATCTTACACATGACTTTAGTTTTAGTTCTCTCTCTTGTTCATTACAAGAAGACTTCATAAAAGTATTTTTTTTTAAAATTTTTTTGTATGTAAAGTAAATACTGAGTTATTTAAGGAGGAATATGGATTATTCTGAGAATGATATTTCTTGGAGATATTCATGGTATACATGCGAAATCATTCAAGGATTAATTTAAGTTCGAAAGACATTCATAAACACTGTAAGTCGTGTGACCCATTCTTCTCTAATTCCTTTTTTAAAAAAATATTTTTTTCTTCCATCTATTGCTTTGGCCTTTCCTTTGTTTTGGTTCTATTTTGCAGAGCGGCGATTAAGTGATTGCAAATAATTTCATGTTTTCTACTTTGTGATACTTTTTTTTTTAGCTTCATGATAGTTTGTGATCATGCAAAGTTTAATATTTGCCAATTTTGAAAGGTATTTGAGTGTGAATTTGTTCTCATTCTCTTTATGTTTTTGGTATGTGATTTTGGTGGTTGATTAGGTTTTAAAATAAATCGTAGATGTTCTCTTGGACTTGATTTTGTTGTTGTTCTAGATTCTCGATGGGATTTTTTATTATTGAATCTGTTGAGGCATAGAGTTTCGATTACGAGTTTAGTGAGCTGGTTGTATCCGAATTGAAAATACTCTGGCGATGTGATTTGCTCATGTGACACCTGTTTTGGATGTTAATTCTTGGTATTTCTTTGTTCTTACAATTGATAAGCTCTTTATTATTTATTGTTTGCGGTAAGAATTTGTTTGAAATCTTTTCTATGATTTTTTAAGGAAAAATTTTGAGTTTTGAATTGAGCTTGCGTTTATATATATATGTTAGAATCTCGATGTGTTCTCTCTCTCTCTTTGTTTGAATGCAGAAACCACATTGCAGTTTGATAAGGACTTAAATTTTAAGGACTCTAGTTCTACCAAGCTTACCTACCACAACCTTAACCATAGCATGCAATGTCATGCATCAAAACATTCAATTAGATTGAAGAGTTTTTATTTGGGGTCTTCAAGAGAAAATTTGTGGAGAAGTATAGGTTGATTCCTTCGTTAACATTTATCCCATTGTTTGTACCATGTTTTACAACTCACAAAGAGTAATTTGATGTTTACAATTTACAAATATGTTACAAATATGTTGGAAGGTTATTAATCATAAGAACTTATCAATGAAGCTCTGCTTCAACATTAGCACATTTGAACATGGTGCAGTGCTTAATTCGGTTTTTTTTGCGGTACAATTTTGATCTGTTGAATGATTTTCCTCTTCCCGGTCGATATGAATGGGTGAAGTTGTTTTCTTTTAATAAAATTTGATAATCTCTTTATGAATTTTCCCCATACTACTGCTGTTTTACTTGTTTTTGTTTTCCATTTACCTTTCTCGTAGTTTCCCCTTTGAGTTGTGTATTTATCCTAAGCAACTATAACGTTTCTTTTATGGGCATACAGTTTAAATTATTTTTTTGTGAATTTGGAGTTACGTTGGTTGATTTTTTGTCATACTTTTGTTCATACATGTACTCTTGTTTTGCTCTCATCTTGTAGAATTTTAGAATTTTTTTTATGTTATTTGACCTAAAAGATTATGTAATTTTAATATATATATATATATATATATATATATATAACTTCCTATGAAAGCAAAATAAAAAATATTTTAAAATAAATAATAGATATCATTAAAATAAATTTATTTACCAATTCAAGTTATATAGGTCTATCATCGTATTGTTCGATTTTCTACTTTTAAAATAAATATATTATAATCTTTTTTTTAACTAAGTAGTAAATTTTTATTTATAAAATATTTATATTTTAATATATAATTAATTTATTAATTTAATATTTCAATTAATGAAAAAATTCACTAATTTCTAAATATACTGAGTATTCAATCTATTTATTTATCTTTCAAAACGAAAATATAGTTTTTATATTTACTTTATACAACCAAATAAAAAGTATTAGAATTCTTATTCACTTTATGTATTTTACTTGCATTCTAAATCTGCAATCAACACTTATATTTCTGAGATTAAATGAAATATAAACCCAAATGATCAAAACTAAACCAAATTAAATCCAAATCCAACCGAGACCCTTCTTAAGCCATATGGATCTACCTCCTTAAGCTTAATCAAATCCGATTCAAATTAATCCAAAATTAATTGGTATATATTCATTTATATTCACAAATATAAATGAAACCCACATTCCAATGACCAAAATTAAATCAAACTAAATCAATTTCTTACTTAAGCTCTTTGACCTACCTCCATTATCTTAGTCAAATTTGCTTCAAAATCACTCCAAACTTAAGTGATTTTCTCATAGATCATTTATATCTTCATTTATATTCTCAAATATAAATGAAATATAAATTCAAATAGCCAAAACTAAATCTAAAATAAAATAAAAACGAATTCAAGCATTTTAAGCCATTTCCATATACTTGGCCAAATCTTATCAAAATCAAGTCAAAACCAATGAATTTTCTCTTGAATCAATCATTCCTTCAATCATCTATCCAAATATAAATAAAACCTCTAATCATCAAACTAAACTCGAGTCAACCCAAGTCAAGCCCAAGTTAGCCCTTTTAACTTGAAACTTCAAATGACCAAAATCCATTGGACTCCAAATCGATTCTGGATTTTATATTTTAATCATACTGTATATAAGTTCTAACATGAATAAAGCCAAAACTAAGCCAATTAATCCATTTAGGTCAACTTGACCCAAAGTGGCTAAAGGACCTTTTTGAGCCAAGTTTTAATCCAACCCAAATTAGATTTAACTAATCCCATCCAAGCCTCATATCATGATCAACAATCACCTTAGGATGATCAATCACCTTGAATTGGGTCAAACCAAGTCAACTCTTAGTCCATATGAAACTCAAACTAGCCAAAACTAATCCTACACCAAATTGACTGAAATCATTGATTCACACCAACCCATAATCAATGTTTGAATATGACTTAATCATCAATTATGCCAAAACAAACTCAATTGATAATTTAACCCAAGTTGACCTAAATTAATCTAAAAGGCTAAAATAGTTCAAATCATGATCTAACCCAAATTGATTACAACTAATGGCATAAGTTCATTCCAAATTCATTGTTGAACTTAACCAAAGCTCCAATTTGGTCAATTGGACCCAACCTAGCCCAATTGACCAACCTAGCCCAAATTGACCTAAAAGGTCAAATTGAATAAAATTCAAATTAGATCAAAATTGATTCAAACCAAAGCTACAATAATTTTCAATTAGCCATTTGAACATGAACCAACACCCAACCCAAGCTAATTTGGCTAATTTGGTCAAATTGGTCAACTTAGTCTATTTAACCTATATGAATCCAAATGAGCCAAAATCAAACTTAGGCCAAATTGATTGAAATCACTTGAACTAAAACTCTTCAAATCATCATTTGAACCTAACCCAAGTCTTAGTTTGACCCAATTTGACCAATTGGTCAACCTAACCTAACATGCCCCAAATTGAACCCATATGACCAAATTGAGCCAAAACCCATGAAATCAACTCATGGGACTTTGGGAGCTGACTAAGCTTGACCCAAACCAATCCTAGGTCATCCAAAAACTAGCCCAAACCCAAAGCAAATCCCCTTTAGATATGCCTCCCTATATAGGATTTTGCCAAAATTGTCAAAGTCCACTCTCATCTCATCTTTCTCATCAAACAAAAAAAAAAGCCACTTCTAAGTAAAAGGGTCTAGGTGAGTTAACTCACTCTCCTTAAAAGAAGATCCAAGGGACAAGAAGCCATAGCATCCCACCTTGAGCCACCTCCCATGCATTCCTCCAACCAAACCGAGTCATGTGGACATGATGGCCACTCCAGCGCCCTAGCGGTGGCTGGCCGGCCACAAAAATGGGAGATAATCTCATCCATCCACCTCAGCAAATTGAGGGATATACCCCTCAATTCAAACCAAAAATTACATGCATTCCATTTGTTTGAGCTCCCAAGAGTGAAATGAAATGCCTTAGCACTTCCTAGAGCATTTCCAAGCCTTCCCCCACTTCTAAATTCCTCTTCCCATGTGAAATTGAAATAAGGGGGCTCACATCAGATTCCAACTTCTTCATTTCCAATAAAACTTCAATTCCTCTTACACAAACCTTCCATGCACGCCATCGAAGCCACCCAAGTCATTTCCCAAGCTCCAAAGCCACCGGAGGACGGACTTGATCAAGACCGAGGCTCCAAAGCTCGATCATTGGCCTTCCGAGCAATCCGAGTGGAACCAATTCAGTTGCTGCTCAACAGAGTCTCGTCTCTTTTAAACAAAGCTTTCTCAAGCGTGGGAACCGTCTTAGCTCCGATGAGGTAGTTCCATTAAATCCGAGCTTTAGCTTAAATGGGTTGGTCTTTTGTGAAGAAAATTTGCATGTGCCCATCCTAGCTGTTGGAACTTTGTGGATCCTTTGCACGAAGGTGTACGTTGATTTTGGAGTGAATCCAAGCTCGGGTGAGCTCGAATCGAGCGATCCATGGAGGACGAGGCTCCGTCGTTCGTCGCTCATATGAAAAGAGATCACGGTCATCCGTTTCACGTGATTGGAATGAACGGCTTTGATCCGATCACATTAGATCTGTTGTTTAATCCCCCCTAATCGCGGGTTTGATCGTGGTCATCCGATCTTAGATCGGACGACCCACTGGAAAGCGCATCTCGTCACCATCCGAGTCAAACGCGAATGTGACAACTTTAATATCCAATCCGCGGCGCCATGTGGAAAGCACGCCACATCACCGTGCCATGTGGCGCCAATGGGATTAAGGCTTAATTAGGTGATTTAATTAGTTTTTAAGGCTGAAACTTCTATAATTCATAAATAATTGTAGAAAAATCTAAAAAATACAAATGAGTTCATTTTAAAAGTATTTCAGAGGGAATATTAAAATTATCCTTAATTGATTAAAATTATCCCTAATTAATCACCTAATTGATTTCAAACTTTTTGAAGTTGCTTAGGGGGATGACCTCTGCCTCTCCCTTTTTTCTTGGAATTTATTGGATGACTAATTAGGAAAATTGATTGATTAAGATTTAATTACCTTTCTAACTTAATTAAAGGTTAATTAAGCATGTGAACAGTATTTAACTAATTAATTGGACTCATTCGGCACTGATTAATAGTAGAGAGGTTTAGGAAATCTGATTGGGGAATTTTTATTAATTTTTTCCCTAAATTTCCTTTACTTTTCAAGAGAAACTAATTAAGAATTAATTAATTAATTAGCATAATTAAATTTTAAAATGGATCTGGACCTAATTAATTCATGGGTAGGACTTTATGTGTTAAATAGCCTAAAGAGGTTTAATGAAATTCTGGTTAGCTCACATATGAGAATACCATAAAAGTAATTAAGAAAGTTCTTTAAGTTTAATTAATCAATAATTATAAGCAAATTGCAGTAGACCTCTTTTATTTCATAGGGTCATTACTATTTACATTTCAATTCATTTGCATATTATATTGGCTCATAATCATTTGATTAATTATCTTAAAGTAACAAGTAAGGGTTTAATTAATTGGTTTAATTCATACCTTAACTTAATAAATTCATTAAATCAATCTAATTACTTTTCATTAAATAAAATTAACTCACACATGGGGAATAGGATTAGGATTAGCAAACCTCTTCTCATATTTCTTAAATCAAGTCAAATTTAAATTAAAAATGACATTAAGAAGATTTGGTTTATTTTAAATAAGTTTATTTAGTATGATTGTTCTTAGAAATTGATTGGATTGAATGAAATCATATACTTATGTTCTTTTATTTCTTTCCAATCATATTAAATGTTATATGTCACTTGTAGTCATGCATGCATCTTTTTCAAAAATCAATTAAATAAAATGATTTCCTTTATGTCAAGCTTTTATGTGTTGATTTAAGTTGAAATATGTGTGGCTATTATCACTATTAAATTAAAAATTATTTTCAAAAGTAGACAAGGCAATTATTATATATGGAGTGAAGACAATTATAAATATTCATAAGCTTCCATGTGCCTATACCTTAGAACATGTGATATGGAGTTCTCTTTCTTCAACCATCATAGATTTACATAAAGTTTGAATGTTAACAAGTGTATAGTTCATTTTGAAAAGGACATAACATTTGTTTAGATTCATTCACATGTATCTCTGTATTAGAATTTAGGTAGAACTTCAACTCACATGTATAAATGATCCAATTAAATCAAATACAACTCTTGCATGATTTTTTCATTCTTGTAGTTATTTGTACATTCATGTGTATTTAAGAGTAGTAGGTATATCTAGTATAGACATTCCAGAGATGCAAGGCTTTAAATAGCCCCAAGGAGGTCTTTACCTTACTCCCATAGTTTAATAATGGCAAAGTATCCGTTTAAAATATTTATACACTTACATGTGCATTTAGCTAATGAATGAAAATCTTTATTCAATTAAATCAAATACAACTTTGGCATAATTTTCCCTTTCTTGTAGTAATTTGTACATTCATGTGTATTTAAGAGTAGTGGGTATACCTAGTTTGGACATTTTGGAGACACAAGACTGAGGTTTTTACCTCACTCCACTAGTTTAATAATGATAAAGTATCTGCTTAAAACTTTTATACACTTGTATGTGCATTTAGCTAATGAATGAAAATCTTTATTTATATTAAGAAAAACATGCATTCATATTTGTTCAAATGATTGAATTGATTGATCACATGGTTTAAAGCCTTCTTTCTTATATTCATGTGTATAAACTTACATATGTTTGAATTTAATGGGTATATAGTTTGGACATCCTGGGAACATGAGACTTTTAATTGAGGTCATTTGATGACTTCACTTCACAGTTAACAATGACATTACTATTAATTTCAATCCTATGTATTTTATATAAAAATTTTAATTTCAATCCTATGTATTTTATATAAAAATTTAGATAAGTCATAACTTTCTAATAAAATTTCAACTCAAATAGATAAATCTTCTCAATTTCAAACATATAAAGTCCAACTATAGGGTAAATTGGAATGCTCACTAGGTTTTATAGTATCATGAGCATTCCTTACTCATCTCCTTTGGCTTCAATAATAAGTCTCTCCTTTTGATCTATCTATTTGATTTTTTAATATATTCAATTTATTGATAGTCTTATCTTTAAAATCATTGGAGATAATAATTGTCTACTTTAATATAGAGTATTCCTAAGAAATTCACCTACTTTAGGATGTAATTAACTATGGGGTTTGCCCCATAGGGAACTTTAAAACTTGATTTAATATAAACCCTATTTTATTCATCCATGCAAAGTAGGAGAAAATCTACGGTATATTAGAAATCATCTAAAATTAAACATTAGGTGATTAGGTTCATTGAAGGGTGATCTCATCTTTGAGATAGTACATTATACCTCAATATCATATCCGATCACTTCAATAAGTACACCCTCAGATCTATGTGGTGTCTCCCATATACATATTTAAAATAAACGACAATGTAAAAGAAGTCGGAACAAATTGCATAAATATTTAACTCATATAGTTATAATTTATAGCATACATTGGCCTAATAGCGTGAATTTCTCATTAACTTGTAATATATATTAATCTAAAGGAACAAGAAAAATCTGATCAAAGGATCCTTTTTTATAAGGAATAACTTAGATAGCTTAATGAGTGAAAGAGGGAAAAGAGAATACAACTTTCACTATTTTTTTATTTTAGTTTTTTTAAAATAAGGCATTTCTTATTATAAAGGCTAATGAATATGTTGGGTCAAAATCTATTTATAGTGATACTCAAATCCAACTTCTAAGGGCTATGGCATCTCAACATGACCATTAAAATAGTAGTAGAAAAGGAAAGAAAGAAAGAAAATATGAAGGATAGTATTCTTTGCCACAAAAAAATTAGAGTACTATGTTTGCCTTATGCAAAATTGGCATTTCGGCCTAATATTTATAGTATTATATACACAACAAAAAGTAAAATTTGAAAAATAAATAAAAACATGATATTACTATTATAGATAGACATAATAATTAAGATCCCAATGGGTGCATATGGATTGCTACCTATATGAATTATAGAAGGATTTTGTTGACTTAAGGTGAGTCTCATCAGTGAACTATGTGACTGTCTTTGAGATCGGGTGAGTGTGCTCTAAGTTGGGCAAGTGTTCTTAGAGCTATGCAGGTACTTTTTGATCTAGACAAGTGTCTTTTGAGTCCAACAAGTGCCTTTTGAGCTTGATGAGTACTCTTTGAGCTAATCGATTCCCCTTTGGGTGATTTGAATTGGGAGAGCTTGGCATCCTAAACTATGGCACTCATTTTCATTTGCTCATTATACACAAATGAACTCGATTCATTATGCAAGCTATCATTCAGAACTTTTGTGATGGTTAAGATTATTGCTTTTCTTAATTAGAAGGAATACCCTACTCCTCGAGTCTCTTAACCATGCTAAAGATTTCCACTATAAAAGCCTCCTCTCATTCACAATCAACTTAACCAAAGACATCTCCTGAATTTATTATTGTTAAATGTCACTGCCATCCATCTTTCAAAGTGAGCAATCAAAATTATTACAATCTAATCCTGGCAAAACTAGGGACAAAAAATGGAACAAGATGAAGAAAGAAAAAAGAAGAAGAAGAAGAACACTCCAGCAATTTGGAATCAAATCTTCAACTATGGAGAACATGATCAAATGAGGGAAATTCTAAACCATATTAATCTGATGCTATTTACGATGAGGATAGATTTGATGGATTATATCATGGGTTTTCATATCATAATCTTATTTTTTTTGCCTAACAAGTTAGGATATTTTCTTATACAAAAGATCTTTAAGATTGTATTAAGAAAAAGGGAAGTAGGGGTATGTTCCTCCCATTATGCTTTCTCTAGTGAGCCCACCTAAGCTAATTCTTTTTTAATATAAAATAAAGATACACACACATTAAATAATAAATTATACTCATAATAATAAAAATTTTCATTTGCATACTCCTTCATTTTTGTGCTAGCTTTGATGGATAATAAACAAAAAGAGAAATATCTATATTCTAACCAATACATGTCCTCAGAGTGATATTTGGCTCAATATTATCTATTTGTATCATATTCTATTCCAAAAATTCATGTCTTATGCTATGACTTCTATATTATAATTTTTTTGTTGCTTATATCTTATTAACCATATTGATAATATATGCTGATCTTTAAAAATAGTGTTTAATTTAGGGGCTGTTTGTTTAGCTAAAAATGGCATTCAATGTAAAATAAATATTGTGCATTTGAAATATTTTATGGTTGTTTGAAACGATGTAAATCAAAATTAATAATTTACTTTTTGGTTTTTGGTTTTATTTAAGTAAAAATAATGTAAATCTCAATAGTGGTTGTCGATGGTGACGGAAGTGTCTTTGATCAGTTATGATTACCTGGATGGTGGCGGTAAAGCGACTCATTTTACACCAACCAAAGTAAATAAAAATTGCTCAAATTTAATGAAACTTTTTCACTAGATTTGAACTAAATGATGAAAAAAGAATGTATTGAAATTTTACATTAGATTCCTTTTTCAACAAACTAAATACCAAAATTTTATTTTTATCTACATTTACAATGCATTGCATTTCTTTTTTAGCCAACTAAACAACCCCTTAAGGAAAAAACTTGCTTCCCATCTTTACCTATTATGATTTTTTTTATATAATGAGTTCCTTAAACAAAATGAATGTCATCATTGCATTTTCTTAAAATACTACCATTTTAAGGGGTTGGAAGAACTTTTAATAAATTCATTATTACCATAATTCACTATCATTACCATACAATCAAGTGATATTAGTAAATGAAAAAAAAAAAGCATGAGTAAAAAAATACTTTTAGATCTTCTTCATTATATACACCATTAAAATTTGATATAATAAGATTAGCTCGTAGATATTTAATGCTTTTAAAATTGTGAAAATATTTTAAATTAATATTATACTTCTTAATATGGTGGTTGTAAAAATGATTGGTAAGTTAATGTGCACTTTCTAGTCATTTTATATTGCAAGTGTAATTATAGGATCCATCAATGAAGGATATTAATTGCTATAAAATAGTTGGTCCAAAGGCTATTAGTAAGAAAATCAATCTCACTTTCGAGCCAATCCCCTACAATATTGAATGACTAGGCCAACTCTATTTGGGCATCTAGCCTAGTCATCAAAAAAGTTCGTTGTTCAATGTACTGTGTTGTGTAATGTTCGGCTCGTTCGTTAACTAAACGAGTCGAACACGAACAGACATTTCAAGCTCGATATAAACGAGCCGAACATGAACAATCATTTGTTCGATCGTGTTTGGCTCGATTTAGCTCGAAATAAAAAATTATATTATACACAATTATTTATCACAAATACAAGATAAGAACTTTGATGCAAAGATTGAATCCTCCTTTATCTGATTTTTGATTATTGCATTTCGAGCCAATTTCAACACGAGAACACAACAAAGCGATTTTCAAACGAACACCTAACAATTTGAAGCTATTTCAACACGAACACGAATAAATTTCAAACGAGCGAACACCTAACAAGAGTTCTCGCTCGCCAAGCTTCGTTACACCCCTAATCTAGCCAGATGAGCAATGGTTTTGCTTCAATTGCTTCCTAGCACATACATTAAAAGAGCCATCAAAAGGTGATTGAAACACCGAAAATGAGGACTACCAGGTCCCATTAATTGATCATAACTATATCGTGAATGTTAGAGAAGAATGTGAAGTCAAAGCAACTTTCCAACCAGGTTCCATTAATTGATCACAACTATATCGTGAATGCTAGAGAAGAATGTGAAGTCAAAGCACCATTGAGAATGTTATCATTAATTTGACACCTTGGTTTGAGTTGCTTTGTATAGGAGAAGAAGACACAAAAGCACTGGCTAGAATGCCCATTTCCTTCCATGAAAGTCAAAGGAGTTCACTGATCTGGTACTTCGCTGGCTAACTAGTAATCAAGTGACCGCCTTCGAATTACATTAAGCATTCAAAAAATTGAGTAAAATGTATAACTTAATTTGGCCAATTAATTACCAGATCGATAACTTAATTTGGCTAATTTTCCTTTGCGTTCCAAAATTCATAACTTAGATTTACAATCAAAATATTCAAGAGTAAAATGTCCTGGTTAAAATATTCCATATTAAATTGGTGAAAGAATTTATATTATATCATTTTAACTAAATTAAAATAATTTTAATAGTTATTATTTCTAAAATTTGTACTTTCATTTAAAAAATTAATCTATTTTTAAAATTTCATCAATATTATGCACTTATATGCCAGACCAATTAGAAGCTTACGCTCTTTCACCAAAATTTATTTAAGCTTGAATATGGGTAGTAATTATACTTGATTTATTTATAGGGTATTTGATCAATTTTATTTTATTTATTTTAAAACAAAATATGTTTGATGGTAATAGTTATTTTTAAAAACACTAAATATATCATAAATATTATTTTGCTTGTTATTAAAATAACATGATTTTTATTTTCAAAAAATGCTTAAAACACATTAAATGAATATATTTTTGAAAATAACATTAAAAACATAATTAAAAATTACAAAATAAAAGTGATCCCAAGTGAGCCATAAAATTATGATTGTTTGAGCTTTGGACATTACACAGATATTAAGAGTTTCTTATTTTGGGCAATCAAATATGACTATTAAGAATAACATAATATCTCAAGAGATAAAAATATCATCATATAATGAATTTAATCATTAATAGGGACTCCTATCATTGGTGGGTCGTTATATATCAGAGATTATTTCCCTAAACTATATGGACAAAATAAAAGAGAGTTTCTTTTAAAATATGTTCTCAATTCCCTATAAAAGCAAACCTCTATAGTTAATTACAGATTAAGAGAGAAAAATACTCTTAAGAAAACTCTGGATTAAAGAAATTAGCTCTCTATCTCTATAAATTTTAAAGTTTGATTTCAAACTACTAAATATGAAAGTCAAATGGGATAACTCAAATGGAACAATTCTTTTCATATTCTAAGTGGAAAAAAGTGGGAAGGTTTTGATATTGGGAAGCTAAATAAGCACTTCAACCTATTCTATAATTAAGCTTTATAGCTTTGAAAATGAGATTCATTTTATTATAAGTTAATATTTTATTAGAATACTTAGGCTTATATTCTAACAATACAAGACTACAAAAAAAATCTAAAATACGAGGACTTATTCTCACAGTAAGAGGAAAATAAGTTACCACAAATCATATATCTAAAGGTGCTTCTAGCGTAAGCCAAAATCTCAACCTAATATATTAAAGGACAATTAGAATGTAATGATTCTTTCTCACCAAAGAAAGTTAACATTATCCTAACTCTTTTTTATTTACATCTCATATGATAGGATTACTAGTTAATATCTCCTATGCTTTAAAATCATAACTTCAATCTTCTGAAAATGCAAGAAACTTTAGGTTATTATTAATTAGAGATTGAAAATGTAAACTCACTCTAAACTTAAGATCATCAATGGTATGATATACTCCTAACTAATACAAAAATTGTTAGAATTTTATATATTTTTAGACATTTAATTTTACCTTAAGGCTTTGGGTATATAACATTCCCTACAATTAGATGCAATTAAAAACAAGTCATGGGCTAAATCAAAAGTGAAAGCAAACTTTCCTACGAAATGTGGTCATTCTTAAAAGTCGAATGCCCCCTTATATGCAAAAAGAGAACAACCCAATTCAATAAGAAATGAAGAAATATACAATCATGATTTTTTAAGTCCTAAGAGTTTCTAGCCATTTTTATTGTTTATCTTTAAGGCTTTAATTATATGAGGTTATGAGTTAATTATTTTTACATTTAAGTTATTTAATTAAGTTGGGTAGAAAAATAAATTTCATCCTAAGAGCCCATGGCTTAAACCAAGCTTTCACATTACATCACAAAGTCATAAAAATTTGATAAAAAGCATGTTGTTCTAGTGTACACACAAAACAAATCAAATTAATTAGAAAGGGAAGTCAATGTTGTCGAGTTCCATTGTACACCTTGGAAGAAAGAGAAAAATGGACAGTTGAACTTTGCCCTTATATAGTTCGGTCTAAATCTAAAAGTTTTGATTTATGGGGATCTTCATTTTGTTTCTTCTTTGGGTCATCTCCTTCTATAAGGACCACCTTAGGCTTCACAAGAGACCATCTGTTCGTACAATCCATTCTTGCTAATCCTAAACCCCATATATCCTAACTTAATTCTAGCGTTAAATTACATTTTAAATTTTTTTAAAAAAATCCTATCTAAACTTACAAAATAAAGATTATCCTGAAAATATACACACAAATAGTTATATTCTACATAGTGGGGCTTAGCACTAGCGGGTACCAAGCCTACTTGTCCTAATGAGCAATGCTAAGAGAGTTAAGCAAATAGCACTTACAAGTAAATAGTGTTATTTTTAATTTTATTATGGCAATCTCTTTATTAAGCTTAGCCCTTTATAGAAGACAATCTTATTCTAGTAAATAATGTCCTAACATCTAGTCTACAAGCAAACAACCCTAACATCTAGTCTAAAATAATATATTACAAAATAAGAAAATCAACACACATAAATAAAGCACTATCATAACCTAAATCTAAAGTTAGTGAACTAGTAGTCTAGTTGTGTAAGGTGGCTAGTGTGGTAAGCAAGCACTAGGATTTTGAAGTTTAAGTCTTGATTTGAATTTAAAGTTTAATTTAGTTTACTATTAGGTGGTTTTAGTTTAGTTGTTTAGATGATTTTGAAATGATCTTTAAGTTTTAATTTGCTTTTAGTTAAGGTTAGAATTATAGAGAAATGAAGAAGGTAGTGGGCCTCACTTGAGGTGGGATCTACTTCGCTTAACACTCTAACCCTAATAAGATAAACTTCTCACCAAAGGGTGAAGAAGCTCCTCCTAAGCTCTAAATAAAATGATTTTATAAACTTTACTAATTTAAATTAAATAACTTAATTGTGGTTTAATTTGTTATACTAACTCAAACAATTAACTTTATTAAGATTTAATTAATGATTAATTAAATTCAATGATTAACTTAATTAAAAGTCTAATTATTGATTAATTAAGTTTTATATGATTACCTCAATCAAATGATTAGTTTAGTTGAAGCTTAGTTAATGATAGATTAATTAACTTAATTAAGTGATTAACATGATTGAAGTTTAATTAATGATTTATTAATTAACTTAATTAAATGATTAATTTGGTTAAGTGATTGACTTAATTAAAGTTTAATTACTGATTAATCAAGCTTAATATGATTAACATAATTAAATCATTAACCTAATTAAGATTTATTTAATGATTAGTTGAGTTTAAAATGATTTATTTAATTATGTGATTAGTTTAATAAAATTTTAATAATTGATCAATTAAGATTTAATTTGATTAAATGATTAACTTAATTAAGGTTTACTTGAGAATTAGTTGAGTTTATTATGATTAAAGTAATTAAATGATCGAAGTAATTAATGATTAACTTTATATAATATGATTTAAGTATCAACTTAATTACATTTTAATTAATAATTAATTAGATTTAATCATAATTAATCATTTTAATTAGGTTCAAATGATTTAATGAATTTTGTTTGATATTATTTTGTTTATTAGATGGTTTCAAATACAATTTATTAATTTTCATAGTTCTTTTGAAGTTTAAAGGCTTCTAATTTTTATTTAAGTTTATGCTTTAATCGGTAACCATAGGTTTGTATGAATTATTTAAGAAAATTGATTAGAAGTAGATGATGCCACAAACAATATTTCTTGAACATTTCATCATAATTAAACTTATATTTTTTGTGATTATTTTTATTAAATAGAGTTTCATTAAGCCCTTAATGAGTCATTAATTCTTTAATAAAGTTTAGAGTTTCTATTTTTATTGAATTTTTCTTTTAAAACTAAATCCAAAGAAGATTTAATTACAATTCTTAGTTCAATATTTAATTTATTATGATTTATTTTTCTTTAAACCTTCTTTAATGAGGTTACTTGATTTTGATTGATTTATATTTGGATTTAAGGATTTGATGTTATAATCAAAGCCAATGGGTTTAATCAATTTATTTAAGTGATTCTTTATTAATCCAAAAGTTTTATATCAATTACTATTATTTTTTATGATTTTAATGGTTTCAAAATTAATTATTTAATTAAATTATCTTGAGAGGATTGAAAATTAGTAACTTTTAATCCAATGACCCAAAATGCTTTGAATTTTTTTAGAAAGTAAATGTTGATGTGATAATCCCACCATAAAAAATTTTAAACTAATTAAGTATAAATTTTAAGAGTAAATAAAGAAATGTAATTTCTAATAAAAGTTAAATTACTCTTAAAATACATAGTAAAGTTTAGTGCTTTTAATTTCTTGGATTTCTCTCTTCATGTTAAATCTAGAAAGGAGTTATTTATAATTTTTGGATAAGTGGTTAATTTTCTATGAATTTTTAGATTTTTTGCTTTATTAAATCAACTAATTAAATTCTAATCCTTTATTAAACCCTAAATTGAGTTAATTTATGATTTAGCCAAATCTAGATGATATTATTAATTTTCTTGAGTTGTCTAGTATTAATAGAAATTTTTTTAAGACATTTTAATGTATTCTCACAATTTTTATAATTTTATATTAAGTATTTTATCTAAAATATTCTAATGTGTTTCAAAAATCACATTTATTAATCTAGAGTTTTGATTGAGTTGAAACTTTCATGGTAGGTAGATCATGGCATTAGGTAACTACCATAAAAATTTCAACTCAATTGGATTTGTATTTTATGAGTATTAAGAAATTATCATTTTTATTAAAATCCAAATTAATTTAAAAGTACTTATTAAATTTTGGGGATTTGTAGATCTTAGATTCCTCTCTTAAATATAAATCTAAAGAGGGGTTATTTATATTGTTTTGTCTTAATGATTAATTTTCTATGATGTTTTGAAGTTCTAATTAATTAGGTTAATTAGTTAAGATTTAATTAAGCCCTAGGTTATGAATTTTATTATTTTGTGTGATCCAAAGAATTTAATTTTTTTTTTGTATTCATTATTTAATAATACATTTTTTTAAAATCATTTAGTTGTATTTATGCAATTTTTATAATTTTAAATTAATTATTTATTTAAATTAATCAAGAAATTTCAAGAAATCAATAACTTTTAGTACATATTCCCATTTGACTTGAAATTTTTATGTTTGATGGGAAATAATAATAAGTTTAATTTTTGAAAATTTTAGCTTGATTACATTAGTATTTTGAGATTAATTAACAATTTTTTTTTCAATCAAGCTCAAATTATTCATAAAATACCCTACAAAATTTAGAGATTTTGGATTCTTTAGATTTCTCTCAAGATGTATATTTTTAGCTTAGTATTTTATTTTCTTAAATTTATTGAAGTTTTAGATATTTTATATAATTTTTAAAGCCTTAATATCCTTGATTTCTTACTTAAACAAGTTAGTGCTCACTAAACCACATTTTACACATGTTGATGCTTAATTGGGCAGCATGATGCTACCCTTGATGGTGGTGGATCACGTGGATTAATTTGGGTCATCCAATCAAAAATCAGATGATTCAAATTAAAACCAATATGTCAAAAAGAGTTTAAATTGAATTTTGCCAGATCTATTCATGATCACCCACCGATCTTAATCAAGTAAGATAAATGGTCATAGGCTCGGCTTCTCTAAGACCAGCGAATAGGGAGGGGTGAATGCCATTTTTGTCCTGCATTAATGCAATTTCAGTGATTCTTATTAGCAACTCATATTTTTCGCATCGAAAAGGCTAGAAATTGAATGAGCAACTATATTTTATGGTTAAATCCTAGATTTATGTGATTTCACTGCACAAAAGATGAAGGCCTAGGGCTTGGCTATGGTTTGAGTTGTTTACCTTACTCAAGTCATTATTGAGTAGATTTCTCATTTCAAAAAGCTTCCTTAGGTCAAGATGATGATTTGGGATGTTTTTATTTACTTTCCTTCCCATGGATTGCTCTAACAACAAAGAGCTATTGTCCCTCGCCAGAGTTTGAACAAATTCAGTGGTTTTGAGGTCGAAAAAGATGGGGAATTACTCAGTTTCACTCCTATATGATGTGAATGTGTAGGGTGCTTCAAAAGTGAAAGAAGAAGGCTCTTTTTCTTTCTTTATGGTTGTCCAACTAGTATGGTTGGTCAACCATAAAGAAAAATGGTACTTGCCACTTGTTGGATTCGATGGTTACTTGAACGAGAATGCTCAAGTTAAACAAGCGGATGAATGGGAGAAATGTGAGAGATAATAGTGGTTTTAGATTTTCTTTCAATTTTATTCTTCTATTTTCTCCCTTTGTTGACTTTGGTCCCATTGCACGCATGTTGAGATATTAATCAAAATCTCACTAAGATTTAGGGGAGTCAAATTTTGACTAGACATGACAACTCCACTCAAACCCAATTTAAAAAATGAGTTCAGGTTAACCTAATTATTTTTGAGTCAAGTTCGGATCCAAGTAATTGACCTATTTAATATTTTGGGTCAAGTTGACTCGCCAAGTCAAAATTAACTTGATTTTCTTCAATCAATTCAAATTTGACTCAATTTTGACCCACAAACCTGAAATTTGACTCAATTTTGACTCACAAACTTGAAATTTGACCCAATTTTGACTTGATTTTGATTTTATATGCATGTATACATAAATCATTCGGATCATGTTCGAGTCAATCAAGTTGAAAGTTGGACGGGTTTGAGTTGAAGATTTTAACTCATTTAATAAATGGGTCAGGTTTGAGTCAACCTTATTTGAGTCAGGTTAATTTTTAGTTAGACTTGAACTTGACCTGCCAACCCAAATTGACAACCCTACTAAAAGTTGATAAGGTATGGAATGCCATAAACTAATTTAGCATTAGTCTAAATGTCAAGGCATTAGGTTGACTCAACTTGACTCACTTGAGTTGGGTTTGGTCATGTAAGTTTTATTAGGCCAATCAAGTTAGGATTACGTTTAAGTTATGTCTAACCAATCATTTGAAGCATTTGGGATTATTTGATTTGAATTAATTTGAGCTTGGTTTGGTTTACTTAAGTGATTCAAATTTATACAAATGACCCAAGAGATCATTTTAGACATTGACTAAGCTTTAATTTTGTTTAATGAGTTATTAAGATGATTGAAATAATTTTTTTTACAATTGGTTTTGGTTTAATTTTGGATTTAGCCCAAGTTTGACTAATTAAGTCAATTTTGGTTTATTGGCCAAATGAGTCAAATGTTTGCTGATGGCATTCTTCTTATTGATAAGACTGGAGAGAGTCTAAGAGAAACTTGAATTATGAAGGTCAACCTTAGAGTCTAAAGGTTTTCATTTAAGTAGATCTAAAATAGAATATGTGGAGGGTAATTTTAGTTGTAGAAGTTATAGTGGAAATATTGTGACATTAGGTGAACAAGTCATTAAAAAGAGTGAGCGATTCAGATATCTAAGCTCTATTGTTTAAAATGATTGTGAAATAGATGGAGATTTTATTAGTAGAATTCAAGTTTGATGGTTGAAGTGGAGGAATGCATCTGGCTTGTTGTGTGATAGAAAAGTACTGCTTAAACTTAAGGAAAAATTTTATAAGATGGTGGTAAGACTTGCAATGATTTATGATATAAAATGTAGAGATGAGGATGCTCGAGTGGATGAGTGGCTTTACTCTTAGAGATAAAATTCGAAATGAATATGTTCTAGAAAAAGTTGGAGTAGTTCCAGTGGCAAATAAGATTAGAAAGAGTGTCCTTAGATGGTTTGGCCACATAAAGCGTCAGATGTCTGATGACCTGGTTAGGAGTATAGATGTATTAGGCTTTCCTTATATTAAAAAAGGTAGAGGTATACCTAAAAGTTCTTGGTTAAGAAGTATAAAAAATGACATTAGTATACATAAATTAAGTGAGAATTTGACACATAATAGGATAAAAAGGAGAAGAAGGATTCATGTAGCTTACATAGTGGGATAAAGGCTTGTTGTTGTTGTTGTTGGCCAAATGGGTGAAATTGGGCCTAAAGAAAGATTAGGTTGGGTTTAATTATACATTTAAAGTATTTTGGAATTTTTAAAATGGTTTAATTTTAATATAATTTGATTTTAACTCAATAGGATCTATTTAGGTTAAGTAGCCAAATTAACCAAATTAAGCCTCAATTGAATTGAGATTTGGACTTGTTTGAGTTACATGAATATTTAAATCTTTTGGGAGAGTTTAATTTGATTTGGGTTGTGGGTCCCACATAGATAAATATTAGTCAAATGGCTTAATTAGTCAAATTTAACACCAATTAAATTTAAATTTGTGTTTAATTAAACTTGAATAATAATTTTATGCTTTAGATTGATTCAATTTGATTTGATCTTGATTTAATTTGATTGAATAATATCTAAATGAACCAGTTTGATTTAAATACTCAAATTAACTTGGTTATGAGCCAATTGAATTTAGATTTTGGTTCAAATATGTTTCATTTAATCTTGTTGAATTTTGGGGTGTCTGATTTTATAGATATATTTGAGCTAGGTTGGATCTTGGTGAGGCCTACTAGTCTTGATCTAAGTCTATTAATGGGATTTGATTTCAATTTAGTTTTAGTTTATATTTGAATTATGAATTTCATTTTATTTTTTTTCGATTTTAATTTCAATTTTATTTGTTTTAATTTGTCATTTAGCCACTAATAAAGTGTATCACGTATCCAAGCAAGGAAGTCCTTAGTCAAGAATTGAAATAAAAAATATTAAGAAGAGAATGGGTGTTAGACTCATTTAAAAATGAGGTCAACACTCATTAGCTAATCCTATGATCTTCAAAGAGTTTATCAAGTATCTGTGGTAGTATTTACACCATCTAACAACTTGTTGTTATGTAAAAAATCTTTAGCCTATTAATGAATAACTTATTAAGTTGGAAAAAAAAGTATTGAATGAACTAAACAAATAATTATTTTAATAAACAAAAAAACATAGCTTATTTTTATACAACAACAACAAGCCTTAATCCCACTAAGTGGGGTCGGCTAAGTTACATGAATCCTTCATCTCCATTATGTCCTATTATGTGTCAAATTCTCATTTAATTTGAGTATACTAAGGTCATTTTTTATACATCTTAACCAAGTCTTTTTAGGTCTACCTCTACCTTTCTTAACATAAGGCAAATCTAATGCATCCAATCTCCTAACCGGGTCATCGGACGGCCGACATTTTATGTGGCCAAACCATCTAAGGCAACTCTCTCTAATCTTATCTGCCACTAGAGCTACTCCAACTTTTCCCGAACATACTCATTTCGCATTTTATCTCTAAGAGTTAAGGCACTCATCCACCTGAGCATCCTCATCTCAGTAACACTTAACTTAGTCTTATGCTTCTCTTTTATTGGCCAACATTATGCACTATAAGTCATTGCAGGTCTTACCACCATCTTATAAAATTTTCCTTTAAGTTTAAGTGGAACTTTTCTATCACACAATAGTCCAGATGCATGGCACTTCAACCATCCAACTTGAACTCTACTAATAACATCTCCATCTATTTCACCATCATTTTGAACAATAGAGCCTAAATATTTGAATCGCTCACTCTTATTAATGACTTGTTCACCTAATGTCACAACACTACTACTAGAACTTCTCCATATATTCAGTTTTAGATCTACTTAAATGAAAACCTTTAGACTCTAATGTTGACCTCCATAATTCAAGGTTCTCTTGGACTCCCTCTAGTCTTATCAACAAGAAGAACGCCATCGACAAAAGCATACACCAAGGTACATCTTCCTATAAATGCCTAGTAAGAACATCCATAACTAAAGAAAAAAAGGTAAGGGCTTAAAGCTGATCCTTGATGTAATCCAATTGAAATAGGAAAATATTTTGTCAATCCTCCTTGTGTTTGGACACAAGTAATAGCTATAGTATACATATCCTTAATTACTTGAATATAACCAATATTAACTCCTTTCTATTCTAAGAACATCTCTTGAAACTTTATCATAAGCTTTCTCTAAATCAATAAATATCATATGTAGATCCTCCTTACTTTCTCTATACTTCTCCATCAAATCTCTTAACAAATGTATAGCATCCATAGTAGATCTCTGCATGAAACCAAACTGATTGTGAGAAACTTTTGTATCACATTGTAACCTATGCTCAATTACTCTCTCCCATAATTTTAATGTATGACACATTAACTTAATTCCTCTATAATTTGCACACTCTTGTGCATCACCTTTATTCTTATATATAGGAACCAACAAACTCTTTCTCCACTCATCTAGCATCTTTTTAGTCTTTAAAATAACATTAAAAAGATTTGTAAGCCAAGAAATTCCTTGATCTCCTAAACATTTCCACACTTCAATTGGAATATCATTAGGTCATACTATTTTTCCACATTTTATTTTCTTTAAAGCTTCTCTAACTTCAGATCTGCTAATACCATAAAATTCTCTATTTATGCTTAAGGGTATTAAGGTTGCTAAAATCAATTGTACTTTCAGATCCTTCATTGAAAAGTTTATCAAAATACCTCATCCACCTATTTTCAATATTCTTTTCTAAGAAAAGCACTTTATTATTTTCATCCTTAATACACGTCACTTGAACTAGGTATTTACTTCTCCTATCTCTTTGGTTGGCTAACTTATACATACATCTTTCAACTTCTTTGCTATCTAATTTATTGTATAAATCACTAAAAGTTAAATTTTTTGCATCATATATTACTTTCTTAGAATCTCTACATATCATTTTATATCTCACCCAATTCTCCGAGTTTTTATATCTAAACCAAGTTTTATAATAATGCTTCTTATTTCTTATCTTTTCTTGCACACTCTGACTCCACCACCAACTATTTTTATTAAAAGAAGTTTTTCCTTTTGATTCTCCAAGCATATTTTTAGAAACTTGTTTAATTTCACTTGCTACTTTTTCCCACATAATATTAGCTTCCTTATAAACATTCTAAATTCTATGCTCTTATAGTTTGCTCTTAAAAATATTTTTTTTTTGTTCTTTAAGTGTCTCCATCTAATCGTAGAATAATAATTTGATTTATTTTTTCTCTTACAATCTTTTATCTTAAAATCTAAAACTAACAATCTATGTTGGGTACTTAAACTTTCACTTGGAATGACCAATCTTTAATCTAATCTATTTTTCTTATCAATAATCAATTTATGTTTTTCTAAATCTATTTTTATAAGTAATAATATGTTCATCTCTTTTCTTAAATAAAGTATTAGCAACTACAAAATCATAAAAAGGTAAAATCTAATATAGTCATCTTCTTTATTAATCACTCAAATTAATCATCATGAATGTTTTAAAATCTTCTACCACTTCTATGTTCATTTAAATCTCCTCAGATAAATATTTTTCTTCAAGAGGTATCTTTTGTATTAATCCCTCTAATTCATTCCAAAAATTTTCTTTGAGCTTACATCCAAACCTACTTGAGGAGCATAAACACTTATAACATTGATAATCTTAGTATCAACAATAATATTTAAAGCTATAATTCTATCTCCACATCTATTAATATTTATAACATTATCTTTCTAATTTTTATCTATAATCACACCAACATCATTTCGAGTTCGACTTCTACCTGAATACCAAAGTTTAAAACCTAAACTATCAATCCCCTTGGCCTTAACCCATTTAGTTTCATGAACACATAAAATATTTATCTTTCTATGAACCATAATATTTACTAATTCCATTAATTTATATGTAAGAGTACCTATATTCCAAGATCCTAACCTAATTCTAGTTTCATGGGCTAACTTCTTTGCCCGCATCCGTCCATAATGTGGGAACCCTTGCTTATTTAACACTGCAGCAGATGCGTATATTTTTTCAAGTAAACCATACAGTAGCGTCGTTCAGGGGGGCATTAACACAATGATTTAAAGAATTCATGTCATGATTATTTCGACAAGTTTTACGCTAGCTGTCGACATAGCTTATTTTATGAATAAAATAATTTAAAATATTAAAATAAAACTCTAACATAATTATATATTAAATAAATTTGTAATAGAGTCTTAATTAATATATTATATAATTTTGATTGAATTTTTAATAAATTTATTTAAATTTTCAAATAATATTATATATTATCATAAACTAATAGAAAACCATGCCATGCTATCAAGACTAATTAATCAAACGATCATCAATTAGTTGTACTTGATCAGAAACATGTCGAGAGTATTGGTCAATTTTATGAGTGTTGGTGAGCCAGCTCAAATTCAGCTCGATAAATAGCTCGTAACCGAGCTTAATAAGCTAACAATCCTAGCTCAAGTCAGCCCCGACTCGACTCGTTAGCAGCTCGATTGATAAATATTAATATAAAATATACTTAAATATATTAGAATTTAATAGTTATAGAATTATTAAAAATATTTAAATTTTACATCTCATTTTTTATTATTTTCCTTCTAATTTTTACATTTTTTTTATATTTTATTATAATAATTGCTCAAATTAGAATTATTTTATCCCTTTTATACTCGAACTCAAACTCATAAAATAAAACTTAAGCTCAAACTCCATAAATTAATCAATCTCTAATTCAATTTAAAGGTTACTCAAATTCGAGTGGACTCGTTTGCAGCACTAGTCGATTTGGTTCCCTACTTAAAGTTCGTCATGCCTCAATTAATTTGCGGACTTATTGTCATAGTTTCCTTTGCCGATTGTCCTCGGCAACTGATGGAGAAGACCAGTTAGCAGCAAATGATATATCGTCTGCAATAAAACTTCTCCAGCTCGATCCGCCTCGTAATCCGGTCGTTTCCTCCTCTTCGATTCTTCCTCTCGGTATGATTTCTTTTTCAGACATCAAATCGTTCTGAACAATCCTTTTGCATACTAGTGTTTTGTGTTAGGTTTCTGTTTTAGATATGATCATGGGCTTCAAAACACCTTACTGGTTCTTAGTTAGGGTATTATAATTTGTTGATGATTTATTATCTATTTATATGTGGGTAAAGATGTCATTGATGTGGTTAGTTTTTAGAGGTTTTCCTTTTGTTTTCTCAGGAACTTGTTTTAATGGCTTCCTTTTAATTAGAATAAGGTTTGGTATTGGCAACGATATTGTCAGGTTAGAAAAAGACCAAGCTAGTTTGCAGTCTATTCCAATACTGCTTGGCTCGGATTTCTAATCAAGGCATTTGAATATGAAGTAGACATGGCAATAGAAGAAAGGGATGAAAAGACAATAAGAGTTAGATGCGGCACAAGGAGCTATAACTTTTTCTGCCTGATCAATTGTTTGTAAGTTGGAAAATGAAATAATTCAATTCGATCTTTAAAATTGCACGGCAGGAACTTTTTTTGGTTCATATTTCGAGCTCGTGGGAATATTACCACCGGTCACATAAGTTTTTAGTGCTCATTAGTGGCAAGCCGAGGAGGCTACTTAGGGGAGATCTAGAATTATGCATGAAATCACTCACATATAATTGAAATTTGTGTTTCATAATTTAAGTATCTGTTCCTTTTAACGAGAATTAATATACGTGAAAATTTTATGCATATGATAATTTATTGGTTGCCTATAAAAATTTGCCTAGGAACTCAAAATCAATGAAAATCATTCATCAATTGAAAAATTACACCCTATTGGAAAACTCAGATTGCATTAGTTTTAACTAAATCTAATCATGCTAGCAAACATAGAATTAAACAAATATAGAATAGAAAAACTTCAACTAAATAAATTGCCACATTCGTAATTTCCAATAAAAGGAGATGGTTGTCTTTGGAGGTCTATATTCTCCACTTGCACCATGCTAGAAAGATTCACATCCAATTATAACTCGAGCACATAGAGGAAATAAAAATACTTGAAGTAAATTATTATTGGAATTGATGTTTAGATAACTCACATATCTTTTATTTATAATTATAAAATTGCTCCCCCAAAAAAGGAAAGAAAAGACAACATCTATGATTCATTTGAGGCATTTAAAACTCTTGGTGATCTTGCTCGGAAACAACCTATGGAAGACTCACATGGGATCTGCTTGATAGGTTGGTACGATTAAGTGATCGCAAAATCAGATAAATGCAAGAGCTATTCTCATAGAAATCTTGCATTATAGGAACTCATATGGAGAGTTAGCATGCATCATAAGTAGAAAAAGCATGTGAAAGTATAGGTGGATGGAAGCCGCGAATATCTAGTAGCTCGAGGAGAGAGAACCAAATTGGACTAGTAAAGGCCCAAAACACCAAACCATGGAGAAAAAAATGGCACGATCTAATTAAAGACCAATACAACACACCACAAAGCAATGGATAGAGGTTATACAAGGCTAACAAGTTTTTATCAATGCCAAAATTATGAACCAAAATGAACTAGGGATTAGAGAGTGGAATTCCAAGTGAATGAAGCCAAATCATAAAATGGGTTTAGAATATCAGAGAGCACATGTTGTCATAGTAGTCATTATAGGCATAAATAAGCATAAATTGAAATATAGAAAACTTACTAAAATAAAATCAACTTAAATAAATCAGTGTTTAGATCTTCGATTTGCTCATTGCAGCAAACATGTTTTGTATTTTTGGTAGGTACAAACTTTGACATTTAAATTGTGTGTTGTTAAGTGCAATTACGAAGCCATTGCTCAATAGAAATTACTAAATTATATTTTAAAACTTTGAAATGGAGAAATATTTTTACTAGTTATACTAAGGATCTTCGTTTTTTTATTTATTTTTTTATTCTTAACAGGATAATTAACTTTGTTAAGGAAATGTGTTAGCGAAATTTGTGTATATTTTGAAAAATGGCTATGTCCTGGAGGTTTATTGCAAAAATGAGGGAATGAATGATAATTTATTTCTTAATGAAAGTTTGAGTTGTTTTTGAAATTTTAAATTCAAGATAAATTATAAAGCAGGTCAAGTTGGGCAACTAGTATATTGTATTGAGTTGTGTGACTTCCCATCTATATAACATAAGAAAAAATAATTGTTTTTAATATTTTTAGATTTATCAATTTTATTTTGATTTTAGATTTATTTTAAAATTTAAATTATCATGAACTGTTCTTTTTGATAATATCAGGCTTAATGTGGAATTATTTAAAGTTTAATTTAATTTTAGGTATTATTAGATTTGATTTCAAACTATTTAGTCTCCTCTTTGTAACTATATTTTTTTGAATAGAGATTATGATTTGTAATTGGGATTATCATTAAATGAAGTGAAATGAAAGTTTCACCTTTCTCTCTCTTTTAAATTTGAACAATCAATTTTCTCTTCTCTTTACACTGTCCTAACTCAACCTTGCCCTAACTATTTTGTCGCTCGGCCAGAGTCTATATGTGGAACATACACTTGTAGGATTACATCCACAAACATATTCAGTATCTACAAACTGGTTATGGTTAAAATTACGTGAGCAGTAATTTGTAGAAATTGGATCAGTGATCGAATATGAAGGCCAATCATGTATTGCATATAAAGCTTGTATAAATATCTATATTTTGATATACAGTAAACAGTTCACTGATGCAAAGTAAAGAGAGATAGGTGAGGAGGAGAAAGATACATAAGAAAAGAGGAAATGAAAGATTAATTATTACATCATATTTGTGTCTGAGTGTCCTACCCATGTCTAGTGATGTTTAGTCTGCGTTTGGCATGCTTATTTCAACTTGAACATGCTATTCTTTGCCCTAAATTACCGTACCTTGTCAGCCTCCAGGAATTTTTACGGGTTTTCAGTCTGCTTGACTTGTATAGCTGTTAAACAAGGTGGGTTTGTTGTGGCCACATATGGGTCAAGTTTGGGTGTGCAGTGCGGGGTTGGGGGTGATGGCTAGTCCGTGTGGCAATGGCAGTTGTTCCTTGAGATGCGCTGGATTTATATCATGTTTACTTTGTTCTTTTATGTGATTCTATTAATTTAAATCAAGTTTTGTGCCATTTAAAAATTAAATGATTCTTTCTGAGGTTTTGTGAAGTGTTATTTATTTATTTATTTGGTTCTTGATGAAACATCATGAATAAGTTTATTTATCGTGTTATCTAGTTAGCTAACTTCACCTGCAACCTCAAAGTACTACTAAGTGTACTCTGTTGCTAGTTCTCACACTTGCTAGAATTTGTGTGTTTCGTGATATCCATTATAGCCTGTCAAAGTAGGACAGTGTCTTTTCATATGAATGAGTTGGCCAGTTTTTTATGTGCTACCTCAAAAATTGATGAAAACATGCATGTTTTTAAGTTTCTCTTGACACACACACATACAGACATACATATATATATATATATATATATATATATATATATATATATATATATATATATATATATTGCTTAATTGATACTTATTTGCTGCAAATGAATCTTCAGATTTACCATTCAGGAAGAAGAAGCCTCGAAGGCTAGTTAGTTTGTGTCTTGGAATCCTTGGTCAACATTTAGAAGATATTATTGCAGACATATCGGAAATTGCTGCAGAATTTCCGCCTGATATCAAGGTTCTAATGAAATGAAGAAGTGATGATTTTATTTTTTTTATTAATATTTTATTATCTGTCAGTTCATTTAAATCTTCTTTTTTCTTCTCAACGTTTATTAAATCTGGGTTAGTAACTCTGTTTTTTATATGAAAAGCACATAGTCTTGTTTAAATCTATTTGAAACGTACTTGTATTCACACTAAGGCATGAGCATATCTGGAAGTCTAATCTGTTTATTTAAGATATCTGGGAACGCATTCATGTACTTCCTTATTGATCATGCACTTAAGTATGCACAAATATATGTTAGATTTAAGCTCTAGTTGGCATGGTTTCCCTTCATTGATATCTGCTCAGCAGGTGATGCTTGCAATCGCTGCAAAAAGCAGAATCCTGGGAAGCATTTGCCCTTTTGTAGGTACAGCTCGTGAAGTCAATAATTTTGACATTGAGTAAACCCTTGGAGCCATGACAAACAAAGCTCGTGATTCTGTAGTCGTGCCAAACAAACGTTAAGCTGTCACTTTTAGCTTGGTTCATCCTTTTTGTTGTCCACCATGAGCAGAACTTCTATGAGGAGACAAATTTCGTTGGTTTCATTGATCAAATGCTGTTGTTGTTTTGTTTTGAATGCTCAAACTTCGTTTATGAATGCATTTCTGTATTACAATGAGATGCAATCTCCTTTTACACCTGATTGGGCCTAATTTTTCTCGGCTGTTGGACAATTAAAAAATGATATGGCATATAATATGGTGAGTTCAAATGGTTGAAAACTTGGAAGAAGAGGTTTATGATGACAATGATGAAAATGCTATGTAGTTCATATCTAGTTCAGATCATAAGCTATAAAACAACTTAAATAGCATGATACTTTCCTATCTGTATGCTTAATGTACTTGAGTTTGTTTGGCATCATTTAGAAGAATCTTTTATAAGCAATGGTATCTATGAGATACTGTATGACATTTTTTTTCCCTTGAATTTATTCTGCTTTTAGTGCATTTGTTAGCTTTGGGTTTCAACTATGCGCAGTTGGTACTGTTGGCAATTGCTAGGAGGAGACAATTACTTAATGACGACGTACTTTTTGCACTAGCTGAAAATTTATGGGAGATTTTAGACGTCTCTGGTTCTGATGTTTCTGATGTTGGCTTGTCAAAAGTGTCTCAGATATGCACCAAATTGCGAGCTGTTGATATAAGGTATGGAGCTGGTTTGCACTTTTTCTATGTTTTCTAAAAGATTCCTAGTTATTGTCCTTTTTTCGCTTATTTTATTTCATTTCTCCATTTATTTTTATGTTACAGTTCTTGATTTTAAGCTTTCTTGGTGGTGGTTAGTTTATCTGTTTCATTGCAGTTTTATCAAAAGTTCTCTTATTTTAGTGGATTGTTAAATCGCTAAATTACTCTCAAATTTGCATGGTTTAGTTAAGTGGCCGTTTGGGATCACTTATGTTTTTTTGTTTTATATTTATATTTATTTGTTTATATTTTGTTTCAAAATAAAATATGTTTGGTGGTAATTATTATTTTTAAAAATACTCAAAATATCTAAAAAAATATTTTGATTACTTTTTAAAAAGATATTATTTATTTTTAAAATAAAAAATAAAAACACTTAAAAAACACACTAAGGACCTATTTGAGATCAATTTTGTTTTGTATTTTTTTATTTTTGTTTTTATGCTATTTTTAAAAAATATGTTTGTTTGATGTGTTTTTTAGGTTTTTTTTTTTTCAAAAATAAATAATATTATTTTTAAAAACACTTAAAAATAGTGTATAAGTATTTTGGAGTGTTTAACAATAATCATCAAATATGTCTTACTTCGAAAAAATAAATATAAATAAAATAAAATAAAAACATAAAATAAATGTGATTCCAAATAGATAAACATAATTTTAAAAATAATATAAAAACAAAAATATAAAATACAAAATAAAATTGATCTCAAACTTCCTTTTAATTTTTTTGCATTTTTGGCTTCTATTGGGAAGCCTGAAGTTGTAGAATCTCTTTTGTTTTTTGTGCAGCCGGTGCGACAAAATTACTGTTGCAGGTGTAACAGACCTCTTTCATCACTGCCCTTCACTGGCAACATTGAGATGCGGGTAAGAATAATTTTACTTACAAAAACAGAAAAAAAAAAAAAAAAGGAATTGCTAGATTTCTGTGTTATGATCTGGTGCTGGCAAAGTGATTTGTTGCTAGAATTAGAGAGAAAAAAAGTGATATCGTCCTGTCTAAGACTCTTCAAATCAAAGTAGTTGCTACTACCCACCGTCTCTTAGCTTGGTTGGTGGGTGTGCTCGGAACCTGACCGAGTTGAATATTCTCCAGGCGGGCTTATGCGTAATAGGAAATTAAGTGGGGTGCGTGTGGGTGATGAATGTATTAGGCTCCATTGAGATTAGTCGATAATCCCATAGATGGGTGGGGTGTTGGGTGGATACCCATTCAAAAAAAAAAAAAGTAGTTGCTACTTTTTAAGAAAGATAGTATTGTACGATGTAGATTGTAGCTTCACATAATTTGATTAGAATTACTTTTATATAACAGGATATGAACAAAGATTAAATGCGATGATTGCAGAGGAAGCCCAAGGAGTGAATTTACCGCACGCAGATGCTTGAGTATCTTGAAGCCTAAATTAGATAATGTGGATGGAGAATCATGGGAGGAGCTGGACAGCATGGATATTGGCAATGGCGCTCAATCACTGCGTTGGCTTGTGTGGGTAAGTATTCTAGCAGCTAGTGAAAGAAGAGGCAAATTATGCATTAATGGAGCTGTATACATGCATGCAAAAAGTTTGTAACAAAATAATCAAACTAATGCGTCTAAAAAAGTGTCTTAAAATGAGAATTATAATTGATTTTTGCTTGGATCAAGCGCTAAATGAGTTAACTTGATCTTACTTTTTAATTACATATACACAAATAAATACCACTATATCTCATGCATATCTTAATAAGGTGTTATTTTGTGCACTTAATGCTTTTATTGCATTAACATTTCGTTCTCCACTGCCTAAACAAACAGTTTATACGTTTTTCATATTCTCATTCATGTCACTTTCTTAATTCTGCAGCCTAAGATTGATAAAGATTCAAAAGAGAGCTTGGCCACTGAATGCCCTCGCATCTGCGTGAACCCACAAGGATCTATTGGCCTTCGGGGATTCGAGTTCCCATCGAAGCCATGCACTCTGTAGCACTCGACCATGACATTGTGGAGGACATTGATCCCAAGACATGGGCAGTTTCAGGCATCAGCCATGCTCAGAAAATCTCTGTTGCATCCGCGGAAGATGAGGCGCCGGAGATGAGCATCGCAGAGAAGTTCAGATTGGCGTTCATGGAGAGGGATGCCAGGTTAGCTCCAAAGAGGGCAAAGAATGCAAGGCAGCATAGGAGAAGGGCAGAGAAGGAGCTGCTGATGAGCAGCACGAGCGCCAAGTCCCTTGCTCTGGCCTCTCAAGCAGGTAAGTTTCTTCATAACAGAAGCTAGTGATAAATATGGTAGAGACAATATTTACTATGTGCTATGTGAAACACAATATTTGTGGACTGCGTTGTGCAATTAAGATTGTGGAATAGATATTGCTATTATTTTTTTAAATGAGACTATTTTTGCAATTCTAAGTGAATTATTTTTGTAGCAATATGATCATTATTTTATAAATTTATAATCAGCTAAATGAGATAACTTAAGTTATGAAATGTTTGTCAAGTTTTATTCTTGAAATTGTTAGAATTTTTTTTGTAAGGTCTACATCATGTGATTAAAAGAAATTAATTATTTTTTTAAGTTTTTATTATATAAAAAAAAACAAATTCAACCTATATGGCAATGGGCATACTTTTTGTAAAATATATTTACTTTGATGATAATAAATTTGCATTGTAAAATTAAAATTTTAAGAATTATATATAATTAATGTTGCTTTTAAACAATTCACATTGTATGCCACAATATATAAAAAGGCAAAGCAAGTGATATTACTTAAACCATTAATTTTTTTTACAAGTTTGAATAATATATAGATGTTTGGGGTTCTCTAAATGATAAGAGTGTTGTTGAATTTTTCATTTGACATTAGTTCATAGGTATCTAATTTTATGTGATTTTTTTATTCTTTAAATTATTTAAGAAATAAGTGGTAGAGCTTGAATCTCATTCAAGAGAAATACAAAACATAAAAATAACTAATAAATTACTTTGAGTCATAGAATACCTCAATTATATATTAATATTATTGATAGAGGTGGGTGAGCTTTTTAGTAAGATTAATAGAACAAAAAGGTGATGGATCTTTAGGTTAACACCTAAAGATAAGTTTTGAAATTTCTTCGGCAGTATAATGAACGGTGTAGGATGGTATGATTGTGAGAACATTTAAACTAGTTTAGTTTCAACTGATTTGAAATATCACTTTAAGGAATAGACTTGAGTGATCGGGGGAATGAGAAGTTTTATATAAGCATAAGAAGGTTGGAGTAGCTCCAATGATATATAATAGTGAAGCTTAAATCCAACTAAGTTGGCAAAATACTTAAAAAAATAGTTACATGTAAGTTGTTAGTTTAACAGTGACTTTTAAATTTTTATAAGTCACCATCAAACCTAAATTACAATGGGTAGCAGATTAACTTAACTGATTAGCGTCACGTCAGTTGGCGTGCAAAGTGTTGGACGGAGATCATGAGCTTTTAGGACATTTTTTTTTGGCAGAACACAGACCACAATTAAAACGTACTTGTGGAATGACTTTTCAAAATCCTATTGAACTAGAGTTTTAGATTTTGAGGTTGTTTGATTGTCTAAAAAAATAATATAATATAAAATAAATATAATATAAAAGAAATGTAATATATTTAGATTATTTTACTTATTTGATTGAAAATTCTACAAATATATGAGTTTGCTTTTTTTATTTGATAAAATAAATATTATGAAAAATATTTTTGAGATTGTGGTATAGCTGGCCGTGATGGTGGTCGGCAACGATAATACTTTACACTTGGTCGGTGTATTTGGAATTCGCCCAAATCAATTGAATTTTAAATACACCAAAATTAACTTTTACAATGTATTCTAAATACATTACATTATCTTGAAAATTTTATTTTAGAGCATGTCAAACACAAAAAAAAAGTTAAAATTCCTGTATTTACTTTACTTTATACTCGAAATTCTTCCTTCTTAATCAAACACTTTCATAATATAAATTTGAGGTATTTTATCACCAAATTTTTATATATTTTTATATCTAAATTTAATATTTGATATATAATATCTAAATCTTTAATATTATATCAAAAAAATCATTGTTATAAATTTTTAAAGGTGAAATACATAATTTCAAGTATAAAAAAAAAATGCTATATTTGTAATTATAAAATTTTAAGTGTGAAATATTATAAATGCATAAGAATTATGTGCTATGCATATAAATTTTCCAATAAAGCAAAAAAAAAAATACCAAAAAGTAAGAAGCCCTAAGTCAAAGTTCAAGTGAGTTTTGGTGAGTTTCAAATGTATTAGGATTTTAATGTGCTTATAATCTAAAAGATTGACTTGATGCGAAGAGTCTAATACAAGCAAATGTACTTAAATTTGAGGAAGAATGTGAAAAAAGTGCCCAAAAGCATAATAAAATTTTTTAAAAATACTTTTAACGACCAAATAAACTTTGAATTTAACCTATTTACATTTAAAATGGTTATCTCATTGTGATGATTTCAGTGATGGTAATAATAAGCCCTCTTTTTATCATCTCTATAGCCTGACAAATAGGGTCGTTAAACCAATAATAATCCAAAACTTAAATTAATTAATCACCTAATTATATTAATATAATGTAAAATGTTAATCACTTAAGAGTTAATTATAAATGATGAATTGAATTTTTAAAAATATTTATAAATTAAAAATTAATTTAAATGCTTTGTAGAAGAGTTAATTATAAATAATTATACTTTAAATGAATTATGCCAATAACAAGCAACAATAAAGAAAAATAAAGATATAGAAAATATCAAAATAGAACACAGATTTTACATGATTTATCTTATGAGAATATCTTCACCAATTAGAGGTTGTGTAAAGTCTTTCTTGATCAGATTTCTACCACAAAATTTTGAGCAGATTTCTACCAGAAAATTTCCAACAAATGTTTTCATCAGAAATCTGTCTGAAAATAACTTTCGATGGACAATTTTGAAACAAGGATTTACTGACGGATTATTTTCCGCTAGAAATCAAACTTTCTGACTGAATTTTTTGCTGGAAATTCGGTATTTTCTTGTAGTGTCCTCCAAGTGAAGTATATGTTGGTTCATTCTATTTGATAGAGAGCCAAGCTTGTACTTTTTACTAAGGAAGTCATTTTTATGTATGTTGTTCATCATTTTAGAAAAAAAAAAAAAAGATTTGTCCTTATGGAGAGAAATTTATTTCTATATATGTTAGTTAATCTTATTAAGAAGGAGCTTGTCTTATCCTTCTAGGGAAGAAGTCATTTCTATGTTGGCATCTCTTTATTTGGAGGTAGCAAGACTTATCCTTCTATGGAGTAAATTATTTTCACAAATGTTGGCTTAGTTTCCTAAAGAGGAAGTTAGAATTGTCCACATAAGGAGGAAGTCATTTTCTTTATATAGTGATTGGTCTTGTGGTATTTTAATTTGGAGTCATAAGAATATTATGCAGATCTTAGGGGGTACTTATTGAAGTGATTGAATGCGACATTGAGGTATGATGTACTATCTCGAAAGATAGATATATCACCATACAATAGACTTAATCACCTAATAAAGACTCTTAAGGCAGATGAGTCTTAATATATACTATAGATCTTTCCCCATGTTATATTGATAAAGTAGAGGGGGATTTATTTTAAGCTGGATTCTTTAGTTCATGGAAGCAAGCTTCCATAGTTAATTACATCCTAAGAAATGAAAATTTTCTAAAAACACTCTCGATTAAAGTAATCAATAAATATCTCCAAAGATTTCAAGGCTAAACTATTAAAGGATTAGTTATTTTAAAAATCAATTGGGAAGAGTTCAAATGGGAAGACTTATTTACGAATTTCATAAGAGAATAAGTAGTAAGTATCCAAGACATTGAGAAACCTAGTGAATATTTCAATCTACTATATGATGAGCTTTATATTTTCAAAGAGGAGAATTTATTTTGTTTAAGTTAAAATTTTAGTAAAATGATAGGACTTATGTCTCAACAACACAAGAGTTGTGAGAATGCTTAATAGATGAGGACTTATACTCGTAGCAAAAGAGATACAAGCTGCATCAAAAACTAAGTCTAAAATGCTTTAACAGAGGCTAGAAGCACGACTTAAAATCTAATCGTGGAGAATAAGATATAGTGGTTCACCTCCAAAAGAGAGAGTGGACACATCCTCTTACGGACTTATTATTGGAATATGTCACCTCCTACATTTTAAAATCATGTAGGCCGATCTTATGTAGATGCAAGATAGTTAAATTGTTATTTAATTAGGAAGAAAGCTAGAATCTTAAACTCACTCCATAAGAGACTAGATAATATTTAATATGTAAACATAACTTAGTCTAATGCTAAAAATTTATAAATTTTTGAGTTATTTTGACACATTTATTTTGGACCAAGGTTTAGGATAAATATACATACATGCATGATTTAGTTATGGGCTAAATCAGCTAGAAGACATGTTCTTTACTATAAGAGACCACTCTTAAAGGTCAAGTATGTCCCCTATCATGCAAGAGTGAAAATCCTCTATATTCAAAAATAGAGCAATATGACATGCATATTGTTATAGCATACAACCATTCAATTATGGGGTTTCAAAATCTTTTATTATCTTGTTCATATACATAGACTTTAGAGTGAGGTTGTGAGTTGCATTATAGTTTAGTTATGAGTTATTTAGTGAGAAAAATTTTTCATTTTATCCTAAAGAGCCTATCACATCCACACCACACATCAAACATAAACACTTTAAAAAACTTATAAAAATGTCATTTTTATTGCATAATCTAAACATAACCATCAAACATTTAAATTTTCATAAAAGAATAAAAGATCGGTGTGACTAGTCGCGGTATAAAAAGAAAAGAAATTGGTTATAGCTCGGCCTCTGACTCGGATTATAATTATAATAAAAAAGAAAAGCTATGGGGTCTCCAATTCTTCTCTATCCTCACTTCTTGGATTTGAATACTCTAGGCTTTGTAGTGCCTCTTAAGTATTTGTCTTCTAGCCACTACTCATCCTAAATCACATAGCATTAATCCTAATTCTATTACAAAAATTACATCTTTATAAAAAAAAAAAAATCTAACTACACCTACAAAACATATATTAGCTAAACAAACATACAAACCAAGCAGTTATATTTCACATATTCAAACTTAACCTCTGTACTTGAGTAACCAAGCCCACCTGCCATAATTAGATTATGCTTAAGGACATAAACATCACCTACAAGAAAAAACATTTCATATTCATTTATTATTACAACGGTCCCTCAAGCACAATCTCCTGCATAAGATATTATTGGACTAATAACGACTTAACATCCACTCTATACAGAAACAATCTTAACATCTAGTCTAAAATATTACACATAAAATAAAATATATCATCACAACATACACCTGTCTAACCTAATACTAAGATCAATAACTTAATATTTTAATGTGTGTGCTAAGGTTTAGTATGATCTGTCCTAATTATATTTTAGAATTAGGATTTTTTAAAGTTTAGGATTGTTTAAATTACCCATTAAGGATGATTTTACTTTAAATCTTTTAGTAACTTGATTGAGTTTTAACTTATGTATTTATTTTGTTCACTTGTTACTTAAGATCTAAACATTATGAAGAGAAAAAAACACTTAACTCTTTCATCTCTAACATAAGTTGATTTTCAAAGATAGATTATTATCTAGATAATATTTAATATGTAAACATAACTTAGTCTAATGCTAAAAATCTAACTACACCTACAAAACAAATATTAGTTAAATTGTTATTTAATTAGAAGAAAATTTAGAATCTTATTTATTTAAGACTAGATAATATTTAATATGTAAACATAACTTAGTCTAATGCTAAAATTTATAAATTTTGAGTTATTTTGACACATTTATTTTGGACCAATTTTGATAAATATATACATACATGATTTAGTTATATAAATATAGAAGACATGTTCTTCACTATAAGAGACCACTCTTAAAGGTCAAGTATGTCCCCTATCATGCAAGAGTGAAAATCCTCTATATTCAAAAATAGAGCAATATGACATACATGTTGTTATAGCATACTACATTCAATTATGGGGTTTCAAAATCTTTTATTATCTTGTTTATATACATAGACTTTAGAGTGAGATTGTGAGTTGCATTATAGTTTAGTTATGAGTTATTTAGTGAGAAAAAAATTTTCATTTTATCCTAAAGAGCCTATCACATCCACACCACACATTAAACATAGACACTTTAAAAAATTTATAAAAATATGTCATTTTTATTGCAGAATCTAAACATAACAATCAAACATTTAAATTTTTATAAAAGAATAAAATTGTGACCAAATATTTAAAAAAGAAAATTGGTTATCTATTTATAGATTATAATTATAATAAAAGAAAAGCTATGGGGTCTCCAATTCTTCTCTATCCTCACTTCTTATTTGAATACTCTAAATATTAGTCTCTTAAGTATTTTGTCTTCTAAACTCATCCTAAATCACATAGCATTAATCCTAATTATTACAAAATTACATCTTTATAAAAAAAAATCTAACTACACCTACAAATAATATTAGCTAAACAAACATACAAAAAATTATATTTCACATATTCAAACTTAGTGTATAAATAAATAATTAGATTATGCTTGGGATATAAACATCACTACAAGCAAAAACATTTCATATTCATTTATTATTACAAATCCCTCAAGCACAATCTCTATAAGATATTATTATTTACTAATTATTATCTAAATCCTATATAAAATATTACACACAAAATAAAATATATCATCATAACATACACCTATCTAACCTAATACTAAGATCAGTAACTTAATATTTTAATGTGTGTGCTAAAGTTTAATATTATATGTCCTAATTATATTTTAGAATTAGGATTTTTTAGAGTTTAGGATTGTTTAAATTACCCATTAAGGATGATTTCACTTTAAATCTTTTAGTAACTTGATTGAGTTTTAACTTATGTATTTATTTATTTTTTTCACTTGTTACTTAAGATCTAATCATTATGAAGAGAAAAAAACACTAACTCTTTCATCTCTAACCTAAGTTGATTTTCAAAGATAGATCATTATTGTTTTAACTTTTATAAACCATTTATGAATTTTATTTTAACTTAAATTTAAATTAATCTTAATGAATTTTATCCATACATGAAAGACATCTTAAGACCAATGAAATTAAACCATCATCACAAGAATAATACTGCAATACTTCCTTTCATTATCAATAATATCCACATTCTTTTCTTTTTAGTTTCTTCAATTATTTGATTTAGTATATATATATATATATATATATATATATATAATAATACTCATTTTTTTCACACTTAATGAATGTTGATGCATGAATTTGATAAGAAAAAAAAAAAAGATTTTATCTCATATTTAAACATATGTAAACATGTATAAGAAATTTAGGTAAATCAAACAAGATTATCTTAAACTTTCTTGAGGCTACTTAAAACTTTATGTTCCTAAGATGTCCATACTATATACTTATTAATTCAAATACACATAAATATATATATAAACATAGAAATAAAATCATGAAAAGGATTGTATATAAATATATTTTACTTATGTAAAGATTAATGTCAAAAAGAGGGTTTCACTTTACATTCTAATATATGCATGCACATAAATGAAATTAAGTACGTATCTTTGTTAAACCAGGAAAGTGATATTATCTAAGACCTCTATAAGGCTACTTAAAGCCTAGTATTCTTGAAATGTCCAGACTATATACTTGTCAATTCAAATACATGAATACATAAGTATAAACATAAGAATAAAATCATCAATTGTTATACATAATTAGTTATTTATAATAAGCATTGATTTAAAATTCATAATTAATATATAATTTCAAAATAGTTTAAAATTTACTAATGATAATAGCCACACCGTATGATAACATTTATCCCACTCATGCAATTTAAATGCAATCATATTCTTTTAACTTTAAAATATGAATACATGAAGCAAATGACATGCAAACTTATGATAATTGAATACCACCACACAACATACTTGATTTCATTAGAACCTAAGGACAATCAAGTCAGATAAATATCTCTTAAATCTAATCAAAATTTTTTTAATATTTAATTTTAATATTCAAGTTGTTGAAACTTAAAGAGGAGAAATAATAGTTAGTGTTCAACCCATATTCATATTTGTTTGTTAATAAATTTAAAGAGAATTTAAGTAGCTTTTATTAATTAATTAAGGTTGGCCCTAATAATCCATTTAATTACCCTCTCAAAAATCTCTTAATTTGATTAATTATTAAGCAAGAGCTCAGAAATCATAATGACATGCTTGAAAAATAAAATGTGTAATATTCTAAAGATTTTAATGCAATTAAGCTCATATTTAATAAATAATTGAATTAAGAAGATTATACTAATTAATTTTATAATTCCTCACACCAATGAAGAATCATAATTTCATTAAAGATCTTTATACTAACTAAGCACTTAAAGAGAGTTAATTAAACATATTTTTATTAAATGAGTTAATTTTGATGATTTCATATTTAATTTCATCTAACTATTTAATTAAGTAATTAAGCATCTAAAGGGTAATTTTGAAAAAAAAAAAAAAAGAGGAAGAGCAATCCTAATTATTATTATTTTTTATTATCATTACTATTATAATGATTAACTAATACCCTTAAATCAATTTCATAATTTTCTTAATCTTAATAATTTCTTAATTACATAAGAGAGATAATTTGTGTTTAAAATTTGGATTCTTTTCATCTACTTAAGAAATTAGCCTATGAAAATTATGAGAGTTAGAGATCAGCACATATATTTAATATGTCAAATCTCAAATTAATTAACAAAATGATTAAAACTTAATTAAAATAATTAGTTAAACTTTTAAACCCTAATTAATCACTGCTCATTAGATGAAACCTAAAAAATTTTATTTTATTTTAGATTCTCCTTTGTTTAAGCTTTCCATATAAGGTTTATTTACATTTTCTATGTTTTTTACAATTAATTATGATTTTATAAAATTTTGTGTAATTAAAGTAATTAATTAATGCATAATTAAATTGTAATTTAATTACTTTTGTAATTTGGCATAATCTAGAAGATCTAATTATTTTTATAAGATCTCTGATGTTTATTAAAGTGATTTGAATTAATTTGAAGAATTTTTATATTTTTTAATTAATTATTAATTTAAAAATAATTAATTGCCTTTAAAAATTAATAACTCTTAAACCAAAAAGCCAATTAACTTAAAATTTTCATGATAGGTAAGAAAGAACATTAAGTTTCTTTTCTGAAAATTCAAGTTGATTGGTTTAGTATTTTAAGAATAATTAAGAAAACATAGATTTTACTAAAACTCAAATTACTCCTAAACCATACATCTAAATTTAGGAGTTTTAGGTTCATTGGATTCCTCTTGAAAAAATGAATCCATAGAGCCCTCATTTGCATTTTCTTTTATTTAATATTTATTTTCCATAATTTTTTAAAATTTATAGTCAAATATAATATAATAAATCAAAAATGAGATCTAATCATAGCCGTTCATTCTATCGAAGTAAGATGATCGATTCGGATGCTGTCTCTCTCATGGGAGGCAGACCAAATAGGGTTAGATTGATGTGATCTATCACAAACATCACTGGATCTCACGATCTTCCATCGATGTTAACCGAAAATCACTTTATTTCGTTGGAAAGAAAGAAAGAAAGTGCAATGAGATCCAAAGAAAAATCCTAGATTTGTGCAAATTTTTCACCAAACACAAACACCTATGGTTGATAAAGTTTAGAAAAGTTACATCATCGAAGCACACGTTCAGTAAATGTTAGAAGATCTCGAATCTCCTCTTTTGCCTCCCTGTGGAATGCTTCGATCGTCGTGCACCACCGTCTATTACTAAAAAAATTGGTGGCTCTTAAACTTAGAGAGCACAAGAGGTGGGAGAAGAGTCTTTTTTTTTTTTTGGTTGGTAGAAGATGTGTGTGTGTGTTTTTTCTTTTTAGAATGATAAGAATAAATGAAATGAGGTGTGTAAAAAACCCTTTCTTTTTTCCTCCATGCCACCCCTCTCCCAATATGAAGAAATAAATGTATATTTTTCCTCCTCATGCTCACTCTTTCTTTATTTTCTTGTGTTTGGCATGCTCTTTTCTTTATTAAAGCTAAAATTTTACTTGATTTGATGTATGGAGAGGTGAGTGAACTCATTTTAGGTCAAGATTTGAGTTAACTCATCTTAACCCAAATTGAGTTAAGTTGAGTCAAGTGAGTCTTGTTTGCTTGATTGATTTAAGATTAAATTTAAATTATATTAAACTAATTATTTATAATATCTAAGATTAATTAATGTAATTTAACTTAAAGCCTAAATTAACTTAATTTAACATAAATATGTCAAATTAGGGCCAATTTAGGTTCACTTGGGTCTATGGATCAAATTGACCAAATTAGATAAATTGTACCCAAATGAGAATTAAATTGAGTTTAATTAAATTTTAAAAGTGATTTATAAATTAATTTTATTTTATTTTAATTTATTTTGATTTCATATAGGTCAATTTAAGTCAATTTGGGATAGATTGATCATATTGGCTAAATTAGGTGTCATTGAGAGTTGAGACATATTCAATAATCAACTTAAGAATAATTTTAAGCATTGATTTGATTTAAATTGAGTTGAGTTAAATTTTGATTTAAACCTATTTTTGATCCAAATTAAGCTCATATGGGTTAAATGATCAATATGACCCAAATTAAAGTATGTTCAAGTTTCAATTATATTTGATTGAGTATTTAAAATGATCTGGAATAATTAATTTTAATTCATTTGAATTTGATTTTATTTTATACTTATTTTGGGCCAATTTAGACTTAATGGACTAAATCGGGGTTTACTTAGGTCAAATGACTAATTTGGTCAAATTAGACCCAAAAAAGGTTTAAATTATGTTCAAATATAATTTTAAAGTATTTTTGAATATTTAATTTAAATTAATTTCAATATATTTTGAGTTTCGGTTCAATAGGGTAAGTTTATGTTCATTTAGACTAAGTGACCAAATTAAGGTATGAGTCATCACTAGATTAAGAATTAATTAATTTAGTATTATATTATATTAATTTAATAAATGTAAATATTTAGGATGACTTAAATTGATCAAATTTTGATTAGTTTGATTTTTAGCTTGATGGAACACATTGGTCATCTCTAGGTCAAGCATATTGATTGACCACTTTGAACCTCATCTAAATTTATTTATTTATTTATTATTCATTTATACTTATGTATTGATTCTGTTCTTTTTCTTTGCTTTGATTTGATTTAATTTTGATTTTACTAGATTTTCAAGAATTTTCATGAATTTAATTGATTTTGAGCCTAAATGGTTTAATTGAGTTAATCAAACTTAATTACATTAATCTGGGTTCAGTTGAATTTATATTTCATTCTAATTTATTATCTTAATTTTTGCTTTAGTTGAGATTGTGCACTTAGCCACTAATCATAGTATCCTAAATGCCTAATTAAGAAGCTCCTAATCTAAGGTCGGAGATCCTAATTTACTGAGATTATGGTGTTATTAACCTCACTTGAGGTTAACAGAACCTTAGTGCCTAGATTAAATCCTAGGTCTAAGAGGAGGGTTGTCAACCTCAGTAAAAGTGATGTCAACATGTCCTTATAATGATGGGGTTATGCATGTTTTTTTTTTTTGGAAGAAGAGTTAAATGTCATACAAAACAAAACTATATATGTATATTTGTGACCAACATGTGTATACATTGTATAATATACCCAATATATTAAAGTTTCATTTGTTAAAACTTGACCTAAGTCCTTCAAAGGCATTTTTGAGCCATTTCATATAACTCCTCTTAACCCACTTTAGCCTGTCTTAAATTAAACCATATCAACTCTATTAGGAAGATTTGTTTGAATCCCTTGGCTTGGTTAGATATAAGCCCTATGATTGAGCCCATTGGATATAGACCCTTATAGGTCAACATGCTTCTTTATACCCGATGAAGTTGATCCATTCTCTCATAGTCCACTTAGGTTAGTCTAAGCTTACTTATATAACACTAGATTTTTTTTCCAACCTTTTGGCCAACCATAGACCATTAGTTTACTCAATTTTGACTTAATGGACCCAAAGTTAATATAATTTACTATAAATTAGCCTTAAGCTAGTTCATCTTAATATCATAGAAATCTAATGCTACTCTGACAACTTAAGTTGTCAAATTTAACTCCTGGATCAACTTTAGATATGGCCTATTAGGTCAACCTGAACCATTAACTTAACCCTAAGCAAACTAGGCTCATAGTATATGACCTTTCAACACTCTAAGCCTAAACATTTCACCTCAATGCTTTATTTTAAGGTTTTATGATCATACTAAAAAATATAAACTACCTAACCTCCATCTAAATCCACCATACATAAGCTTAAGTTGAACCCACTTGAGATTTCACTTAACCCTTAACTCAATGGACCCACATAGGCCCATCAAATCAAAGCCTTAATGGCATGGTCATATTGAGAGAGAGTCTCCAAGATAAGAAGAGTATGTGAAGGGAATTTTTAAAAAGGTTTTGACCAAGCCCTTAAGACACTTAGACCACTACACATTGGCTACCCTAAGTACCTTAGTTATAGTTTAAGAGATGAGTATTTGAAGGGAATTTTTAAAAAGATTTTGACCAATCCCTTAAGACACTTAGACCACTACACATGAGCTAACCTAGGTACCTTAGTTATAGTTTAAGAGATGATCTTGTAGCTACTAAATCTTATATTACAATTTGATGAATATATTCAAGCAAACTTGCATTAAATCTATCTTTCATTGCATGCATATCCTATGTAATGCTCCCTATGATCCTACCAACTAGCTCCCTAATCCCTTGTCTTTTAGATCCATATATTCCTCAACATCATAGACTTTAGTTTAAGTGAACCATCTTTACTGAATACTCCCCCTCACTTAGACATATTATTGTCTACCTGTGTATCTATTTAGATGAGTTATCTTCACTTAGATATCCATCCTTGTGAGTATTTTAGTAGATATTCTCTACTTAAATCATGTCCATTCCTCCTTAGTGAGCTCCTATTGATTAGGAATCCTTTTTCTTAGACAAGTAATTCTTACCAAAGTAGACACTGTTTATTCTCTTAAACTTTGGAGTTTTGAATCCTCAAAATACTTAAACTTCCTCTTAATAATTTAAACTCTTTTTTATGTTTAACTCTAGTTAAATAGTTAATTAATTTTCATATTCTCATAATCATTTGATTTTACATTAGGATGCATTTGCATTAATAGTTATGAATCAACATATAAAATGGCTACCATCCATAACCTTAGAAATAGATTTTGACCTATGAACATGGTATATTGATCACCATTATCAATGAGTACTTTCATTAGATAATAAGGATCAATAAATCATATTTAAATCTCATATAATTCTAACGATATGAATAGCCTAAGCACTTGGGACAATATATGATTTCATAGTTTTTTTAAGGCATCATTGTATTTTAAATGATAAATTACACTGACAAAAATACTAAATTACACTAATTTCTTTTCTAAATTAAACAGTTGAAAGGAAAATATGTCTTACATGATAATTACAGTATTTTTGCCCACAAATATTGATCAAATCTTTCATCACATTTTAGCATAACTGTCTTAATCAGTCAGATCTGCAGCCGTGATGACAATGAAAATAAGGAAATTCATGTGGATATAATATAAAACTACCAATGAACACTTTTTTCAACTCAGAATTACCTGTTCTAATGAGCTGATTGTGAAGTATCTTGAATTCGGGTGGTTCTATGTGTGGTTAATTCAAGCAGGTGGTTGCCATGTTCCAGGTTTGAATGTTACTCCAGAACCAGTTGGCTCAGAGGTCCTAAAATAAGGAATAGAAACAGAAATAGATAAGTAACGAGAAGAAAAAAAAGAAGCTATTGTTCAACAGTTCTTAAGAAATTATTAATCATGTACTTCTGACAATAATAGAGCGAAATTCCGGCAGACTGCTCAAACCAAATATTCACTGTAGTTTGAGTTTTCATAAAGTAACTAGGAAATTGTGATGCAAGTTTCGATTTTTTTTTTATTTTGAAATGCTCAATTCTACTAAATTATAATGTTATTTATATAAATAAATTAAAAGTAAAAATAATTGGGAGGATATTTAAATGATAGCCGACAAAGCATAAGTATAATAAAAACTGACTATATCATATAAAATTTTAGTATGATATTAATAATTTTTAATCAATATTCTTAAAAGATCAAGTGATATTTAAACATATAATATATATATATATATATATATATATATGAGAATATAACTTCTAAATTTATACAAGAAAGGGTAGAATGCTTCAAGCAGAAAAACTCATTGTGAATGAGCAAAATATGAGGATTGCCAAATTCAATCCCAAACATTTCAGATAGACCTAATGATAATGATAATAATTAGCAAAAAGAGACAACTACTAATACAACTAAAAAATTCTCTATGCTACAATGGAATTTATAATAAAAAAAATCATCTCATTCTTAAGTTCTTTACATACAAGATGGGCTGAAGTCCTTTGTGTAATTAAAAAAACTGGCATTAAAATGCATCTCAATATTTTTTTGAAAAAAAACAGCAATGAGACTTACACTTTATTGGTGCTATGTGAGGCTTGCCTCACATGATGTGAGACCCGCCTCTTGTCAATTTTTCTTTAAGTCATGTGCATTTAGTGCTAGGTCATTTTAAAAAAAATCAAATATAAATATTAATGATCTAAATAACACATGTATAACCAATCTAAGGATAGATATTATCCAAGCGTTTATCATCTTATGCTTTTTCCTCTCCTCACGCATAGTGCTAGCCACCGCCACCACCAACGTTACTTGTAATGTTCTTACTTTGATGTCGAAAAATTAGAGTGAGAAAGAAAAACTTATTATATTAAATTTATTTTGAATTATTATATCAATATTTCTTACTTTAATATATTATAGTACTTTAGTAGTTATATAATATTTCTTACTTCATAATTTGATGTTAAGATATTAATATGTTATTTGATAATTTACATAATTTATTACTTTTGATTGTCTTAGGATGTTAATGTGTACCATTTTAACATGTTAATAGATTTAGGTATCAATATATTATTTCTTGTTTTGTACTTTAATGTGTATATAACTTCTTCCATTACATAATTTATTAATTCTAAGGCTTATGACTCAAAACGCCTTGAGGCTTACACCTCGTCTCACTAACAAAAAATACATCAATACCTAATTGTGCAAATTTAAACTTTGAAGGTAAAATTTTGTTTAAGGGTTAGGAACTATATTATTCATATCATTAGCTTCTTGTATAAAATAATTTATCTAGATACTCCCACATCTCATGTTTGGATAAAGAAACTGGTAGCCAAGAAAGCTACAAATTAAATCCAAGCCTCTAGCCAACCATAAATATAGGTGTCCTTATTTTGTATGTGATAGTTTCTTTATAATTTTATTATTTATTCATTCATATTGACTGTTGCCAAGGATTTAAACATATTCTTTGCAAGTCATCATGAATTGCTTCTATCCATGCAATCTTACGTTTACCCCTTCTTCCTAATCTTTAGACATTAATTTTACCTACTCATCAAATACATGTAATTTCTACCAACATTATATATGTCCAAACCACCTAAATCTATTTTTACTTACCTTATTTTCCATAAATGTTACTCCAATCATTCCCCCAATATACATACTCCTTAATTAATCCTTCCTAGTTTTATCTTAAAATAAATTTTAAACTCTTATTTTTGCCACATTCAACTTAAATATCGGCTTTTTCACTATTAAACACTAAAAACCATGCAACATCAATAACTAACTAAATTTTAAACATCCATTTTTAAACTTAAAAGTTATTTTCTCATTTAATTTTTCAGTCTTATGTGTGATAGATCTAAGATATTTTAAAGTAACATATGTATTATTTTCTATTACAATAATATTAATCAATAATTATTAGAATAACACCTCTAATGAGGGATTTCAATTATGTAGTAACTCAAAATGGCTTCTTATTGCAATGTCCTACAACTTAACATCTATAAAAAATTATCTTTGTAAGGATATTCATTAAACATGATCCGTATTTCACCATTCTCCTCTTAAATCAACGGTAATGCAAGGCAACAACTGTCCAACATCCAAAGTGTTTGCTTCATTGGGGACTCACATCGCTTTCATTCTGGTATTTTTTTCATAGATGTGCAAGCGTGCACCAGGTGTTGTTCTGTCTCCCTCATTCTGATTCACAGTATATCTTCGTTTCTACATTAGTTGTGGGTAGATTACATTTAAGGGGTATGTAGTTCAACAAACTTCTTTCTAACAAAACCACGCATCTAACATACTTAACATCGAAATTTGCCCACTAATTTTAGAATTATTTGCACGTAGTAAGGGTGTGAGTTTATCGTGGGAATACGGAAAAGATTTTCTACAGCTTGCTCTGACATATTAATTAGATTACAATGAGAATAACTTGAGTTAAAAATCTAGATTTTGACTATGACTCCATATTCACAGGCCTATTAAATACTCGAAGATAAAACAAAAAAATATTGTTATTAAGCGTTAGGAATCTTCTGTGAAGCAATTCTTTAATAGGAATCATTGGTTAAGATGACAAGGAGGTACTTAATTCTAACTAGACAAGGCCATTTAGTTTTCATGCGTGAACTTGAAAGAGCAGAACTTGGTATGAACTTAAGTTCGACTAAAAAGATTGCAGAATGAAGGGATTTTCAATGCACATCCCTACTTTGAGACATATTGAAGCTAAGAAGAACGCACATACATAAATCTGACATATCATCCATTTGGCTCTTAGAAATCTAAGAAAAATAAAATAATCAGAAAAGAATCTTTTAACTGTAGAGCGTAAAACAACAGTCACCTTTCTTCGTTTATTTCATCATCCACTACAACAGATACTTCCTCACTTCCTGTACAAATCAAGAACAATGAAAATGTCTCGGTGACAAAATTATTTTTATAAGGCATTGCACTTGATGAACCTTAACATCAATCTCCATGAATGGTGCATTGCTAGCTCTTAGGCTATTGGAAAAAATGATGAAAGTATTCAAAATTGTGAAATAATCGTCATCAGCGTTAGCCATATTTCTAACTGTTTGAGGTGACAAAGTTGCTCTGATAGGCAAAATCAATTTAGCTGAGGCACCTAACCAGGACCACATACCTCTATTTTGCATATCAGAAATACCAGGGAATTGCTTGATGAAGCTCTTAAGATCTGGAGAAGCATCTTTGCCTGAAGATAGTAATCATTAACTTTTAAACCCAGAGTTTGAAATATCAGGGGAAGAAAGAACTCCGTATGGAACTGCTTACACTTAGCTTAAAATTGATAAAAATAAATAACTGTAGCTGAAGAGAGTTCAAACTAAATGTAATCCATATGGGATTCTTGCAAATAGATTGTATAAATATTAAATGCGTTCTAAAAGACTTACCTATAGTCCTGCTTGGTTGATAAGCAGCATTGGCTAACTTCTTTTCTTCCTCCTCTTTCTTCAACACTCCCAAGGAAACAAAGAAATGTTAGAAAATATGTCAAACGTTATAAAGCAACAATATAAAGAAAAATGTTGTTTGAATGACATTAATATTTAAAATCCTAACTCTCTTTCAGAATTAGTTGACTTCAAGACGTCAGTATGACCTTTCAAAGAACAGATTATTTAGGAGCTTGCTTTTGATCATTCAATGTGAGAAAAATTGTTTCTAATTAAGACTTGCAAAATGGATGTCATAGAAATAAATGATATTGGAGAAATCATAAATCAGAAACAAAATAAAAATGAAATTATTAAAATAAATTACTTACAAGCAACATTCTGCTTAACTCGCTCACGCTTAGCCTCCAGATCAGTCATTTCCTGAATGGAGCAGCTTTAGAACATTAGACCAACCTAATGGGCAGGAGCACATACTTATAAGGATAATTTTGAAACATATCTAAAGACTTCACGCAAGTTCTATCTTACCTCTGGACTTGGAGCTCTCTTTCTCTGGCCATTCAACCAACATATCCACTCAACTACAGCCAGCAAAAGTAATTTATTACTTCTCAGGATATACCATAAAATATTCAATGCAATTAGAAGGAATAAAATAGAAAATAAAGAGGTAAAAGAGCCTAGCATTCTGCTGTTTAAGCCACTCTATCATTAGTAACAGTAGCTTAACGAAAAACAAAGTTTTGGTATGTATGATTATTTGTCTACAATAAATTCAAATTAAATTAAATAAGCTAACCTGGTATGGAAGTGGGATCATCTTCGCCTTTGAATTGCACCCACCTTCTCTCCTTCGCTGTCGTAACAAACATGAATCACAGCTTAAGTTCGTAACTGAGATTATAGACCAATTAAAGAATACTTTAGGTACAATAACATTTGCATGAATAGCGTTTCAAACAAAATTTACATCAGTCATCTCCACTCCCTCTCTAAACATATAACCTCGATGATAATTTTCTAATATAATAATTTTCTAATATAATTAAGTGATAAAATTCCGTTGATGCCTCAATAAGAAATCTTCCAGTCTTTGTATATGTGACTTCCTTTTTTTTTTTTGGAAATGTAGTATTTTAACTTAAATCTTTTCAACTGGAATTCAGTCTAAGATTATGAACAGCTTATAAGTTAACCTGGAATTAAGGACTTAAACTCTCAAGTATTCAAGTTTAAGGATCATATTTTAACTTAAACCGTCAAGTAATCAAACCATCGCTAAAGCAACTGGAACATCATATTTTAATAAGAAATTAAACCAAAGCTACAAATAACCAATAAACCAGATAAACAATAAAAATTAATTTAATGACTTAATTCCAAAATATGTCAACTACAGAATCATGAGAAATCATCGTGGGGATTGAAGGAGTTTTGATGAAGACAACTGATAATTGAGTTATTGGAAATTTATATGTGGTGAACTTCAAATAATAACACTCAACGTGGGGCCTAAATAAAGCCAGTTTTTCATGCAATGTATAACACGAATTTCAGTTTAGAGTGTATGAATGCATTTACTATCTCCATCAGCCTTGCTTGAAACTGCTTGCATGAAACATACACACCAGTTAAATAAAATCGAAGGTATTTCTGCAACCATTCAGTGTTTGCTCCTAAAACGGTAGAAATGAAAAACAGAGAATCAGAGACTGTTTCCTTTTAAAAATACTTCACCATCAGTGGCAGCGTGGGTAGCCTTGGGTGTGGAAGGCTTCTCACCCGGTCAAAGGTGTGCCCATGCCTGCAAGGACACCAATTAGGGTGCGAGTGCTGGGTACTGGTAGAGGAAGCTGGGCCGCAAGCATTAAAACGATCCTGTTAGGATAAAAATATAAGCAATAGTTTTCCTAAATATCATCTATGTGTGATCAAATTTTAAATGTGTCACTATAACTGTTAAGAAAAAAATCACTTATGAGACGCATGAAAATCTATCACGTGACTCCAGCTTTTGTAGGTCCCAGAATACAGGACTTCTTTCACTGTCCTTCATAGGCTGCAGCAAATTTTCAAGATTACTAGAAAAGAGCAAAATTATAGGGCATGCTTGGTAGGGCGTTTGAAGTAGGATTTACACCGGATTTAACATAACTCTCATCAAACATTAAAAAATCAGCTGCTAAATCCTATGACATCTTAAATCTCATTTTTACTCCATTTCTCCGTGAATCTGTGATTTACTAAATCTCATAGTTTTCAGTAGATTTAACAGGATTTATGTGACCCGGAATAGTTTTCCGATATTTCCCGATGCTTGGAGGGTTTGCTCTATTTCTATAGGATAGACAAGTCGAGAACTCTCACACCATCTCCATCATCTTCTCCTTACCGCAGGGTTCCACTCAGAGGACACTTCTTCCTGAAACGAACGAGTAGCACCCGCATGCCAATCTCCTCCCTTCTTTCCGTTACATCCCTATAAATATACCAGGCAAGTCTTCAGATGGTATCCATCTCCACCCTCCCATCTGGCTTCTTCTATATGCACGAATAGCAACACCTGTCTGCTGACCTAAAAATTTATTTATTTTTTTATAGTTGACCCTCTTCGTTTTGGTTCAAGAAATAGATGTGTGCTTTTCTGAAATTTCTAAGAAGAAAACAATGTATCCTTCCTCATTGAGCTACATAATAAGCAAACTTTAGAAAAAATTTTCAACCATCCCACAACAAAATGTAGAATTGTTCATAACTGGGAAGAGAAACTATTCTAGTTAATTAGACCAAATTAATCAAATCAAATAAGGCAACCATCTCTACATATTGATATTATCTATAAATATTATCAACCATACTTCTTAAGTAAAGAATAATGGAGCAAAGCTACTTCCAAATGCTCATCACTTTGGAATACCCAAAGTAACTTCCCAAAGAAATTTGCATCAACTGATTATATATTTCATGTAACAATTTTAGATTAATTCGTTGATTTCTAAAAAAAACATGAAATGGCTTTCATCACTTAACTTCTGACTCAACCCTATTAAAACCAACAACAACAACAATCCTTTATCCCACTATATGGGGTCCGCTACATGAATCCTTCTTCTCCATTGTGTCCTATTATGTGTCAAACTATCATTTAATTCAAGTATACTAAGGTCATTTTTTATACATCTTAACTATGTCTTTTTAAGTCTACCTCTACTTTTCTTAACATAAATCTAATCTACTCTCTCTCTGGGTCATTGGACGGACACTTTATGTGTCCAAAACATCTAAGGTGACTCTCTAATATTATTTACCACTGGAGCTACTCCAACTTTCTCTCAATCATATTCATTTCGCATTTTATCTCTAAGAGTAAAGCCACTCATCCACCTGAGCATCCTCATCTCTGCAACACCTTATCTTTCTTTTTTATTGACCGATCTTGCATCATTCTGAGATCTTACCACCATCTTATAAAATTTTTCCTTAAGTTTAAGCGGTACTTTTCTATCACACAACGGGCCAGATGCATTCCTCAACTTCAACCATTCAACTTGAATTCTACTAAAAACATCTCTATCTATTTTGCCATCATTTTGAACAATAGAGTCTAGATATCTAAATCACTCACTTTTTTTAATGACTTGTTCACCCAATGTCACCACACCACCACTAGAACTTCTACAACTAAAATTACACTCCATATATTTAATTTTAGATCAACTTAAATGAAAACCTTTAGACTCTAAGGTTGACCTCCATAATTCAATTTTCTCTTGGACTCCCTCTCTAGTCTTATCAACAAGAAGAATGTCATCAGCAAAAAGTATACACCAAGGTACATCTTCCTATAAATGCCTAGTAAGAACATCCATAACTAAAGCAAAAAGATAAGGGCTTAAAGTCAATCCTTTATGTAATCCAACTGGAATAGGAAAATATTTTGTCAATCCTCCTTGTGTTTGGACACAAGTAATAGCTCTAGTATACATATCCTTAATGACTTGAATATAACCAAAATTAACTCCTTTCTTTAATAAAACTCTCCAAAGAACATCTCTTGAAACTTTATGATAAGCTTTCTCTAAATAAACAAATATCATATGTAGATCCTCCTTACTTTCTCTATACTTCTCCCTCAAACCTCTTAACAATGTATAGCATCCATAGTAGATCTACCTAGCATAAAATCAAACTAATTTTGAGAAACTTTTGTATCACATCGTAACCTATGCTCAAATACTCTCTCACATAATTTTAATGTACGACACATTAACATAATTCCTCTATAATTTGCACACTCTTGTGCATCACCTTTATTATTAAATATAAGAACCAACAAACTCTTTCTCAACTCATCTGACATCATTTTAGTCTTTAAAATAATATTAAAAAGATTTGTAAGCCAAGAAACATTTTCACACTTCTATTAGAATATCATCAGGTCCTACTATTTTTCCACACTTCATTTTCTTTAAATCTTCTCTAACTTCAAATTTAATAATACGACGATAAAAATAAAATTCTCTATTTTTGTTTAGGACATTAAGGTTGCTAAAATCAATCGTATTTCAAGATTATTCATTAAAAAGTTTATCAAAATGTCTCATTCACCTATTTTCAATAACTTTTTCTAAGAAAAATACTTTATGATTTTCTTCCTTAATACACCTCACTTGAACTAGATCTTTACTTCTACTCTCTTTGGTTGGCTAACTTATAAATACATCTTTTCTCTTCTTTGGTATCCAATCTATTGTATAAATCACTAAAAACTAAATTTTTTGCATAATATATTGCTTTATTAGAATCTCTACGGGCCACTTTATATCTTTCCCAATGTTGACCTACATGTGTCATCCATAAATCAAGTTAAGCGCATAAGTTAAAATCAGCAATTATCAAATACAATATTGCCTAAATTTAAGTGAAATTACCTTAATCGGATTAAAATTAATTGAAGTGTCGTCGATTTGAAAAATATATTGTGTCGATACATTTAAAATGAAAAATTAAGCAAAACTAATATGGTTAATTAATAGCCAAATCAATTGAAAAAAATTCAATTTTAAATGTAATTATGCGCGTACCAAGGTCGGGAGGCCTCGACGATGTTCAAATGATCTCTAATTGATGAATGGACTTCGCCATCACAAATGTCGAAATCGATCGAAATGTACACCTTTCTCAATTTGACAGTTGACCGATAAAGAATGAAATCCGTCGACCCGCCTATGCACATGTCAAAGTCGGCCCGCCTATGCACATGTCAAAGTCGGGAGGCTGCGACGATGACCAAACGATCTCCGATCGCGAAACAGACTGCATTGTTGTGCCTAAAATATCGCAACTATCTCAAATAAATACCCACATTGTATTAGTCAACGTAAGAATGCGAAACACAAAATGGCCCATGCGCAAGGAGATGACTTGCTATTTGAGATGCATGAGAAATGATAAATCTTGCGAGGCTATTATAAAAAAAAATTATCGATCACTTTAATTGAGTTAGATTCTAGTTATAATTAAATTGACTTAGATCATAAAAACATAAATAGATTTATCAAAATTAATATTATTAATCAATAAGATTTAAATGATGGTTCAATTGAGTTTAAACTATAACTATCATCATCAGGTAAAAAAAAAAGAGGTTGAAACATATTATCAACACTACCTAATTTTTATCATTTGCCTAACAACATATGCCTTTATATTTAGAATAACTAAAGCTTCAAGGATTATATTCCATAACACTTCCATACATTAGCATCTTCATTATAAATACAAGTTGAATTTTAATGCTTAGCTGTAACATATTTATATATCATAATCATAAGAAAGAAGGAATTATATGCTGAAAATTCTATTACGGGACTTTTATCCACTTTTCAATTGTTGTTAAGTTTTTTATTCCCATGAAATTCAAACTAAGAGCTTGGTATTTATTTCAGCCGCCCATCATCGCATACTTCTACAGCTCATCCCCATACAACTTCACGTGAAAACGCAAAACATTGGATGAGCTGGACAATTTCCATTGAATGAAGTGGGCAGCTGTCAACTTTTATTATATATCAAAAAGAAAAGGAAAAAAAAACAACAAAAAAGAAAGGAAGTCAAATAGGGCCAGCAGGATGCTTTCCTTTCTTGACCCTGTTTTCTGAATTCAATCGAAATCCTCGCTTCATTCCTCGCCCGCTCTGTCCCTGCTCCTAGCAGAGCACCACACTATTATCCCTCTCTCGCATCTTCTCTGCTCGGTACAGCACCCCGTCCGAACCCCCTGTTGTTCGCATAGGCCAACTTTCACTCCGTCTCTGCTACAAGTTGAAGCCCCTATCTCCTATGTTTGATTCCCTTTCCTTTTCTTTCCTCTTTCGCTACAGGTTATGGGATCGATTCTCCCACTTCCACTAAACAACAACTATTACTTTTCTTAGCCCCCCTCCCATTCTTCCTCCTTGTAGCCCATAACTCTAATATTTGTCTCTACTCTCCCGTCATCAACTTCACCTTATCCTTCAACCCACACAAAGCTTTTCTTTCAGCCCTTACTTTGTTTCCAGTCTAGCCAAAAAAAATTACAACCCATTTCTTTATAGGTTGACTCCTCTTTGTGTTGTAGAAACTGAATTTCATCCTCCATCGACCAAAATTCAGCCCAACCTCGTCACAAAAACTGCTCTCATTTATGCTTCATACTTTCCCTTTCATTCCCCTCCGTCACTCGCTAAATCTAGCATGCTTTATTTGCAATATTTCATCCTCCAAATGGTTATTTGATTACTAGACTAAGGTAAAATAGAAGGGAAAGAATGTTTATATTGTGGAGAATCTGAAATTTTGACCTTGTTACATTACCTAGTGATCTAACATGATTACTCTTGTTGTTTGATAGAGATAGGGATGATTCCGAGTAAAATCCTGCAACTAAATCAACATGATTCCCGATTTTATAGCTTTTAAGTTGATGGCCTTAACCGATTTATGATTAGACCTATCTAAACTTTTGATAAAAAGGAAAAAACTTTTACTTACCGTCTTCGTTCTTCTCAAATCAGCCAACAAAGCATCATATATAAAACTCCCTAAAGTTCTCTATCTTGCTGATTTCAACATCATATTGTACGGGATATAAGTGAAATAGTTAGACTGGTTTACTATTTAAAAAATTATAAAGTACTCGTACATGCCTTTCTTGGTGCGACGGGAAAACTTGTATCTCTTTTGTGTAAGTATGAAGACCTCATACGCATCTTTCTTGATGCAGTAGAAAAGATGAAGTTTCAGGCCGTGGTTTATACCACCCATATATATATTTCTTAGCGTGGTGGGCAAACCTACTGCAGTAACTAGCGTGGAGACGGCCAGATACAAAACTCTGAAATTTTTTTGCACACAAGTGTGGGACTTAAAAAATGAGAACTAAATGGGACTAATTGGATAATTGAAACTTGTTTACTTGAACTCAAATTGAAATTAAAGGAAAGACAAACTTATAAGTGAGAAACAGAAAAATCAAATCATACCTGGAATATGAATAGAATGCCACTCAAAAAACTTTGAACTAATAGAACCCCACCATAATGAAACTAAGATGTGCAAAGCTATGAGTTCAGAAGAATGAAAATCCTTATTTTTATAGGCATGGGTAAGTCTTAATGAGGGTCCCACCTAATTGATGATAATTCAAATTTAATAAGTAATAAATTATGAAAATTAAGAGCCTATTAATAACGAATAATAAGTGATCATAAAATTAATTAAATAGCATATCATAAATATGAAGACTCTGAACAAGCTTCATGTACATACCACAAGGGATACTTAACTTTGACTTAGATGCTTTAATACCCGAATGAACTGAGTTTTTATGCACATCTAGAGATGATCATGCAAAGATTAAATATTTTAAAGTGTATGAAGATATTTGAGCATTCATGACATACATGTGAAGAATTCATATGTATAACTTAAATACCTAGATACATATGGGGGCCTTGAATGATCAAAAGTAATTTAATTTCATTAAACATTGAATTGTGAAAATGATGAACCCATTAAATAATGAGTTGCAAAAATGATAAAATTCATTAATAAGCTATAAATATGGAGGGGTTTGACGAAGCTTCAGATATGCATCATAAAGTAGCATTTAGCTCCAAATTCAAACACTTCAGGATTTATGTGGAATACCTAAATATGTTGAATTCTCATATGCATCCAGAGATAATCACTCATGCAAGTGTTGAACAAAAAAAAGTGCATGAGAACACTTTAACATTCATGACATGTATATAAGGAGTTCACATGTACAACTTAAGTGTCTTGATATATATGCGGATTCACAAAATGAAATTAAAATTAGATTCATCAAATTAAACTTATAAATAACAACTAAAAAGTCAAAGTCTCACTTGAAACGTCAGTATAGGCTTTCTTGAAAGACTTTGAGCTTGAACTTGTAAGCACTTGTGCAAAAGAATTCAAAAAAAAAAAAAAAGAAAGAAAGAAAGGAGACTCAGAGAGAGAATGGCTCTTTGTCCATATATAATAGGAAATTGAATGCTTTAAAGGACTGAATTTCTATGAATACTACAAGTTAAGTAGATGTCTGAATCTATAGCTTCAAAATGTATGCAAACAACAAAAATTTTAATGAAATGAATAGTACACGAATCACGAGGTAATCTCATGCTGAGATTTATGATATCGAGATTCACTTAAATAACTCAATGGAATGAGCTTTGCACACATTACGATGCATGATTAAAATTTGAATTTAATGCTTCAAAAGTGTACATGTATTCTTAATACACCTATATGGGCACCGACATTATACTGAATTTATGACTTTAGTGTCTAAAGATGTTACACGGGTTGATTCCCGGTTGGGTCTGCGGACTGGGTCCAAGTTAACAAAACCTAATTATAATTATTATAAATTCCTCAACTAAGAAAATATCCATTTATTTACGTCATAAAGGCGATACTATCTCCTAATTCTCAAATGAGTTTATTGAGGATATCAACCGGAGGGGTCATCATTATCAAAATATCTAAAATATTTATATTTAATAATCTCATATTCAAAATTCTCAAAATATAGATCTAGATCTGATCCTCTATTATTAAATTACTAGAGTCAACAGGATTTGAAATAATAAATTAAATGGTTAAGCAGACATATATACCGCAATGATGGATGCGTTGAATAGAGATTTCAACTGGAGGAAATAATACCATTAGAATTTAATAAGTAATTAAACCATAAATGTTCAAATGAAATTCATAATGTAAAAGCTTAAAGCAAACTCCACTCAACCTACCTTCCGCAATTGTATGTTGAAAGTAACAAATTAATAAAACTCAGCTCAAAAGAATATAAGTCAGTCGTTTTATATTCTCTCAATCAATCTAATGTCGGAAGCGTGATCGATCCTCGGGTGTTGTTTTAGATGGGCTCCGTATGATCGTATGATCAAACTCCGACGGGTGGTTTGCCAAACGTCATTATATTACGGTTTAGCCATATGTTTTGATGGCTCATCCAATGAGTTGTGAACCATATGGTGCATTTAATAGGACAAAAAGCTCTCTGTCAGCTAAGGTGGACTTGAAGTTTTCTCCTCGAGACAACCCCAAGTCTAGTTCCACGATGACGCAACTAGCAAAGGATCCTTGATCGGGTTGGTCTACTATCTCACTAGGATACACAACCCGGATAAAACCATGGGATTGATGGTATCATCATTCCCCCAACCATCCGGTTTAAGTTAAAGGATGATAAATTTCATAAATCTAAATTTCCAAACTCCACATACTGCTATTATACGCTAAGTAATTAGCGACCTAACGACTAACCTTAATCAAAAGTTCTCTCTCACTATTGGGAGGGGTAATTAACCATGGGTGCTTGCACCTATAGGAAACCTAGAACCAAATCTAAAGTCCTCACAAAATGAGGGTGAAATCTCTAGGTAGTGTCATATCTAATATTTCATCTGTCTTCTGAAAGTTTGATTGATATTTAATCTACTCTTTTAATTAAGAAGTTGGTGACAAATTTTGGGACCCACACCCAAATTTTTGAATTTTTATATCTAAACTAAGTTTTATAATAATGTTTCTTATTTATTATCTTTTTTTTTATCATTCATTTACTTTTATCAAAGTTTTTTTCCTTTGATTCTCCAAGCGTATTTTGTAATACTTAATTTCACTTACTACTTTTTTTCATGCGTTAAACTTATGAATCTGCAAATTCTAAGCTCTTGTAATCTTAAAATATTTTTATTAGTGTTATTTAAGTATTATATAATCCGGATAATAATTTGATTTATTTTTCTCAATCCTTCATCTTAAAATTTAAAACTCGATGTTGATCTTAAACTTTACCGAATGGCCTTCAATCTTTCTGATCTAAAGCGATCTATTTTTTATCATAAAATAATCAATCGTGTTTCTTAGATCCATTTTATAAGTAATAATATCTCTCTTTTTTTAAATAAAATATTAACTACAAAATCATGTAAAACAAAATCAAATATAACCCCACCTTCTTTAGTCACTCCAAATTCATAGCATGAATACTTTTAAAGGTTCTACCACCCTATAACATGTTCATTTAAATCTCCAATAAATATTTTTTCTTGAGGGTATCTTTATATTAATTCTCTAATTCATTCTAAAATTTTTTGACTACATCCAAACTTACTTGAGGACATAAACAATTATAACATTGATGATCTTAGTATCAATAATAATCTTTAAAGTTATAATTCTATCTCTAATCTTATTAATATTTATAATATTATCCACTCAGCCCTATTAAAAGCATTAAAAATATTTATCCAAATTATCATTATAGCTATCTTGTTATCAACCATTAATGACAGTTTATCTCCTAAAAATAAACAAAAATATCAATGTGAAACCATGCTACTCAATGTATTATTTAATTCCTTTAAACATCAATTTTAATCAAAAATATTCAAAAATTTTAAACTTGATTTGGGTCCTTTATAAAGATTCTGTAAGTATGGCTTTATAAAGTAAGACTATAATTCACAGTATATCTTTTAACTATTATTTCTTTTGGTGATGTATCATAAATTTCCACAAATATTATCTTTGTTGATTAAAACTCGGTAGCCATGTTTCATTACATTAGATAAGTGCCTATCACACATTTGGACATGAAGATGGGGTCTTAAATTTAGTTATGTGCATATTATATATTGCATCTAGTGAATACTTAGGAAATCTTACATGTAATCAACCCCATGCTAGCTTATTTTTTAAGAATACAGATACTTGAACAAAAATAATTGCGAAGAAGTCACAAGTACTAACAACTCCCCTACACTTGAGAAATTTAATTGTATTGTTGGGCACACAAGAATGACCACTGAATGGAAAAGACAAAACAGCCAAACAATCCTCACAATGTTTTTTGAATGATCATGAATCATCAATATCAGGTGCCTACGTTGTAGCAGAATAGTACCTTGTGTTATAAAAAAAATAAAAAAAAAAAAAAACACCGGCATAATTACTCTACTATTTACATAAGGCTCCTCCTCAATTGATATGTTAGGCTCATTGGTACACTGCTAATTGTACCACAGCATTAAAGAGATTTCTTAAAGGAAAGTAATTGCATGAAGGTGGTTCTAGCTTGCAACAATCATCTCACAAAGACATTTCTATAAACACTGGCAATCCACAGAGCACAACTAAAACTCCCAAGTGGCCTAAGAAACATAATGTTGTCTTCAGTGAATTACTTAAGGAGCAATTCCTTTAAAACGCGTCAAAATATGTGCCAAAGGACTTATGGTATGATGTTGAACAGGTGTTGCACAAACGTCTAGAAACCACTAATACAAACATTTACCATGATGGAGTTTAAGTACATGAAAGGTACCACTAAATCTTGAAGGCATTTATCTTTTTCTTACTTCAATTGAAATGCCAAATCTGATGTCTTACTGAATATGCATACTTGATGCAATTATAATAAATTATAATGCCTTGCAAAACTGTGTATTATTTTCCTATAAATGTTATCATCCCACTAGTTTTTCCAATCTAGTTTCAAGTCTAATCAACCAATATAAAATACTATAACCATTAAGCAACACAAATGTTTAATAATTTTCAACCAATCCCTCTGAGTGTTATCCAAGCTTTATATGTTTGAAAGATGTTTCATTTTTGAGATATAAAACAATATGCTAAATGCAAATATTAAAATTTTTAATGTTTAATATCAAAATAATATGGATTTTAAAAAGCAATATCATGACAAAAGTAAATAGCCAAAGATAAGTTTTGATAGACTAATAAGTAATAAATTAAGAATTAGTTATATATACTAGGAGAAAGGACCAAATGCAATTCTTTTAACATATGTTCAAAATCTATATAAAGCTCCTTCTCAATTGATCTATTAGGCTAATTGTACAGCATTGATTGTATTACAATAATAAAGATATTTCTTAAAGAAAAGGCATTGCAATAAAATGATTCTATCTCACAACCATCACCTTACAAAGATATTTTTAGACACATTGATCAACCAAAGAGCACAACTCTCAAGTGGCCTGAGGAATATAATATTGCCATCGATGAATTACTTTCGGAGTAATTCCTTTACAACATGTCTAATGGTGTGCTGAAGAAAGACTTATGGTGTAATGCCATACAGGTATTGAACCTACGTTTAGAAACCACATATACAGGAGCAGTGGCCATAACGCAATTTAAACTAATGAAAAATTCTACTAAATCTTAAAGACATTTATCTTTTTTTAATCTAATTTGAAATATCAAATTTGGTATGTTTTCCAAAATATGCATGGTTTTTTTTTACAACTATGATAAATTATAACCCATTATACATCTATCTATTTTTTTGTAGTTATTATCAACTCACTATTCTTTCAAATTAGTTTCAAGTCTAATAAACCATTATAAATTACTACAACCATCAAGAAAAACAAATATTTAATAACCTTTCAACAAATCATATCTAGGCTCTTATGTTTGAAAGATGCTTAATTGCTTAGATGTAAAACGAGATGCTAGATGTAAACTTTGTATATTTAAGATTTAACATCAAAATAGTATGAATTTGAAAAACCATATTATGACAAAACTAAATTTACCAAGACAGTTTTAATAATGCAGTAAATAGTTAATAAAAATTTAATTTTGCATACTAAAAGAAAGGAACAAGCATAGTTCTGTTGACAGAAATTCAAAATTTACATAAAGAATTTTTAGGCTAATCGGTACACAAGTGATTATACTACAACAACAAAGACATTTCTTGAAGGAAAGACATTGCAACAGGTGGATCTAGCTTGCAACCATCAGCTTACGAAGGTATTTCTATATACACAGGCCAACTGAAAAACACAACTAAAACTCTCAAGTGGCCTGAGGAACATAATATTGTCTTCACTTAATTACTTCTAGAGCAATTCCTTCAATAAAAACATGTCAAACAGTGTACTGAAGGACTTATGGTGTGATGCGTATATTGTTGAACTGGCGTTTAAAAACTATATATACCGAATCAATTGTCATACAAGTAGTACAAACATAATCATGTCCAACTACGCAAAAAAAGTGCAGAAAACATTTGGCATTTGGAAAGAGACTCACATATACATCAATTTCCTCTAATTGTACAGGTAGAAATTGTAATTACTTGTGTAATGTTACATAATTTCATTGATCATTGCCATGGACATGATCTATATTTTAATATATCACAAATTGAAATGCAACATTATAATCAATGCAATGAGGTAAAAGTGAATGATGCAGATCTTAATGTGCATGCTACAGTTAGTGAGAAAATTCATGAGGATGCTCTGAGGCATGCAATCAGTACTAACTTGTGGGAAGCAAATGTAAGAATTCATGCTCATTAAGTAAAAGTATTTTCTTATTCAAAACTTCTGATTTACTAATGTATTATTATCATCACTAGCGATGAGAAAAATGCTACTCTATTTCGATAGCCCACTGACATTTAAGTCACTAAGGATAAATGATGATGTTTAGTTGTATTTTATTCGTAGATGTTTATAGGCTTTCACTACCTGTAGCTTGTTTATGCTTCGATTGTAAACTACAGATGTGCTAACTTTTCACATTTTATTAAAAGCTCTTATTTGAGTTAACTGTCATAAATCCTAGATTACATAGACAAACAATTTGCCTCCATTTAACATGTTACACAGTTTTAGAATTTACCTATCATAGGATTTACTAAGTTTGGATTACAATATTTACTAAATCCTACTTGCAACCGAACAGCTCCATAAATGAAGTTAAAAATGAATTGACTCATAAGCATGAAACACATGAAATTTTGCATACCATCCAAGATTTTGCAAGAAAATTGACTAAGGAAACAATTTTATAACTTCCTCAAAACAATTGATAGTAATGTCAACACATAAGTTTTCCCATCAAGATAGCAAAAGCAAGCCTGACAATCTGCTCATCAAAATTAAAACTAACCCAAAGTCATTAATTTCAATTGAATTTCAACAAGTAATTCTTTTAATTGACCATATGCTAGAGATTAATTTTTCCCATATTCATATGAATTCACTAAATGGAGAAATATATGTTATTTCTTAATATGTCTAATTCATATTATGTGCTTTCTAGTATAATTTTTAATTTAGTCAAATATATAGTTTTGATGTCATATCTAAAGGATTGCATTTGAGTAATCAAAGAATACCACAGCATTTTTAATTATAATTATGTCAGTGACTCAAGGCTACAAAATTAATAAATAAATTATTTATTAATGACATTAATGTGTGTAATTCAACATAAAATTTAATGATTTAATCTTATAGGAATATTTTAGCCTATTTAGAATGAGATTGTGATTTAAAATAAAATAATGAGGTGACTAGTTGCCCACAACCCTAGAATATTTTATTTTGAAGAAAGCAACTAATCTCATTATAAGGTATTAATAAAATTTATTGCATAATATAAGGTTAGTCCACAAGAAGATTATAATGATGAACAAATTTTTATTTGTAATAATTTATATGAGTAGATTTTTCATATTTATTTTTTGATTCAAAATAAATTTAATAAAATATATAAAATTATTTATTTGTAGTTCAATTTACTTTTGTTCTAAACTATAATTCATCTCATGTTCTTATATTAAATCGTGAAAACCATAAAAAATAAAAAAATAAAATTCTCCTTCGACTTGCATGGATCTTAATTTAGTACACTTTGTATTGAAGAACCTTTAGATCCAACGTAATCAAGTGCTCAATTTGAGAAAGTATGATATAAATGTTGCTTAAGCATGACACTTATTAAGTCTCACATTGGAAAAAGTATTTGTGGGTTGATTTCTGAATGTGCTGAAGGATTGTCTCAAAACTGTTACGTAATAGTTTGAGACTTCGAATAAGGTACTTGCAAGTACTTTAATGACAAAATTATGTTCAATGAAATTTAATGGAACCAAAGGAGTGCATGAATATGTTAAAAAAGGAATAAAAATCACAACTTAAATCATTGGAGATGAAAATATCTAAGTTATTTCTAGTTCATTTTATCCTCAATTCACTTCCTTCAAAGCATGGATCTTTCAAAATTTTATACAACACACCTAAAGTGAAATGATCAATTAATGAACTATTGATTATGTGTGTACAAGAAGAATGCTAGATTGAGAAAAGAATGAAAACATTTGTTTGGAAACTCACTAAAACAATGTGTGCCAAGAAATGGGAAAAAACAAAATAACTATTAATCAAGTCAATAAGAGTGCAATGAAGTGATTCTTCAACAAAAAGAGAGACATAAAGAAAGATTGCCACAAATTTAAGACTCGATTTAAAAAAAGTGTACTTATGTGTTTTAAATTTAATGTGCTATATATCTCATTAAACTTGACAGATTGATTATGATTTATAATCCAAATCGTAAATACCAGGTAAGGTTTCATAAACCAAAACAAAACTAACACAACATGAGTGCTTTGTCCAGTCAGGATATCAAAATTCACTTACATGTGAAAGCTATTAGAACCTATCTTCTTATTCTTAATTCTCATTTTATTTTAGGCTTTAAAATGACCTTTATATTCCAACTTTCTCAAACTACTGTGTTTATTTCAAAATTATTGCCCCAAATTCTTAAGTTAATCTTTGTTAGAATCTCTTTTCATTTATTAAATGACAAATGTTATTGTTGGTGTAGTACTTTAGAAGATGGCTTACTTAAACTCCACCTAAATCTCATTTGACATTGGCATTAAGCATGAAATTATTAATGAGAAATCCTCGATGTTATGACATAAGAGATTAGAACATATCCCAATTTAAAAGATAAAAAAATACTAAGTGATAAAGTTTTAGAGGCTATTGATTTTACAAATTTTAATACTTCTATGGATTGAATAAAAAGAAAGCAAACCAAAAAGAATACGAAAGACATAAGAAATTCTAAAATATTAGAAATTATACATAGTGATATTTGTGTCCCTTTTCAAAAAGTGTTTTTTAATGGTTAGAAATATTTCATCGCCCCTTTATGTATTATTACACATGATATATATATATATATATATATATATATGCTTATTCGTACCATGATAAAAGTTTTTTTTTTTATTTCTACAATAATAAAAGTGATGCAATTTAACCCTTTAAATCTATTAAATAAAAATAGAGAAATAATTTTAAAAGAAATTAAAAATGTGCAATCACATAAAAGTAGAAATATCCTGGCAAGCATATGGGGATGAGACAATACTTAAGTCCAAGGTTTAGGGTCTATTTGCAAAGTTTTGCAAGAGCAAGGATTTATCAAACAATATTCATTATCTAGAAAATCATCTTAGAATGGTATAGGTGAAAGAAGAAATCAAAAATTGATGAACATATGATTAGTAATTTTGATCTTCTATTATTCTTAAAAGTTAAAACTTTGTAGACTATCATGTATATTCTTAATAGAGTTTCAACCAAGACAGATCCAAAACTATCTTTTGAATTATGGAAAGGATGGAAACCTAACTTAAGACATATTCATATATGAGGATGTCTAGCCTAAGTTAAAATCTATAACCCACAAGAGAAAAAATTAGACTCAGAGACAATCAGTGAATTTTTTATTAGATATTCGGATGCAAAAGTGGAGTTAGGTAGTGACACAGCGTAAAATTTATCGAAATAATCGACATGAATCCTTTAAATCATTGTGTTATCTGGCGTCCCTTGAAGCGGCGTCTTGTATGCATCTGATGAAAAAAATGTTAAGCCATTGCAGGTCTGTTAAATAAGCAAGGTTCCACATTATGACGGATGCGGGCAAAGAAGTTAGTCCATGAAAGTAGGTTAGGATCTTGGAATATAGGTACTCTTACAATTAATGGAATTAATAGATATTATGGTTTATAGAAAGATAAATATTTTATGTGTTCAAGAAACTAAATGGGTTGGTGAAAAGGGAGATTGATAGTTTAGGTTTTAAACTTTGGTATTAGAATGTCGAACTAGAAATGGTGTAGGTGTGATTATAGATAAAAGTTTGAAGGTTAATGTTATAAGTATTAATAGATATGGAGATAGAATTATACTTTAAAGATTATTGTTGATCTTAAGATTATCAATGTTATAAGTGTATGCTCCTCAGTAGGTTTGGAGGTAATTTCAAAAGAAAAATTTTGGAATGAATTAGAAGATTAAGAATCTCTTGAAGAAAAAGTATTTATTGGGGATTTAAATGGACGTGTTGGTAGAGTGGTAGAAGATTTTAAAAGTATTCATGGTGGTTATGGATTTGGGTAGTAATGAAGAAGGTATATATTAGATTTTCTTGGTTTATGATTTTGTAGTTCTTAATCTTTATTTAAGAAAGAGATGAACATATTATTACTTATAAAATGGATCTAGTAAAATCTGATTGATTATTTTGATAAGAAAAATAGATTGTTTAGATTGTAAAGATTGTAAGGTCATTCCAAGTGAAATTTTAGTACAACATATTAATTTTAGATTTTAAGATGAAAGGTTGTAAGAGTAAACTAAATTATTGTCACAGGATTAGATGGGGACACTTGAACACAAAAATAAAATATTTTTAAGAAAGTTAAATTAGAATTTGGGATGTTCATAAGGAAAAAGCGTTATGTGGAAAAAAATATCAAGTGAAATTAAGCAAGTTCTTAAAGATGTCTTGGAGAATCAAAAGGAAAAGCTTCTTTTAATAAGAATAGTTGGTGGTAGTCGAGTGTGCAGAAAAGATAAGAAATAAGAAGCGTTGTTATAAAACTTGGTTTAGATGTAAAACTTCGGAGAATTGGGAAAGATATAAAAGTGGCTGTAGAGATTAAGAAAGCGATATATGATCTGAAAAAATTTAACTTTTAGTGATTTATACATATATTAGATACCAAAGAAGGTGAAAGATGTATGTATAAGTTAACCAAAGAGATATGAGAAGTAAAGACATAGTTCAAGTGAGGTATTAAAGATGAAAATAATAAAGTGTTTTCTTAGAAAAGATATTGAAAATAGGTGGATGAGGTATTTTGATAAACTTTTCAAAGATCTGAAAATCTATTGATTTTAGCAACCTTAATACTAAACAAAATAGAATTTCATTTTATTGTCATTATTAGTAAATCGAAGTTAGTGAAGCTTTAAAGAAAATGAAATGTGAAAAACGATGGGAATATTCCAATAGATGTGTGAAAATGTTTAGGAGATCGAGGAATTTTTTTGGCTTACAAATCTTTTAATCTTATTTTAAAGACTAAAAGATGTCGGATGAGTGGAGAAGAGTTTGTTGGTTCTATATTTAAGAATAAGGTGAGTGTGCAAATTATAGAGGAAGTTAATGTGTCATACATTAAAATATGGGAGAGAGTAATTAGCATAGGTTACGATGTGATACAAAAGTTTCTCATGTCAGTTTGGTTTCATGCCGGGTAGATCTACTATGGATCTTTATACATTTGTTAAGAGGTTTGATGGAGAAGCATAGAAAGTAAGAAGGATCTACATATGATATTTATTGATTTAGAGAAAGCTTATGATAAAGTCTCAAGAGATGTTCTTTGGAGAGTTAGAGCAGAAAGAGTTAATATTGGTTATATTCAAGTCATTAAGGATATGTATACTAGACTTGTGTCCAAACACAAGGAGGATTGACAAAATATTTTACTATTTGGTTGGATTACAAGGATCAACATTAAACCCTTATCTTTTTACTTTAGTTATGGATGTTCTTACGAGGCATTTACAAGAAGATGTACCTTGGTGTATGTTTTTTGATGACATTCTTCTTATAAGACTAGAGAGAGTCCAAAACTTGAATTATGGAGGTCAACTTTAGAGTCTAAAGATTTTCATTTAAGTAGATCTAACTGAATATATGGAGTGTAATTTTAGTTGTAGAAGTTTTAGTGGTAGTGTTGTGACTTTAGGTGATCAAGTCAATAAGAGTGAAGCGATTGAGATATTTAGGCTCTATTGTTCAAAATGATGGTGAAATAGATGGAGATGTTATTAGTAGAATTCAAGTTGGATGGTTGAAGTGGAGGAATGCATCGGCTTTATTATGTGATAGAAAAGTTCCACTTCAACTTAAGGAAAAATTTTATAAGATGGTGGTACGACTGCGATGACTTATGTGCAGAATGTTGGATAAAAGAAGCATAAGACTAAGTTAAGTGTTACAGAAAGATACTCGGGTGGATGAGTGGCTTTACTCTTAGAGATAGAATGCAAAATGAGTATTTTGGAAAAGTTGGAGTACTTCTGGAAGATAAGATTAGGGAGAATTGCAGATGGTTTGGAGCATCGGTCGTCGATGACGATTAGGAGAGTAGATGCATTAGATTTGCCTTATATTAAGAAAGGTAGAGAAGACCTAAAAGGCTTGGTTAAGATGTATAAAAATGATCTTAGTATACTTGAATTAAATGAGAATTTGATACATAATAGGACACAATGGAGACAAAGGATTCATGTAACCAACCCCACCTAGTGGGATTAAGGCTTGTTGTTGTTGTTGTTGTTGTTGTTGTATTCAAAAAGTCTAAGTGAGAAATCTTATTGTCCTTCTCATTCAGAGAAAATCGTAGAGTCATGGAATACTAGGTTTCTTAAAAGCAATGAAAATACTGAGAGTAACCAACCACAAAATTGATTTTTAGGACAAAAAATTCTCAGCTGAATTGGTTGTGTTTCAAGATCCTCATCAAAATATGATAAATGATAAACAACTAAAAACTGAAGTAACTCATCAATCTTTTAGAAGATTTAGTTCATCAATATGCTCAACAAAGTTGTACTGATTTGATATTAAGAAGGTCAGTCACAGTAAGAAAAATTCATTATTTCTGCTTTTTGTAAAGCATATCTATAACAATTTGACATTGATATTGGTAATGAAAATAATCCTATCACATTTTCACAAGCTTTGAATAAAAGAAAATCCTCATTATGGTATAATTCCTAGAAAGGTGAGAAGAATTCAATAGCTGGTAATTAAATTTAGGATCTTGTTGAATTGCCTCGAGATGCAAAAACTATTGGCAATAAATGGGTTTTTAAAACTAAAAGAGATTCCTTGAGTAATATTGAACAGCATAAAGCAAAACTTGTAGCTAAGGGGTTCATTCAACAAATAAAATTATTCTATAATAAAACCATCCCTCTAGTTCCAAAAAAGGATTCTTTATGGATAACCATACCGGTTGTTTAGTCGGTCCAGTCGGCCCAAAAAAATTGCTCTTACATCTAATCGGTGTGAACTGGGAAAATAGCCGGTTCGATCGGCAAACCAATCCAAATTTGATAAACTAGCCAGCTTTATCCATCCCCAATTAATCACTCTTAATTTGGATCTAAGGTTCAAATTTTTGTTGCAAATTAAATCCCCCCAGTAAACCCTATTCATCAAAATGTGTTGCCCAACCCCAAAACATCTCGATTGTTTGACATTTTGGCTTAGGAGGCTATGGTATCAACACCAGAGAGCTTCCATATTTGCCCAAGTTTATCGCCGCCATTTCGCCAATCATTCGCCAATAGATCGCCACCGTTTCGCCGCCCGTTATTCAAAGTTCATTGTTCACCAACAGGTTCACTCGATTCAAGTTTTGATTTTTGATTTGAGAAAATTATATCTGATTTACTTTTAAATTTTAATGATGATGGATTTCATTATATATTGAAATGTTTTGAAAATTGTTCCTTAGATGTTCCAATTGTGTGGATGGGATCCTTATCGCATACCTCACTGGTAGGAATTGAGAAAAAGTCTTTGTGCACTCATTCAGTGAAGTCGTGTTTTCCTATGAAAGAAATCAGTTAATTTTTATTTTTTATTATCTCATGATAGTCATCTGAAACATTATAGTCTTTGGTGATTCCATAATTTATCTAATGGCTTTTTTTTGTTAGAACTTGATTTCTATTTGATTAAATTTATAACATATTGTTAGGAAATTTTCATGAACTTACGGTTTTATTTGATTTCTGTTAAATTTGTTGTCATGCATGAATTCAAGAATTTTTATTTATCAATAAAAAGCATTAAAATTTTTATAATGAATGGCACTGATTCAATGATAATATGACTGTTATTTCAAAGTTTAAATGAAAATGATTGTTCATTATTAAAAGTTATTTTAATTGATTAAATATGGAATCAAATCTGTTATAAAATTTATCTGTCCATCTTCATATTTGATGATTGATTAATTAAAATTGATTCAATTCAAATATAATTTATATTATACATGAGTTTTAGATTTAAAGATTATAATCTGTCTACCTGTTCATATTATTGGTTATTAATTTGATAAATAAATCGTACTATTATTTTCTGTTTTTTTTGTAATAGAATTTATGATCTTTAATATATTGGAGTGTATCTTAGGGATCGATACCTTCAGCTTTGTGAAGCAGGTAGCTGAAATCCCAAAACATAGATTTTTTGGGCAATTTTTTTTTTTCCAATAGCATTTCATTATTATTTCTTTCATCTCTATCTTCTTTAATTCTTTGAAAGGGATTCAATTATTTCAGATATCGTCATAGGATAAATATAATTAGGTGTTTCTTTCTTTGAAGTAAAATTCATACTTTTTATTGTGACGATAAGAGCAACTAGATCTATGAACTATTAGTGTGATTTCTTTTTATTTAATAAATAATTATTTTTATTTTATCTTTGGAATGAAGCCATCCTCAAGTCAACTAATTGCTCTTCACATAGTATTCCTGAGAAGATAGATCCAATATGAAATCATTTTAGTGAATATAGAAGTCCTGATGGAAAAAAACATTTTAAGTGTTTGCCTTGTGAAATTATATATAAAGATGGGGGCATGAATAAAATGAAACATCTTACTGGAGTTAAAGGAGATATTGCTCCTTACAAGAAAAATTTTACAAGATGATCGTTTTCAAATGCAAAAAAATTTGAAAACAATATCTAAGAAAAGCAAGAATCGCAAGAAGATGAGAAGTGTGCATCCATATAGTGTATATATTATTAAAGAAGAGAGAGGTTCTTCTTTATCTAAATCACAAATATCAATAGCACATGATACAAGATTAGACAAAAGAAAGAGAAACATCGATAAACTTGATACTTATTTACTTCAAGAATAAAACCTGAATCACAACCATCTTTGAAAAGTCTTTTATCATCTAAAGATGTTGTACAGAGAGCTGATATGGCACTTGCAACGTGATTTTTTGATACTAACATTTATTTTAATACCTTGAATTCATCATTTGCTCAGATAGCTCTATATAAAATTACTGTAATAAATCATAATTATGAACTTTCTTCATATCATAGAATGAGAGTCAATTTGTTATAGAATTGCAAAGAAGAGTATAAGCTTCTAATTAAGTTATGCAGATATTACTGAAAGAAAATATGATGCACATTAATGACTGATGGGTGGACAGATGGTAGAAGAATATTGATTAACTTTTTTGTTTAATGTTTACGAGAAATATATTTCTTAAAATTTATTGATGCTTTTGATATCAAAAGGAATGTTATCACTATATATTTTTTATTGAATGAATTGGTCCAAAAAAAATGTGGTGCAACTTGTAGCTGATAATACAACAAACTATAAAAAGATTGAAGAGCTACTATATGAGAAGTAAGGTAATACTTACAAGTCTTATTATGCAACATATTTCTTAAATTTAATTTTTAAAGATATAAAAAACATGCTTCATATGATTGAGTTTGCTAAATAGGCATCAAATATAACAATATTAATTTACAATCATACTTTTATATTATCTTAGTTGAGAAAAAGAACAAGGTGGACAGAAATAGTACGTCCAGAAATAATTCATTTTACAATAATTTTTATTAATATAAAAAGTGTATATGAACATAAACATGATTTGCAAGTCTTTGCTACTAGCAAGTATTATATCGACACAAAATTAACAAAGACTGCTAAGAGAAAAGATGTGACATTTATCATTTTGGATAATAAATTTTGTAATGACTATTTGATCATGTCCAAAATAACCAGATCACTAATAAGATTGCTACGAGTTATTAATTTAGATGAAAAATCATCTCTTAGTTATATTTATAATGGCATGTATAGAGCAAGAAAGACAATCAAAGGAATGTTTAGAAATGTCAAAAGATTATATAAGTCATATCTATGCATTATTAAGAAAAATAAGAAGAATCACTCTGTTGCATATTTCTTAAATCCATATTTTCAATATGATAATAAAAATTATTGTCAAAAGCTTGAAGAAATGCAAGGTTTAATTAAACTTATTGAAAATAAGGATATATGTCTCAAGCCTATTGACAATGAATAAAGTTAAAATTTATCAAAATAATTTTAAAAATTTTAAAATATCAATAGCTTTAACTATGATTGAAGAAATGCAATCACGTTAATTCTTCATTATTAAATTTATTTTTAATAGTATCTCTATGATATATTTTAATTTTTAAAATTAATTTAATTTTTATATGCAAATAAATAGTGAAAGACATTTGATCTAGTGCTCTAAATTTATAAAACTTAGTTATTTGAATTCTATCTCAAACTCCATCATCGGGGTGTGAAAGGAATTGGAGTATTTTTGAATAAATTTATATTAAGAGAAGAAATCATTTAGAGCACTAAAGATTAAATGATCTTGTGTATGTTCACTACAATCTTAATTTGTGAAATAGATATATTTTTTAACATAATTCTTATGTTATTACATGTTATTATTTTTAACTTTGATAGTTATCTTAAATTTCATATTTATTTTGTAAATTTCATTCTAAAAAAAAATTATGATCCATAGATTCCTCTCAAGTATTGAAGCTGTGAATTTTTTTATAGTTGATAAAGAATGTACTTCTGAATTAAATTATGATGATTTAGAGAATGAAATATATAAAGATGATGCTATTCCTATTATTGAAAAACTAAATATAGCAAGCAATAGACAAAATAAAAATAAGTTTCTCAGTTATATATAATTTGATTATAAGGGTGAATAAATAATTTATTTAATAAATATAATTTGTAGATATAGATGAACCTATTGGTGTTATAGACGAAACATCTGAACATCATGTTTTGGAAGTTTTTGGAGAAGGCTAGGAGATAGAGTTTGAGGAGATAGCTTTGCAGGGGGGAGCCTTTGAAGTGACAACATTTGGAGATGAATTTTAATATATTTGATTTTAGAAAACTTCTGAACTTATTTTCTATTTGATATTTTACTTTTTAGAGCACTTTTGGTTAAAAAATTCATACATTAATCATATATCATATATGTTAAATTATGAATGTCTTATTATATGAGTATTGTTATTAGTGTTAAATATTCTCAATCATAACATGTAATGTTTCCATGTATTTAGATATTAAATGTCATTTTAATTTGGCTTATATTTACTTACATATTTTATTTGCTTGATACAAGGCAAGTTGTTAACTTTTTTCATTTTTCAGTTCTTTTTTCAGAGAATTAACTTCTTAAAGGAAGAGAATGGAATATCTTAAAGTATTATCATTGCTACAAAAGAAGAGATTAGTGCTTAAATATTGATGTGTGAAATTTTAAAATTCAAGAAGATTTTTTCATATGATTTTATTTCCAAATTAATTTTCTTAAATTGCACATGTTGCATCATTATTATAACATTTTAGTCATATTTAAATAATTTTAATATTTATTACATCATCTAATTCAATCTCCGATTCAACCCAAGGTTCAACCTTGAACCTATTCATCAACTATTCAAAAATCTACTGCTTCAATATATGAGTAATCCAATGGATCATAATTTTTTTAAGATAAAATCTATAAAATAAACATGAAATTTAAAATAAATATCAAAGTTAAAAATAATAAGTAATAACATAAGAGATCTTTTAAAAAATAAATATACTTTTCAAATTGAGATTAAAATAAATATACACAAGACAATTTAGCCTTTGATGCTCTAAATAATTTCTTCTCTTAATATGAATTTGTTTTAAAAAAAAACTCAATTCTTTTCACATCCTAATGAAAAGAAATTTGGCTTAAAATTTGAATAGCCAAATTTTATAAATTTAGACCACTAGAACCAAACATCTTCTACCATTCATCTGCATACAAAAAATTAAAACATATGAAAGAGATACTATTAAAAATAAATTTAATAATGAAGAATTAACCATATTGCATTTCTTTGACCATAGTCAAAACAATTGACTTTACAAAACTTTCTAAATTATCCCGATAAATTATAACTTCATTCATTACCAATTTAGACTTAGGATATATATCCTTATTTCTAATAAATTCAATTAATACTTGCACTATTTCAAGCTTTTAGCAATAATTTTTTCTATCGCATTGAAAATGTGGAGGGTTGCGTTAGGTAGTCGAGATTAAAATTGTGAAATAATGTGACATGAATCCTTTAAATCATTGTGTTAATCTTTATCCCTGAGCGGTTGTTGTATACAATCTGATGAAAAATGTTAAAAGCATCGGCCCGGTGCGTTAAATAAGCGGTTCCACATTATGGGGGATAGAAATTAGTCCATGAAACTAAATTAGGTTAGGATCTTGAATATAGTACTCTTACAAGTAAATTAATGGAATTAATAGATATTATGGTTCATAGAAAGATAAATATTTTATGTGTTCAAGAAACTAAATGGGTTGGTAAGAAGCGAGATTGATAGTTTAAGTTTTAAACTTTGGTATTGAGGAGTCGAACTATAAATGGTGTAGGTGTGATTATAGATAAAAGTTTGAAGGATAATGTTATAAGTATTAAGAGATATGGAGATAGAATTATAAACTTTAAAGATTATTGTTGATCAGATTATCATGTTATAAGTGTATACATCTCAAGTAGGTTTAGAAGTTCAAAAGAAAAATTTTGGAATGAATTAGAGATTAATACAAATCTCTTGAAAAGTATTGGAGATTTAAAATATATGGTAGAGTGGTAGAAGATTTTAAAAGTATTATGGTGTTATGGATTTAGTGGTAATGAAGAGAAGGGGTATATTAGATTTTCTTAGATGATTTTGTAGTTCTTTATTTTATTTAAGAAAAGAGATGAGCTATTATAACTTATAAAATGGATCAGTAAAAAACAGATTGATTATTTTTTGATAAGAAAAATAGATCGTTTAGATTTGTAAAGATGTAAGGTCATTCAAATTGAAATTTTAAGTCTGCACGACATTATTAGTTTTAGATTTTAAGATGAAAGTTTGTAGAGAAAAAAATAAACTAAATTATTGTCTAATTAGATGAGGGGCTTAAGAACACAAATAAAATATTTTTAAGAGCAAATTCTGAAATTAAATTTGGGATGTTCATAAGGAAGTAACGTTATGTGGAAAAAAAATCAGTGAAATTAAGCAGTTCTTAAAATGTCTTGGAGAATCAAAAAAAAACTTCTTTTAATAAGAATAGTTGGTGGTGGAGTCGAGGATGAAAAGATAAGAAATAAAAACATTGTTATAAAACTTGGTTTAAATGTAAAACTTCGGAGAATTGGGAAAGATATAAAGTGGCTGTAGAGATTAAAAGATATATGATCTGAAATTTAACTTTTAGTGATTTATACAATAGATTAGATCTGAAAGAAGGGAAAGATGTATGTATAAGTTAGCAAAGAGATAGGAGAAGTAAAGACATAGTTCAAGTGAGTATTAAGGATGAAAATAATAAAGTGTTTTTAGAAAAGATATTGAAAATAGGTGGATGAGATATTTTGATAAATTTTGATGAAGGATCGAAATCGATTGATTTTAGAACCTTAATACCCTAAACAAATAGAGAATTTCATTTTATCACAGATTAGTAAATCGAAGTTAGTGAAGCTTTAAAGAAAATGAAATGTGGAAAAGCGATAGGGCAGGATAATATTCCAATAGAAGTGTGGAAATGTTTAGAAGATCGAGGAATTTCTTGGCTTACAAATCTTTTAATGTTATTTTAAAGACTAAAAGATGTCGATGAGTGGAGAAAGAGTTTGTTGGTTCTATATTTAAGAATAAAGGTGATCAATGCAAATTATAGAGAATTAAGTTAATGTGTGTACATTAAAATTATGGGAGAGTAATTGAGCATAGGTTACGATGTGAGTTTCAATCAATTTGGTTTCATGCGGGGTAGATCTACTATGGATGCTATACATTTGTTAAGAGGTTTGATGGAGAAGTAGAGAAATTAAGAAGGATCTACATATGATATTTATTGATTTAGAAAAGCTTATGATAAAGTCTCAGAGATGTTCTTTGGAGAGTTAGAAACGAAAGAGTTAATATTGGTTATATTGAGTCATTAAGGATATGTATCTAGAGTTGTTACTTGTGTCCAAACACAAGGAGAATTGACAAAATATTTTCTATTTGGGTTGGATTATCAAGGATCAACATTAAGCCCTTATCTTTTTACTTTAGTTATGGATGTTCTTACGAGGCATTTACAAGAAGATGTACCTTGGTGTATGCTTTTCTGATGACATTCCTTGTTGATAAGACTAAAGGGAGTCCAAACTTGAATTATGGAGGTCAACTTTAGAGTCTAAAGGTTTTAGTTTAAGTAGATCTATAACTGAATATATGGAGTGTAATTTTAGTTGTAGAAGTTTTAGTGTGGTAGTGTTGTGACTTTAGGTGATCAAGTCATTAATAAGAGTGGCGATTGAGATATTTAGGCTCTATTGTTCAAAATGATGGCGAAATAGATGGAGATATTAAATTTTCAAGTTGGATGGTTGAAGTGGAGGAATACGCGGCTTTATTATGTGATAGAAAAGTTCTAAACTTAAGGAAAATTTTATAAGATGGTGGTAAGACAATGACTTATAGTGCGAGAATGTTGATCAATAAAAAGAAGCGTAAAGACTAAGTTAAGTGTTACGAGATGAGGATGCTGGTGGATGAGTGGCTTTACTCTTAGAGATAGAATACAAAATGAGTATGTTGGAAAAAGTTGGGTAGCTCAGGTGGTTGTTAAGATTAGGAGAGTCACATGGTTTGGCCACATAAAGCGTCGTCAGATGACGATAGGAGAGTAGATGCATTAGATTTGCCTTATGTTGACCCTTTAGGTCAATTTGGGCTAAGTGGGTCAATTGGGTTCAATTTGGTCAATTGGGTCTAATAATGACTTTGGTCAAATTCAACAATTAATTTGGAATGAACTTGAGCCATTGGTTGCAATCAATTTAGTTTATATTTTGATTTGACCCAATTTAATTGTTTAGGTCAAAGTACTTGGGTGAGAATTGAGTTTGGTTTGGCTCAATTGAAGGTCAGTCGTTCAAATATTGATTTTGAGTTGGTATGAATCATTAGTTTCAAGGATTTGACTTAGGTTGCAATTTGGCAAGTTTTGGTTCATATGAGTTAAGAGTGTTGACTTGGTCAAATGAGCAAGTTGACTTAATTGGTCAAATTTGACTTAGTTTGATCCAATTTATGAAAATTTATTAATGGGTGATCAATCATGATGCTTAGTGGACTTGTCAATTTGGGTAGGATTAGAACTGACTCAATACAATTGGCCAGATTGATGATAGTTTAGTTAGCTTGATTTTGGGTTGAGTTTGATTTAGTTTAGTTTATATGTAGATTTGGAATTAAAATATAAATTCAATTACAATTGGTCTGGTTCATGTAGGTTTTGGTTTATTTGAACATTTCAAGCCAAAAGGGCTAAGTTTGGTTTGACTTGGGTTGATTTTGGTTTGGCTTGATGATTGAAGAATTCATTTATATTTGTGAATATGATTGAAGTAAGGAGACTAAAAAGACTTGGTTAAGATGTATAAAATGATATCTTGAATTAAATGACACATAACCAGATGGACGAAGGATTCTATAGACCACTGTGGGATTAAGCTGTTGTTTTTGTTGTTGTTGTTGTTGTTGTATTGAAAATGTGGATTCAAGAAATATACAGCAGAGTGGATACTTTGACGAAATTGTTTATCTCATCTTTTTTTAATAATGCAAGTATAAAGCCTATATAATTTTTTAACATTTTTAAGCATTCATTTGATTGTCTTTCTTGCTCTATATATGTCATCATAAACATAGTCAAGAGATAACTTTTCATCTAAATTAACAACTCGTAGCTAATCTGAAATCAAGATATTTGTTTTGGAGGCTAAGCTGAAATTGGTGAGAATGTCATGAGCTCTAATATATCTAAAGAGCTTATTTGGGCTAGAGAGTCTTTCAATCTCGACGGACCATATCGCACTCCTCGAGGTTGAGAATCTAAAAAATCAAATTATGACCACCATCACTTACTTACGCCATACCACGAGAGGACCCCACAGAACTATGATCAAACTCGCTCGAGTCAAAAGAGGAACCCCTATCACTCGAGAAGAGGGAGTTTCATAAACGACAAAGTTCTTCGTCCTTCTTGACTCCTTTGACAAGCTACAAGACAAATAAAATGAGAACATTAGTCTTCATATAACTTTCTAAGTAAATGATGAATTCAAGGCATTGAAAGAATCATCTTGCAAGTGTCATATCAACTTTCTATACAATCTCTTTAGATGCTAAAACACTTTTCAAAAATAGTTGTGATATAAACTCTATTCTTGGATAAAAATAAGTATCAAATTTATCGACTTTTTTCTTTCATTTGTCTAATCTTGTATCATATGCTATTTTTATAATATTTTATTAAATTGGAAATATTATAATATTATTTTTGGATTTTTAGATTTTGTTAAATCTCAAAGAATCAACCATGCATCTCGGTGCGAGTTTAAGCATTCAGCATAGTATCGGGGCCCATGAGGGTATATTTTAAGAATATTTGCATAATTTTAAGGCGTTGAATTTGAGTTTTAATTATGCCTTTGCATCTGAAGTTCATTGGAATTAGCGTCTTACGTTTTCGTGCATTGTGATCGAATCCCAATTGCGTAAAGTGTTTCAACTCTACTCAATTATTTAGATTATTATTCATTTGTTTGCATTGGATGACATAACTTGTGTATTGTTAGTGGATAATTGAAAGTTATCTCAATAAATTGTATATTATACTTAGTTCGATTATTGATCTTACTGTTTAAAAGATTCTTCTTTAACTATTTTATTTTGTTAATTCTTTATTTTGATGATATTTTCGACGACGATAATATTCGGCATCGTCAAAATAAAATTACATCAATTTGTTTTTAAGCGCACTGCGCCACAATGAGCGTAACGGCGATGTTTTCGCGACACACCTTCTTTCAATCGTTAAATACTATGAAGCGAAGCGTATTCGCGACAACCCTTCTGATCGTTCAATGAGCGTATTCTGATCACGCATAAAGCAAATATATATACAAATATTATTCTCCTCTTTTTTTTAAGTTTGGTTAGTCAAAATTTGACATTTGACATGGGGTTGTCACGCATTTGGTTTTGAACTCTTATCTGCAATGAAGCGTGTGGCGATGTCTTCGATCTGTATATATCTATTTGACTTAATAAGCGTTAAGCTCTTGAAACCCAAAAAGACGAGCACAAATATATGATTTCCACATTCAAAAACTTTTTTTGTTGCACATTTGTAATGATCAGCAAGGTGTGATTTGACAACCACAACAACAACAACAACAACAACAACAACAAGCCTTAATCCCACTAGGTGGGTTAATTTTATGAATCCTCTTCTCCATTGTGTCCATTATATGTCAAATTCATTTAATTCAAATATACTAAAATCATTTTTTATACATCTTAACCAAGTCTTTTAGGTCTACCTCACCTTTCTTAACATAAGGCAAATCTAATGCATCTACTCTCTAATGTCATGACGTGGCTTTATATGATCAAATAAGGCGACTCACTCTCCCTAATCTTATCTACTTACTCAACTTTTCAACATACTCATTTTGCATTTTATCTCTAAGAGTAAAGCCACTCATCCACCTGAGCATCCTCATCTCTGTAACACTTAACTTAGTCTTATGTTTCTCTTTTATTGGCCACAAATAATAATAAATTTTTTTTATGATTCTAAAGAGGAAGAAAATGGGTGATAAGTGGGACTTTGGTAATTTGCTTGACTTGGTGTCTAAGCAGCTCAATGTAGGAAGGAAAGTTGCTGTAGTTCGGAGAGAGAGACTGTTTGGTTGCAGGATTCGAGTAGGATTTAAGTTGGGTTTAACTTAAATCCAGTCAAACGACACTTTTGGACAAGTTAAATCCGCTTCTTTTATGATCCCGTTAAAGCCACTTCCATAAGTTAAATCTGAATTTACTAAATCCTGTTGGTAGTTGACCTTACAAGATTTAGAGAAATAGAAGACAGACACAGAGTTGGATGATCAGGCTGTATGTGAAGTTGACCTCAACCCGAAGGGCAGCCGATGGTCGAGGAGAGGCTTAGCTGGAGTCTTCGATCGAGGGGGGAGAATGCAGACGGGGATCGGGTGAGCTCACGATTCCACTAGGTCGAGCAAGAACTCTGATCTGGATCTGAGGAACCATCGGAAGGATGGATTCGTCAGTTCATGAGGATAGGGATGAAGGAATACTAGCGGCTGCGTGCGGCTTGATGAGAGGAGAGGAGGACGAGAGAGCTTGCGGTTGAGCGTTTGACCTTTGAGACGAGCAGAGCATGGGAGAGGAGCGGTTGCTCGCATGGAGCTTTCGTGAACGAACGAGGAGAACGGTTGTCGTCGGTTTAGGGAAGAAGCCAGAGGTCAACATAATTATATTATCATTGAATCGATGTCATCCAACAACAATAAGCTTTTATCCCACTAAGTGTGATCAGCTATATGAATCTTTCTTCTCCATTGAATCGGCACCATCCATTGTAAAAATGTTAATGCTTTTAATTGATAATTAAAAATTCTTGAATTCATGCTTGGCAACAAATTAACGAAAATCTAACAAAACATTAAGTTCATGAAAAGCACATAACAACAATGTTATAAATTTCATCGAATAGAAATCAAGTTTTAGCAAAAAGAAGTCATGAGATAGATCGTGGAATCACCAAATACTATAATGTCTCAGATGACCATTATGAGATAATAGAAAATAGAAATCAACTACACCTTTCACAGAAAAACACGAGTGTACTAAATGAGAGCATAATAATTTTCTCGCAATTCTCATCAATGAGGTCTGGATAAGGACCCATCCACACTATTGGAACATCATCTCTAAAATATTTCAATATATAAGCATCCATCATCATTAAAACTTAAAAGAAAAATCAGATATATAATTTTCTTAAATCAAAAATAGAAACATAAATCGACCAAACCTATTGGTGAACAGTGAACTGCGAATAATAGGGCAAATGGTAGTGATCTACTAGCGATTGACTAGCGATCTACTAACAAACAACAAGTGAAATGGTGGTGACTAACCTGGGCAGATGTGGAAGTTCTCTGGTGTCGATGCCTTAGCCCATAAGCCAAGATGTTTAATGACTGAGGAGTTTGGGGTCGGGCAACACATTTTGAAGAATAGGGCTCACTAGGGGTATTTAATTTTGCAAAAAAATTTTGAACCCTTAGATCATAAATCAAGGGAGATTAATCGAGGATGGATAAAACCAAACGGGTTCACCGGTTTGACGGTCAAACTGGCAATTTTTCCCAGTTCTAACCGGTTGGATGCAAAAGCAAATTTTTGTGTCGACCAGACCAACCTTAGAACCGTGAATGGACTAGCCTCACAAACGTGAATGGTCAAACCGGTTAGTCCGGTCCGGTTTTGATAGCCTTAGAAAATATGATGAAAATTGAGTATATCAATACTACATTAATGACTATGGATCCCATAATTAAAGTATTGACAGCAAAATTGTATAAAAAATGTAGTAAAAGGACTCAATTCTATCTTGTAAAAAATAATTGAAATACCTTCTCATTTTAGCACAATATATAGTATTTAAAACTCCAAGATATAAATTGCTAGTATAGATAAACAAATATCTTGATGTGCATCTCAAATTCAATTTCTATGTTGGAGGTAAGATTCTTCCTTTTGTTTATGTTTCATAATTAAGATTTTTGCAAAAAGGAATAGTTTTCCCAAAAAAATGGAAAACCCAATTGATTTCCATTTTGATAACTCAGTGTCCTCATATGCCTTGGCTCTAATGTTGGGCTCTTCGGCAATGATCCCACTGTGCACAACATCGTGTAGTAATATGGCCATGTAACTAGGCAAATATCTGGGAGTTTAATTACTAAGACAGTAACTTTGCTGATCAATGGTCCGAAGTTTATTATACTATTAACAACCCACTCAAGTTTGTCTCCCATTTAACAAAAATTTAAAAACTTTCCAACACACTATAAGCTGTAAAAGAGGGTAACAACTAGTCTAATACATGTGAAAATAATTTGAAGCATCAATAGCAAGGAGATAGAAACCATAAACGAAGCATACATGTGAAGACTTTGCAAGATAAAATAAATCAAAAAAGTATGACAATAATTTGCAGGTGGTTGAGAAGAAGCCACTCACCGATTCCATCAACTTCCTCCATTCTGGTAAAGTAGCGATTACCGGTTTTGTCGACGCCAACGAAGGTTCTGGACCTGAAAAACCCCCAAAATTTAGTGAATAATCTGGACATTCTCTCCTTCAATCTCTACGACACCCTTTCATCGCTGCTCGATCAACTTCAAGCAGAACTTATCGGTTGAGTTGCCACGCGATCTCTGAAGCACTAGGATCGATACCCTTGCGCACAGTAGCCGAAAGTGACGAAAGCAAGGGACGTCCATCTTCTATAATTTAAGGCCGCTTCTATGAATTGGCCCGTATGGCCCGGCCTGAACCGATCATTTTATATAGGAGCCCAACCCTACTGTTAGTTTTCAGCATTAAACCGGTTAGTTCAACTGTGAACCAGCAGTTAGCCCAGTCCGGCTTAAGTTAAAAAGAGAAAATTTATCAAAAAAAAAAAAGTTCACATTTATATGAGAAGATAATCTCACTCAAAAACTTATATTTCAAGGCAGAACCACCATCTTTTTCATAAATTGAACAAATATATTATATAAATAAACTAATATGAAGAAATAAAAAATAGTTATTATAAGATTTTCAATCAATTATATATATATAGTATTTTTTTGATAATATTGCATAACAATTTTATTAGAAATGAGTTCCAACATTTTCTTCTCAATGTAATATACTACCTAGTTATTTAAGTTAACGACTACTCATTCTACTATGAAATCGATGTTTGATAATATTCATTGTAGAAACTATTCTCTTATTTTTGTAATAAAAATTAATAAAGATAATGTCAAGATAATAAAGCCTATAAATAAAGGATACACACTATCTCTCTTTTCTTTAGGGTGTATGGGATCAATTTTATTTTTTATTATTTTTTTTATTTTTTTTATTTTATTTATGTTTTGCTTAAAAATAATACTTGTTTGATTGTACTTGTTATTTTTAAAAACACATAAAACATCTTTTAGATGTTTTTGAGTATTTTTAAAAATAACAATTTTTATTTTTGAAAATAAAAAATAAAATTACATAAAAAATATTTTAAACAAATATATTTCCAAAATAATAAAAAAGTTAAAAAAATAGAAAATAAAATTGATCCCAAACAGCCCCTTAATAATTGCTTTTACTATATCAATAATTTCCCTTAAAAGATGTGAACTCATTCATGGTGCCCGGATAGCTAATGCTCAAAGGCCACATTTTTAATTATAGAAAAATATTCGAATATAATTCCACAAGATGAAATAAATAAATAAATTACTTAGGTTTAGGCATACTATCAAAAAAGCAATTCAATTATAGCCCATTAAATATAACGTATGATAATAATCCTAACCTGAGTTATCATTATGAATATGTATACATAAAATATAAGAATAATATTGTTAATAAATATGTAAGACAAAATTATGAATTTTTTTTTCAATTTTAAATCACATTCTTCCTTTCAAATAGCAATAAAAAGCAATTGTTATGTATACATATATCAAATCCCACATTTCTAATAACCAATAATAACAAACAAGGACTATTGAGAAAATCCGCCAACATGGAGCAGTACCCTTCTTTTGTATTTAGTTTTCCCATTTGAGTATTCTACTTTCTCCTGCTTAGAAAAATTCTACCTTCAACTTGTATATTTCTTTGTTCTAGCAATATAAGTCACTTCAATTCTTGTTTGCATCAAGGCCTTAGCCAATATTCAAGACATCAACCTTTGTCTCACTGTTTTGGAAGTCCATCAAGAACATCACAATGTCACACACCCAAATTACTCCCAACTACAAGATCAATCAATAATGAAAACTCAGTCAACTGTAAAAGATCTGGTAGGTGCTAACCCCTTCAAATCTATGCCCATTGCCATTCCACTTTTCTCTGTTGGTAACCTTGAACCTTGGATTCAAAAATTTGATCAATACTATGATTTCATAAACTCTCTAATGCCAACAAACTAGATTTAACCTCTTTTGATATGGACGGACTTGTCTTTTTAAAACCAAACGCCTCTCTTCACGGCCTTAATTTTTACAAGCACTCTGCAACCGCTTGGGTCCTTCTAAGGGGTTGTTTGGTTGCCTGAATAAAGAATGCAGTGTAAAGTGAATATAATGTATTTAGATTGGTTTGGATCAAATGCATTAAGTTTTTTTTTATTATTTTTTTATTTATAAAATGAATGTATTTTTGGGGTTATGGGTGACAGTGGTGGAAGCCGATGGTGGGTGGATGACAATGAGAGTGGCCAGCAGCTGGCAGCAGCCGATAGGCTAGAAACAGCCGATGATGATGGCGGTGATGATGGTAGCATTTTACACTAGCCAATATAATTAGAATTTGCCTAAATTGGCAAAATCCAAGTACACCAAAATTCACTTTTACAAAATATTTTAAATACATCATATTACTTTGAAATTTTTACTTCGCATCATGCTAAATAAAAAAAGTTAAAATCTTTTGCATTTACTTTATACTCAAAAATACTCCAACCAAACAGCCCCTAAATACCAAGATTTATGTGGTGAACACGCTAAGCTACAACAAACTTTAACTGTGGAAGAGCTTAAATTCGAACAAATAACCAATCAAACCATAAGTATTGATGATATTTTTCTACAAAACTGTTTTGAATCCTACCTTCAAAGCCATATCTCTGAAGTGGTTTGAATTCATTGTCCATCTTCTCTTCATCAAGCCATTGAACTGCCTAAACTAATTGAGGATAAACTCAATGATAGTTCTCTGCCACAAGCCTCTTCTTCCAATTTCCCCAACCAAAATTATCAACCTTACCACCACTCTTACCAACTCCTCACAAAATACATCCATACAAACCTCCACTGCCTATTCATAAATTGTTCCTATCCAATCTAGCTAATCTAGTTGATCACTGTGAGAAGGGTTTATGCTGCAACTATGATGAGGAATTTCATCGTAATCATATTTTCAGGGGACACATCTTTTCCTTACTCATTGAATCCGACACTATTGCCAACAATGCTTCAAATGATCCACCCACCCATATTCATTAGAAATACCATCAGCTCAACAACCACCTAAAATTAGCCTTCACTCCCATGATGTCCAAACAACTCCTCATAGCTCTCGTTTCTCTGGTATCCTTGCTGACACTACTATCCAAATCTTAATCGATTGTGACTCAACTGACAATTTTATTCAACAACGCTTGGTCGATGTTGACCTCCTCATATGTGTCATAAATGAAGACAAGCCCACGAGTTAAATTTGACGGACTTGAGGACAGCGCAATCGGGGCTCAAAATACCTGGCGTCGCGAAAATGGTGAAACGACCTCGATTGAGCGGACTTCGCGTTACATAACATCAAAATTGATTGAAATATAAATATTGCAAAATTTAACGAGCAATTGATTAAGTGCTCGAGCTATCAATGTGTTGACACATATCGAGCGAAGGCCGAAACTAAGCAATCCGATTGAAATTGATCATACAAAATATTAAAAACTATCAAATGAGACTATTCGCGCTCAAATCGAATGAGTTTGTACAAATGTCGAATGATTTGAAGTGACAATGCGCAAATTAAGGCTGAAATGCACAATACGTCACCAAAATCGACACAAATGACATTCGATCGATGAATAGACTTTGTCATCGCGTTCAGAACATCAAAATTGGTTAGGATATAAATATTGCATAACTTAATGATCAATTGATCAAACGCTCGAGTTGTCAACATGCTTGCACGCATATCATGGTTAGGAGGTGTCGACGCAAGCCACACGACCCCTGTTCATAAAATTGATTACGTTGTTAGCTTCGAAACGTCGAAATATATCAAATGAGACTATTCGCGCTCAATTCAGACGAGTTTGTGCAAATGTCGAATAATCAGAAGTAGCAGAGCGCAAATCGAGGCTGAAATACACTAGAGGTCGCCAAAATCAACCCAAATGACCTCCGATCGATGAACGGATTTCATCATCGCATTTAGAACGTCGAAATTGGTCAGAATATAAATATTGCACAACCTGACGATCAAACGATTGAGTCGTCAACGCGTATGTAAGCATATCAAGGTCAGAAAAGCGCCGATGAGGATCAAATGACCTCCGTTCGTGAAATTGATCACGTTATTGGCTTCGAAACATCAAAATCTATCAAGTAAGACTATTCGCACTCAATTCGGACGAGTCTGCATGAAAATCGAGCGGTCGAAAGCGGCGACGCGCATTTTGGGTTGAAATTGATCCAATTTGACGACGACTTGAACCAAAGAAAACGCGTCATTCGTTGAAACAATTTACCTTGATTGATATATATATATTGACTATGTGAGTTTACCGGCACAAAATTCAAATAAAAACCGTGTAATCAATTTAAAATTTATTTAAAATCTCTAAATTACCCTCCCCATGTTCAACCGTTCCTCCCTATTTTCAATTTGGCCGGTTATAAAAAAAAAATGAAAAAAACGGTTCCTCTCCCTCTCTCTCCATTCTCCCACGTCTTTTCTTTCTGCCAACTTCTCCAAAAACAAAAAAAGCGTGACCTCTCCCTCCTCTCCTATTCGATTCCTCTCTGCCGGGTTTGAAGACCGTCATCTTTGAGGCGTGACAGATGAAAAATAGGTTGTAGTGTCAGACACTCATTACGCCAAGAGGGCATCTGAGTAAGCCAACATCTGTTAGATGTCTAGGCAATGTCTTTGAAATTTGTAATTTCTATACTTAGAAAAAAGAAAAGAGTTGGGGTGGGGCAATGAATATATATTGTATTTGTCTTCTTTAAAGTTTGAAGGCTGTTGTCATGTCAGAGGCGACAAGATAAAAATCAGTTGTGGTATTTACAAACTTCATTCAGCAGGCGTGTCAGTACCCTCTGCGTCGACCCTTACAGGGGATGCGAGGTCGCCAAAATTGTGACAAATCTTTTGACTTAGGAAAAATGGGAGGGTAAAATGACCTCGCTTAAGAACGCTGAGTAAGGAAACATGCAGCTAATTTTAAACTAAAAGTGTCAAACAAAAGAAAGGGATAAATATATATTGCATTTGTCTTCTTTCATGTTTGAATGCCTCATCGTGCTCAATTCGGACGAGTTTGTGCAAATGTCGAATAATCAGAAGTAGCAGCGCGCAAATCGAGGCTGAAATACACTAGATGTCGCCAAAATCAACCCAAATGACCTCCGATCGATGAACGGATTTCGCCATCGCATTTAGAACATCGAAATTGGTCAGAATATAAATATTGCACAACCTGACGATCAACCGATCAAACGATTGAGTCGTCAACGCGTATGTAAGCATATCAAGGTCAGAAAAGTGCCGATGAGGATCAAATGACCTCCGTTCGTGAAATTGATCACGTTATTGGCTTCAAAACGTCAAAATCTATCAAGTAAGACTATTCGCACTCAATTTGGGCATGAAAATCGGGGTCGGCGGCGTGCATTTTGGGTTGAAATTGATCCAATTTGACTTGAACTGACTCGATGAAAGCGGACGTGTTGCGTTGAGAACAATACCTTTAATTGATATATATATATTGACTGTGAGTTTACGCACAAAATTCAAATAAAACCGTGTAATCAATTTAAAATTTATTTAAAATCTCTAAATTACCCTCCCATCAGCGTTCCTCCTATTTTCAATTTGGCCGGTTATAAAAAAAAAATGAAAAAAACGGTTCCTCTCCCTCTCTCTCCATTCTCCCACGTCTTTTCTTTCTGCCAACTTCTCCAAAAACAAAAAAAGCAGCAGCCTCTCCCCTCCTCTCCTATTCGATTCCCTCTCTGCACAGGTTTGAAGACCTCGTCAAGAGGGCGGATGAAAAAATAGCATGTCACAGACAGCTAGCTTCGAGGGCATCTGGAGTAAGCCAACATCTGTTAGATGTCGCTCCCCCTAGACGAAATGCTGCTGAAATTTCGTATAATTTCTAGACTTAGAAAAAAAAAAGAGTGGGGTGAATATATATTGTATTTGTCTTCTTTAAAGTTTGAAGGCCTTGTCATGCTCAAGAGGGCGCGACAAGATAAAAATCCGGTTGTGGTGTCACACCGCTCATTCTTCAACAGGCGTGTCGAGTAAAATACTCGATGTAGGCGGGGATGATACGAGGCGCCAAAATTATGACAAATCTTTTGACTTAGGAAAAATGGGAGGGTAAAATGACCTCGCTTAAACTAAGGAAACATGCGACTAATTTTAAACAAAAGTGTCAAACAAAAGAAAGGGATAAATATATATTGCATTTGTCTTCTTTCATGTTTGAATGCCTCATCGTGCTTCTTGGACGAGTTTGTGCAAATATCGAATAATCGAGGAAAGCGGCCAGCGAAATACTAGATGTCACCAAAATCAACTCAAATGACCTCCACGATGAGCGGATTTGCCATCGCATTTAGAGCGTCGGTAATTAAATATAATATAACGATCAACCGATCAAAGCGATTGAGTCGTCGCCAGCGTATGTAAGCATAGGTCGAAATGCGTAGATGAGGATCAAATGACCTCGTTCGTGAAATTGATCGCGTTATTGGCAAACGTCAAAATCTAGTAAGACTATTCACTCAATTCGGACGATGCATGAAAATCGGCGATTGGCGGCGGCGCATTTTGGGTTGAAATTGATCCAATTTGGCGGACTTGATGCGACCTCCGATCGCAAAAGCGGTGTGTCATTGCGTTGAGAATTACCTTCAATTGATATATATATATATTGGTATGTGAGTTTGACAAAAATTCAAATAAAACCGTGTAATCAATTTAAAATTTATTTAAAATCTCTAAATTACCCTCCCATGCTACTGGTTCCTCCTATTTTCAATTTGGCGGTTATAAAAAAAAATGAAAAAATGGTTCCTCTCCCTCTCTCTCCATTCTCCCGTCTTTTCTTTCGCCAACTTCTCCAAAACAAAAAAAGCGGCGACCTCTCCCCTCTCTCTATTGATTCCCTCTCACGAGGTTTGAAGACCTCATCATACTGAAGAGGGCGCGACGAGATGAAAAATAGGCTATAGTGTCACAGCACTTCAAGAGGGCATCGAGTAAGCCAACATCCTAGATGTCGCAATCTTCTGAAATTTATAATTTCTATACTTAGAAAAAAGAAAAGAGGAGGGGGGGTTGAAGCAATGAATATATTGTATTTGTCTTCTTTAAAGTTTGAAGGCCTTGTCATGCTCAAGAGGCTGACAAGATAAAATCGAGTGGTGTCCTGAGACACTCACCAACAGGCGTGTCAGTAAAAAATATCCCCCGTCATCCCTTAGTGGATGATGCAGGCTCAAAATTGTGACAAATCTTTTGACTTAGAAAAATGGGAGGGTAAAATGACCTCGCTTAAGAACGCTGAGTAAGGAAACATGCAGCTAATTTTAAACTAAAAGTGTCAAACAAAAGAAAGGGATAAATATATATTGCATTTGTCTTCTTTCAGGTTTGAATGCCTCATCGTGCTCAAGAGGGTGTGACGAGATGAAAATCCGTGGTGTCAAAGACACGCTCAAGAGGGTGTCAGGTAATACTACGTCTTACACTGTGGATGACTCAGGAGGTCGCCAAAATTTAGTCAAATCTTTTGACTTAAGAAAAATGGGAGGGTAAAATGACTCGCTTAAAGAACGGTGAAAACATTAATTTTAAATACCACCTTCTTATGCATGATTCTGATCATTAACAAAGAAGGCGTTTTGAAGCTATAGGGTTAAAGGATAATTTAATTTTTTTATTTTAAGAAGAAGATTTATTCATCGAATTAATTCTCATTTTCCCCTTCTTTTTTCTTTTGAACTCTCATATATTTGTTTTTTCCCCTTTTTTTCTTTTGAACTCTCCCACATGTGTTTTTCCCCCCCTCTTTTTCTTTTGAAAACAACACACTCACTGACTCCTCTAATTTCTATAAATAAGGCCAATAAAGAGTCTCCTATTTTATTCTATTTGTTTTAAGGGTTGGAGTTAGGACATTTGAAAGAGAGCGGTTAAAAACTTTAATGGGCTTTCAACTTTACTTAGATAAATTTTGTAAGTGCTTTTCACCATTTTTTTATTTTATTTTACTTTTATGTTTGTCATATGTCATTTTACTTTTCCCCATTTTACTTTTTTTAAAATTGACTGCAAGTTTCCTTACTTAGCGTTCTTAAGTTAGTTCATTTCACTCTCCCCTTTTTTCTAAGTCAAAAGATTTGACACCTTACGTCATCCAGTGTTAGGGGACATCGAGTGTTTTGGCTTACTCAAGACACCCTCTTGTAGAGTGGTGTCTTTCACCATGACGGTTTTTCATCTCGTCATGCTCTTGAGCAATGAGATATTCGACCAAAGAACACTACTGATCTGATATATCTTCATCTTCTCCTCCTTTTTTTTTTCTAGTCATATCGACAAAATTTCAAGATTCGTCAGGAAGAGCGACATCTAAACAGCTTTTCGCCTCTTAAGCGTAGCGGTGTCTTCTTGCGAAACTGCTTTTCATCTCGTCGCCTCTTGAAAGCACAAGGTGAGCCTATGAAACACAAGCATGTATATATATTTCCACATTCACAGATCCCACATGTTATGACACATTTTTTCGGTTTGCTGTAATGCTCGACAAAGGAACGGGATTAGGTATGCAATTGGGAATATAAGGTAAGTCACGTCTGCAGAAAGAAGAATTCGTATTTTGACGATATTCTTCTTATTATAAAACCGGAAGGCTAAAACGAGAACGACGAAAATCGAAAGAAGAATTTCTCCGATGATGTTCGGTTTCTTTGGCGAAGTGGAAAATTTGAGAATCCGAGAATTAAAATAAAATTAGCGCCGATGATGCTTTCTTCCCGATTCTGGAAGCAATATTGGAAATTTAGCGAGGAATCTGCGCCGAAACCGAAGAAGAATTCTCGACGATGTTCTTCCTGGTTCGCGCCAACGATCTTGGCGAAATTTCGACGGGTCGTGGGCTTGCGGTTAGAAGGCTGTGGAGGCGGGCTAAACAGGCTAGCAGGCTGTGGGAAGAAGGCTGGCGGGCTGGACTGGTTTTGCGGGCTGCTGGCAGTGGGCCGGCAGGCGGGATGGGTCGGAACGGGAGATGCAGCGGCGGATCGGTGCGCGGGCCGGCAGGCTGTGGGCTGTAGGATGGCGGTGGGCCACGGAAGTGGCGGAGCGGATTTGGCCGGAGGGAGCGCGTAGAACGGGGACCGGAGGCGAAGGCGGGCCGGCGAGAAGGCGCGGGTCACGCGGAACTGCGGAACTCGGGCGGCGGCGGAACGCGCGGAGCAGGTGCAGCAGTGCGGGCCTACGACGGGTCGGAGCGCGGGACGTGGGATGCGGGCTGGCCAGAGCTGGCCGGCAGGTGAGATCGGACGGCACGGGCAGCGGGCTGGTGCGCGGGACACGCGGAGCGAGCCGGTGCGCAGAGGCGGGATGCCTGGAGGGCTGGGGGTGCGGGCCGGTGCGCAGAGGCGGGTAGTGCAGAGGACACGGGATGGGCTGGAGGCAGGACGCGTGGCGGGCTGGGTTCGCGGGACACGCGGCGCGGGCCGATGCGCGGAGGCGGGATGCGTGGCGGGCTGGGTTTGCGGGACGTGCGGCGCGGGCCGATGCGCGGAGGCGGGCCGTGCGCAGCGGGTTGGTTTTGCGGTTGCGGAAGACGCGCCGGCAGACGGGATCGCGCCGGAGCTCGGGGCACGCGATTGCGCCGGAGCGGCGGACAGTAGTGGTGATTTAGAGGGAGACGTATTTTACCTGTGCCGGAGGGATTTCCAACGAGGGAGAGAATGCAGGGAGAGAGGAAGAGAAACTATCGGAAATGGGAATAATGGGGAGGGAGTAAATTTTTTTTTATATATTTTCAGCCAAATTGAAAATAAGGGAGAATGGTTGAGCATCGGGGAGGATAATTTAAGAATTTTAAATAATTTTTAAATTAATAAAATGGTTTTAATGTGGATTTCACACCGGTAACATGTCATATATCAATTAAAGATAATTCGATGTTCAACGTAATGGCCGTTTTCTCGGGCCGTTTAGTTAGTCGGCGTAAAATTGAGTCGTTTACCAAAATGCGTCAGCTTTATTTTCCGCGATTTTCGCACTAATCGATTGAGTCGCGAAACGATCTTACTTGATATATTTTAATGTTTTAAAGCCAATGATGTGATCAATTTGCGTGAATGGAGGATTTGATCCTCATCTCCCGATATCTTTGCGAGCGCATTGGCGACTTCGGCGATCGGTTGATCATCAAATTGCAATATTTATATCATAACTAATTTCGATGTTCTGAACGCGATGGCAAAGTCCGTTCATTGATCGGAGATTATTTGAGTAGATTTTGGTGACATCCTGTGCATTCTAGTCTCGATTTGCACGTATTTGCGCGCTGTCACTTCAAATCATTCGACATTTGCACAGACTAGTCTGAATTGAGTGCAGATAGTCTCATTTGATAGATTTTGACATTTCAAAGCTAATGGCACAATCAATTTCACGAACGAGGATCGTTTGACTTGCGTCGTAGCTTCCCGACTCCGTTATGCGTGTCGACACTTTGATAGTTCGAGCGCTTAATCAATTGCTCGTTAGATTTTGTAATATTTATATTTTGATCAATTTCGATGTTCTGAATGAGACGACGAAGTCCGTTCACTGATCGGAGGTCGTTTCGACCATTTTCAGTGACGTCTTGTGCATTTTGGCCTCGATTTGCGCGCTGTCACTTCCGAAGTCCGTCGAATTCAGCTTGTGGGCCTTTTTTGATTTATGACACACATATGGAGGTCAACATAGGGCTTCCTTCAATCAAAAATTAAGAAATTTTATTGTAATTATGATTTTCAAAATCAATTAATTATTAATTTCTAAGTATAAAATTTTAGATATTATCTTTGAATGTTTAAATTCAAGCAGGATCTTCTTGTGAGTTGTTTCCGATTTAGTCTTGGAGTCAGGTCCTGGTTAACGAAACCTAAAAATCTATTATAGAAGTTTCAATCTTTAAAAGCTAAAGCAAACTCTACTCTTCGCCACCGAATTTGTAACTCTTTGTACATGAAGACAGAGGGCTACTAAATCCAATTTTACAAAAATCATAAGGTTTCCTTTAATCAAAAATTGAGGGATTTTATTATATTATGAATTTTTAAAATCAACGAAATGACTAATTAGATGAAATTAGCTAAGCTATAAACACGTGCATGTGCTCGGATATAGAGATTTCAAGTGTAAATTTTAATGAAAAAAAGGCTGTGTTTAATTAAATGAAAATATGAAATCAATCTCATAATTTAGAAATAAAAATTATATAAAGTCTTAAATACACCCACATTGGTCGTCTTTGAATGGTGAAATTCAAGTGTCTCGAAGATCTTTGTCTTGGGTTGCTTCCGATTTAGTCTTAGGATTGGGTTAACAAAATCTAAAACTTATAATAAGATTTTCAAATCGTGAAATATCACGGCGATTCTGTCGGGGTAGATTTAATTCTTTGTTAGCAGCTAAACAGAGTTGACAGGATCTAAAGCTCTTAAACATATTCAAATTAATCAATTTTTCAAATCAAATTAAGTAACAATCTGAAATTGCCTAAATGAAACTCTATCACTAAAAGCTTAAATCAAAACTCAATCTATCCACCTTTCGCAACTGTTTTTCAGAGGTGACAAATTAAAAAAAACTCTAGCTCACAAATGAGCCAATGTCAAATCAAGTATTCTACTATGTTCATTCTCAATCAATCTCACTGACCAGGGCGTGGCTGCCGTCCTGCGTGTCATCAAAGCTCGTTGTTCGCGACTCGTTCGCTCGTTATGTAGCTCGTGTTGGCTTGTTTATTAACTAAACGAGCCGAACACGAACAGACATTTCAAGCTCGATATATAAATGAGCCGAACATGAACAATCATTTGTTCGATCGTGTTCAGCTCGATTTAGCTCAAAATAAAAAATTATATTATATTATTATTATTATTATTATTATTATTATTATTATTATTATTATTATTTATTATTATTTATTATTATTATTATTATACATATGAACACAATTATTCATCACAAATACAATCATAGCTTGGTGGTTAGAACTTTTGTTATGCAAAAGATTGGCCTAGGTTCGAATCCTTTTTCATACAGATTTTTCGGATTATTGTATTTCGAGCCAATTTCGAACACGAACAAAGCGATTTTCAAATGAGCCGAACACGAACAGTGAAATTTTGAGCTATTTCAAACACGAGCCGAACATGAATAAAACGATTTTCAAACGAGCCGAACACGAACAAGAGTTCTGTTTGCTCAAGCTGGGCTCGTTTACACCCCTAACTGCGTGGCTTGGCGAGTAAGCTCCAGATGAAGCGATTACGGAAGCGAGGCGGAACCGCCTTTATTTTGGTGGGCAAAAGTAATTTAAAAAAAAAAGGTGAATTTAACAATGAATATACCAAAAGGATGAATTGTATTACATTATCATCAATCTAATAAAAAATGTTTACAAACTTTTTAATCTATTTTACATTGTCTGATAATATTGCATGATAGATTCATTGGGAATCGATTCAAATACTTCTTTCTCAATATAAGGTATAAGACAATCATTTAGCTAATCATCACTCATTCTACTACGCAATCGATGTTTAACAATCTTCATTGAAAATGCTCTCCATGTATGTAGTAACGGTAAAGTTAGTGCCAAAATAATAAGTCTATAAATTAAAGGATAGACACCATCCTTCTTTTCTTGACAAGTCGTTTGACAAGACCAAAGAATACCATTTAAAATGAGAAATCATCACTACTACTACATCGATAATATAAGTGGAAAGCTAATGTTCAAGCTGAGCTCAGAAAAATCGTAGGATATAACTCGCAAGTCGAATAAGTTTTTCTTATCAAAAGCAAAGAATGAATCACACGGGTTTAAGCATGCCACACAAAAGTAACTCGTAACTGCTTGAAAAATGATTATTCAGTTCTTGAAGTTGCATATCAATTATAGTATAGAATAACTCAACTCAATAGTGATGCAAATTTGTCATTTCTTCACCTCCCCGTATAGCTCGTCGACGAGTTTTAAAGGTAGAACTTATATCTGGAATATCAATCTCAAAAACACTATAAAATAGTGACACTTCATGTAATAAGAAATCCCATCCACTATTTCTCATTATCTGTAATCGTTGCTTAGATATCTGCACAAATTTCATTGCATTTTCAATATCTTGGTCTTTTTTGCGAGATTGTGATAATTCATTTGTGATGCCTAAAATATCAATCATCAAATGCATAGTAAATGCAAAATCAAAAGACTCCATTGCACTGATTAAAACACCGGCTTCAACTAATTGATGATCATGTACTCCATCCTCTTTTACTATCTCAAGCACTTCGAGCACAGATGCATACATCTTCATAAGACTAATTAAACTATGAAAATGTGAACTCCAAAAGTGTCACCACGTTGTAGGTTAGTTTCTTGATTCAAACCACGCCCAATTAAATCCGTTTGGAGATGTAAAATAACCTTTTCATATAAGCTTTTAAAATGTCACTTCTCTTACAAGAACTTCCAATTGTGTTTAAAATTCTTGAAGTGATCTAAAAAGATGCTTCACTTGCCAATATTTTTTACTAAACTAAACATAATTGAAGCTGATGGGCAAAACAATGAACATAAAATGCCTGAAGATTATCATTAAGAATGAGTGCCTTCAAACCATTAAATTCACCTCGCATATTGGATGCCCCATCATAGCCTTGACCTCATATCCTATGCAAGCTTAATGAATGCTTAGCCAGTATAGCTTCAAGTATTGTCTTGAGTGCAATTGCACTTGTTGAAGAAACATATTTAATGCTAATAAATCTTTCAATAACTTGACCTTTTTTATCAACATATCTCACAACGATAGCTAATTGTTCCTTTGTTGATACATCACGAGCTTCATCCGCAATAATATAAAAGTAATAATCACCGATATCTTTGATGAGAAAAGCTAAAGTCTCAGATGATGCAGCTTGACAAAGTTATTTTTGTACCTTTGTGAATTTGTAATTTTGTTCAAGATTTTCAATTCTAACTTTTTTAATTTCTTCATTATGATCTGCAAGAAAATGGAATAATTCTAAATAATTTCCTTGGTTAACTGAATTAAAAGATTCATCGTGACCACAAAATGATAATTCTTGTTTAATCTCTAACACAATCAACTGCCACTGTCAACATTACCCTATACTCTTTTTTGTTTCTCTCATCTTTACTCAACCACATATTAGAGATACTTTGTGTTTGAGGCTTCATTAGATCTTCACACTTTTGTCTTGCTACATAACTATTGTTCACCAACGTGGCTAAAAAACTTTTCTTTTCCAATTTTTAAATCCTTCTCTGATAAATGAATCTCCACCTCCGTGATTTATAGTAACTTGTTCTTGAGGCTTAAATAAATAGCAATATAAACAATATGCAACATCTTTCTGTATGCTATATTCTAACCAATATGGATATTCCTCAAACCACTTTGAATTAAATCTGCGTGCAACATTGCCTATCATTGTTTGAGGAAAATTATGACTTTTGGGTTGATGTGGCACTTCTACCAAATATGCTCTATTCTATCTCACATTAACATCATAACTCCAAATCAGACTAAGCCCGGATCAGCCAGAAGATTATCGATATCAAGATCAACTCGTTCTTTTCTCTTTAAATAACGATCCATTTAGAAAATCCTAAATATGATAGTAGAATGCAAATAAAAATAAATCAATAAATAATGACACACTTTCAACCTTTTCAAAACAAATTCATAATATCTCAAGAATAACGGCACACCTTCGGCCTTTTTAAAATAAAATTAAACCAACAATATTTAAAAAAAAGGCACACCTTCGGCCTTTTTAAAATAAAATTAAACCAATAATATCTTAAAAAAAGGCACACCTTCGGCCTATTTAAAATTAAAAATGCTATTCACATATCTTAATTGATTGTTAAGAATGTTCCACTGAAAAATATTATTGAATAGCCTAATCCTTCAATATCACCTGCATAAAATATATAACTAATGATTAATATATATGATAAAAAATAACTTTAATATCATGAAAATTTAATATCAAGACTATACTCTATTACATCACAAAAAGTACATCAACAAATTGATAATAATCAATAAGCTGACTCCAAATGGATAAAGTCCAGTGTATTATTAATCCTTGCATTGCTAAACATTTTTTTAGCAGGCTACGAATGTGCTCTTGTAGGAAAACAAAGTGTAGAAAATTTTGACCGAAAATGCAAAATAGAGTGTAGAAAATTGTAGGCATGGTTGAATGTGTGGAAAGTGAGATTTTGAATCCTGGACGTGCAATATTCTCTCATGATGAATGCTTACTTTTTCTTAGGATTTTATTCAATTATGCGATCTGGTGAATTAAGATGATGAACAATTTATAAACACAGCTTTATGAAACAATATGATTATGGCTCAAATCTGTTCATGAATCCATGATATAGCTCTTTAGCATAACTCGTGCTTTTCTTTCGATGGATTGATTCACATTTTCACCGGAGATTTATTAAGGGTGAAGTGTCATCCGACCGATATTGGAAAGAAAGAAAAGAATACATGGATGACATGCTTGTTCCGGATGAAATTGTAATCGATGTATATAACGTTTGCCTTAGCCATTTCTTTTTCTTCAAAATGAATCCATGCCTACAATTTTCTACACTCGCTTTTGCATTTCGGTCGAATTTTGAAACCATTCAAAAGAAAAGGCTATGCGGGATATGATGATCAAAATCCCTTTTTTCCTACAAGAGCACATTCGGAAAAATGAGGTGTTACTAAATTAAGCAATTTCATAAGTTTATTCAAACACAATTCAATAAAACCATTAAATACTTCAATCAGACATAGGAGGCAAATTTGTTAATGCCACACTTAAAAACTTCTTCACTAATCATAGCATAACACATTAGATGACTTGTCTATATACTCTAGAACAAAACGAGCTTGCTAAAAGGAAACATTCTCACTTAATTAAAAGCTTTGCACACTCATGCTTGCAAGAAAGAAAGGACATTCGATGAAAACAATGAAAAGCAGGCGTAAATCGAAGGGAAATACCTGTGGTCGGTGGAACGGCTTGCTTCTACCCAATGAAGAACGGAGGAGAGTCCTCCCCGGCCACTTTCTTTGATGCCTCGACGAGTCGATGATGGATGCCGTGGAATTGTGGAAGGAATTCAACTCGTGGTCCCGTGGAGATGCGATCAGAGAGGCGAAGAGGGAGTGCGATTGAGAGAGGGCGAAGAGGGGAGTTGCAATTTGAATCGACAGCGGCTGTGGCTTGAGTTGTTTTGAGAGTAGAGGCGATGGGCAAAATTATTTTTTGCCCATCTCATAATAAAGTTGAGGGTGGGCAATTGCCCACCCTCACAATAACGTGTCCCCATGGACCGTGTCCTCCTTGGTGGCCAGTCCATTATATTACGATCACCAATCAGAGCTCGTATCCTCCTAATAGCTTTGCCCTTTGAGTTGTGAATCATAAGGTATACTTGATAAGACAAACAACCCTCTGTTAGCTAAGGTAGACTTAAGACTGTCTCCTTAGACAAATACCATCTTTGGTCTACAAGGATTTCTTGGACGACGTAACCCATATGTTGCTGAAAAGGATCCTTCTGTCATGTTGGGTCGACTACCTCCTCTGACTAAGTAGACTAGGGACTGCGACTACCCGAGATGACGGAACCATGAGATCTAGATCGAGCACGTTATCATTCCCCCAACCATCCGGTTTAAGCTGAAATTATAAATTTCATAATCTTAAATTCTAAAACTTCACATGCTGTTACTATACGCTATGCATTTAGCGACCTAACGACTAGCCTTAATCGAAAATTCTCTCACTTATTGGGAGGAGTAATTAACTGTAGGGGCTTGCGCCTATAGGAAACCTGGAACCGGATCTAAAATCTTCGCAAAATGAGGGCTAAATCTCTGAGTAGTGCCTTATCTACTATTCCATCTGCCTTCTGAAAATTACACCGACACTTTCAATCATACTCTCTTCAATTCAATTCAAATTGTCGAGAGGTCGGTGATGAATTTTCGGAGCCCACAGTCGACTCCCTTCACTTGCCAAGCTCCACCAACTCTCCATTCAGCGTCCTAGTTGGCAATGGAAAACAATTGTAATGTTTAGCAAATTATAGTGATGTCACCTTCAACAAACCAAATTTTCAATGGACCTTTTCATTTGCCACTACAAGGTGCTAACATTGTCTTAAGCATTTATTGGTTACGAAGTATTGGAAATCCTCGCCAATTACAACACTCTTACTATGAGTTTCACTTAGCAAGTACAACAGTCAATTCTATATGGTAATAGAAATATTGACATTTCTTCCATCCATTTTTGTCAACTCTTACACCTGCACACTATTGATTCAATCGCATCCTGCTTCTAGTTGATTCAACATTCAACAGCTCGGCTCCCTACACCTCAACTATCTAACACTATACCTCCAGAAATACAACAACTACTTATTGAGTATGCTGATTTGTTTGCCCAATCAACAATTTTCTATCGACCAGACGATCATCGTATTCATTTAAAGGAAGGCACCAAGCCAATAAACGACAAACCTTATTGTTATCCATATAAAAAAACACCTTTGAAAGACTGGTCATTGAAATGCTAGATGCAAGTATTATTCAACCAAGTTCTGGACTTTCCTCCTTTCCCTTTTATTGGTTCAAAAGAAGGATGGCACTTGACACTTTTGTGTCGACTATCGGTCTTTAAAACAAGCCACCATTCCTAATCATTTTCCAATCTCCACGATCAATGAAATGCTTGATGAACTCCATGGCACTTTCATATACTCAATGTTAGATCTCAGGGGTGGTTATCATCAAATAAGAATGGCTGATGAAAACATCCTAAAACAGCCTTTCGTACTCACAATGGCGGTTACAAATTCCTTGTGATGCCCTTCAGCTTAATGAATGTACCCTCAACTTTTCAAAATACTATGAATTCCATCATAAAACCTTACCTTCCCAATTTTGTCATCAATTTTCTTATTTAATGACATTCTTATATACCGCACAATCTTACAAGCCCACACAACTCATTCAGCTCTCATCTTCCAACACTTACACTCCAATCACTTTTACTTGAACCAAGCTAAATGCACTTTTGGCCAACACTCCGTTAAATATCTTGCTCACGTGATTTCTTCTAATGGTGCTCTTCTTAATAATATGAAGATCCAAAGATATTTTACAATGGCCTCTTCTCCGCACCATAAAATCTCTCCCTAATTTTTAAGGATTAGTCGCTACTACTGTAAAGTTGTCTGCCAATTTGCTACTATCGCCGCTCCTCTGACGGCAATGCTTTGCTTGGATAAACTCATTGGACACCTAAAGCAAAAGAAGCTTTTACCGAACTCAACAAATGACTTACTTCACCTGTCTTGCAACTTCCTGATTTCTCACAACCTTTTATGGTCGACACCGATACATCTAAACTGGCATTCTATCCTCTATCTTCACTCTCATCACATTACATTCTATAGCAAACAACTCAACCCAACAATGCAACAAGCTTCTATCTACATTCGTGAAATGTTTATTATCACTAAGTCTGGGAAAATGGCGACAACACCTTGTTGGCTCTCGTTTCACTATCATGACCTACCAAAAGAATATTAAAGAAATTTCTAACCAAGTAGTCCAAACACCAGAACATCATCGCTTCTTAGTCAACCTCTGCAATTACAATATTGAATAGAAACTTGGTTCTTTTGATGAAGTTGTGAACGCATTGTCTTGAACTCATGAAGACACCACACCCGAGTTCCCTCCTGCCTCTTTAACTGCTCATGTTACTTCACCTATTTCTTCTTTATTGCAAAATTTAAAATTTGGTACCGCCACTTGTCCAAACCTTCAAGATTTATGCCAACACATCTTACAAGATCCTAGTAGTAACCTCAATCATACAATTCATGATGGCTTAATCAGATGGCAAGGCTGCATTGTGGTCGCACCTACATCCCCCACCAAGCTTACCATCTTACAAAAATACCATACAGGCATTATTGGTGGCCACGATAGATTTTGCAAAACACTCCAATGCATACATTCCTAATTTTATTGACCACAATTAACCTAATGATTTTCAGCTCCACCCACCATTTTGAGTCTGATGGGCAAACAGAGGTTACTAATCGCACAATTGAGAAATAATTATGTTGTTATGTCATGGATAATCCTCACATATGGACCAAATGCCTTCCTTGCACGAAACTCTCATACAATACATCCTCACACTCCTCCATTGGGATGTCTCCATTTCAAGCGCTATACTGTCAACTTCTGTCTCCAATCCACCGTGACAATACTTCAATAGTCCATTCCCTTGACGTATGGTTATAGCAATGTGATAACTTCTTGAAAAACTTTTATTCTACCGACCATCGCCGACCATCTTCGCCGGTCACCCTCACGACAACTTTTTCATCATCGTCAATTCGCTGTCACCATCATCTACTACCACTAAGAATCGTTACAACCAACGCACTATATGGTTGTTGTTGTCTGACTGGATTCCCATTTGCCCTTCTCATATAATCGTAATCGATCTAAAAACTTTACTCCAAGACAAATACATAGTGGATGAGCCAGCCATGGTTTTACCCTATCCTGGGTTTTTCCATGTAAAATTTCTGAGTTATTACTTCAATCACCTGTGTGTGTGCTGAACTCCACAACTAAGCTATGGCGTAAACTTTTATTCTACGGCTACTGATTTTCTAGTACACAACAAGTAGTTTGGTGATGATATCAGCTGTTTAGGCGGTAGATGAAATGTAGTGGATCTGAAGTTCCTTGGATAGAATGTGTTGCCATATGAAATGTTTTGTCCGGGCATGAAAAATAGGATTATTAAGAATAGATATGGCAGAGATGTTATCACAAAAGATTTGTGTGGGTTCAGAGAGTAGTATCCGAAAATCTATAGGAAGACAACGGAGCTAGATGATATCAGTTATGGCAGATGCAAGAGCTTTATATCTAGCTTTTGTTGAGGATCTCACAACTGTAAGCTATTTCTTGACTGTCCAAAAGATCAAGTTGGGACCAAGGTAAGTGCAAAAACAAGAGATGGACTTTCAGTCAGTGTTGTCACAAGCCCAGTCTGCATCGGAGTAGCTGTGAAGATGAGGCGAACCTCGGCTGATGGGAAGATCATAGTCTGCAGTTCCTTTGACATAGCGAAGAAGATGTTGTAACTGGTGATAGTTGGAGACAGAGGGAGTATGCATATGCTGGCACAAAGTATTTACTGTGAAGGCAATGTTCGGTCGGGTTATTGTCAAATATTGAAGAGAGCCAACCAGTAGTCGATATGCGTGAGGATTGGAAAAGGAGAAGCTGGAAGTAGTAGGAGATGAGCTAATGGTTGGATACGGTCTGTTGCTAGGTTGACAGTCTTGCATCCCAGCTTTTCTGAGGGGATTGTTGGCATATAGGGATTGGTTTAAGGACAAGCCTGTAGGTATTTGTGAGACCTGGATTCCAAGAAAGGTGGAGACGCTATCAAGATTCTTAATGTTGAATTGATATTAAAGTTGACGAAGGCATGAGTATCTGTAGAGTTGTTGCCAGTTATTAAGATATCATCAACGTCAAGTAATAGATAGATGCTTGTTTCTTTATGGTTGTAAGGAGTAGAGAGGAGTCAGCATTACTGAAGGTGAAACCGAGGCAGAGAAGGTGTGCTGTAAAGGTACTAAACTACTGCCTTGGGGCCTGTTTGAAATCGTAGATAGCTTTTTGGGGAAGGCATACATAGTTCAGATGTTATTTATCCATAAATCCTAGGGGCTGTTTTGTGTACACTATTTCATCTAGTTTGTTGTGTAGAAATGCATTAAAGACATTCAATTGAATAACAGGCCAGCTGCGAAAAACAACAACAGTAAGAAAGACGTGAACAGTTTGTATTTTGGCTATGGGTCTGAAAGTTTCGGTGTAGTCCATGCCAAATTCTTTAGAGTTTCCTTGTGTGAACAAGCGGGCTTTATGTTTAGCAACCATACCATCAACATTTAGCTTAGCTTTGTAGGTCCATTGAGAGCTGAGAATTGATTGGTTGAATGGTGGCGGAACAAAAATCCTGGTGGCTTGTTGTTGCAAGGCAATCAATTCTTCTTACATTGCTTCTAGTCAATGATGAAATTTGCAGGCAGTAGAGTACGAAGTTGGTTCAGATGAGGTGAGGAGAAGATTGTTTTTGGTTTAAGGCAGCAGATTTGAGAGCGAGTGATCATATGATGTTGTCAGGTGGGGGGAACAATGGGGCAATTGGTTGAAGAATAGGTGGCTGAGTGAGTTTGGTTTGCTAAAGGCTGTTTAGTTGTCAGGGAGGGGTTGAAATCTAGGGTAGTGGATATTGGTTGCGGTGAGGATGGTTGAGTGGTAGTGGGAGTGAGGAGAAGTGGTGAAAGATAGGTGGACTAGTGGAGGGAAGGAGGGACGGTGATGGGAGGAGCAGTTTTGTAGGAAAAAGGTTCTTCATTGAAAGTGACATGCTGGGAATGAAGATGACATTCTGTAGTGATGTCAAGATATTTGTAACCTTTTATAGTGTCAGAGTAACCGAGAAAGACACATTGAGGTGCTTTTGGAGCAAGTTTATACCGTGATGATGGTTGGAGCCATGGATAGAAGGCACATCCGAAAACTCTAAAGTGATCACAGGTGGGTTGGCGACGGTATAAGGCTTGATATAATGATATTTGTTTGGAAGAGAAGAAAAGAATTTTATTAATGATGTAAACTGCAACAAGTGTTGTGTCAGCCCATGGAGAATAGGAAAGGTTGGCCTTTGTTAGTAATGTGCGAGTGGTCTCGAGAATATGCCTGTGCATTCGTTTGACAACATTTTGTGATGGGGGTATACGGACAAGTAGTTTGATGGATGATGCTATAGGTTTTTAGAAAATTTTGAAGAGTGTGATTGAGGTATTCACCTCCATCATCAGTTCTAAGGTATTTAATATGAGTTTGAAACTGATTTCCATGTCTTTGTTTGAGAGTAATGATAATTTGTGTTCCTTTAGTTTTATAAATCATAGGAAAATTTCAGGTGTTTTGAGAATAATCCTCAATAAAGCTTACATAGTATCTATATCCCTTAGTGGAAAGAATAGGAGAAGGTCGCCATACATCAGAGTGAAGTAGTTCAAGAAGTTTATATGTGGATACAAAAGTTGGAAAAGGCTTTTGATGTGCCTTTGCCACAGTACAGGATTTGCAGAAAGAAAAATTAACAGGTATATGAAGATGCATGTTTTCTTGGAGATGGCAGCCATTGTAGAGATGCGAGGATGTCCCAATCTGCGATGCAAAGTGTTGATTGAAGAGCTAGTTGTTAGGAGAGCAGCTTGGAATGAAGCTAGAATCTTAGGAAGAGGGTATAGTCCATTCTGACACAGACAGACCTTGTAGAAGAATATGATGTATTGTGCGATCCTTGATTTGATAATCGAAGGCAACAAAGGAAATAATGTATTTTTTATCAACAACAAAATTATGAATGGAAATTAAGTTGTGGAAGATACTGGGTACATGGAGGAGTTGGGATAACCAAAACTTATGATTAGGGGTGGGAAGAATTTCGTGCCCGGAATGTGATATATGTAGAGTTGTTCCATTGGCTGCAAGGATGCTGCCTTGTCTGGTATATTGCTTTGGCTGTTGAAGCTGATCCACATCTGATGTGAGATGAGAACCCTAAACTGAATCTAGATACCACTCAGCATGACCTTGTCGGGAGGTAGTGAGGAGTGCTTTAGAGAGGTTTGGTGGATTATTTGTGTTGTCCATTCTATGCCAGCAGTAAAATGCAGAGTGACCTCTTTTGCCGCATATTTGACATATAACGGCTCGTGTAGATTATTTGTCATACCGTGGTGTAGTATCATAGTTGGAGTTTCTCTTCCCACAGTTCGAATGTGCTCCTCTATATCTGCTGCGAGTGTTGCAAGAGTTGCTTTGTCCTTTGTTAATATGAAGTGCAGTGAATGATTCAACGAGAGTTTCCTTTGAATGATCAGCATTTTTATGAGCTTCATGGCAAAGTAAAGAGTAAAAATTGTCTAAGCTTATGGGTGGGAGTGTTGTTCTTATTACAGTCTTGAATGCTTGATAGGTTCCCGATATGCCATTGAGAATGTAAAGTATGATGTCTTCATCATCGAGGGAAGCTCGGGCTGCCGTTATATTATCGATTACTGTTTTCACCTCAGCTAAATATTGTTGCATCATTTTGTTCCCCATTGAAATGTTATGTAGTTCTTACTTTAGTTGTATAATCCTTGATCTATTGGTGGATTGTAACCTCTTTTCTATAGCTTGATTTCTGAGAGTGGAGTAGAGGACTGCGGCAAGATTCTAATTTATGAGTTTCCAAGCATTTTATAAAGGATTGGGAGTAATTTATCTTCTGTAATAAATTGATTTAGGCATTCGTTGGTTCCATCTATGAATCCGCCAAACCTGTTAGCAGCAAACAATTTTGATATATGAGATCTCCATAGAGGATAGTTGTCATTGGAGAGGGAGGTATTGACTATTTCTTTGATGTTTGCCATCAAAAATTTAAGGGATGGTGGAATGGAGGAGTTACCGAGATTGAGGGCTGCAAGATTCTCCTGAATGGATGATGAAGTAGAACTTTCCATGAATTTTGTTCCACGAGTGCTCTGATACCAAGAAAGAAGAATAGAGAGAAAGTTTTAAAAAGAGTACTGATATGACTCTGAAAATTCTACCAAGCGAATCTGAAAGCACTGATTACGCTAACCCAAATCAAACGCTTATTATTAAATCGACTCTTAAATATGGAGTGTTTATAGTCAAATCGAGCGTCTTGACGAGCCGGATCTAACAAGCCAAGATCTCATAATTCCGACTTCATTTGAGCATTCAAATACACAAAATACATCAGATGATCAAGGGAATCATTTCCGTCCGGAGGAGTGGTTTAGATTTTGTATGTATTTATAGAAACGACACCCCTCTAATCTATAAATAGCCCCTCATTCTTCACATGAGGGGAGCGAAGCTAAAGAGAATAGAGAGCTCTAAAGCTTGAAAATCCTCCAAGCATAACGTGCCAGCACTCGACGGTCACCGACCACCTCCGTTGGGCGCCAACCACCGCCGTCGACCGCCAACCATCGCCGGTCGTCGCAGTCGGCCACCACCGCCGGTCTTGCTGCCACAACCACTGCCGGCTATTACTACCGGGCCATCACCAACCATTGCCGCTATTATCCCCACCGACTACCGCTGCCAATCGCGGGCCGACTCGTCGTTGTCAATCTCCGCTGCCGACCACCACCAGCCACCGTTGTCGGCCACCACCATCAATCATCATTGCCATCAACCATCGTCGCTGATCACCGCCGGTCACCATCGCTGACCACGTTTGGCCATCACCGCCATTGCCGCGGCCACTGCCGCCGGCCACGTCGATCATCGCCGCCATCTCGGCCGATCATCACTGGTTTGCCGCCGACACCGTTTCACCATCATCTACTACTACTAGTAACTGTTACAACCTAACCATGGTTATATAGCGCACTGACTCGGTTGTCGCTTTCATATACATCAGTAATCCCGATCGAAAAAATTTTGTACTCAAACGATACATAGTGGAAGATTTTCTGGGCAGCCCCGTGGTTTTCCTCTTTTTGAGATTTTTCACGCATACTGAGTTTTCTTATTAATTCTCAAACATCTATATGTGTCGATGCAACAAAGAAGCGCAAATTTTATTCTACCACAACCGGTTTTCTAGCACGCAATGTTGACGCCGTCGTGGAAAGCGATTCCATTATTTCATCATGTATGACGACCAAGTTTCCCAACAAGATCAAAACCACCATCAAGGTGGAGCATTTTAAGCTTTTAAGGAGCACAAGCGAAGAATGAAGATTTATCAAACTTCGTTCCATCAGATTTTGTCGGAAACTGGGGGGCAACTCTTATTCTCAGAAGATCACCCATGTTAATATGGTAAGCATTTAATCGATTACCATCCCAAGAAATAAGTCAAAGTTGAGAGATATTTCAACATTGAGAAGAGATATAGCTTTGCAAATTATGATTTTCCAATCATACTCATGGAAAAACAAAACCAAGGTTAAGGAGCAACTTTGGCTACAACCACAAACGGATGTTTTGATTCGACCTCTTCCATACAGGTTAACATCATCAAGTAATACTTTGACAAACAACCTCGGATAGGTCAAAAATCCTCAGCGGATTCAATCCGATCTCTTCCATACAGGTTAACTTCATCGAGCAAAGACTCTGACAAACAACCTCGGATAGATCAAAACTTCACGCCTACTCCACACAGGTTAACGTCATCGAGCGAAGTCTCTGATAAATAACCTCAGATAGGTCAAAACTCCGCACCTACTCCACATAGGCAAGAAGTCAAATAACACTTTGGCTAATACCTAGGATAGGTCAAAAGGTCCGTGGACTTCATGACCTCTTCCATAGTGTTAACGCCATCGTAACACTCGACAAACAACCCGGATAGGTCAAAATCTCGGCCAATTCAATTTCTTCCATATAGTTAACGCCATCGGGTAACACTCGACAAATAACCCGGATAGGTCAAAATCCTCGATTCAATTGACCTCTTCCATACATGTTAACGCCATCGGTAACACTCGACAAACAACCTTGATGTCAAAATCCTCGGATTCAATTCGACCTCTTCCATACAGGTTAACGTCATCGAGTAATACTTTGACAAACAACCTCGGATAAGTCAAAAATCCTCAGCGGATTCAATTCGACCTCTTCCATATAGGTTAACGTCATCGGGTAACACTCTAACAGACAACCTCGGATAGGTCAAAAATCATCAGCAGATTCAATTCGACCTCTTCCATACAGGTTAACGTCATCGGGTAACACTCTGACAAACAACCTCGGATAGGACAAAAATCCTCAACGGATTCAATTCGACGTCTTCCATACAGGTTAACGTCATCGGGTAGCACTCTGACAAACAACCTCAGATAGGTCAAAAATCCTTAGCGAATCCAATTCGACCTCTTCCATACAGGTTAACATCATCGAGAAACACTATGACAAACAACATCGGATAGGTCAAAAAATCCTCAGCGGATTCAATTCGACCTCTTCTATACAAATTAACGTCATCGTAACACTGCGGACAAATAACCTCGGATAGTCAAAATCCTCGCCGATTCAATAATTCTTTTCATATAGCTATCGCAACACTTTGACAAACAACCTCGATAGGTCAAAAATCCTTAGTGGATTCAATTCGACCTCTTCTATACAAGTTAACATCATCGAGTAACACTCAAAAAACAACCTCGATAGTCAAAATCCTCGCCGGATTCATCTCTTCCATATGTTAACGCCATCGGTAATACTCTAACAGATAACCTTGATAGGTCAAAATCTCGCCAGATTTAATTGACCTCTTCCATACAGTTAACGCCATTGGGTAACACTCTGACAAACAACCTCGGATAGGTCAAAATCCTCGCCGGATTCAATTCGACGTCTTCCATAGTTAACGCCCTGCAACACTCGACAAACAACCTGGATAGGTCAAAATCCTCGCCGGATCCAACCTCTTCCGATGTGTTAACATCATCGAGAAACACTCTGACAAACAACATCGGATATGTCAAAAAATCCTTAGCGGATTCAATTCGACCTCTTCCATACAAGTTAACGTCATCGGGTAACACTGTGACAAACAACCTCGGATAGGTCAAAAATCCTCAGCGGATTCAATTCGACCTCTTTCATATAGGTTAACGTCATCGGGTAACACTCTGACAAACAACCTCGGATAGGTCAAAAATCCTCAGTGGATTCAATTCGACCTCTTTCATACAAGTTAACATCATCGAGTAACACTTTGACAAACAACCTCGGATAGGTCAAAAATCCTCAGTGGATTCCATTCGACCTCTTCCATACAGGTTAACGTGATCGAGTAACACTCTGACAAACAATCACGGATAGGTCAAAAATCCTCAACGGATTCAATTCAACCTTTTCCATATAGGTTAACGTCATCGGTACACTCTGACAAACAACCTCGGATATGTCAAAAATCTTCAGCGGATTCAATTCGACCTCTTCCATACAGGTTAACATCATCGGGTAACACTCTGACAAACAACCTCAGATAGGTCAAAAATTCTCCGGATTCAATTGACCTCTCTTCCATAGGTTAACGCCATCGGTAACACTATGACAAACAACCTCGATAGGTCAAAATTCTCAGTTGACCGACATCTTACATACGTTAACGCCATCGGGTAACACTCGACAAACAACCTCAGATAAGTCAAAAATCCTTAGCGGATTCAATTCGACCTCTTCCATACAGTTAACGCGTTATCGGGTAACACTCGACAAACAACCTCCGATATGTCAAAATCCTCGCCGATCTAATTTGACCCTTCCATACGTTAACGCCATCAAGTAACACTGACAAACAACCTCGAGATAGGTCAAACGGATTCAATTTGACCTCTTCCATACGTTAACGCCATCTAACACTCAAAAACAACCTCGGATGGGTCAAAAATTCTCAGCGGATTTAATTTGACCTCTTCTGTGCAGGTTAATGTCATCAAGTAATACTTTGACAAACAACCTTGGATGGGTCAAAAATCCTCAGCGGATTCGATTCTACCCGTCACATGCAACTTAACGGCATCAAGTAGCATCATGGAGAATGATACTTTGAAATTACCTATCAGACTTTTTGAGTTGCTCATATGAGCCTTACTAACACTTCCGCTTTTTTTGCAATCTGAACCATCCATTGAAGTTTCAAAATTCAATTTCCTAAGAAGAAGTAGGAACTACGGCCGGTTTGCCATATTATTATCGCTTCAACCATCGCGCCGGTATCTCGCTGACACGATGTCTGCGATTGCCGACTACTGCCGTTTCCATCATCGACCACCGCTCGTTAACCACGCTGCTCTGCCTTTCCACCGCCATTATTATCGGTTATCACCGTTGCCTACCGGTCCGACACTACATCGGCTACCGTTTGCCGATATTACATATTGCCACTGCTGATTACTGCTGCCGCATTGCCGCTGACCACTCGTTTGCGCCCAGCCGCTGTACCGCTTATCGCTGCGCCACACCGCCATACCGCCACTGCTGTACCGCCACCGCCGGCTATTACTGCTCCATCACTGCTGCTACCATTTTCTGGTCCGCTTGCCGATTACCGTCACGCTGGCCGACCATTGTCGGCCATCTCCGCCGGTCACCACCATCGACCATTGTCATTATTAACCGTCGTCGTCGGTCATCATCGCCGACCGCTGTTGCCGGTCGTCGGAGCCTCGCCATATGAACTACGGGCCTTGATCGCCGGTCGGCTGACCGACGAGGAGGGCTGACGCTTCGGCGGAGTTTGAGCTCGCCAGATGAACTAGCCTTTCGCCAACCCGGCCGGTCCGACGAAGCTGACGCTTCTCGAGGGAAAACTGAGCTCGCCAGATGAACTATGGGCCTTAATCGCCAACTCGCCGGTCACGAGGACGACGCCTCTTCGAGGGAAAATCGAGCCTCGCAGATGAACTACGGCCTGATCCCGAACCGGCCGGTCCGACGAGGAGACGCTCTTCGAGGGAAAACCGAGCCGATGAACTACGGGCATTGATCGTCTCCAAACGAACTTCTCTTGAGAAGAAGAGGAGCACAAGAGTATATGAGGAGTGTGCCTTCTCCTTTGGCTCTAGGGAGATTTTTATAGACCCCCTATAGGGGTAAAAAGGTAAAAAATCAAAGAAAAGCTGTCGAAAACCACTGAAAATGGACCAAAATGAACAAAAATGAACATTTATGCTCATGCACGCGCATATGCCGTAGCCGCAAGGCCATGCGCCGGCATGCCTCACTCACCATGGACCCGCGACGCTTCCGCTGACTCATGCACGACCCCAGCCGAAGCCCACACCTGTGGCCTATTTTCCCCGTTCCACGCAACCCGATCGCGCGACCCAAACCTGCTGCGCATCTCGTCGATCGAACCCGCCGGCCTGCGCTGCCGCTACCTACCCGCGCTCCGTCACCCGGCTCAGCACTCTGCGATCTCACCCATAGAGTCCGCTGGTGTCGCGACCACCATAGATCGCTGTTCGCTACAACAGTGCACGAGGCCACCAGGCGCAGAGACGCTGACCGCCGTATGCTCATGGTGTCTACAGTCAGAGTACCCGGGATGGGTCAATAACCCCAAAATCTTGCGCTACAGCGATACATCCGCCAATTTTACGCTTACGTGATCATAATCTTGTGCTCCCATGAAGATCTGTTCTCTCAAAATGTATGGTTAATGGACTCGCAAATTCCATTGAAGAATTTGCTATTTTCAAGTATTTAATGTATATATTTTTGGATAATTGAGATAATGTCATCAAAAAATAGGGGGCAATTGATATGACCCTAAAAATTTTACTAGTCGAAGCACGAATCTTGATGTCGAAAGTAATCTGATTCTGAATCAAGACTAACCCAGATCAAGCGCTTATTATCAAATCGACTCTTAAATAAGGAGTGTTTATAGTCAAATCGAGCGTCTTGACGAGCCAGATCTAACAAGCCTAAGATCTTATAATTCTAACTTCATTTGAGCATTCAAATACACAAAATATATTAGAGATCAAGAGAATCATTTTGAGCCGTCCGATGGAGGAGTGGTTCAGATTTTGCATGTATTTATAGAAATGCCACCCCTCTAATCTATAAATAGCCCCTCATTCTTCACATGAGGGGGGCGAAGCTAAAGTGAAGAGAGAGCTCTAAAGCTTGAAAATCCTCTAAGATAATCGTTACCACTGATGCCGCACCTCCGCAACCACGCGCCGCCATCGCCGTCGACCAGCAACCATCGCCGGTCGTTGTAGTCGGCCACCACCGGTCCTTGTCGCCATCAACCACCATCGCCGGTCATTACCACGGCCATCATCGATTATTGCTGATCATCCCCATTGACTACGCTGTCCGCTGCCGTCGTTGTCAATCTCACCACCACCGCATCACACCGCTTGCCACCACCATCAATCATCATTGCCATCGCGCCGGTCATCGCCGGCCACCGCCGCCCTGTGTAAGCTGGCCACCGCCGCGGCCACCGCCACCACTATCGCTGCCATCTCCACCGGTCATCATCACCGTTGATCGCTGACCCCTGCTGTTCACTTTCATCTACTACCACTAGCAACTGTTACAACCTAACCATGGTTATATAGATGTTGTTACCTGACTCAGGGTTGTCAAGCTTTCTCATATACAATTCTGTAATCCCGTTATCGAGAAAATTTTGTACTCTGAAATAGATACATAGTGGAAGATTTTTACTGGGCTAGGCCCCGTGATTTTTTCCCTCTTTTCGAGGTTTTTTCACATAAAAATTCTGGAGTTTTCTTATTAATTCCTCAAACATCTGTGTGTGTGCTGGATTCCGCAACAAAGCTAAGGCGCAAATTTTTATTCTACCACAACTGGTTTTCTAGCATGCAACAAGTACCTTTCTGGAGAATCAATTACATCCATGAAGAGTACAAAACTGTAGCTTATGTAGTGTCAAATAAAACCTTCAAGAGAGATTCCCTTAACGGTGATCTGTTGGGAGATGTATTGTTCACTTGCAGGAGAGATGGAGGTTTGTTAGCAAGTCAGGAAGGTTGGCTATTACCAAGATTAACAAGTTGATGAGAAATAACATGGGTGAATGCATGTGCGAATAAAATATAATCCATTTAATGATTTCTGAATAGTGTTAGTGGGCTGTTATCCTGATACGGGAAGAGGGTAGGTGAAATTCAACTCCCCTTTTCCTGTTGTTCTTCTTCTTCTGTATTCAATTTTCCCTTCTAAGTCTTATACTTCCTCCTATTTAGAAAACTTCTGCTTTCATCTTGTATTTTTCTTTGTTCTAGCAATCTAGGCCATTTCAATTCTTATTTTATGATGTTTGTATGGTTTATATATATATATATATATATGTTTGTATGTTTGTATGGATTGAAAATCAATCATGATTGTTGTATGTTGGAATATCTACAATATTAGAAAGGATATTAATATCTTGCTATTATATAATAATCCTTAACATGAAAAAATAAGTAGAACATGACATAAAGAAGACCCAAATCGTATGTAAAAAAATATAAGAGGAAAAATATTAAAGGATCTAATCTCGCTAAAATAATCCTATTAAAAAGTCAAAGATTTCAAAGGGTCACTCATTCTTATAAATGAAGAAGGGAAAATTATAATGTAAACACTAATACTATAGAAGATGTCTTCTATAATGTTGTTTGGTGGTGTTGCAAATGATAATATTGATGACTAATTGGTGAAAAGATATAAAATCTCTATTTAAAATGGTTTTATAGAACTTAACATCTTTCCTTTAAGTTCTCTTTTGCATTTTTTTTTTATCTCAAATTGTTTATCCTTTTGATTATAAGATGATTATTTCCCTCCATGCACTAGTTTATAAGCACTGCCTTTTTGCTAAGACAAATCCAAATTTTCATTATCTTAATTTCTTAATTCTTAATGATGGTATATTCTTTTTAAAAAATGTTTTTGAATCTCATTTTTGATGGTGTTAACACTCCTCATCATCTCAGTAGTTCTGATTATTAATCCTAAACTAAGATCATCTGAATTAGGCACTTACTTAATGACTAAGGGTGTAACCAAACCTAAATCCAAAATCAAAGATGAAATACCAAATCAAACATAAATCCTAAAACCAAAATTGAAACTAAATCAAAAGTCAATTCCATAAGATGAGACCTAGGTTAGGCTATTAGACTAGACCCAACCTAGCTCAATTGTGTTAGCTGAGTCTGATCACTTTTGAATTCAATCAAACTAAACCCATCATTAGATGAAACATATTTGAATTATAATCTAAATTCAATTGATCCTTAAATGAGTTAATTGGGTTGGTTAACTCAATTAACTCATTTAAGCCTAATTCCACCCAAAATCAAATTAAACTAAATCAATTCAAAATCAAATCAAATTGCATTCATCTAAAGGCCAAGAATTGATATTCAAACTCAATTAAACATGAAACTAAATCCAATTGGGTTTAAAAAATGGTTAATCAAGTCATTTGACCCAAGTTGACTTAAGTGGATCCCACCAAGCCAAAAGTCAGCTTATTAAACTTTGGTCAAATTGAGCCTTTCCACAAGCTCAAAATCATCATATGAACTTGTTCAAACACAAATTAAACAAAAATAAACTCAGTTAAGGCTTAAATTTATTAATAGGCCCACTTAACCCAAATAGGCCCAAATAGACCCAATTAAGTCAAATTCAAATTAAATTAAAATTAAACTAAATTAAACACTCCAAATTATTTTAAACACATAAATGAACATGATACAACCTTTTCTTGGGTTTAATTTAACCAATTTGGTCATTCGACCCATTAAGCTCACTTTAAGTCAAAATGGGTGGTCAAAATCAAAATTAATTTAAAGTTAATTGAAATAAATCATTCTAAATCATCCCAAATACTTAATTGAATATGATTGAAGCCTAAAAAAATTTTATTATGTCAAATTTGTCATTTGACTCGATGAAACTCAACTTAATTTATTTAGGATAAATCTGGTCAAACTTAAAGTTGACCCAAATTAAATGAATTAGTTGGCCAAAATCATGCAAAATAATTCATCAAACATAATTGAAGCCTATTCTAAACCCAAAATAATCAATTGAATCATATAAGTCAATTTAACTCTCTTTGGCTAACGTTGGTCAAAGTGAGGTCAAAAGAGTCAAACTTAAACTAAACCAAGTTGAATTCATACAAGACTTTAGCCAATTGATCTATAATTCTTCCAATAATCAAATGGGCATTATTTAAATTAAAATTATGACTTAATAAAGTCAAGATATATTGATTTGGTCAACCCAACCAAACATAAGCCAAATTGGGCTAGCTCAAATTTGAACCCAAGAAAAGCTCATGCTAACTCAAGATTTAATTTGATCTTGGTTAGACCTAATGGCATATTTTCACAAGTACGAATGGGGTGGAGCTAAAGTCAAGAATGAAGGGAATTAAAAAATTGAGAGGGAAGAGAAATGGAACAAAATGCCAAAGACAAATCTTCTCCCAGTCTCCCCCATACATCCACTTGATTGACCAAAGAGCACTTCCAATCAACTCAACACCTCTTGTAGAAAGTTCTCTCCCCTACCACTTGGCCACCATCCCCATCACCATTAATGGGATTCTCGACCATCATTAAAAAGAGAGGAAAGGAGAGCTTCTAAGCTCGCTACCTAGCATTAGATAATACCCAAATTCTCCACTGATCAAAATACAACATTCCCTTACCCCTCTAGGCCAGTTAAACCTCAAAAAGTAACAAAATTCGACAAAGAGGCGGTGGAGCTTGGCGTTTCTAATGATTAATGAGGAGGAAAGTGGGCGTATTCACTTTGAAGATTTATCCCATGTCTAGAAACGTGTTCCAATTGATTAAATCACCGAACATTGGCTCTAACGAGGTGATTTCCTCAAATTGTAGGTGAACCTTAAGTGGATTATTTTGTAAACTTGTTTGTGTGATTTTAAGAATTTTTACTAGATTACCCTTGCACTTTTTTATTTTAAATAACCCTAATGCGACTCTAGTGTGATTTGCCAAAAAAAAAAGAGCCTGAATGGACTCATGATAGCAATAATTTTATTTGCTGGCTCTCAATTGGCCATCCACAGGAGGGAAAAAAGTGGATGTTGTCCAATCCTCCTCACATAGGATGGATGGTTGTGATTAAAATGTCAGGAGTGTTTGTAAATAATAAAAAAAAGAAAATAGGAAGAGAAACTTAAGCTAAAATCCTAGCTCCTAGGCGTTGACGCTACTCCCCATAAATTTATATAATCTAGAAGCATTAACTACTCCCTCCAACTCCCCGTCAGTGATGACCACCCAAGGAGAGAGCAAGAGCGATTAGGAGAGCAAGAGCTATTGAGAACTGGCTCCTATAACATAAGAGGGATGGCCACCCTTTTTCTTCTTCTTTTTTTCCTCTCTTCTCTTACACTCTTTGTACACTTTCTTCTCTCCACAGCACACTCTCTTCGCTACATGAGGTCCTTCTTATGTGAGACAAAACTAAAACCAAGCCTTCGTTGATTTCAGGTAAAATTCTAAATGAAAAGTTTCCTTTTCATGATTCTTTGTCCCACAAGAAAATGCTGAAGACTTCCACCAATGATCTTGGATCCGGTGTGAAATGATAACCCTCCCTCCGTCGATCTTGGGTTCATAGCAAGAAAGAAGAATGCGATTACATTAATTACAAAATTTAGGGTTTATGAACTATCAAGATACCATTTTGATGCCGCAACACTGGCCTCTCGAGTTATAAGGTCGAAATGTCCATTTGTAGTGCCACAGCGCCATCTAGATAGCACCACGGTGCTCTGTTAGCGTCGTGACACTGAATCTTAGCATTACAACGCTGCCCTCTCATGTTGTAAGGCCAAAATATCCATTTGTAGCACCACAACACTATCCAAATAGCCTATCCATTCATGATGTTGGTCAAAAGTTCTATCATTTTCTATTAAATGCACCTGCCAACATGTTGGCCCTTGGAATGACTTATTGGCTGGTGTCACGATGCTACTTTGGCAGTTCCTAGGCTCTTTTCAAACAATTAACCTATTGTTTGCCATTCTTTATGATGCCTCAGCATTATGACACTGGGTTTATAGCATCGAAGCACTGTTCCCTCTGGTTTGAGACCTATATTTCTACCTACTAGTGCTAGGGTGCTGGCTCTCCATTGCTGAAGCATTGAACTTTAGGCTTCGAAGCACCAACTTCCTAAAGCCATGGTGCTGAACCCCTAACATTGTGTCATTATTTATATAGGACAGATGCACTATCCCTTAGGAATAAAAAAATTGAACACCTTTTTTTGATAACCATGTGAACATACCTATAATTTCTAGCATTCTAAAGGGATGTAAGCCCAATCTATATGTTTGTCATACAAATACCTAAATTCTAACTAGCTTTTCAATGGATATAAGCCCAGTCATTTGTTCGCCATGCAAACTTCTTTACAATTTATGATAGTCCAAAGGTATGTTAAGTCTAATCCATTAGTTCTCTATGCGAACTCTAAACCTTACTGACATTCCAAAGGGTGTAAGCCCAATCTATATGTTCTCCACACGAAAATCTAAATGGATTTCTAATGGATATAGCTCGGTCATTTGTTCGTCATGCGAACTTCTCTATAATTTTTGGCATTCCAAAGGGATGTAAACCGACATATATGTTCTCCATGTGAACACTTAAATTTTAACTAGCTTTTCAATGGATGTACGTCTAGTCATTTGTTCGTCATGCAAACTTCTCTACAATTTTTGGCATTACAGAAGGAAGTAAGTTCAATCTATTCATTCGCTATGCGAACATCCTAATGACATTCTAAAAAGATGTAAGCCCAATCCATTAGTTCGCTACATGAACTCTAAACCCAACTAGAAGTTTAAAGGGATGTAAGTCCAATCTATTCGTTCTCCATGCAAACATTTAAATTCTAACTGGCTTTCTAATGGATGTAAACCAAGTTATTTTCTCACCATGCGAACTTCTCTACAATTTTCTTCATTCCAAAGGGATGTAAATCCAATATGTTTGTTCAGTATGCAAACATCTTAATGACATTCCAAAGGGATATAAGTTCAATCCATTAGTTCACTATGTGAACTTTAAGCACAACCGACAGTCGAAAGGGATGTAATTCAAATCTATTCATTCATCATGTGAACATTTAAATTCTAACTGGAATTCCAAAGGGATGTAAGTACAGTCACTGGTTTGCAATGCGAACCTCAATCAATTATAATATAAATTGATCTGACATTCCAAAGGAATGTAAGTCCAATCTTTTCATTCACTAGGTGAACATAAATCCTACTGGCATTCTAAAGGGATGTAAGTCCAATCTTTTTGTTCACTATGTGAACATTTAACACCTAATTGACATTCCAAAGGGATGTAAGCCCAATATTTTCATTCTCTAGATAAACATCTAAATCTAATAACATTCCAAAGGGATGGAAGTTCAATGTATATATTCGTCATGTGAACATTTAAACCCTAACTGGCATTCCAAAGGGATGTAAGTCTAATCTTTTCATTTACTATCTGAACATCTCAATCTAATGACATTCTAATGGGATGTAAGTCTAATCTATATGATCGTCATGCAAACATTTAGCTTAATCTAATGACTTTCTAATTTATGTAAGTCTAATATGTGCTTACAACGCAAGCATAACCTACATCCTAACTAGCATTCTAAAGGGATGTAAGTCCAATCTTTTCATTCGCTATGCGAACATCTAAACTTGATCTACTATTTCAAAGTGATGTAAGTTCAATCTTTTCATTCATTATGTGAACATTTAAATCTATCTAACATTCTAAAGGGATGTAAGTCCAATCCATATATTCGGTATGCAAAATCACCTATATTTTTGGATTCCAATAGATGTAAGCCCTACACATGTGTGCAATGCATGTTTTATTGAATTATTATTTTAGACCTACACTAAAACTATAGTCTTTTCAGGATATCTAAAATGAGGCAACCCATAGCTACTAATCAGACTCCTTGGACATTACGATTAATAGTCCACTGATGTTGGTATACTAGAATAATAGTAGTCTTGGGACTACGAAACCATGAGATCTTGATTGAGACTACCCTTCTTTTTCTCTTAGACAGTCATCCACACCACTAGACACTGATTAATATCAGAGATATATTTATTCTAACCTTAATCGAGAGTACTCTCTTGCTATAATAAGATGGGTAATTAACTATTAATTCTTGCATTCATAGGAAGTAGAACCCAAATCTAAATAAAATCTAATAAATATATATCAATCTGCCTAATAAAAAATGAACTTCCCAAGCATCCTAAAAAGATGGCAAAGATTGCAAAGGTTTTTTTTTCTTGAGTGATCATATTTCTGGGGACTCCATTGGGGCTCACTTCTCTCCCATCTTTGGTTGAAAAAAAAAATTAAAATATGCAATATTATGATAGATTTACAAATTTATTTGGCTATTTTTTGTTCAAAAGTTTAGGTTCTTAAAATCTAGTAGAACCTAATTTCAAATATACAATCATGTGTGAAAACATCAAATCACAAATAAGACAAATATGATGATTATCAAGTTAAGAGAGGGATCTACAGTTAGATTCCTTTAGGCTGTGATCAATGTCGGTTCTGCTAGAGCCACTCTCCAGTTTGAAATAATTATTGAAGCGTACAATTTGTACTTGCTAGACCTATGAACAAGCTTGTCACTGAGGGCATTGAAATGCCAAAAACATTCAAGAGTCTGCCATACAAAGGAAAGAGACCAAATATAATCATCCCCAATGAGCCTAAGTAGCTGAATGATAAGGCTTCACTCAATTAGAGAAAGAACACAATTTCTAAAATGAGTTCTATTTTTAATAAACTGTCAAAGGCAGCTCTAATAGCACTTGTAAAGGAGAGGATAGTCATGGAGCCTAAAATAAAATCTATCATCGTCAATCCACTTAGCAGTCCATCATTTTAAAGGGTACCGATTTTGCTCCAGGCAATAATGATCATGAAGCATCTTCCTGAGCTAGAAGAAAATACAATGCCTGTCACAGAGCTATCAGATTACCTGTACATGCTGAACAATAATATGAACCACCAAATGAAGCAAACATACCCACAAATAATTATTTCAAGCTGCTCAGATGAGTCAAGAGAAATAGCTCTGAAGGAGCTATAAAGAAGTCTTTTAGGGATAAACACATGCGACCCATTTCACAAGATCAACAAAAAGAAGAGGAAATAGTCTTCTCTAAGATCTATAAAATCTTGAAGGCCGTTAAAAATAGAAACCTTAAAAGAAAAATTAAGAAATTGGTGAGCGAGGTTGCCAACCAAATAAATTTCTACTATAAAGGAGGATGGAATATTGAAAAATATCATGTTCGCATTGAGCAAAGATCAAGACCCAGGAGTCTAATATTTGGTGAGCATCGATGACAAGCCCTTCAATCTAAAAGTACTAAGTGGTCAGTTGTTGGAAGATCTTGACAACCTTCACAAAATAGGCAATATTAATCATCCCATTTTAATTCATTCGATGAGCACCAGGTTGTGACTTCTAAAATAACTCTCTAGAGATCCACCCAATCAATTTGGGTGCCTAAAGAATCCCTAGTCATTAAAGATGAGACAAATCAATATGAACAAGCTCAACTTGAAGATGAAAAGGCTAAATTGCCCATCATCAATTAGAAATGTCAATAAAAAAATAGTTGGCCAACAACTGATGATGCGGATAATCAACCCTTTTTGGGAAGATGATGACTTTTTGATTGATGAAGAGCAAGCTTCTGATTTCCAAAATAATGAAAATATCAACTACATGGAAGTCAAAGTTATTCACATGGTTGATACATGTTTACGAAATAGGAATGTGGTAACTAAACATCCAAATGAGGAACAACATCATAAGGGCCCAAGTCACCAAATGCTAGAAGGTAAACTCAAATGGAGATTAAAAAAAATTGAGAAACTAATTAATGTTGTAATAAGGTTACCATGACAGATGGGTTCTCAACTTTAAAGAAGAGATCAATAAATCAACCAACTCAATAATCATCTCATTGAGATGAATGGGCTAATAAAAGAGCTCTGTGGTCAGCTTAACTTAATTGCAATTACAATGCAGGAAGTGCCTCTGAGAAATTTTTAAGAGATGATCAATCCAATAGTTGATGACAATAGCTTCAATGCAAAGATAGTAATCTCTAGGAAAGATTGCACTAAATTCTCACCAAGAGGTTAATGTTATTACCAAATCCCAAGTAGAGGATCTTATTAACCAAAAGGTAAAAGTGGTCATTGCTTCAGAGACTGCTGAACAATTAGTTGAAAAATGCCAACTATACCCAGCTAAATATGACCAAGTAGAGTATCCAAAATGATATATTGTGCCAAATTTAACACATTTTCATGTATAGAAAATCCACGGCAGCACTTAGCTCAGTTCAAAGCTACTAGTGGGAATACAGGAGGAAATGATGCCTACTGCTTTAATAATTTATTAGTAGTCTTACCAACACAGCTTTTGAATAGTATGTTGAGTTACCCAACGACTCTGTAAAAATCTTTGCTAAGTTAGAAACACTTTTTGTCAAGAGATTTACATGAGTAACCAAGAAAGTGATGATTGTAGATCTCACTTAAGAAAAGAGAAGAAAGGATGAGAGTGTCACTAAATATATCACGAGATGGAGAAATATGAGCATGAAATGTGATCAACAACTCATGGTAAGGCATGTGATAAAACTCATAATGGGAAACAATAATGATCAAATTACTCCATATTTAGCCATGATCACAATTACTACATTCTAAAAAATGTTGGATCGTGTAATAAAGTTTGAGAGACTGTCTAAGCAAATGGGTATTAACATTGGCTATAATAATAATTTCTTCAGGAAAGGAAAACAACCTAAGCCATATGATTTAAAGAAATGATGTGAATATAACGTTCACATTTACAGTTGATAAAAAAGGGAAATGGAGGCACAATGACCTCATGAGAAGCAGTAAAATAAATGGAGGATAAAAAATGTCCTACATTCCAAGAGAAAATAACTAAGTAGTATTCCTTCAAAATAGAATGTACTACTAAAATTTTCAAACATGCCATAAAGTTGGGATTGCAATTACTAGAATCACGTTGACATGAACAAGTAGACAAAGTCGATGATCCCAACTATTTTCCATTCTATAGACTTATAAGTGACCCAATTGAAAACTATTTCATCTTCAAAGGCTGGGTAGAAATGAGTTACTGAAATGGGGAGCTCACCATATTTGACAGCATATTGCTATATCCTAAAAAAGAAAAGATGAATGTTATTATGATACTCCTAAACTGAGATGCAAAAGACAAATATGTTGAGTTAGTCAAAACATAGAATATAAATAATAATTGAGGCAAAGCCATACTGGTAGAAGATGGTGGTTGGGAGACCTTCATCTTAAAGAAGATTAAAAGAATGATTAATATCCTTTTGGCCATCTAAGACTTTCATTAGAAGAACTCTTTAGAATCTAAAATTGATCCAAGAATACTCTTGTCCAACAGGGGCAATTTTTATATAATACAAAAAATAAATGAAAATCAATGAACTTCTTCATTAAAATCTCAAAAATTTTAAAAAAAGAAGAAGAAAACCTTGAAAAATCAAAATCTGAAACACAAAAATGATTGACTCTTTGGAGGAGTATGAGTAACCTCCATAAAGACCAATTAAGTTGGAGGAATACATGCTCCACTTACAACTTGACACGAAAAGTCTTTGAGAAGAGGTTTAAAAAGAAACGTGTTGAGTCATAAGAAAATGTGTAAATTCTAATTTTTAAACTTTAAAAGAGGCATGTTGCATCATTACAATAGAAATTGACTCTCAGAAAGAGTTTTGCTTTCCCAAAGAAAATCCTATCAAAAGGAAGGTTAAATAAGGCTCAAAGTAGTTATGTCAACTAGGCAACAATTTTTAGAGTTCTGAAAGATCTAAAATTTTTGAAGAAATACAAAGTTCAAAAACTTTCTCTAATAAAGATGATTTTATAGAACAAGTAACTTAAATCCAGTTAAGGGGTGGAAATCAAATTTCTCCACTACCATAAAGGAAAGCCAACAATAGAGACAAAGAAATTCAAATTAATTAAGATGCGTTACCACCACCACCAACTAAACCTCAAAAGGCTACCAAACGGGAGTGGACTATATTGTTATGGCCCATTTACATAAGTTGCCAGCTTTATTAAGTATCTATGATCCTCTCATATTATCTAAAGACATACGTGAGCCATTAATTAAAGTCTTACAAAATCTTGAGCAATGTGAAGCCTTCTTTGCTGAAGAGAGGATGAAAGATGACTTAACCTCTCAAAAGTCAGCAACCATAATATTTAGTGATTATGACCTATTATTAAAGATGATTGAATATAATCAACCCCTTTATGTCTTAGCTGAAATCAATTCCACCCGTATAAAAAAATATTGATTAATCCAAGTACTTTAGTCAATCTCTTAATAGCTAATACACTCAAGACATTAGCTTTGGATGATCGTTATCTAGATAAAAGCATAGTATTCTTACAAAGATTTAATGAATAAGGACAAAAAATCCTGTGATCTCTTGTTCTACCTATACACTTTGGGAAACAATATACATAAGCTAAATTTCATGTGATTGAATCTAGTAATTTTTTTCCAAAGCACTTTTTGGTAGGCCATGGATTCATGAATACGACATAGTGCCTTCAATCCTCCATTAATGCATGAAATACATTGAAAATGGTTAAGAGTGTTGAATTAATGGTGACATGAATCCATTTTTGATAAGTGAAATCAAGATCTATGATGATGCAAAGTAATTTATTCCTAAGATAGTAGAATAAGTTAATGCCTAAAAGTAAGAGGCTCCACCTATTAAGATAATGCTGAAAGGTGATGATTCAAAAAGTAAAAGCGCTAACGAATCAAAATAATCTAAAGTAATTCCCCATCTTGTCAGTGATATAGAGAATGATGAAGAAGAATTGCTATTTTATCATCCTAAGAAAGCCTCAACCACCTAAAGGAAAGAATGATATAGTACTGGTGATATAGCAAAATAATTAGAGAAAACTCATGTTTCACTAATAAGGATACCCGAATCTTAAATTTCTAATAAGACTATGAAAATAACTATAGTGCTAGAGGCACATATAAAAGCCTTAACAGCTTCAAGAAATGAGAAAATAGAACTCGTGGCATGGCAACACTCTTTTTGTTTCAATTGTCTGAAAGCTTTGTATGTCCCTCCTAGAATAGGCTACAATGAACATGGGATCTTTTTTAACAAAATAGAAAAGGGGCCACAAATCATGTATAAATATTGTTTAAAGAGGATGATTTTAAAGAAGAAGACATTTAATAATAATTCTTTAATACTTCTCATCAGCTCTAAAGAAATTGTTTAAGGACAATGTTCAGGTTTTATAATTAAATATTCAAGCCCAACTGTTTAAGAAGCTTTACGAGAACAATACCCAAAATTTCACAGGATGTAGGCTATTCATCACATGGGGATTATGATATAGTACTCTAGCATTTCCCTTAATGAGTTCATATTACGCCATGGTAAAAAATGAAGAAGTCTCTTTTGACAATATAAATGAACAACATGATATTTCAGATGAGATTGTACTCGAAGATGAATTAATAACTGACCTCAAAGAAGCCCCTAAAGAATTTGTAAAAAGCAATCAAGCTTCTATTGATGAACTTCAGGAAATTAACCCAGGCACTAAAGAAGAACCTAATCCAACTTTTGTTAATGCTAACCTCACATAAGAAAAATTAGAGAAATTAAAAGCACTGTTATGTGAATACAAACACTATTCACATGGAATTATAATGAAATGTCGGGCTTATCATCAGACGTCGCTGTACATAAACTTGTCATTAAACATGATATATTGTCTGTAAAGAAACATCAAGACAAATGCGATTGGAAATTGAGGAGCAAGTAATCACTGAAACCAAAAAAGCTTATTAAAGTAGTATTCATCCGAGAAGGAAAGTATGCTGAGTGGATCACCAATATCATCTCAAAAAAGAAGAAAAATGGGCAAATCAGTGTCTGCATCAACTTTAAGGATTTAAGTAAAGCATGCCAAAAAGATGACTTTTTGTTACCTAGTGTAGAACGCATGGTAGCCAACACATCAAGCTATGATATATTCTCCTTCATGAATGGATTATAAAGGTACAACCAAATTAAGATGACTTTGGAGGATGAAAAGCATACATCTTTTTGTACACTAATTAGTGTTTATTGTGACAAAATGATGTTATGTGGTTTAAAAAATATTAGCATTACATACCAAAGGGCAATGACCCACATCTTCAATAATCTTATACATAAGTATGTAGAATACTATCTTGATAATTTGGTTGTCAAAAGAAAAGCTCAAAGCGAGCACATAAGTGACTTAATAGTTGTATTTGATAGAGTTCAAAATTTCATCATAAAAATGAATCCTTTGAAATGTGCTTTTAGTTTGACTTCAAAAAAGTTTATAGGCTTTATTGTGCATTATAAAGAAATTGAAATTAATCTCTCTAAGATCAAAGAAATAATAGAAATGTCATCGTCTAAGATCTTGAAACAACTACATTTACTACAAGATAAGTTGAATTATATCAGGAGGTTCATTTCAAATATTTTAGGGAGATGTTAACCTTTTGGCCAATTAATAAAAAAGAATGCACATTTTATATGAGATGATACTTGTCAAGAAGCATTTGATAGCCTAAAATAATATTTGTTGCATCCCCTAATTTTTGTGACACTAATAATAGGAAAGTCATTGATATTATATATATGAGCCCTAGAAGAATCACTTAGAGCTCTCTTAACTCAAAATAATGAAGAGGGGAAGGAAAACACCCTCTTCTATATAAGTCGACGGTTAATAGGTGATCAATGTTGATATTTGCTACTCAAAAATTGAATCACTATATATTATCACACAAGATAACTTTGATATCCAAAGTCAATCCTTGTGGTGCTTTAATTTGGAGTCGTAGGGATAACACACAGATTTTAGGGGGGGGGGGTACTTATTGAAGTGATTGTGTATGACATTAAAGTATGATGTACCATCTCGAAAGATGGAAACATCACCCTACAATAGTCCTAATCACTTAATAAGGACTCCTAAGGCAAATGAGTTTATGTATATGCCAGAGATCTTTCCCCTACTTTACATGAAGAAGTAAAGCAGAGTCTATTTTATGTCGAGTTCTTTAGTTCCCTTTGGAAGCTTGCTTCCATAATTAATTACATCTTAAAAAATAATAATTTTCTAAGAACACTCTCAATTAAAGTAGTCAACAAGTACCTCCAAATATTTTAAAGTTAGACTATCAAAAGATTTAGTATTCATGGAAATCAAATAGGAGAGTTCAAATAAATAGACTTATTTATAGATTCCAAAGCAAATAAGTAGGAAGCATCCATGATACTAGGAAGCCTAGTGAGTTCTCTAGTTTACCCTATAATGAGGCTTTACATATTTGAATGAGATAATTTACTTTTTGTTTAAGTTGGAATCTTATTAGGATGCTAGGACTTATAGTCTATCAACACAAGATTGTAGAAATGCCTAAGAGGTTAGGACTTATACTCGTAGCCTGAAAAAAATAAGTAGCCTCAGAATTTAAATCTAGATCACTTTAGCACATGCTAAAAGCACGACCTAAGTCTGATCAAAAATAAAATAGGACGTAATAGTTTACCTCCATAAGAGAGGATAAACGCATCCTAACTCTTCTGGACTTAAAACTGCCTGGAGTGGCCGCCAACTAACACCTCTTACATTTTAAAATCATGTAGGTCAGTCTTTTGTAGATGCAATTTAGTTAGGCTGTTATTTAATTAGGAAGGAGGCTAAGGTCTTAAACTCATTCCCTGAAGGACTACAACATGATTGGTATGAAAACCTTACTTATACCAATACAAAAATTTACAACCTTATTTTACACCATTTTGACACATTCATTCATTTTGGACTAAGGATTGGGGAAATTATGCATATATGCATGATGAAATAAAGTTGTGGGCTAAATTAGCAGGAGAAGGTGTTCTCCACTACAAGGGATCACCCTCAAAGGTGAAGCATACCCCTTATCGTGCAAGAATAAAGACCCTCTCTATTCAAGAGTGACACAATATGATATGCATGGCGTGATAACATACAACATTCAGCTAAGGGGTTGCTAAATCTTTTATTTATCTTGATTATGAACCTAGGATTTAAGATGTGATTGTGAGTTATATTAAAATTTAGTTATGAGTTATTTAGTGAGGATATAAAATTTAATTTTATCATAAATAACTTACCGTATCTAGGCCACCCACCAAATCATCGCACTTTAATAAGCCTATGAAAATATGTCATTTATAACGCACAAACTAAACACAATAAATTAAACATGTAAATTTTGTAAAAGAATAAAAGGCCGGTGCGGCCGGGTACCATCGTACACCCAACAGAAGAATGAAATTAGTAGCCGAGCTCTACCCTTATACAACTTAGATTATAAGAAAATATTATAATTATAATGAATGCTTTGGGGAGAAATCTGTGGGCTCCAAAAATTCACCACCGACCTCTTCGATGAAAAGAGTGGTTTTAAAGTATCGGTGTAATTTTCAGAAGGTAGATGGAATAGTAGATAAGACATTACCTAGAGATTTCATTCTCATTTGGTGAGAACTTTAGATTTGATTCCAGGTTTCCTATAGGCGCAAGCCCCTATAGTTAATTACCCCTCCCAATAAGTGAGAGAGAACTTTCAATTAAGGCTAGTCGTCAAATCATAAAATGCATCGCATATAGTACCAACATGTAAAGTTTTAGAATTTGAGATATAAAATTTATCATTTCAGCTTAAACCGGATGGTTAGGGGAATGATGACGTGCCCGATCTAGATCCCATGGTTCTATCATCCCGGGCAGTCACGGTCCCTAGTCTACTTAATCAGAGGAGGTAGTAGACCCAACCTGATAGAAGGATCCTCATCAGTAACACATGGGTTACGTCATCCAAGAAATCTTTATAGACCTGGGGTGGTGATTGTCTAAGGAGACAAAGTTTAAGTCTACCTTAGCTGATAGAGGGCTGTTTGCCTTATCAAGTATACCCTATGATTCACAACTCAAAGGGCAGAGCCATTGGGGAGCATACAGGCTACGGTCGCGATCATAATATAATGGAGCCGGACTGGCCAAACCACCCAATCAGAGGACTCTGGTCATAACTGCTTCATCTATGGAGCCTACTGGCCAAGACACGCAGTTCAGAGGACATAGGCCACATCCTTACTGGCAAGAGATTGATTAAGAGTGAACATAGTAGAACACTTGATTCGACATTGGCTCCTTTGTGAGCTAGAGTTTTCTTAATTTGTCACCCTTGACAAACTGTTATGGAAATTGGATAGATTGATTTTGATTTAAGTTTTTAATGATAGAGTTTCATTTGAATAGTTTTGGATTGATATTTGAAAATTGATTTGATTTGATTTGAAAATTTTGATTAATTTGAGTATGTAGCTTTAGATCCTGTCAACTCTGTTTAGCTTCTAATAGGGGATTAGATCTACTTTTGAAACTCTTATTATATATTTTTAGGTTTTGTTAACCCGGACCTAGTCCTAAGACTAAATCGGGAAGCAACCCGCGCAGCATCCTCAGACACTCAAATTTAAGCATTCAGCATAGTGTCGGGGCCCATGCGGGTGTATAGTAATTTTAGGTAATTTTATGTTTGAATAATTTGAATATGTTTAAAAATTTTTGATCTTATCAACTCTGTTTAGCTGCTAACAGAGGATTAGATCTACTTTTGAAACTCTTATGATAGGTTTTTAAGTTTTGTTAACCCGGACCCAGTCCTGAGACTAAACCGGGAAGCAACCCGCGCAACATCTTCAGACACTCAAATTTAAGCATTCAACATAATGTCGGGGCACATGCGGGTATTTATAGCTTAGCTAATTTCATCTAATTAATGAAATCATTGATTTTTAAAATCATAATTAGAATGAAATTCCTTAGTTCTTGATCAAAGGAAGCCCTATGGTTTCTGTAGATTTTTGATTTAGTATCGCCTTCTATTTTTGTTGATTTTGATTTAGTATTGCCTTCTGTCTGCATGTACGAAGAGTTGCAGATCCGATGGTGAAGAAGACGTTATGATTTAGATTGTAGTTTAGCACACTACTGGCACTTAGTTTACTTGTTGAGTTTTTGTAATTTTCCCAACTTGATTATACTCAATTTACATCATATTTGATAGATTTTATTGATTTCAGTGTTTGTTGCTTTAACCCCACTCATGCTTATTAGCTAGCACAATAATCACCTCCATATTCACATAAGAGTTATTAAACTCAATTTTAATTTATCCTTAGATTTTGAGTTTATTTTAAGTTTGTTGTGAATTTTGCATTAGAACCCCCCAAATTCTAATTAAAGCTTGCTTAATTTTAAGAAATTTGCAAGAAAATGAACCTCACTTTCCACTTCAATTTAAGCCATAGAAGATTGCAATTAGAGTTTGTGAGTTTAGTATTAGCCTCCCCCAAAGTTTATGAGTTTAATATTAACCTCCCCAAATTTCACTTATATTTTAAATGAATATTTTCAAAATTTGCTTTAATGGGCTCCCCCCTTTTTTCATTTGGTGCTATAAAATTAACTGTAAATTTTCCTACTTAGCGCTCCTAAGTCAGCTAGTTTGACCCTCCCTTTTTTCTAAGCCAAAAGATTTGACAAAATTTTGGCAGCCTCTCGATGTCATCCCCGTGTAGGGCATGGGGTGTTTGCTTGTTATGCGTGCAGTGGTGTCTTCATGATAGGTTTTCATCTCGTTGCTCCCTGTTGAGCACGATGAGATCTTTAAACCTGAAAGAAAGCATATACAATATATATATATATATATATATATATATATATATATATATATATATATATATATATATATATATATATATATATATATATATATTACTCCTCAATTTTTTTAAGTCTAGAAATTAAAGGCAACATTTTTGCCTAGGGGAGTGACATTTAACAAGTGGTGGCTTACACCTTTTTGAAAGTGTGGCGGTGTCTTACAACCCTCGCTTTTTTTCTCATCGAGCCCTATTGAGCACAACGAGGTCTTCAAACCTGCAAAGCAACATAAGCATGTATATATACATTCACATTCAAAAATTCCACAAGTTCTGACATATTTTTCAGTGCGTTGCAAGGCTCGACAAAGGAATTGGGTTAGATATGCGGTTGGTAATATAAGACAAGGAGTACGACACTGAAAATCAAAGAAAGAATTTACCTATTGACGATGTTCTTCTCCGGTTCACGGCGGAGAAAAAATGGGATCGCTAAAGTGAGGGAAGCGACGTCGGAAATCGAAGGAAGAATTCGCCTATTGATGATATTTTTTCCCAATTTGTGACGCAGCAAAAATATGACAAGTTTAGGTTAGTTTGGAGGCTGGATGGGCCAAGGAAGGTTGCTGGCGGGTCTTTATGGGTCGAAACGCTTCGATAAAATGTCAGTCTCGAGTTGCGGTTCATCCGGTTTGGCGGGTACGATCGTTGCAGCAGCGTCACAATGATGATCAGTTCAGAAGCGTCGGCTAGAAACGGAAGCGGCCGAGGCCCGTCGCAAGATGAAAGTATGGTTGAAACAACGACTGGTGCGCCGCAGTGTGGTGGCCTGAGGAGCCGGAAGCCTTGGCGCGTGTGCGCGCCAGGTCGAACGCTGAGGCTCGGATCGGAAATAAAGTGTCACGGTGGTGTGGTCCAGGCGGTCGGCAATGAAGGGGTTAATCCGGAAGCGAAGCAGGCGTCAGGTGCAATGGGTCGGCGATGGTAGGTCGCGTGGAATGGATTCTTTCTATAGGGGTGTCATGAAGCCGAAGAGTCTAGAAGAAGGGGAGAAAAAAAGTGAGAGGAGAATTACCTTCTTGTTTCTCACGAGAGAGCAGAGAGAGAGAGAGTCGTAGTGGGAGGAATGAGAGGGAGAGTGGAGAGAGGATTACGTTACTTTTTTTGCATGCATGCATGCAGTTTAAAATTCACGCTCCTCTTTGCGGTTTGGAAACCAGAAGAAGTAAGGACCGGAGCAGCTTGGCTTCTATGATTAAGAGGGGGAAGGATCGGTTGAGAGGATCAAGCGAGGGAATGGTTTGGCCATTCGAACCGACGAGCCGACGAGCAAGAGAACAAGAGTAGTTGAGGGAGGAGGAGCAGGGTTGAGTGGCTGAGCACATTAGCATTAGGATCCGCTTGAGTTATTGGGAATTAATAGATTTTTTAATTAATTTCTCAAATATTAATTAATTAAAAAAATGGATTTTACACTGACATCATTATATGGTCAATATATATTGATTTAAAGTTATTTCAATATTCTGAATGCAACGACCGCGACTATTTCGCGGATCGTTCAGTTCGTCAAATTGAGTCGATTTTAAAATACGCGCCTTTTGGCCGATGTTCACGTAGACTCATCTGAATTGAGTACAAATAGTCTTGTTTGATAGATTTTGACATTTCGAAGCCAATGATATGGTTAATTTTTCGAACGGAGGTCATTTGACTTATGTCAGCATCTCTTGATCTCGATATACGTGCAGATGCGTTGACGACTAGAGCGCTTGTTCGATTGCTCATCAAGTCATGCAATATTTATATCCTGACCAATTTCGATGTTCTGAACATGATGATGAAGTCCGTTCATCGATCGGAGATCATTTGAGTTGATTTTGGCGACGTATGGTGCATTTCAACCTCGATTTGCGTGCTATCACTTCAATTCACTCGACATTTGCACAGATTTGTCCGAATTGAGCGCGGGCAGTCTCATTTAATAGATTTCAATATTTTGAGTCTAATGACATAATCAATTTCATGAACCGAGGTCATTCAAATATCATCGCAGTTTCTCAACTCCGATATGCGTGTTGACATATTGTTAGCTCAAGCGTTTAATCGATTGATCGTTAGATTTTGTAATATCTATATTCCGATCAATTTTGACATTCTGAACATGACCAAGAAGTTTGTTTATCGATCGGAAATCATTTTGACCATTTTCAGTGATGTCTAGTGCATTTGAACCCCAATTTTTGCACTGTCGCTTCCGAAGTCTATCGAATTTAACTTATGGGCTTGTCTTGATTTATGACACATATGTGGAGGTCAACAGGGGGTCTTCAATATTTTGCCTTTTCTTCCCTCTTTTGGACTGGTTTGCTCTAGGCTTCAAAGGGCCTCCTAGGTCATTACCTCATAGCCATTGCTCATCCTAAATATCATAGTACTAATCCTAATTCTTATTACAAAAATTACATATTTATGAAAAATAAAATCTAAAATACATGTTAGCTAAACAAAAATACAAGCCAAGCAATTATATTTTACATATTTAGACTTAGCACCCTGTACTTGGGTAACCAAGCCACTTGTCCTAATTAGATTATGCTTAGGGACATAAGCAACACTTGCAAGCAAGAATATTTATATTTACTTAATATTTTAGTAACCCCTTTAGCATAACCCCCTACAAAAAATATCAATAGGTTACTAATGTTCTATCATCCAGACTACGCACAAATAATCCTAACATCCAGTCTTAAATATTACATCATAAAATATAACATTACACCACAACATACACCGGCCTAAACTAAAGGATAGAATTGGTGGCTTAGTATTCTAATGTGTGTGTGTTAAGGTTTATTGTGGTATATCTTAACTAGGCTTTACTAGTATAATTATCTAAAATTTAGGATACTTAAATTGAACATTAGGGGAGGTTTCACTTCAAATCATTAAAAGGATTAGTTAATTTTAATGTATGTTTCTTTTATTTCATTTGATGCCTACTTAATATCTAGTTATTATAAAAAGAGGAAAGAGGTTTGACCCCCTTCATCCCTATCCTAAGTTGTTTTTTAAAGGCATGTTATTATGACTTTGGTTTCTTTAGTGAACCATTTTTTAAACATTTTTAATAAACTTAAGTTTAGGTTAGCCTTGAAGAATCTTATCCAAACATGAAAGGCATCTTAGGATTAATAAAATTGAATCGCTGTCACATGGATAACATTCCACCACTTCTCCACATCATCAATATCATACACATTTCATTATTTTATTATTCATGATATTTGGTTTAATACACATAATTATACATACAATTGCATTTTTGCACACTGGATGATTCTCAATGCATGTATTTCGGTAGAAAAGAAAGATTCAATCCTTTAGTTAGGCATATATACACATGAATTAGAGATTTAAGCAAGTACGTGCCATTATAAAATCAGAGAAGTGAGATTATCTAGGACCACCTTGGGGCTACTTAAAGCCTCGTGTTCGTGGGATGTCCATACTATATACTTGCTAACTTAAATACATGTAAACATATGCACAAACATAGGAATAAAAATCATGCATATTTTTATGTAAGAGAAAACCTTTTATTTATGTAAAGTAAAGTTATATCCAAATTCTAGCACATGCATACATATGAATGAAATTGAGCAAGTATGTACCATTATTAAACATGGAAGTGAGATTATATAAGACCTCCTTGATCCTACTTAAAGCCTCGTGTTCCCAAGATGTCTAGACTGTATACTTGCTAATTCCAAACATTTGTAAACATACACATGAATCATGAAAATAAAATAATCCCTTAACATTTTAAAATTATAACTTAAAATGTGAACTTCATTGAATATTTATAGCCAACATTAACTTAGATTTTCATCATTAGATTATAATGTTAAAAATAATTTAGGATTTATTAGTGATAATAGTCACACCATATAATAATATTTATCCAACACATGCAACATAAATGTATCCCTATTCTCTTGATCTTCCTTTTCTTTTTGAAAATATGAACATATGAAACCAATGACATGCAAATTTATAATGATTGAGAAGGAATGCCTAAACATTGCCACATAATTCATTCAATTACATTAGTTCCTAAGGACGATCAAGCCAAATAATTTTTTTTAAGATCAACCAAAGTTTTTAAGAAATTTTATTTTAGTGTTTGAATTATTGAAACCTAAAGAGGTAAAATGACACTTAATGTTTTCCCCATCCCACATTGGTGACTTAATATATTTAAGGAAAGTGATTAAGTAGATTTTATGGATTGATTATGTTCAACTTATTAAGCAATCAATTTAGTTATCCTTCCCTAAGATTCTTTAATTTAATTAACTATTTGATCATGAGCCTTCAATGATATGCTTACAAGAAATTAAGATTTGCAATGCAGTTGAAGGAATCTAATGCAATTAGGCTCATGCTTAAGAGTTAATTGGATTAATTCAATTAGGCTCATGCAAAACCCAATCTAAGTTTAGTACTCTTATGGTTTTCCCACACCAATGGGTCAACCATAAATTACTTAATGACTTTACATTATTAAACACATAAAAGGAAACCCATGAATTATGTTTGAGTCATCTGAACCAATCATTAGTTTAATTTGATTTTTATTTTATCATTAATTTTCTTAATTAATCCCTAATTATTATATGTGTTAATTAACCCTCCTAAGGAAATGCATTTAGAAAAATAATTAGAAAAGAGGCCCTAATTATTTCCCCTCACTATTCTCACTATTTACAATAATTAATTATCATAAATTATTTTATTTTTATTATTTAGCAATTTTAACAAATATTAAATTGATTAATGAAGACAATTAGGATTTAAATTTCAAATTTTTTAAGTTAGATGGCCAATAATTCTAAGAAAATTATGGGAGGCAGAGGACATCCCATAGAATTATCCCACCAAATTTGAAATTACTTAGCCAAGTAATTAAGCTTTAATTAAAGTTATCAGCCTAGGCTTCTAACCTTAATTAAGCACTATTTATTAGACAAAAAATAAGAATTTTATTTTTCTTAGATTATCCTCTATCTAACTTTTCCAAAATAAGTTTATTTATATTATTTTTGGATTTTTTGTAATCAGTTATGATTTTTTGATGTTTTGGCCATTTAATCATATTTTTAATACATAATTAATCATTTAAATCATCGGTGCCATGCATACGCTAACATGACAGTGCTTTCCACGTGGCCCCGTGATACTCATTATTTAAATCATTCGACATGGCAGCTCACTCAGCAATGGCAGACGTAGTTTCGTCCCGGCCGTCTGATCTTGGATCGAACGATCAGGATTAATCCTATGATTCTAAAAGGATTAAGTCAGAAATTCTAGTGGAATTAATCATGGTCATTCATTCTAATCACGCGGAATGGACGGTCAATGATTCGTAGTCTCATGAGCACCAGAAGATGGTCATTGTCTGCCTTCTATCGCTCAATCTGAGCTCACCGAAGCTCGTTTGATAGAGAAATTGACTGCAAAATGATCAGGGAGAGAATCTAAAAGAGATCCTTTGGTGGAAATCACATGAAATCACACTTCAATTAAAAAAATACCAGCACATGCAAGACTACGCTAGATTTTGCATTGACAGAGTTAGAGATCGGTGGTTCATCGATAAAGATAGCTTCAACTTGAAGAGATGAAGCCCCGTTGAGAACATCATGAGCTGCCTCCCTGTCGATTGCTTTATGGACCAAACGCCAACATAAAGCTCACTGGAGTTGGTCTAGGGATGCCTTTTAGTGAACGAATCATTCAGGAAATGATTCAATTCATTTCGTCAGAGTGAGGTGAAGGTGTGAGAGCAATTGATTTAGTTTTGGTGAATATTTTGGAAGCTCGGATGGACAGAGCTCTCAGGTTCACTCAGAGGTTGGTCTCATCGGTGGTGGAATGTACAAGGAGCTCGAGAGAGGGTCTCAGACTGTACCGAATGCTCTAAGGCATGTCTCTATGAAGTTTGAATCCTTGGGGGAGGAGTATACTCTCTTCCCCAATTAAACCAAGGGTTGAGATTGGTTTATCATTTGATAGCTGTTTGTTAGGGAAAGGTGGCTAGAGATGGCAGAGGACTGCTGAGGTGGTTGAGGGTGAGAGGCTGAGGGAGTGGAATGGGCTAGCATGGGGTGTACAACCTCCCTTAGGTGGACCAATGGGTTGCCATGGGTGAACTCACTCTCTCATGGACAAAGCCTGAGCCCAACAACCTTGGATTAGGTTGGGTCAGTGGTCCTTTTGTCCAAGAAGAACCAAAGGTGGTTGTCAAGGGGTAAGTGGTTGGAGAACCCACCCAAATGGGGATTTTGTCCCATTTGGATGGCTTGGTTCAATGGGTTTGACCTAAATCGAGTTCACCATGGGTTGAGCCCACTTGGGCAGGGCCATGGTGACCCAAGGATGAGTCATGCTAAGTTCGATTGGGTTTTGACTTCGTTTGATTAGGTTTGGCTCAACTTGACTCATATGGGTCAATTTGGGTTCAATTGGGTTAAGTTGACCAATTGGTCAAATTAGATTAAAATAGCTCTTGAAAATTTTTTAAATTATTATTATGAATGAGTTGGTGTAATTGGTTTGATTTAATTTGAAGTGGATTTGGGTTTGGTTCATTTGGGCTTATTTAGGCCAAATGAGTTAAGTTGACCAATATGATCAAATTGGCCAAATTGGTTTGAATTGAGAGTTGGTTTATGTTTGATTGATTATTCTTGAATGATTGTTTGAATTGGATTTGATTTTGATCTTTAGGTCAATTGGGTTGGTTTGATTTAATTTTTTGTAAGGTCATTATGGTTGGTAGAAGATCATTGTTTTTGATTGGAATAAGGTTTGGCCAAATTTGACCAATTTTTTGGGCCAAATAATTCAATTGATTTCAAATTATTGATTTGATTGGTTTGATTACAATTAATAAATTTGAAATGATCTTTGAATGGTGGGGGTGATTGAGAAAATCAAATTGGTTTAGTTTTGTTTGAATTGGGTTTGGTTGGGTTCCTTAGGTCAATTGGTAGATTAATTGGGTTGGCCTAAATTGATTTGAAATGGTCTAACTTGGGTTCAGAAATCAAATTCAGATGATTGGGTTAATTGAATAGGTTGAGGGTTTGGATCTATTTTGGGTTTGGGTTTGGATTGAGTTAGAATAGGATGGGCTTGGTTTAGCATGGGATAGAAAACCTTGATTTGGTTTGGAGCATATTCAGGGCTTGGGGTGTAGTCAAGTCTATAGCTTAGGTTTAGTGTTCCCTTGGTCACTAGAAGTGTCTTATCACTAAGAAGATCTAAGTGCTTAGAAGGTTCCTAAGTTTAAGAAGAGAAAGGTTAATCCTCACTCCAAAAGTGAGGTCAACAATCCTCTTAAATTCTTAATGACTAGATCCACTCTAATAGGTTGGTTAGTAAAATGGGCAATCTTACTACTGCAGTTTGACATAATATATGCCCCATGAAAGGCGATAAAATGGAAAGCTCTAACTGACTTTCTAGTCACTCATCCTTTACCTATAGATTTTTCACTCAATGATGAATTACCTGATGACCAAATCTTTGAAGTGGAAGAAGCTTAACAATCATCAGAATTGGAGCTTTACTTCAATGGAACTTCATCAATAAAGCCAACTAAACCATTAAAATTACTTATAGTATAGATTGGAATCAATTTAATATTTGTTACACCACAAGGTGGTATACTTCCATATTGATTTAGCCTAAGTAAACCTCAAACTAATAGTAAGGCTGAATATGAAGCATTAATTACAGGTCTAAAACTAGCAGCTAGTATGGAAATTAAGAAACTCCATGTTTATGGAGATTCTTAACTCATAATTCGACAAATAATAGGAACTTTCAAGATAAATAAGCTTGAATTAGTGGTTTATCATAAGAATATCCTAGAGCTCCTAAAATAAATCCTTGAATTAACAATCACATCACATTGAGAAAATAATAAGACTAATGCATTTGCTAAACTAGCTAAAACAATGACAGACCCTCAAAGAGAACCAATTAGAATAATAGTTTATAGGGTATTATTAGCACTAACCCTTCTTCAAGCTATTAAAGCTAATGAAAATCAAGATATTTTAGCAATAACTGAAGAAGATAATTGGCGATAGCTATTCATCACTTATCTTGAAGGTGGTGGATTACCAAAAGACAAGTCAAAGGCTCATCAAATTTCACAAAGAGCGTTATGATATGCTCTTGTGAATTACACATTATAGCATCGTTCATTTGATCAAATATAGTTATAATGCCTAGAACCAAACAAAGATAAGATAATAATAGCTGAAGTTCATGAAGGGTTATGTGGAGAACACCAATCCAATCATAAGATGAAAATTAAAATCAAACAAATGAGATATAATTGGTCTAGCTTGGTTCATGACTATATTGAACATGCTAATGATGTCATCGATGTCAAATAAATATAGACACATTACAACGTCCACCTAATGCCTTATATCCAACAGTAGTATCTTGGCCATTTAAACTTAGAGAACTGACATAATTGATCTAATAGACCCTTCGTCATCTAGAGGACATCACTTCATTTTGGATGCCATTAATTACTTCTCAAAATGAGGAAAAGTAATTCCCTTAAGAAGACTTAAAGTAGACAATATATAAAATTCTTTCGAGACCATATCATCTACTGATTTGGAGTACCTCGACCAATTATATCTGATAATGGCCCTACCTTTAAGAATGTTAAAATCTATCACTTCATTGAGAAATACAAGATAGATTGATAATATTATTCAATATAAAATCCAAGAGCCAATGGTCTCGCAAAGGCATTTAACAAAACATTGATCGAACTTCTCAAGAAAATTTTCTCTAAAAATAAAAGAAAATGACATCATAAATTAATAGAAGCCTTGTGGATATATCAGACTACATATAAAACTACTATGCAAGCAACACCATACTCATTAATCTTCGGGGTAGAAGTCATACTTCCTCTTGAAGTAGAATTCCTTCACTCCATATTGCAGTCCAAAATGGACTTGCAATGGAGAAAAATGTTCGAATATGACTTGAAGAACTTAAAGCTTTAGATGAAGTTCAATTATAAGCACAACAAAATCTAGAAATGTATAGAGCAAGAATGATTCGAGCTCATGACCGTATGGTTCCCCTAAGAAGCTTCAAAATGGGTGAACTAGTATTGGTACATAAAAGCCTATCATTCCCCATCACTTAATAGGTGAAAAGTTTGATCCAATTTTGGAAAGAGATTATATTATCAAAATAGTATACGAAGAAGGAGCTTATTAACTTATTGATACAAAAGGTGTAAGGCCTATGCCCCCTATAAATGGACAATATCTCAAAAGATATTATGCATAACTATTGAAGGTGTTTTTCTTTATAAACACAAGAGTCAAAATTGACTTCAAATCGATTGACCAAAATGATAAAACATTATAAACATTTTAGTTAACAATAATACCTTCATCCCAAAAGAAAATCCCCTATCAAATAGGGGGAAATTTTTATATTTTTTGCAATGTAAGAAAAATTCTCCATCAAAGAGAAATCTCATCCAATCAAAGGGATATAAACCTAAACATAGATTCATCATGTCCAAATGGACTGGATCTAAACCTTAACATAGACACATCATGTCCAAAGGGACCAGATCTAAATCTAAAATTTAGATCCATCATGTCGAAAGGGATCAAATTTAATACAAAAATTTAGATCACTTATGTCCAAAGGGGTCAGATTTAAACCTAAAATTTAAATCCATCATGTAAAAATGGACCATATTTAATACTTAAATTTAGATGCATTATGTCTAAAGGGGTCTGATCTAAACCTAGAAATTTAGATCCATTGTGTCCAAATGAGCTAGATCCAATCCTAAAATTTAGATCTATCATGTTCAAAGGGACCAAATTTATTCCTAAAATTTAGATCCATCATGTCCAAAAGAGTCGGATCTAAAACCAAAATTATATTTATCATGTCTAAAGAGGCGGGATCTAAAATCTAAACCTAGATTTGATATGCTTAAAAGGGTTGGATCTAAGTTCAAACAAACACAACATGCCTAAAGGGACCAATTCTAAAAATAAGTCTAGATTCAATACATTCAAAATGAACTAAATCTAAATACATGTATCTATCAAATCCAAAAGAGATTGAATCTAAATATAAGTCTAAACTCTTTAAAACTTAGACAAGACTGAAGCACAGCTCACAAGCATAATTCATTTGCAAATTTAGATATTATTATCTTTTTTTATTATGCCTATAAAATTTATATGATTTTCTTTATTCATATTGGTTATAATATTTATTTAGAAAATGCCAGATGATATGCGTCCTATTGATCCCACTAAGGAAAAGATATGAGCCACTATTAAAGCTTATGATTTATATTGTTCAACTAGATTACAAAATTGTTTATTATGGCATGAAGACATATTGATAGACATGACATTTTTAAGGACTCATTTGCTCAATCTTCTCACATTCTACCCTTTGACTCACAACTTTCGTAAGGATATGATCCTTCAGATTGGGTGATTAATTTAAAGGTGAGACATACTTATAATGTTTATTTGGAGTGATTTATTGATCACCTTAACTTTAAGAATCTGGAGTACTTCAGCTAGTTGCAGACAACACTCCTTCTATAGACAAGATCTGACTTTTAGGTTATCATATATTACATTATGAGGAAGAGAATTGGGATCCAAAGTTAGTGTTAACACATCTATCAGTTGTTAGTGGCTATATATATTAGACCCATCATCATTTGCAGATGCATGGCAATATTCTCAGGAGAGCTAGCATATATTATGCAATCTATGCATCACTCTTTAATTATAATCGTCTTCCTTTCACTTGGATCTATGGCATAACAGATCATTCAGTTAGGGCCACCAATACTTGTTGGCTTAGTCCACATGAGATGATCATTACTTTTGTAGATATACAAGATACAGCAGGCCTCCTTGTTCTAAGAATTCCATATGAGGAGTGCATCCATCCATATCATGAGCTCTTTCATCATCAATTAGTTGGTTAGTTAAGAATAGGAGGTTATGTATATTATTCTAGCCTTCATCATGCTCTAGTTCACTACTAGAGATTGTTCAAAGAGTAGAGATCAGGTTGTAGATGATGTGGCACTATTACTCTTGATATATGGTTTGTGAGCTTCCTTCATTCAACATTATGCTTGGTCTCATTTTGCACACTTGGATGATCCATTTGATATTGATTTTTATTCATCTGAACACTAAAATTGAGCATGAGGGAAGAGCTAGTTCTCGATATATTTTAGCATGAGGCATCGACTAAGAGTTATCCTTAGTGGCCTTCATTGCCACATGGGTGTGCTACTTTGTGTTTCTAAGTTGTAGTAGGCTCTTCCATCCTTTTACTCTCTTGATGGCTAATTTGCTTGCTTATGGTGAGAGGATTGCACTAGCACCTACAACATTAGCTTACCTATACCATGGATTGGGAAAAGTGAGTTTCATGTCAGACTCGCACCCTTGTGATGTGGAGGATCCTTGGAATTATGTATATGGATGGATTCACACATATATTTATGGAGCTTTCAACTATCCTGAGACACCTCTTTACTTCAATGAGCAACATATTCCTTTGATTTTGCAACTGAGTAGAGCTACAATTGCTTTAAGTAGAGATCAAATCTAGACATGTATGTTTTCACTAGCATGCATGATAGATCATTTTTAGATAATTCACAGATCATCTTTTTATCACTTACTTGATCAGAGCTTATAATAGACATTCATAGATTCTATTACTGACAAAGGTACAATGTTATTGTTATTGAAGCCAGGGTATAGTTGCATAGTAGAATATCTCTTTGGGATGAGACTTATTTAGCTTTTCTATCGCTATCATGAGTTTGTGATTTTGAAGGGATACAATCCCAATAGAGTAGCTATACATCATGGCTTTACTCAGGCTACACCCATATGTGAACTTCCATAGATACCTGATATAACATACACTCATTTCTTGGGGGCATTATCACAGTCTATTCATTTGGAGGTAGCTTCTATGGCTTGGGCTTTTTTGCTTCACATGGGGACTAGTTTTTGCTTTCATGTAGCTTCATAAGAGGTTAGTATGAGAGTTAGCCACCTATGGTTACTATGGATTCATCATACATTCTCTTCCTTTTTAGAGCTAAGCTTTTGCATATACAGTCATAGACTCAAGAAAGCTAGACTGATATGACACTTATGTCCCCCTCGACACAAAGATTATGCTTTAAGGAGTCATCAGATAGGCATGATAGTGGTAGAAAGTGTCATTAAGAGCATTCACCTATTCATACAGAGGCCGAAAGGGATACTCAAAGCTCTATTTTAGCTTACCATGATACAGTAGCAATAGGAATATCTGACCCTATTTATGCTTCATCTCCACTAGTAGAGGTTAAACCATCAACTGAGATGATAAAGAGTGATGTCACCTTAGTATTATCGATAGAGGCTAGTGTGACTTCCATAGTTTCTCATTCTATTGAGCTTATCAGCGATGGTCATATGCATGATGGAGAGGATCTACACATAGATGAATCTGGTGCTTTGAAGATTATTTATGAATCATTATTGTAAGAGTCAACTTAGGTGATAGTAAGTACCACCCAAGATGATTCCTAAGTAGAGCTTTACTCTAGTGCAGATATCCACTCCACTCCTAGTTTGAGGGATGTAGCTCAAAGGAGCATATCTGGTTTAGAAATTTTATGCTTCGTCTTTAGGATATACTCTAGACCTATAAGATCATCACATTACAACTTTTGAAGAGCTTATATTATATAGTAATGGCACTATGTTATCTACTTCTAGGTGTTGACTTAAAATTTTTGTCTGAGTTTTATAACTTATGTGTGGAGATGAATGTGGTGTTTTAATTTAGAGTCATTGGGACACCACATAGATTTTAGGGGGTACTTATTGAAGTGATTGGGTATGAAATTAAAGTATGATGTGCCATCTCAAAAGATGAAAACATCACCCTAAAATAGACCTAATCACCTAATAAGGACTCCCAAGGCAGATGAGTATTCATATATACCAGAGATCTTTCCCCTACTTTACATGGAAAAGTAAAGTACGATTAATTATATATAGGGTTCTTTAGGTCCTTATGGAAGCAAGCTTCTATAGTTAATTACATTTTAGGAAATAGAAGTTTCCTAAGAAAACTCTCAATTAAAGTAGTCAATAAATATCTCCAAAGATTTCAAGGTTAGACTATCAAAGGATTTGGTATTCTTGAAAATTAAGTGGGAGAGTTCAAGAGGAAAGACCTATTTTTGGATCCTAAAGAAAGATAAGTAGGGAGCACTCATGATACTAAGAAGCCTAGTGAGCACTCTAGTCTACCCTATAATGAGGCTTTATATGTTAGAAAGAGAGAGTTTATTTTTTTTGAGTTAAAATTTTATTAGAATGGTAGGGCTTATAATCTATTAATACAAGATTGTGAAAATGCCTAAGAGGTAAGGACTTACACTCATAGCCTGAAGAAAACAAGCAGCCTCAGATTCTAAATCTAGAATGATTTAGCACAAGCTAGAAGTACGAGCTAAGTCCAATAAAAAAATGGGACATAATGGTTTACGTCCATAATAGAGGATAAATCCATCTCGACACTTCTGGACTTACAACCATCTCGAGTGGCCGCCAACTAACACCTCATACACTTCAAAACTGTGTAGGACCACTCCATGTACTTGACATTAGTGGGATCATCTAGGTACGTCTATGCAATGTGTAATTATCAATGGCCAATTGTATCTGAGTCTTTTGATTTTGGCTTTCATCTTGGGACCGGATTGATGAGCTCTACATAATCCTCAATGCTCCTCAGTCACGATCTTACGGGCTTCGTGCTTGTTTAAATAATGTTACCACATATGATTGAAAGAATGCCGACATATGACACTATCCACGAGGGTGTAGGAAAGTGCCCTTTGCTTCACTTGATGTGCTTGAGACTTCTTTTGAGGTAGTTTGCCTTTGTTTAGGTAATCAGTGAATGGTTGCCTCTAATCCAGCTCTTCATCTTTTTTGGCAACGACAACCTCCCCTTTAAGAGAGTATTTGTCAATGAGTTCAACATCAATGATACCTAAGACTTGCATATTGTGGACCTCTATTGATATTAACTCATCTTCCGGACATGCCAACTCCTTGGCAAGCTTGTTTAAGGCATATACTATAGCATTTTCTACTCGAGGAATCTTATAGATCGTAACCTTTGGGATTTGGGCTAATAACTCCATTATATACTTGTGTTAGTGATGAAGTTTGGGCTTTAGAACCTTATAGGCCCCAACAATTTGATTGATGACTAGCTAAGAATCCCCAAAGATGTTGATGAGATGGATGCCAAAAGAGATGGCTAACTTTCGACTGGTAATCATAGCCTCATATTCAACTTCATTATTGGTGCAAGGATCAGATATATGATATGAGAATCTTATCATATCATGGTATGGAGTTAGGAGAACTATTTCTACCCTTGCCTTTCCTGGGAGAGTAGATTGTGGTTCTTCTCCTCTTTGAAGGAAGCCACGCCATCAAAGTACATGTCCCAATGGTGAATGTTGGTATCCCATAAATTCATTATTTGTTCATCAAGAATATCATCACTAAGTAGAGAATCAACATGAAGTGGGTGTACTGCTAAGTGGCTTGCGAGTGCTTATCCTTTCACCATACTGAGGGGTACGAAAGTAATGTCAAATTTTGATAGAATCATGGACCAATGTTCCAACCATTTTGATAATGTCAGCCGTGTCATAAGATATTGTAGTGGATTGATTCTAAAAATCAAGTTGACTTTATGAGAAATCATGTAATGTCGTAGCTTTTGGGATGTAAAGATTAAAGCTAGGTAATGCTTCTCAATGGGTGGATAATTTACTTTGGCATGGATTAGACGATGGATGAGATAGAAGAGCATGCTCTCTTTCCCTTCATCATTGGCTTAGGACAACAAAGCACTGAGGGAGTTGTCTAATGCAGTAGTGTAGAGGATAAGCAGCTTTCTCGTGATAGAACTAAGTAGCATCATCATCGCTTGATGCTCTTGAAGCATGTCGACCGGTCATCCCAACTTGAACTTGGCTTCCTTCTTGATCAGTGTTGAAAATGGTTGGAATTTTCCTGAAAGATTGGATATAAAGCATTTTAGATACACCAACCTCCCTTGGAATGATCTGAGTTGAGTTAGACTTTTAGGGGTGGCATTTCTAATATTATTTTAATCTTCTCCAGGTTGATTTTGATTCCACAATGTTGGACAACAAACTCAAGGAATTTCCCTGAAGCTACTCTGAATGCACAGTTCAAGGGATTCATTTTGAAGTTAAATTATCTTAACCATTTGAAAACTACTCTCAAGTCAAAGAGATGATCTTTCTTTTCTTTGCTTTCTACCATGAGATCATCGATGTATCATTTGACTTGATGATGAATGAGTTTGTCGAACATTTGAGTCATGGACTGCTGGTATGTGGCACTGGTAGTTTTAAGACTGAAAGACATGACCTTATAGTAATACATTTTGATCGGGGTTCTAAAGGCAGTATTTTTCTCATCTTTAGGGGTCATTTTTATTTGGTTATATCTAGATGAACCATCCATGAAAGAGAAGACTGCATGAGATAAGGCAATGTCCACCATCAGCTCAGGTATTAGTAGTGGAAATTCATCTTTTGGACATGCCTTATTTAGATCCCTAAAATTGATGCATATGCAAATTTAGCCATTTTTCTTCTTAACTAGGATGACACTAGCTAACTAGGTGGGATATTTTTTCTTCTGGTTGAACCAGCATCGATCAATTTCTTGACTTCAGAAATGATATGTTATTCAATATCTAATCGTATGCATCTAGGAGCTTGCTTTATAGAGTTAGCATTAGGCTGTATTGCTAACTTATTGACTGCTATGCAAGGAGCCAATCTGGGCATTTCTTCATAACTTCATGCAAATCAGTCCTTCAACTTAGTAAGTATTCTAATTAAGTTATTGGTTTCAGTTTCATTCAACAAGGAACTGATGTACATCAGGCGTGAATCTTCTTTAGTTCCTAAGTTGATTTCTGTGAGTTCATCGAAGGTTGAGTTGATTTATTCCTCAAACTTTGGCAGTGAATCTTTGACTTGGAAATCATATAGGTCATCTAAATTTTCTAAGTACACCTCCTCATATGAGTATATGAGTTAAAGTGATTTGAAAAGAAATTAGCAGGTTCCAAATGATTGGTGATGACCAAGCAATAATAGACATTGTCGATTAGGCTTACTATACCAAAGCCTAGTCTTGATCTTGATTGAGAATTCTTGGATTTGTTATTCCATAACCTTTCAAAGTAGTTCAACCTATGCTTAGACCATGTATGTGAAATTAAACATTTCTTTCCTATATTTAGAACATAAGGCAAGTACCAATCAAAGGGTAATTCTATTAATTCTTTATTTGAATCATCCTTAAGTTTTACATCAATTTCTTGACTTGAGGATGATGTTGCAAGATAAAATCTCTAAGTCTTCATAGCTTCACATGATTTAGGGGCCTCTTTAACTACTAACTCTCAACTTTTTGTGAGAAAAGTGGGATTAAAGCTAAGGTTCCAAAATGGTGCCTAACAGTTTCACATAAAGAGGATTTAGATACACTTATGCTTTGCTTGGAAATCAGATATTCATCACTGTCTGGCTTGAGTGTCACCTCCAATGGGATCTACTATTGAGAAGAGCTGGCCGGTGTGCTAACCATATAAAATCATCCTCTAAACTAGATTCTAAGTCTATATGGATAACAGGTATACTCCTAGTAGCTGGGACAAATCTTCTGGTGGGTGGTAAGTATGGAGGCCTCCCACCTCTGGGACTCCCTCTGGACTTGCCTCTTCCTCATCTTGGCGGAGGTCGGGTCATCCTCCTCCACTTGTTTGAATAAAATAATAAATTATGGGTGGAATCTAATCTCAGGCTCCACTTCCTCCCCAAGGTCTATTTCTCGTTCCTTTTTTCTTTTCCTGTTTCCTTTTGTTTTATTTTTATTTTCTTTCTTTTTCTTTTATTTTTCTTTTCTTTATTTTTCTTTTTCTATCACATTAGAATTTTGACAAAATTCATAAGAATAGACTTTTTGTTTCTCAGGGAGGATGTAGGCTACGTCCTCATATATCTCGACGTTATGAACTGCAGAAGGCTTGGGATCTCTTTTGACACAATATTCAATTCAACCTCTTAGAAACTTGATGCACTAATATAAGGAGGATGGAACCATGTTGTTCCCATGTATCCATGGTGTCCTTAACAAAGCATTAAAAGATGTATCCGAATCAATTATGTGAAACTTGGCTTTAGTCTTCTAATCATCTATCTTTAGTGCAACATTATGGAGCCTAAGGCCCTCTCACCTTATTCATTGAATCCTTACAACATCATGCTCTCATTTTGGAGTTTAGAGATGTGAATCCTTAAGTAGGCAAGGGTTCTTAAACTCATAATGTTGGATGATGTACTGTCAACCAACTCGACAATCACAACATCTATTGTAGTAGGGATTGTGCTCGATCATTCCTAGAAGTAGGTCTTCATCGCTATATGTAACTCCTAGGATCTCCTTTGAATGGCATGTTTCCTCTTTAGTAGCTGTCAACTGAGCTAAGCATATCTCTGGATCAAGTAAGGCTTTGATTAGAGATTCCCTCATCTCTTTGGATAAGACAAGGGCATCATATATGCTTAATTTACCTAACAACTTTCTAAGTTGAGTGAGGACATTGTAATCAACCTTAGACTAGTCCTCCACAAGCATATCCATAAGTGAGAATCTTGTGGAGGAGCTATTTGCTCATTAGAACTAATGACTTGTTCCCTTATCCTAAGGTGCTACCCTAGGAGGTAGAACTTTACCAATGTAGAGGTTGACTTTAGTGACTTCTTAGAATGATGAGTTTGGGGAAATTTTTACTTACTCATCGGGCATACCTATAGCATCTCCTAAAGGATCCTTAGAGTTTGATGACTCCAAGTTAATCTCAATAGGTGAACCTGATTGATTCAGAAAAGGAAAGTCCATTTCTGAATCAGATAGGAATTGATCAGAATTAATTGAACTATTATTATTTTGACTCGAAGAGCTTTCAAGTAGAATGAAATTAGAAGCATCATAAGAGGCGAAGATATAAGTGGAATCAAATTTCTTCATTGATTTCCTTAATTTTGGTGGAGGCACATAGTAAAAATCAAGTAAAGTAAGCAGAGTGAGGGGTTTGGTACCCTAATCCGCAGATACATTGGTCCTGCTGGAGATGGAAGAGCTAGTGGGAGTGGTAGTAGCTACAATGGTTGAATGAGTGCTAGACTCAGATGGTGGTTGTACTATAGATCTATCCCAGACAAGTGAGGTAGGCTATTACTACTATTGTTGGGCTTCCACCCTCGCCGAGTTGTCCCTCACAACTAGAAAACCTTCCTTGGTGTTGGAGGTTTAAGCTGCTTCATGCACCTACAAAGAAAGTTTCTTGACTTTTAAAATGATCTTTTTAGAGGTTTGGGATAAAGAAATATCCCAACCTTCTTTGGTCTTGAGAGGATCATAAGTATCCCCAAGATTTACTCTAAGAAAATCGGATGGTTGTTCTACTAAGTATTTCTTAGGAATAACTATGGATCCCGACTTGAAGCTGAACTCAAGTTAATACTTGAAGGTGATGCAATGCTCTAAGACATGGCCTAACATGTGATGATAGGGGCAGTAGTTAGGATCATCACTCTTGCCAACTTTCTCTAGCTTCTTAAGCTCGGATAGTTGAAAATCAGGTTTCTTCAAAAGATTCTTGAAGACCTTTCCGACTACCTTCCTCTTGAATGTGTACAGCTTGTTTAATATTTCAGCAAGAGTAGGTGGAAAGTAGATACCTGGTGGTAGATAGGGTACCTATCGGGTAGCGTGGCGCAATGGTGGCCGTGGTATGGTGGTGGCGAGGAAGGTAGTGGAAGAGGAGGTGACAATGGAGGATGCTAAAATCTGAGCCTATCAAATTGTGCTCTGACAAGCTACTTCACCTTGCCCATTGACACAGCTATCTCAGGCTTCTTCTCAAAGTCCTTTTGAGGCTTAGGTTTAGACTGGTCTGAAAAGGGTAACTGTTTGGCTTCCTCTTGTAAGTTAGCCACCTTGCTGATTAGCTTCTCAAATATCTTTTTGGTGAAGCCCTTAAGCATGAAGGTGACTGAGCCATAGATACTTTTGAGTAGAATCTTAGTGGCATGCTACTCCTACAACTGTAGGTCATATTTTATACTCAGGTTATGTCATCTGAGAATGTAATCAATAAGGGGCTCATTGGATTTTTATTTCTCGACAATAAGGTCACCTACAGTTGCCCTTTGCTGATCTCCTACAAATCTCTTGATGAAGAGATGCTTGAACTTTGCAAAGGTCTTCACCAAATCATTGGGCAATTTAACATACCGATCAAATGCAACACTTGCTAGGATATTGATAAAAAGGCAAAAAAGAAGTGCATCACCGCCATCGACATTGCAACAATTGGCCCTAAAATCTGCTAATGCTGCCTTGGGTTCCTACTGCCATCAAAAATCTTGAAGGATGGTGGCACAAAACCTTTGAGGTATTAAACTACATCAAATTCCTCCTGGTAGGGTCTACCATTCAAAGTAGATGAGCTCCCTCAGGCTTGCGCCAACGCTTCCTTCACCCACTGCTCTACCATCTACTTTATATCTTTTTTCATGCATGAAGGTGCTATCGGTGACCTTCCTATGGAAGCTACCAGCATCGTCATCTATAGGAGTGCACTTGGGACGATCTATGATGTGTACTAGCTTGGGCCGCTTAGCCTCCATGGGAGAAGGTTGTGAAACTGTGGCTTGGTTCTGCAGGGAAAGACCTATTACCATTAACTCCTCTACCCTTCACTCCATCATGTCAATCTGATCATCCGTTTATTTGATCTGCTGGGGAAGGTGTTGAGTTGAGTGAGATGTGTCTCCTTCCTCAACTATAACACCTTCCTAGCTAGGTTGTTCCATGTGCATGGATCCTCGGGTGTCAACCATGTGGACTTCTACAAGGTCATCCAACATGTCATCCTCATTAGGGTTGAAATTGACCTTACCCTCTTCCTAGTTAGATTGATCACTCCCAACTATCTGCCTCACCACGTAATGATAGTCCTCCAAAATGTCATCTAATGAACAGTCGTCTACTCAACCCTTGGAACATAGGCTGGCTGATGACCACCACTACCGACTGCTAGAATCTATGCATCAACACTCGAGCGTGAGTGCACTCCTGCATCTCGATATCCCTCCCTCCTCCTCCAACTAATATGATGGTGGAGCAACCATGACTCTCTTGGGTCACCACTCATTCTTCACCACTATTGGCATGGAAGGTCGAGCAGGGGAGCTCAGCCTCACCTCAATGGATGGAGTAGATGGAGTGGGATCCTTGGGCCATAGCCTTATCACCAAAGGAGAAGCTCTCTCTCCAGTTGGGGGTTTGTGGAACTTGGTGGTGATTGTAGAGGGTGGAGCCTAAACTGGTAAAGGTGAGAGTGGAGCGGTAATATGGGGACACCGCCTACCTTGCCAGATCTCCTCTTTGATTAATGGAATCAGAAGGTTAGAAGAATGATTAGATCTATCAGCTCACCTATCAGGGAAATCCATCAAAGAAGAGGCCATCAACTGTCTAGCAAACCTCCTCCTCTCTCTCTCTTTCCTGCTTGGGCAGTCACCTTAGCTTTAGTGGCCATTTCTCTATGAATCTATTCCCTAACACTTCTAGGGATCAAACTCCTCAAATCATGCAGTGTACCGGACTCCAAGTGTCCATGGGCTCTATCAACTCTATGAAGAATGGACCGTAGACCTACATAGGGTTTCCTCTGTCCCCAGCTCTGTCCTGGTGGTAATGCACTATCCGCATAGTCCTCCTCTCCCTCCTGCGGAAGGGGTGAATTCTACTGCCACCCAAGAGTGGAGAGGTCTCACGAGGGGAACCCTCCTCAGCAACATGGGAGGCTTCATCTTCCTTTATCACTGCATGCTCATACTGCCTCTTAATCTTGCGATTCTTGTTGCGGCATTGGGTTTTGGTGAGCGAGGTAGAATAGGAACTAGAATTGACCTCGAAGGTGGGGGAGACTATCTCAGAACCCAAGATAGCCTTCCCTTTCAAAACATGGGAAAAACAGAGGTGGTACTAGCCCACACAGGGGCTGTGTCAGGAGAAACTAACTGAATTGGCAGGGGAACTGCAACTGCCATCCTTTTCAAAGATGGGGACTCAAAATTAGAATGCAGATCAAACTGAAGAAGTGGCTTCTCGCTTGCCACCTCCTCTCTGCTGATAGTGGTAAGTGCGGGCCCCTCACATGTGATTTTGAAGTTCTCGAAGCCAAGTACAAACTTGATCATGGGGGAAGTTGTGAGTATGGCCTGATCCAAGGTTAGATCCACACCAGAAGCAAAAGAAATGATCAACTTGATGGAAGACATGGCGAAAGCTGACTGAAGAAAGGAAGGAAGAAGACGGGTAGGTACCTCTGCTACAATGTTGGAAAAGAGAACCAGATTAGACCCTTGCTTTGATGTTGACTTGAATTATTGATTTTGATTTGACTTTTGAATTAGAACCCTCATTTAACAAATATAAGTATGCTATATGGGGTTCAATTATATGTTGGAGAGATTTTGGAAATTTGGAGGAGAGACTTTGTTGAAGTTATTCTTGAATTTTCTTTTGATTCTGGAACCTACATTCAATAAATTTGGGTATGTTGAGTGATGTTCAATCAATGTTGGAGAGATTGTTATTTTCTTTTGTTGAAATTTGATTGATTTTTTTTTGAGTTGTAACCGTCATTTAACAAATTTAGGTATGTTAAATGAGGTTCAATTATATGTTTGAAAATCTTTGAAGGATTTTGTTTTGTTCTGATGTTGTTTGTTGTATGTTGATGTGTGATTTTAGCTTGATTTTGAAAATGTAACTCTCATTTAACAAATTTGGGTATGTTAAATGGAGTTCAATTTTATGTTAGAATTTTGAAGGCTTTTTATTTTGTTTTGATGTTGTTTGTTGATGTTTGATTTTATTTTGTTTTTTTTTGAAAATGTGGATTCTCATTTAACAAATTTAGGTATGTTAAATGGAGTTAGTTTTGAAAATACTTCAAAAATTTTGAAGAAGGAATTTATTTGTAGTGTGTTTATTTTTTCTTTTGAAAGAGAGGCTCTCATTTAACAAATTTACGAATGTTAAATGGAGTTGGTTAATTTTGTTAGAAAATGAGTTTTGATATATCTGAAGAGGAGATTTATTGTTGTTGTTTGGTTTAATTTTGTTTTTGAAAAAGGGCACTGGTTCAATTAATTTTTGTTTGAAAAAGGGTTTCAAAATTTTTTTGAAGAAAATATTTTATTTTTCTGTTTTGTTTATTTGGTTTTAAAAGAGAGAACTCTCAATTAAAAAATTTGGGCATGCTAAATGTGATTCATTTAATTTTGTTTTGAAAAGACTTTTGAAAATTTTATGAAAGATTTTATTTGCTTTACTTTGGGTTTTATTAAAATTTTGTTAAGCATGGGATGAACCTTGCTTCACTAAGCTAGTGGTAAAAGGTTCTAAATTTTGTTTGATTTATGTTTGGTTATTTTTATTTTTCTCAGTTAATTTATTTTTTACCTATTGGGGAACCCAATAGGGGGTTTTAAGGCATACTAGAAGTGAGATCTTAGAACCTTAAGGATGTTGACCACCTTTGCTTAAGGATGAAATAAATAAAGTGCCAATGGAAAGAAAGATAGTCTTGGGCTTATATAAAATGTAAGTCCACTATCAATACTTGGAGACAACAATTGTCTACTAGAGATGAAGAGAGAAAATCTCCCTAGCGGAGTCACCAAAAAAAATCTGTGGTGCCTATTTTTGGATGGGTCATGTGGACACCACACAGATCGTAGGGAGTACTTATTGAAGTGATGGGTGTGACATTAAGAAATGATGAACTATCTCAAAAGATAGAAACATCACCCTACAATGAACCTAATCACCTAATAATGACTTCTAGGGCATGATGGGTCTTCGTATGTATCATAGATTCTTCACCTACTTTATATGGAAAAATAAAGCAAGGTTTATTTTATGCTGGCTTATTTAGTTCCCTATTGAGGCAAGCCTCCATAGTTAATTACATTCTAGGAAATATGATTCCCTAAGAATACTCTTGATTAAAGTAGTCAATTATTATCTCCAAAGATTTCAAGGTTAAGACTATCAATAAATTGGCTATTTTGGAAAATCAAATGGGATTGTTTAATTGGAAAGACTTATTTTGGAATCCAAATAAAAATAAGTAGGAAATGCTCATGATACTAGAAAGCCTAGTGAGGGCTATAACCTATCCTATGGTGAGGCTTTATATGTTTGAAAGTGAGAGGATTTATTTTATTTGAGTTGAAATTTTATTAGATTGCTAAGGCTTATTATCCATCAACACAAGATTGTGGAAATGCCTAAGAGGTGAGGATTTATGCTCATAGCCTAAAGGAAACAAGCAACCCTAAATCCTAAATATAGGGAGATTTAGCACAAGCTAAAAGCACAACTTAAATCTAAATGGAAAGGGGACATAAGGGTCCATTCCATAAGGGAAGATAGACCCATCCAACTCTTCTAGACTTATAACTGCATGGAGTGGTAGCCAACTAACACCTCTTACGATTCAAAACTATGTAGTCCGGTCTTATGAAATTGCAAGATGGCTTGGCTTGTTATTTAATTAGAAAGAAACTAAAGTCCTAAACCCACTCCCTAAGAGACTAGAACATGAGTAGTATGAGCATATGACTTAATCTAAAAATGCAACATTTTACAATTTTTATTTCTTTTTGACAAATTCATTTGGACAAAGGCTTTATGATTTTATATGCCTAAATGCATGACAAAATTTGGTTATTGGATAAATCAAGAGAGAAAGAGGATGAATCTCCACCATAAGGGATTGCTCTCATAGGTTAAGCAGTCCTTAAAGTGCAAGAATGGAGGCCCTCATTTTGTAAGAGTGATAGAAGATGCCATGCATGATATTAGACTTATAACATACAGCTAAGTGGTTGTCAAATCTTTTAATTATCTTATTTATATCCTAGGCTTTATGATGAAGTTGTAAGTTATTTTAAGATTAAGTTATGAGTTGTTAGTTGGATAGAAAAATTATATTTATTCTAAGAACCTAATGCATCCAGGCCACACATACAATCATCAAACATAAAGAAACTATGAAGAAGATGCAATTCTATTGCACAATCTAAATATAACATCAAACATTTTACAGACTACCGTAAAAAAATAAAATACTGGCACGGCCGAGTACCACTACACACCCCAGAAAAAAGAAAAGAAAGATAACTGAGCTCTACCTTTATACAACCCATAATTACAAAATAATTACAATTAAAAATGAATACATGTTATAAGGGGTCTTCTTCCTTCATTTCTTCTCTTCCCTTTTCTTTCTTTTTTGATCACCAAGGCACCGTGACAGAAAGCCTTCTAGCCACTGCTCATCCTAATCCCGATAACTCTAATCCTAATTTCTATTATAAAATTATATTTATAGGAAAATTAAATCTAACTATACTTGCAAAATTGAGGTTAGCTAAGCATACATACAATCTCAAGAAATTATATTTCATAATTTGGACTTGACACCCTGCACATGGGTAACCAAGCCCACCTATCCTAATATAGATTATGCTTAGGGGCTTAAGCAACCTGCAAGCAAAATATTTAAATTTATTTTAAGCAACCCCTTTGAGCACAATCTCCTGTAGAAAAATAATGTTAGGCTAAGAACAGCCTAACATTTAGTCTATGAAATATACACCCTAATATCCAGTCTAAAATATTACATCATAAAACAAAACATAACATCAGACATACACCAGCCTATCTTAGGACTAAAAGTGGTGGCTTAATTCTAATGTGCATGATAAGATTTTGTGGTATGTCTTAACTAAACATTAGAGTTATGATTATTTAAGTTTAGAAAAATTAAATTTAACCATAAAGATAGATTTCATTTCAAGTGATTTAGTTGATTTGTGAATTTTAATTTATATTTTGTTTTATTTCATTTGATTTATACTTAACATCTAAGTGTTGTAAAGAGAAGAAAGAAGCTTACCCTCTTTCATCCCTACCTTAAGCCACTTTCTAAAGCACATTAATTTGGTTTAGTTCTCTTTAGTGAATGGCTTATTAAATATTTTTATTAATCCTAAGTTTGAGTTGACCTTAAAGAATCCTATTCAATATGAAGGGCATCTTAAGATACACTTAAATGATCATGAATGCATACATACTTAATGGAAAAGGGGATTTTCATTCATTAATCAAATGTGTAAAATATGTGAGCAAGTATGTGCCATTATTAACCAGGGAAGTAAGATAATCAAATGGCCTCCTTGGGACTATTTAAAATCTCGTATTCCCGAGATTTCTAGACTACATACTTGTTATCTTAAATATATATATAAATGTATATATAATTAGAGGAATGAAAACCATGAAAGAGATTGTATTTTGTTTAATTGAACTATTTGTATATATATGAATTAAAGCTCTATCCAAATTCTAATACAAATATACATATGAATGAAATTAGATAAGTACATGCCTTTGTTAACCAAGGAAGTGAGATAATCAAATGACCTCCTTGAGGCTACTTAAAGCCTCATATTCTTGGGATGTCCATACTATATACTTATTACATTCAAACACATGGAGATTTATATACATGAACATAGGAAAGAAAGCTTTGCATCCATATACTATACATTTTGGTGACACAAGTAATTATGAATGTATGTAATTTTAATAAAAAAGAGTGTTTTCACTCTTTAATCACATTCAAATACACATGTATGAAAGATATAAGCAAGTATGAGCCATTGTTTAAACTAGGGAAGTGAGATAATCAAATGGCCTCCTTGGGGCTACTTAAAGCCTCGTATTCCCATGATGTCCAAACTATATGCTTGCTATCTTAAATATATATAAATGTATATGTAATTGGAGGAATGAAAATCATGCAAAGATTGTATTTTCTTTAGTTGAGTTATTTATGCATATGGATTAAAGCTCTATCCAAATTTTAATACCAAAATACATAAGAGTGAATTTAAATACGTACGTGCCTTTATTAACCAGGGAACTGAGATAATTAAACGACCTCCTTGGGGCTACTTAAAGCCTCGTATTCTCAAGATGTCCAGACTATATACTTATTAGCATTCAAACTCATGTAAGTCTATATAAGAACTTAAGAAAGAGGACTTCAAATTCACATGACTAAGCCATAAGCACATGCTAACTCTATATGTATTCATAAATATTATTATTCTAAACATTGTTATCAATTTATAAATCTTGGAAAATAGATTTGGATTTATTAGTGCTAATAACTACACATAATTAAATTAAGTCAACACATGCAAGCTTGCATAAATAAATTTTATTTGATTCATTTAGATTTAAAAAGATGAATGCATGAGATCATATGAGATACAACATTTAAAGTGATTGAAAAGGAATAACCAAACATAAACATCAGATTCATTCAACAACATTAATTCTTAAGGACAATCATATTAAATAAAATCACTTAAGAAAAATCAAAGCTTCTTATTAATTTTGGTTTGGGATTTTGATTAAACTTAAAGAGGAGAGATTATTTGCCATTTTAATCCCAATCCTATATTGGTGATCTTAATTTGTTTAAGGAAAGATAATTAGATGAATTTTATGAATTGATTAAGTTAGATTGTTAAGCAAATCTACTTGATTACCCTTTCCTATGCTACTGTAATTTGATTAATCATTTAATCACATGACACAAATGATACGAACATGAGTAAAATAAAATTGCAATGCTCTTAAAGAGCCTAAGTCAATTGGCCCATGATTAAAAATTAATTAAGTTAAATAATCTAATTAAGTATTTTTGTGATTTTTCCACACTTTTGGGTTAATCATAATTTCCTTAAGAGTCTTTATGTTATTAAACACATAAAGAAAATCCCTTAGTTTGATTATTAATTATCTAGAGTGATTAACATTTCAATTTGATTTAGTTTAATCATTTAATTATTTAATTAAACTTTTAATTAAGACTCACATTAATTAATTCTCTTTAATGAAATGAATTTAGAAAAGTAATTTAAAAAAAGGTCCTAATCACCCTCCCACATCTTCTCACTGTTAATCAGTGATTAATGAGTTTCAATTAATTAATTTTTACTATTTGGAACATTAATTAACTATTAAATTAGTTAAGAGAGTACTTAAGGTTTGAATTATCAATTTTCCTAATTACCTAGGCAATAAGTTCCAAGAAAATCATGGGAGGTAGAGGTCATCCCATTAAATCAACATACTAAGTTTGGAAATCAATTGTCTAAGCAATTAGGGCTTAATTAAGCTAATTAGAAAAATATTTAAACTTTAATGAGTCCTTAATCACTATTCAAAATTAAATGGAAGTATTTTTAATAAAATCTTCTCTATTTTACCTTTCTAAAGAGTATTTATTTGTATTTTTTGGATTTTTCTATAATTAGTTATAATTTTATGAAATTTTAGCTATTAAAAATAGATTATTAAGCCTAATTAACCCCTAATATCATCATTGCCATGCAGATCGCTAACGTGGCAGCGCTTTCCACATGGTGCCACGGATTATTGGCTTAAATCGCGCACTAATGTCAGATATTATTTTTCATCCATCCGATCTAAGATCGGATGGTGGGGATTAATCATGTGGTTTTTATAGATTAAAATCAAGATTAACTAAAGAAGAAAATCATTGTCATCCATTCCAATCACACGAATTGAATAATGGATGATCTGTCATCCCCCGAGCAATGGAAGACGAGCATATTCCATTTCCCTCTACTTGATCCGAGCTCGCCGGAGCTCGTGGAGGATCAGGATCAATCCAAATGTTTATGAGAGGGATCTAGAAGGATCTAACGATGAGAATCACATGGCATTAAGATTTTTTTTTGAAAAAGATTGACACCTAAGGCCAAAACTATGGTTTGTGGGAAAATACCTCGCTAGAGCTCAGGATCGGTGGCTAACTGACCGAGGTAGCTTCGCCTTGAAGAGGCAAAGCCCTACTGAGAAGATGGCACCTTGACTCCTCGCTGGCAGCTCTGTGGACCAACCATCATCGAAATCATCATAGAAGTTCATCTAGGAGGGGCTTTCGGTGCTTAAATTATTCAGGAGAAGATTCATTTGACCTTGTCGGAGCTTGGTGAATGAGTGGGAAGAGTTAATTTGAAAATTTTAGAGATTTGGTGAGGTTGGACGAAAGGGATGCCCTGTTCCACCCAATTTGATCATCGCTGATGATGGGGAGGCCTTGGGAGCTCGAGAAACACTAGTGGGAGTTCATCTTGAGGTGTTCAAGCTCTAAGAAATTCTAATGTGTGAATTTGAATGAGAATGAGGGGAGTATACCTCTCCCTCCTCTAATCTGATGATTGAGATTGCCTCTATCATTTTCAGGCATCCAACCATCATAGACGGGTGTGGGTGGCAGGAGGAAGTTGAGGTGACTCGGTTTGTGTGGCCAAGGGAGGGGAGGTGGCTATTCTTAGCTGAGATGGTTGTCCTTGGGTTTCCAAGTGTTTCAATGGGGAGGTTTAGGTTAGCTCACCTCCACTTGCCTCATGGCTGACCCAAACAGCTTTGGGTTAAGTGAGTTAGTCCTCCTTATGTCCATTTGTAGCTTAGGGTGGTTGCCAAGGGGAGGAGAGTGGGTTTGACCATCCAAAATTGAGTTTTGTCTCATGTGGGAGGCTGACTCATTGGGTAAGGGGTTAATTTGGGTTCAATTTGAGTTGGGTTGGATTTGGGTTGACCCAAGGTGACCCAAGGATGGGTCATACCAATTTTCAATGGGTTTGGGCTTGGTTTGAATGGGTTTGGCTCAATTTGACTCATGTAGGTCAAATTTAGTTGGTTGATCCATTAGTCAAAATAAGGCTCAAGTTCAAATGAGTATTTAGAATTTTTTTATTTAATTGGTTTAGCTTAATTTGGCTTGAATTTGATTTTGAACTATTTGGATTCATATGGGTCAAATGGGCTAAGTTGACAAATTTGGCCAAATTGGCCAAATTGGCCAAATTGGCTTGGGTTAGGTGTTGGTTTATGCTCAATTGATAATTTGAAGATGATTGTAGGCTTTGATTTCAATCAATTTATATTTAGGAATGATTTAGGCAAATTTGGCCCTTTAGATCAATTTGGGCTAGATGGGTCAATTCGGTTCAATCAAGGATTTGATCAAGTTCAACAATCAATTTAGAATGAATTTGAGTCATTGGTTGCAATCAATTTGGATTAGATTTTTATTTGATCTAATTTGGCCTTTTAGGTCAAATTAGGTCAACTTAGATCTAAGGGCCAATTGGGTTTGGTTTGGCTCAATTGATGGTCAAGTCATGTTCAAGGATTGATTTTAGGTTGGTATGAATCATTGGTTTCAATTGATTTGAATTGGAATGAGATTTGGTTCATTTAGCTCATGTAGGCTAAAGGGGTTAACTTGGTTAAATGAACAAATTGACTTATTTTGATCCAATTGATTGCAATTGATCAATCAAGAATGATAAGCAATCATTATAGGAGGTTTTGGATGGTTTAGTTCAATCCAATTTGGGTTGGATTGGGGTTTGGTTCAAAAGGGTCCTTTAGGTCACTTTGGGTCAAGTGGGCCTAATGGGTCAATTGAATCTATTTTCAGTTGAATTGATTTGAGTTGAGTTTGATGATTGATTGGTAGCTTTGATTGTAATTAATATGGGTTTAATTAGATTTTGGCTCATTTAGACCCTTTGGGTTAAATGGGTTAGATTAGTTTGATTAAATTGATTTTGGGTTTGATTGGTTTGATTGTAGTTTTGGTAAAGTGTGGAGTGATGATTGAAGGATTGATTGATTTATGAGAAAATCAACTGAGTTGGGATTGATTGAAGGAATTTTGGCTAAGTCCATGAATTATGAGCTTAATTTTAGATCAATTGGATTTGATTTTGGCTTGGAGTTTGGATTTGAGTTGGGACTCAATTGATATTGGTTTGATTTGAGGTCAAGTTTTGACTAAGGAGATAGGAATGGGTTTGGTTAGGCTATAGGCTGGGTTACCTTTACAAGGCATAACCCAAGACTAATCCTCCTAAAGTCTCAGTTTATATTAAGTGTTCACTTATTCACTAGAAGTGTCTTTGACGGCTTGTGTAGAGGACCCAAGAAGATGAGAAGATTGAATCCTCACTCCAAAAGTGAGGTCAATAGATACACTCTAGACATGTAGGATCATAACATTATAGCTCTTTAAAGAGCTTTAATTATATAATAATGACACTACACCATCTACTTCTGGGTGTTGACTTAAAAGTTTTATCAAAGTTTTATAACTTCTGTGTGGAGATGAATGTGAATTTTAATTTGGAGTCATTGGGACACCATGTTGATCTTAGGGTGTACTTATTGAAGTGATCGGGTATGACATTAAGGTATGATGTACTATCTCAATAGATGAAAATATCACCCTACAGTGGACCTAATCACCTAATAAGGACTCCCAAGACAGATGAGTCTTCATATATACTAGAGATCTTTCCTCTACTTTACATGGAAAAATAAATGAGGGTTTCTTTTATGTAGGTTTCTTTAGTTCCCTATGGAAGCAAGCTTCCATAGTTAATTACATCCAAGGAAATAAAAATTTTCTAAGAAAACTCTCGATTAAAGTTATCAATAAATATCTACAAAGATTTCAAGGTTATACTATTAAAGGATTTGGTATCCTTGGAAATAAAGTGTGAGAGTTCAAGAGGAAAGACTTTTTTCAGATCCCAAAGGAAGATAAGTAGGGAGCACTCATGATACTAGGAGGCTTAGTGAGCACTGCAGTCTACCCTATAGTGAGGCTTTATATGTTTGAACGAAAGAGTTTATTTTGTTTGAGTTAAAATTTTATTAGAATGGTAGAGCTTATAATCCATCAACACTAGATTATGTAAATGCCTAAGAGGTGAGGACTTACACTCATAGCTCGAAGGAAACAAGCAGCCTCAGATCCTAATTCTAGGATGCTTTAGAGTAAGCTAGAAGTACCACCTAAGTCTAATAAAAAAATGAGGCATAATGACTTACCTCCACAAGAGATGAGAAATCTATTCTGAAACTTCTGGACTTAAAACTGCCTGGAGTGGCCGCCAGCTAACACCTCCTACATTTCAAAACCATGTAGGCCAATCTTATGCAAGTGCAAGATACCTAAGCTATTATTGAATTAGAAAGTAAACTAAAGTCCTAGACTCACTCCCTAAGAGACTAGATCATGATTGGCATGAAGACATGACTTATACTAAAGCAAAATTTATAATCTTTTATATTATTTTTGACACATTCATTTGGACAAAGAAATATGATAATTATACCTAAATGCATGATGAAATATGATTATTGGCCAAATCAACGGGAGGAGGTGTTCTCCACTACAAAGGATGCCCTCAAAGGTCAAACATTCCCCTATTGTACAAGAATGGAGACCCTCCTTATTCAAGAGTAAAATAAAATGATATGCATGATTGTTAAAACATACATCGTTCAGTTAAGGGGTTGCTAAATCTTCAATTATCTTGATTATAGCCTGAACTTTAAGGTAAGATTATGAGTTATGCTTAAATTTTAGTTATGAGTTATTAATTATGGTAGAAAAATTAATTTTAACCTAAAGAGCCTACCGAATCCATGCCACACATTTAATCATCAAACTTAAGAAACCTATGAAAAATATGGCATTTCTATTGCACAATTTAAATATATCAATCAAACATTCATAAATTTTCGTAAAAGAATCATATTTAAAGTCTGTAGGTACACCAAAGAGAGAAATTAGGTAGCCAAGCTCTACCATTATACCACCCGTATTATAAAAGAATATTACAACTACAATAAAATAAATGCTATGGGGGTCTTCATTCTCCATCTTTCTTTCCTCCTTTTGATTTTAGTTTTGCTCCAGGCTTCATAGGGCTTCCCAAGTCTTTGCCTTCTAGTCACTGCTGATCCTAATCTCCATAGCACTAATCCTAATCTTATTTGCAAAGAATATATATATATATATATATATATATATATATATGGAAAAACATCTAACTACACCTACAAATAGATGTTAGCCCAACATACACACAAACCAAGCAATTATGATCTATAAATTTGGACTTAACACCCTGCATATGGGTAACCAAGTCCACCTGTCCTAATATGGACTATGCAAAGGGGCATAAGCAACTGTTGACCTCACTTTTGAAGAAAAGATTCAATCTCCTCTTCTTAGATTTAGGAGTCTTCTAGACACTAAGACTTCCTTAGTCATAAGACACTTCTAGAAATTAAGTGAACACTTAACCTAAGTTTAGAGACTTAGAAAGGTTAATCATAGGATTAGGCTCTGCCTTAGGACTTAGGAAGATTACCTACCCTATAGCCTAAACACAATCTATGCCTACCTCTTTGGCCTAAAATAAACCTCAAATTCAATTCATCCAAATTCAAGTTCAAAAAAAAAAAATGATTGAAACTTATAAACCAAATTCAAATCAAATCAACACTTCCTAAGCATTATAATTTGATCATATGGACTTAGCCAAAATCCCCTTCAATTTAAATCGATTTTAATTGATTTTCTCATGAACCAATTATTTTTCAATTATCTTCCCAAATATAAATGAAACATACATTCACATGTCCTATACCAAAATCCAAACCAAACCAAACTTATTCTAAGCCATATGATTTGATTCTATGGACTTAGCCAAAATTCCCTTCAATCTAAATCAAACTCAATTGATTTTCTCATGAATCAATTACTTCCCCAATCATCATCCCAAATATAAATCAAATATATAATCAATTGAACCAAACCTAAAATCAATTCAATCAAACCTAATGTAACCCATTTGACTTGAAATATTCAAGTAATCCAAAACTGATTTGAACCCAAATTAATTGCAATCCAAGCTATAAATCAATACTATATCCATATATAAATCCAACTAAACTCAATTCAACCCAAAATCGATTCAACTAAATCCAATTGGTCCACTTGACCCAAAGTGACCAATTTGACCTATTTGAACCAAATTCCAATCATACATAAATTAGATTGAACCAAACCTATCAAAACCTCCTGTGATGATCATCAATCATCCTTGATTGATCAATTATCATTGATTAGGTCAAACTAAGTCAACTTAGTCAGTTGACCAAGTCAACCCTCTTAACCTACATGAACCAAACTAGCCAAATCTCAACCTAAGCCAAATCAATTGAAACCAATGATTCATACCAACCTAAAATAAAGCCCTAAATATGACTTGACCATTAATTGAGCTAAACAAAACCCAATTGACCCTCTCGACCCAAGTTGACCCAATTTGACTTAAAGGGCCAAATTTGGCAAATCAAAATATAACCCAAATTGAGTGCAACCAATGGCTCAAGTTCATTCTAAATTGATCGTTGAACTTGACCAAAGCCTAAATTAAACCCAGTTTGATCAATTAAATATAACCCAATTTAACTTAAATGGTTAATTTAGCTAAATCCAAACCAAATCCAAATTAACTGAAATTGAAGACTACAATCATCTTCAATTAACCAATTGAACATGAATTAATCTCTAACCAAGCTAATTCGGCCAAATTGGTCAAATTGGTCAACTTGACCCATTTGACCTATATGAAATCAACTGAGCCAAAATCAAATCTAAGCCAAATTGACTCAAACTAATTGAACCAAAACATCACAAATACTCATTTGAACATGACTCAACCCTTAGTTTGACCCAATTTGACCAATTAGTCAACCTAACCCAACGTAGCCCAATTTGACCTACATGGGTTAAATTGAGCCAAACCCACTTGAATCAAGCCTAAACCCTTTGGGACCTGACCCAACCCATCATAAGCTCACCTTGGGTTAGCCCCAAACTAGCCCAACCTAATTTGAACCCAATGCAAGGCTTTACTCATTTGTTTAAGTGCTCCACATGGGATCAAACCCAAAATTAGCAAATCAACTCCTCCCCTTTCCACATGGTAGCAACTTCACACCCAAAATAGAGCCTAACCTAGGTGGCTAACCCAACTCAACTGGGCTAGGTCGACTATAAACCAAGGGGAGGTGACAGGTCCCCACACTTAGCAGAACCCATTGGATCCAAAGAGGATGGCGGCTACCTCAAGCCACCCAGCAAGCCCCTTGGCCAACCAAATTGAGCCACCTCAGCTTGACACTGACCTCTCCAGCGCTCGGATGACGGTTGACTGGCTGAATTTCTGGATTGAATTCGAGCCATCCGATCTAAAGGAGGGGGATACCCCCCTCATTTTGACTCAATTCACACACACACACCCTCAGAGAGTCCCCTAGGTGAATTTTGAAATCCCTATAACACTCTCCAAGCCTCCCGAGCCTCCCTATCACCAGTTTGTCGATCACAAATAAAACTTCTCCTGAGCTCCACGACCATTGGAGGTATGACTTTGATCAATGTCCGAGTGAAAATCATCAGCTTTTGGTCCACTTAGAAAATAACGAGAAGACACCATGTGAGGCAGGCTTCTCATTTAGGTTTATCTCAAGCGTCACCATCTTGAGTTATGGTGATGTAATTTTTATTAAAATTGAGAAATCTCAAAAATTTCTAGGTCTTTTTGAAGGGAATTTGTATGTCATGCGATTTTGACCATTGAATCCCTACGGATCTTCCTTGTGAAGGTGTGGGATCGCTTTTGTGGTCATCCGAGCTTAGGTGAGCTCGAATCGAGCGAGGAAAGGCGGACGACGTCTGTCTCTCATCGCTCTAGGGATGCTAGATCATGTGCCATCCATTCCACGTGATTGGAATGAACGGTCATGATTAATCAATTAGATTTAATTAGATTTATCCTATAGAAACTGTTTAAATGATCTTAAATCGATGGGACGAAACTACATCCGCCACCAGAAGTTATGTCAAATGCGTTTAAGTAGCCAATCCTGTGACGCCATGTGGAAAGCATGCCATGTCAGCGCTCCACATAGCACCAATGGGATTAGGCTTAATTAAGGTCTAATTAATGGATTTAATGACTGAATCTTTGAAAATTCATAAAAAATTATAGAAAAATCCAAAAAATATAAATAAATAATCATTTTAATGGTAATTTAGAGGAGATTTAATTAAAATTAATTCTAATTAAATTTGAATAGTGATTAAGTCTTAATTAAGTTTAAATGAATACTTAATTAGCTTAATTAAGCCCTAATTACTTAAGTAATTAGTCCCAAACTATGTCTGTTAGTTTAATGGTATGACCTCTACCTCCTAAAATTTTCTTGGGATTTATTTCTTAGTTAATTAGAGGAATAGATCATTTAAACATTAATTACTCTCTTAATCCACTTAATGGCTAATTAACACCCTAAATAATAACAAATTAATTAATTAAGCTCACTAAGCACTGTATAATAGTGAATGGATAAGGGGAATGGGGTTAGGCCAACTTTCTAAGCTTCCTTTCCTAGCTCCACTTCATTTTGAAAGAAAATTAATTAATATGAAGATTAATTAAGGGTTAACTAATTAATTAAGTGGCTTAATTAATCAAATTAAAATCATAACCATATCAGATAATTAGTAATGATATTAAGGGTTGCTCTTTATGTGTTTAATAACATAAAGACCCTTAAGGAAATTATGATTTGCCCATAAGTGTGAGAAAATCATAAAAGTACTTAATTAGGTTCTTTAATTTAATTAACTCTGAATTATGAGTCATTTGCATTAGGTCCTTGTAGGAGCATTGCAATTTTATTTTCTTACATGTTCATGTCATTTGTGCTCATAATTAAGTGGTTAATCAAATTAAAGGAGCATAGGTAAGGGTACTTAATATATTTAATTAAGGATCTAACTTAATTTACTCATAAAATTCACTTAATTACCTTCCCTTAAACCAAATCAAATTACTAAAATGGGAATGGGATTAAAAAAACAAATTATAAGTTCTGCTCTTTCAAATTAATCAAAATCTTAAGTCATAAATTAATAAAGAAACTTTGGTTTTCTTTAAACGACCTTATTTGATGTGATTGCCCTTAGGAATTAACTTAGTTGAATGAACCATGTGTTTGTACTTAGCATTCCTTTCCAATCATTTTAGATGTTGCATGTTAATTGATTTCATGCATTCATATTTTCAAATATAAATAAATCAAATGAATTTTCTTTTTGTAAACTTGCATGTGCTGGCTTAACTTAATATATGTGTGACTATTATCACTATTAAATTCAAATCTACTTTCCAAAAGTTTATAAATTGATAATAATATGTGGAGTGATAGTAGTTATGAATACATGTAGGATTTGCATGTGTTTATAGCTCAAGCATGTTAAATGAAGCTCTCTTTCTTATGATTAATATATAGATTTACATAAGTTTGAACAATAAAGGGTATATAGTCTGGACATCCCGAGAATACGAGGCTTTAAGTAGCCCTAAGGAGGTCATTTAATTACCTCACTTCCCTGATTTAATAATGTTGACCTCATTTTTAGAATGAACTCTCAACCTTTGCATCTCAGACATAGGGCTCCTCTTAGACTTTAAGAGTTCCTTAGTCTTAAGAAACATCTAGTGATTAGGTGGACACTCAACCTAGCCCTAGAGACTTAGAAGAGTTAGCCATAGGAATAGGTCATGCCTTAGGGGTGTGTTGACCTCTTTTTTAGAATGAGCTCTCAAACACTCCATCTTAGACATAGGATTCCTCTTAAACTTTAAGAGATCCTTAGTCTTAGGACACATCTAGTGATAAGGTGGACACTCAACCCATGAGAGACTTGAAGAGTTCCATAGAATAGGTCATGCCTGTTAGGAAATTTCCTACCCTTAGCTTAAACCATTCGTCACTTTCCTTCTTTCAAGTCAAACTCCAGATTAATCTTGATTGATTTTCTCCAAACACAAATCAACCATATATGATTGAAATCCATGATTGAAATCTATGATTGAAACCCATGATCAAAATCCATCAAAATTCTGAAGTCCAAATCCTTCTAAGTCCATAATATTTCTTTAAGGACTTAATCAAAATTATGATCAAGACCAATTCAAATCCATGGAATTTTCTCATAATTAATTTATATTCTCATTTATATTCACATATATAAATGAAATATAAATTAAAAGCAAACAAACTAAACTTAAAACTCCAAATCAATTCATGAAATTTTTCTCTGTCCCTTAATTTTTCATTAATGGACTTAGCTTAAATCATCATCAAATCAATTCAAACTCATGGGATTTTCTCATAACTCTTTTATATCCTCATTTATATACACATATATAAATAAAATATAAATATAAATCAATCAAACCAAATGCAAAAATTCAGACTCCAAACTCCAAACTCCAAAATTTCTTAAGTCCTTTAAATCCTTGTTAATGGACTTAGCCTAAATCATGATTAAACCACTTCAAATCCATGAAATTGTCTCACGATCCATTTACATTCTCATTTATATTCACATATATAAATGAAATATAAATTCAAACAATCAAAACGAATTCCAAGAATCAAACTCAAATACACTCAAAATCCAACCTAAGCCTTTCAAGTCAAAAATCTTGAACTCAGCCAAATCAACTTCAAATCAAGCCAAACTCTTGATTTTCTCTCATGATTCAATCAAAACTACAATCATGAGTTCATATATAAATCCAAACCCTAGCCACCAAATCAAAACCTAAGTCAAAAATCAAACCCTAAATCCTTTCATATTCTTCCTTCGAATATGAAATTGTCAAATGAATCAAAACCCATTTGACTTCAAACCACTTGCAAATGGATTTATATTTCAATCAAAAGTCCATATACAAGATCAATCAAACTCAAATCAAGCTTTGACCAAGCCATTTGACCCACTTAAGCTCACTTGACCTAAAGTGACCTAAAGTACCTTTACGAGCCAAATTCTAATCCTAACCAAATTGGGTTGAACCAAACTCATCTATGCCTCTCATCATGATCAACAATCATCATGGGATGATCAATCAACCAAATTGGGTCAAACCAAGTCGAACCTAATAGTTGACCAAGTCAACACTTATCCCAAAATGAAACCTAACATAGCCAAATTTCACCATAGGCCAATTTGATTGAAACCATTGATCTAAGTTCACTCATGACCTATGTTTGGACTTGACTACGCCAACATTTGAGCCTAACCTAGCCCAATTGACCACTTGACCCAAGTTAACCCAACTTGACCTAAAAAGTCAAAATGTGTCAAAACTTGATCTAAGCCAAATTAATCCAAACCAATGGGTCAAGTTCATTTCAAATCACTTGTTGAACTTGACCAAAGCCTCAATTGTCCAACTAGACCTAACCTAGCCCAATTGACCTTAGACCCAACGTGACCTAAAGGGGTCATGTTGAGCCAAATTTGAACTTAACAAAAATTGATTGGAAATAAAGATAGCAATCCACTCCATATGACTAACCAAACCTAAATCTACCCTTGACCTACCTCGAGTAAATAAAATGGGTCAAATTATTCAACTTGACCCATTTGACCTAATGAAGTCATATGATTCAAAATTAAAATCAAATTTTAACCAAATTTATTAATTGACCAACTTGACAACTTGACCCATTTTGACCTAAATGGGTCAACATGAGCCAAACCCTATCAAATGAATTCTAAATCTCATGAAGCTTGGCCAAACCTAGTTTCTCCATAGACCCAACATATCCAAATTGAAAAATCAGCAAAATGATCATTTTACCCCTAGGCCATAGAACAAATTTTGGCTTACTCCATGGGTAATTTGGTCATACCCTCTTCATATCAACTTGAGGCTTTCCTAAAAGCTCAAGGGGACCTAATGAAGAATGGTGCACCCAACCCAATGGGTTTGGGTCAGGCCAATTGGCCCCAAGACCAAACACGACCCCATGGGTCAAAATGGCAAATTCAAAATCCATCTCCCACTCAATTCCAAGCACATGGGAGGTTGTCATTCCACTCAAGGCCTCAAACTGACCATGTGCAAGCATCTAACTGATCAAACAACCCTCCCATTATGATCAATTGGATCAAATGACACATAGGCTTGCGGCCGTCCGATCCTTCAAGGAGGAGATATACTCCCCCTAATTGAATTGAAAACTATGATTCCTCTTTTTGATTGAACCTAGGAAGTCAGAGAAGCAATTCCTCAGCCTCCTTAAGCTTCCTTGAGTGAAATCAAACTTCATCTTCTCGATTTTTCATAGTGTGAAAGTAGGGGAGCTCAATCCAATCTTGAACTTCCTCCACACTAAAAACCACCTCAATTCCTCTTGCACACTTCTTCTAAGGACCCATCCGAGCTCACTCAAACTTCCATTGGAGTTCCCATAGCAAGAAGAGGGGAAATTGGATCAAAGCTGCAATGATCTCCAAGTGGTGTTGGTCCATAGAGCACTCAATTCCAAGGCATAGGAATTTCAACAGGGCTTCATCTCCACTAGATGAAGCTACCTCATCGATCTTGAGTGCCGGTGATCACCTCCGGTGAGGTATGAAATTTTTTGACCACCTATCATAGGATGTGTTGGTCCTTTGTGAAAGAAATTTTCAATTCAAGTGAATCCCACTATTGGATATGCCACTCCTTGGATTTAGATGCTGTGGGTTAAGTTTGGTTTGAATTTGACCTCAATCAAGCTCAAATCTTCCCCTAGATCATGGACGACCTCTATTGATCAAGGGGGAAGAACTTGGGAGATCTTAATCATCCATCCACACATTTTGGATGGATGACCGAGATTATTCCCACATTTAGAATTTCTTATATCCTTTTTAAAAGCTGGGAGATCTTGATCTTTGATCGAGCGATAGATCAAAATACATCCGTCGCCACTTTTGGATTTGACACTTAGGTGAGTGGCTGACTATGTGATGCATGTAAAGCGTGCTGACCGCCACTGCCATGCGTTGCGTTGTTAGCTATAGGATTAGTTAGGATGCTTAATTAATTCCAATTAATCTAGGGATCTTCTAAAATTCATGTCTCTCTCAATAAAAATAAAAAAAATGAAATAAATTTCTTTGGAAAGATAATTCAACCTAGAATATTTTAAAATTAATTTCAATGGGTTTTGAATTATGATTTTCTCTGATTTTGGGTTTTATTAGAATGTTCATTTTGCTAATTACCTTTTAATTAAGCCTCTGATTAATCCCAAATTTCTTGGGTATAGTTTAGGGGATGACTTCTGTCTCCCATAATTTTCTTGGGATTTATTGAAGGCTTAATTAGGAGAATTGCATATGGATTTCCAAATTACTCCCTTAACTTAATTAAGCATAATTAGGGTGTGATTAGAGATATTAATTCATGATTAGGGTTGATTAAGGGCAGATCCAGTAGATAGAAGATTTAGAAAATAATTTTGGGTCATTTCCCTTAAGCTATTCCCTAAACCCTCTTTTCTCTCCTTAATCTTCTCTTAATTAAGGGTTAATTCATTAATTATCCCCTTAATTAATTTCTAAAAATTCTAAAAACTTCCAGAACTTAATTAATCTACTTTGGGTAGATGCTTAGGTGTTTAATAACCTAAGTTCAACTAAGGAAATCAAAACCCAATTCATATGTGTGAAAGGGTGTTTTGAAATTACTTAACCTAAACCTCTTAGCTTAATTAACCTTTAATTATGAGCCAAATTGCATTATGCATTTTTCTTATTAGGTGCTTTGCAAATTTGAATTCCCTTATGAGTTTTTTATGTCATCTCATTGGCTCATAGTTATTTGGTTAATTATTCTAAGGTGGTGTAGGTAAGGGTTAATTAATTTGCTTAATTCATACCTTAACCTAATTAATACATAAAAATTGATCTAATTATCTAAAAATTAAACAAAAATATTAAACACATGTGGGAATGGATTAGGAACAACAAACTCAACTTACCTTTTCAAAATTAAATCAAACTTCAAACTAAATAAAAATCATAATGAATATACTTTGATTTATTTTAAACTTTCTTATTCTATAAGAATCTCTTTAGGATTTAATTAAAATGATTTTATTTACATGATTTCATTACTTTGAGTCTTTCCCAACATGTTAAATTTGTATGTCATGTGAGTTCATGCATCCATATTTTTCAAATTAAAACTTAAAAAATGAAATTGTTTACTTTATGTCAAATTTTCATGTGTTGACTCAAGTAGAAATTTGAATGGCTATTATCACTACTAAATTCAATTTATTTTTGAAATATATAAATAAATTATCAAATCTGAAAGCGTGCTACTTATATTTTAATTATGAGCTTGCATGTGAAAGAATTTAAAGGTGTGCTTAGCATAGGTTTCTCCTCTCTTTTATGTTAGCATGGCTTTGAATAGGAGTTGGTAAGATGTATGGTTCATTTGAAAAGAATCTAACACTTAATTCCATATTCTATTCATCCATATCACTTAAGAAGGATTACTGATACTTACATACATAATTTCATAAATAAAAATGAATCCGTTAATACAACTTTTGCATTCTTTCTTTCCATTTACTTCTTTTGCACATATGCTTGCATTTACGGAAAGTGGTATATTAGTCTAGACAACCTCGGGGTTGCGAGGCTTTAAGTGGTCCTAAGTAGGTCTTGTACCTTACACCCCTGGTGCTAACAATGGCGCCGTACTCACTTTTGCCTTTTATGCATTCATGTGTGCATGTGAAAATTGGAAAAGAAATTCTTTTTATACTAAAGAAAATCATGCATCTTAATCTTCTAAATTTCCTTAAATGGATTACTTAGCATGCATCATGAAGTATGTTAAATATTATCATTTGGGTGGATAGATATGCTTAGGATTTATTCATATGCATGTTATACATGTTGGTAAAGAATGAAGTAATGTGTGTTTTGTGAATTCGGTTCATTTTATTTAATCTTAAAATGCCATTTTTTTGAATAGGTTTGTTTGTAGTTTATCTAAACTTATGATTAAGTAAAACATTTAATCAAAACATTCACCTAAACAAAAATAAAATGTGAATCTACTTTAGGAATTACTTAGGTTAGGGAAGGAAAGAAGATTTCTCTCCTCTTTTCTTCTCTTTATAACTTAGTAAATAATTATAGGATTCACTTAAACTCAATCAAAACATGAAATAAAATAAACCTAAAATAATTAAACCCCTTAAATGAAACCCTCCTCTAAGTTGAACATATTTTTACTTAGAAAATTTGAACCTAAAGTCATAGTTAAGCATACCACACAAACCTTCAAAGCACACACATTAGCCTAAGTCACCACTTCTAGCATTAGATTAGATCGGTGCATGGTTTGATGTTTATTTTATTTTGTGATATATGTTTCAGACTGGATGTTAGGATGTATGCTCGTAGAATGAATGGTAGGAGGATTTATCCTAACCATTATTTTCTGCAGGAGATTATGCTTAAGGGGCCCTATCATAAATAAAAATATAAATGCTTTTGCTTACAGATGCTTTATACCCCTAAGCATAATCCATAGGCTAGGTGGACTTAGTCACCCATGTGTGGGGTGATAAGTCCAGTATACATGCTTGAGATTTGGTGATTTGTTTAGCTAACCTTTATTTTACAGGTGTTAGCTAGATTTACTTTTCCTTTTTCATGTAAATTTGTGCAAATTAGGATTTTGGAGTGATTGTTATGGGAATTAGGATGAGCATTGGTCATAAGATCCTATCTTATGCAACATGTGAGGCCTTGGAGCATCCACCTCCCAACCATCCAAATGAAGGAACCAAAGAAAGAAAAGAAGAAGAAGAAGAGGAGAAGAAAGAAATGAAGAAGAAAGAAGAAATAAAGCTTAAAGACCCCCATAACAATGAATTCCTTTGCTTAATTATAATTTAATTCATTTGTAATCCGGGTTGTATAAGGGTAGAGCTCAGCTACCCACATTTATCTTTTTAGGTTTGTGCAGTGGTGCCCAACCACAATGACTTTTTATTCTTTTTGCGATTAGCTTTATAAATTAATTGATAATTTTTTTAGCTTGTGCATTAAGTGGCTTTCTTTATGTATGTCCTGGAAGTGGATTAGGCTCTTTAGGAAAAAATAAATCTTTTACCAAACTTAACAACTCAAATTAAAAATAAATAACTCATAACCTCACCTAAAGCTTTGGTTTAAAATCAAGATAAAAGAATTAGCAACCCCTTAGCTGGATGAGCATTTTTTTTGTAATATCATGCATAACTGCATCTTATTTCTCTCTTGATTGGAGGGCTTCCACCTTTGCCAAAGAAACTTGGCTTGACCTTCGAGAGTCATGGTGGAAACTCACCTCCTCCCTTCTCATTGATTTTGGCCAATAACTCTATTTCTCATGCATTAGTCATAAAAATCCTATTAGTGTGAGCCAAAAAAAATATCCAAAATAAAAATAAAATGAAATTTAAATTGCATTAGATCTAGGTCATTTGAAGCATGTCCCTTTACATGATCTGGACTCTTTAGGGAGTGAGTTTTGAGAACTTAGTCTCTTTCTAATAAATAATAGCCTAGCTATCTTGCATAAGCATGAGGACTTGCCTACATGTATTTAAAATCGTAGGAGGAGTTAGTTGGTGGCCACCCCTAGGCGGTTGTAAGTTCAAGCTGTCGAGTGGTTTTGTCCTCTCTTGTGGAGAAAAACTAATTACCCATTTTCGCCTTAGATTTAGGTTGTGCTTTTGGTCCTCACGAAAGCTCCCTAGATTTAAGTTCTAAGATTATTTCTCCTCTTTGTGGGCCATAAGAATAATTCCTCATCTCTTAGAAATTTTCTTAATCTTGTGTTATGGAATTATAAGTCCTAGATTTCTAATGAAAAATCCAACTCAAACAAACTAAATCAATTTCAAAAAAGTAAAGCCCAACTATAGGATAGTTTGAGATGCTCGCTAGGTTTCCTAACATCATGGAAATCTCTTACTTATCTTCCATTTTTGGCTTCAATAATAACTCCCTCTTTTGATCAATTCCATTTGATCTTTCAAAAATGAAGTAATCAATTGATAGTCCCTTCTTATTAAAATCTTCAAAGACAACGATCATTTACCTTAACCAAGAGTTTTCCTAAGGGATCCCATCCCTTAGGATGTAATTAACTATGGGGGCTTTCCTCTATAGGAACTTAACAAACCCGATTTAAAATAAATCTTGCTTTACTTTTTCATATAAAGTAGGGGAAGAATGTCTGGTACATATGCAGACCCATCATCCTTAAGAGTCCTTATTGAGGTGATTAGGTCCATTAAAGGGTAGTGACTTCTATATTTTGAGATAGTACACTATTCCTTGATGACGTACTCGATCACCTGAATAAGCACATCTGCGGATCTATGTGGCATCCCAAAAAGATGAATTTTTATATTCTTGCCTTTTCACCCACCGATGGAAGGCGACCATATAGAAAATTTTCACCATAAAAAATGACACTATTAACCTCACTTTTGGAGTGAGTTCTCAACTTCCTCATCATAGATCTAGGACTCTTATAGACACTCAGAGCTCCTTAGTCTTAAGACACTTCTAGTGATTAGGTTAACACTTAACCTAAGTCTAGAGACTTAGAAGATTTAGCTATAGGAATAGGCTATGCCTTAGGGACTTAGGAAAACTTGCCTACCCTATGGCCTAAACCCAACCCATGCTTTCCTTCTCAAACCAAACCTCAAATTCAAATATCAATTCAAACTCAAATCATAAATCAAATTCCAAGTTAAGTGATTCAATCTCATGATCAAATCCAAATGCCAAAACCCTTCCTGAGCCCTTTGATTTTGTCTTATGGACTTAGCCTTAACCAAATTCAAATCAACCCCAATTCAATGAATTTTCTCAAATATCAATTTAGTATCAAATCAAATATCAAATCATAAATCAATTCTAAACCAAACAGATCAATCTTAAATTAAATCGAAGACCAAATTTTCCTCCTAAGTCTTATGAACCACTCTCATAAGCTTAGTCAAATATCAATCCAAACTATCCCAAACTTGATTTATTTCTTTATAAATCAATTAATCCTTCATTTATATTCACAAATATAAATGTAACCTATCCTCCAATGACAAAAAAAAATCAAACTAAATCAATTCCTTACTTAAGCCCTTTTGACCTGCATCCTTAGGTTTGGTCAAGTTTGCTTCCAAATCACTCCAAACTCAAGTGATTTTATCATAACTCATTTCTATATTCATTTATATCCAAATATAAATAAAATATAAATCCAAATTACCAAAACCAAACCCAAATTAAATCAAAAATCTAATTCAAGCCTTTTTAGCCAATTTCTTGGACTTAGCCAAATCCTATCCAAATCAACTCAAAACTTATGGATTTGTTCATGAGTCAATCATTCCTTCAATCATTGTTCCATATATAAACATAAACTATAATTATCAAACCAAGTCCAATTCAACTCAAGTCAAGCCCATGTTGACCTCTTTTGACTTGAAATTGTCATGTGAACCAAAATCCATATGGCTTCAAACCACTTACAATTGGATTTATATTTCCATCTCAAATCCATTTATCAATACAACTAAACTTGAATCAAGCTATGATCAAACCAATTGACCCATTTAAGTCCACTTGACCCAAAATAATGTGAGGACCCTTTTGAGCTTTATTCTAATCCAACCCAAATTGGATTGAACTAAGCCCATCCAAATCTCATATCATGATCAACAATCATCTTAGGTTAATTAATTATCTTGAATTAGGTCAAACCAAGTCAACCTAGCCCATCGACCAAGTCAACCTTTAGCTCAAATAAAACCTAAACTAGCCAAAACACACCATATGCCAAATTGACTGAAACCTTTTATTTAAACTAGTTCATAGTCAATGATTGAACATGACCAAACCATCAATTGAGCCAAACCAAGTCCAATTGTCCATTTGACCCAAGTTGACCCAAATTGGCCTAAAAAACTGAAATATGTCAAATCACAATCCAACCCAAATTGATTGCAATCAATGGTTCAAGTTCATTCCAAATTGAAAATTGAACTTGACCAATGCCATTATTGGGCCTAATTTGACTGATTGGTCAACCCAACCTAACTTAGCCCAAATTGACCTAAAGGGTCAAATTAGCCAAAATCTAATTAATTTCAGATTAAACCAAACCAAAGCCTACAATCATTTTCAATTATCCAATTGAACTTGATTCAACACCTAACCCAACCCAATTTGGTCAAATTGGTCAAATTGGTCAACTTGACCCATTTGACCTATATGAACCCAAATGAGCCATAATCAAATCCAAAGAAAATTGACCAAATCAATGGCACCAATACACTCCAAATAGTCATGTGAAGTTGACCCAACCCTTGGTTTGACCCAATTTGACCAATTGGTCAACTTGACCCAACCTAACCGAATTTGACCTAAATAGGTCAAATCAAATAATCTCCAAACTACTTAAAATTTGGGCTAACCAACTTTTGACCCATTTTAAATCTGCCTAAATCAAACCCATAGCCAAATGACCACTATGCCCATGGGTCTAGGGCATCCCATGAGATAAGACACTTGCACTTTTTATAATTTCCTCCCCTTGGCCACTTGGCACCCATTCATAAGTGTACTTAGGCACCAAGGACCATGTCTGACTTGACCCAAGGGGAGCATACCAGTGATTCTCATTTCCCCATTTCACAACCAAAGTGAAATTAACTTTGCACACACCATCCTTAGACCTAGATGAGCCGAAATGAATTATTTCCCAAGCTTCTGGATGGCCGGAGGGTGGAGTTTGATCAAGACCGATTGCTTACATGCTGTGGGTTGGTCTTTCAAGAAAACTACACCAAATTGAAGCTCGTGTAGCTCAACAGGGCTTCATTTCTATCAAACGAAGCTTCCTCAATTATTAGAATTATCGATCATAAGCTCTGGTGAGGTATGCCATTAAAATTGATTCTTAGCTCAAAATAGGTTGGTCCTTTATGGAGGAAACTTACATCTCGTGCCATCTCCACCATTAGATGTGTTTGTTGTGCTTCCCCGAAGGTGTGGGTTCAATTTGACCTTCATCCGAGCTTAGGTGAGCTCAGATCAAGCGACGATCGATGGTCCATCTCTCACCACTCGGGAGGAGATAGATCATGGACCATCCATTCCATATGATAAAAATGGACAGTCCTGATATGATCACCATAGAACCCCTCTTTTATCCTTTGGAACCGTGTGTTTAATCATGATCATTTGATCTTAGATCTGATGGCCCATGCAGAAAGCACGTTCTGCCACTGTCCATGTCAACATTCGACGTGATAACTTAAATAACTAATCATGTCACTCTGGTAAGAATGTTAGTGGGTATATTAGTCTAGACATCCCAAGGATGCACAACTTTAAGTAGCCCTAAGGAGGTCCCTACCTTACTCCCTTGCTATAGAATAATGGCGACGTACCTGCTGGATTTCACTCTTATGCATTTTGGACATTAGAATTTAGATAGAGCATTAATTCATTTACACAAGTAAATCAATTAAATTGAATCCAACTTTTGTATAGTTTTCATTTCTATAGTTGTTTACACATTCATATATATTTAAGAATAATGAGTATATTAGTTTGGACATCCCAGGGATGCACAACTTTAAGTAGCCCTAAGGAGGTTCTTACCTCACTCCCTTGGTGCGAAACAGGAGCGCTATACCTACTTAAAATTCTTATATATATATATATATATATATATATATATATATATATATATATATATATATATATATTTTAAGTAATATTATGGAGTAATAAAATTATGATAAATAATAATATTAGTTTGGACATCCCAGGGATGCACAACTTTAAGTAGCCCTAAGGAGGTTCTTACCTCACTCCCTTGGTGCAAAATAGGAGCGCTATACCTACTTAAAATTCTTATATATATATATATATATATATGTGTGTGTGTGTGTGTGAAACAACTAGTGGATGAAAATCATAATTTAATTAAATTAATTCTACTTTTGCATGATTATCATTCTTATGGTTGCTTATATATCCATATGTATTTGAGGATAGCAGATTTATTAGTCTGGACATCCCAGGGACGCACAATTTTAAGTAGCCCTAAGGAGGTTCCTACCTCACTCCCTTAGTGTAGAATAATGATGACATACTTGCTTAAAACTCTTATACATTTGTGTGTACATTTGGCTAATGAATGAAAATCCCATTTTCTATTAAAAAGAAACATGTATTCCTACTTTGTTCAAGTGGTTGAATTGGTTAATTATGTAACTTAAAGCTCTTTGCTTATGCTTTTGCATAAGAATTTAGATGTAGCTTTAAATTAATATGACAAAATAATTCAACTAAAGGAAATATCAATTCCAAATACATTTTCTTACATTCATCATTCAAGTATGCTAAAATATAAATTGCATGTATAGGTATGTTTAGGACTTAACTATATGCATGCTATATATGATGAAAAGAAACAAGCAAACAAGTGTCATATGATGTTAGTTCATTTGAACTAATCTTGAGATGCGTTTCTCATTGAATGAGTTTATTTAAAATAAACCTAAACCTAGGACTAATTAAAATTTATAATAAGCCATTCACTAAAAATAATTGATTAATTAATTTGCTTTAAATATGGCTTAAGGTAGGGATAAAAGAGAGTGATCCTCCATTTTCTTCTCTTTATAACACTTAGTTATTTTGTGTAGGTCAAATGAAATAAGACATAATATTAAATAAAAGCTTGCAAATTACTAAATAACTTAAAGTGAAACCACCCTTTAAATTGAATTTTTCTACACTTAGGAAATTATAACTCTAAAGCCTTGTTATGATATACCACACAAGCCTTAACACACACCTTATACTAAGCCACCACTTTTAGCCTTATGTTTATGGTTTCATGTATGTTTGGTTTTGTGATGTATTATTTTAGACTGGATGTTAGGGTGTATGTTTCATGTAGGATGTTAGGCCTGTTAGCTAATATAAATGCTCTCTTTGGGTAAGTGCAAATGTTTGGTGGTGGGGTTATTTTGGTTGTTTTAATGGTAGATTTATCTTTCCATTTCAAAGTATTTTTGAAATTAGGAATTAGGATTAGTGCTATGAGAGAATTAAGATGAGCATTGGCTAGAAAGACTATGTCTTGTGTGCCATGTGATGCCTGAGCGACAAATCAAAGAGGAGAGAAGACATGAAGATTTGAAGATGAAGACCCCATAGCATGTATTCATTCTTAGTTATAATTATTCTTTTATAATGGGTTGTATAAGGGTGAGCTTTTTTTGGGGTTGTTAATGAGCGGCATCACTACTCTTTTGCGCTAGCTTTATAAATTGTTTGATGATTTGTTTATATTGTGCACTAGAAATTGCATGTCTCTTATAGTTTCTTTCTGTATTGATGCTTTAATGTGTGGCTTGGATACGGTTAGGCTCTTAAGAAAAAATAAGTTTTCTACTAAACTACAACTCATAACTAAAACTTTTTACAGCTCATAACCTCACCATAAAGCCTAGGCATTAAATCAAGATAATTAAAAGATTTAAAAATCCCTTAGATGAATGTTGTATGTCTAATATCATACATGCATATTTTACCACTCTTGTAAAATGAGGGCCCCCATTCTTGCACGCATGGGAACCACTTGACCTATGAGTGCAACTCCTACTAACGGGGCTCCACCCTTTTCTTTCTTGATTTGGCCCATAACTTACTTCATCATGCATTTAGGCATACAAAAATCCCAAATCCTTTGTCAAAATGAAGTGTCAAATACAAATAAAATTTGAAAAGATTTGCATTAGACTAGGTCATTACTCATACCACTCATGCTCTAGTCTCTTTAGGGAGTGGGTTTAAGGACTTTAGTTTCTTTCTAAATAATAACAACCTAACTATCTTGCAAAATCATATGGCTTTCCTACATGATTTTAAAGTGTAGGAGGAGTTAGCTGGCTGCCACTACAGGCGATTGTAAGCCCAGCAGTCAGGTGATTTGTCTTCTCTTATAGAGGTAAATCTTATACCCATATTTGCTTAGATTTAGGATGTGCTTTGGCCTATACAAAAAATCCCTAGATTTAGGATTCGAGGTAGTTGTTTCCTTCAAGCTACAAGAATAAATCCTCACCTCTTAGGCATTTCTACAATCTTTTATTGTGGGATTATAAGTCCGAGCCTTCTAATAAATTTCAATTCAAACATATAATTCTCCTCAATTTCAAACATATAAATCCCAACCATAAGATAGATTGGAGTGCTTACTAAGTTTTCTAATATCATGAGCATTTCCTATTCATCTCCCTTTGGCTTCAGTAATAAGTCTCTCCTTTTTGATCTATCGTGATTGATTTTCTAAATATAGCCAATTTATTGATAGTCCTATCTTTAAAATCTTTGGAGATAATAATTGCCTACTTTGATTGAGAGTATTCCTAAAGAACCCACCTTCCTTAGGATGTAATTAATTACGGGGGCTTGCTCCCATAGGGCACTTTAGAACCCGATTTAAATAAACCCTGCTTTATTCATCCATTTAAAGTAGGAGAAAAATCTCTAGTATATTCAAAGACCCATCATGCCTTCGTAGTTCTTATTATGTGATTAGGTCCATTATAGGGTGGCAATCTCTATCCTTCAAGATAGTGCACCATTCCTTGATGTCGTACTTGATCACTCAATAAGTACACCCTCAGATCTACGTGGTGTCCCCCATACACATAATCAAAAATAAACACCATAGATTTTTCTAGCGACTCCCTCGGGATGGTTCCTCTCTCCATCTCTAGTAGACAATTATTATCTCCAAGCATCGATAGTGGACTTGTATTTCATATGAGTCCAAGACTATCTTTTCTTCCATTATCACTTAGCTTATTTCATTCTTAAGCAATGCTAGCCAACATCCTTTAGGTTTTAGGACCTCACTCCTTACAGGTCTTGAAACCCGTATTGGGTCTCCCAATAGGTGAAAGATAAAATTAACTAATGAAAGGAGATGACAAAAAATTTAAAATCTCCTTACCACTAGCTTGGTGAGGCAATGTTCATCTTAATGTTTAAGAAAATAAACTCCTTTGCAAAATGCCACTTTCCAAAAGCACTTTTTCAAAACTTCATAATAAATAATTTTGCACAAATTTTTCAAAAAGCACAAAGATTTTATAACCAAACCTCATCTAATAATCCCTATGATTGTTACATGGAGGTTCTATTCAAAATCAAAATCAAAATCATTTTTCAAATGCACACTTTTGAAAATGATCATCTTAATTCAACATACCCAAAATTTATTGAATGAAGATTCTATTTTCAAATGAAATTACAGCATAAAATTGAAGCTCCACTTAACATATTTCACATATGCTAAAGTTAGAGTTTCCCCTATTCAAAAGCAAGAAATCAATACAAAATCAAGACATTTTGAACTTCGTTTCACATACCCAAATTTGTCAAATGAAGATCCCATTTTCAAAAATCACAAAAATAAATTGAACCCTATATGACATACCCAAAATTGTTAAATAGATTTTTCTCTTTCAGAAATAAAAATACATTTGACCCCCACTTAACATACCACATTTGTTAAGTGAGAGTCTCTTTCAAAAAGCAAATCATATCAAATTTGACCCCCACTTAACATACCCAATTTATTAAGCGAGAGTCTCTTTTCAAAACACAAATCATATCACATTTGACTTTCACTTAACATTCCACATTTGTTAAGTGAGAGTCTCATTTCAAAAAGTAAATCATAAACACATTTTGACCCCCACTTAACATAACCAATTTGTTAAGTGAGAGTTTCTTTTCAAAACACAAATCATATCACATTTGACTTTCACTTAACATACCACATTTGTTAAGTAAGAGTCTCATTTCAAAAAAAAATTCATAAACACATTTTGATCCCCACTTGATGTACCCAATTTATTAAGTGAGAGTCTTATTTTAAAAAGCAAATCATATCACATTTGACTTTCACTTAACATACCTCATTTGTTAAGTGAGAGTCTCATTTGCAAAACACAAATCATAAATCCACTTGACTTCCAGTTAACATACCAAATTTGTTAAGTGAGAGTCTCATTTTCAAAATACAAATCACAATCTTATTTAGCTCTCATTTAACATACCAAATTTGTTAAGTGAGAGTCTCATTTTCAAGCACATATCAAACACATTTGGCCTCTACTTAACATAGAAAATTTGTTAAGTAAGAAGCTCCACTTTCAAATCAAATCATCATATATCACACACATAACCAAATATCACAAGCAGAGATACCTTCAGAAAATTTTCTAAACACAAAATCAAAAACTCTTCTTAACATACCTAAATTTCCTAAGTAGAGGTTCTTTCAAATCAAAATTTTCAAACAAGACACAAAATACAAATATCTTCAAAGGTCTCTCCAAATATTTGAACCCCGCCCAACCTACTTAAATTGGTTGAGTATGGTTTCTAAATCAAAATCATATGGTAAAGACTCTCCTCACATATCACAATCTCTCCAATGAGTCCCACTTAACATAACTAAATTTGTTGAGTGTGGGTTCGAATTTCCAAATCAAGTCTAGGATTTACTTCTGAAGATGAATACCAAAGTGAGGGACTGATTCAGTTATGTTTTCAACAAATGCAGAGTTTTAGTTCAGCTCAACTCAGTACACATGGCTCTTAGCAAATTCGTGTTCTCCTTCCCGTCTGGTCTTGACTTTGCCTTGGATTAGGCCAAGCTCACTTCACCCATTGTGCGTCTGATTCAATTTGGTCACAGATTCGAGGCTGTGTGAATTACTTGTGAGGGGACAGTCCTCATAACAGTCAGTGGGGAGGAGGTGGCAGGGTAGATGCCACTCATTCACCTTGACATGCCTTCTAACTTTGAGTTTCCTCCACTAAAGAGGAAGGCAGTAGAGGTCCCCACAATGAGAGCAACAGCTTCATCACGATCAGTTCCAATGGTAACATGTTGACCTCATTCTCCTCATTTTTAGAATGAGCCTTCAACCTCTCCATCTTAGACATAGGATTTCTCTTAGACACTAAGAGTTCCTTAGTCTCAAGACACTTCTAGTGATTATGTGAACATTCAACCTAACCCTAGAGACTTAGAAAAGTTAGCCATAGGAATAGGTTATGCCTTAGGGGTGTTAGGAAAACTTACCTACCTTATAGCTTGAACCAAAACCTCACTTCCTTCTTTCAAGTCAAACTTCAAATCCAAGTCGAACTTCAAACTCAAACCAATTCCAAATAAAATCTCAAATCAATTCAATGGATTTTCTCAAGTCATGAATCAATTCCAAATGATTGAAATCAATGATCAAATCCAAACCCAAAAATCCTTCCTAAGTCACTTGGATCCCCTCTTATGGACATAGCTCAAATCAAATCAAAATCAATTCAAATTCAAGAAATTTTTTCATAATTCATTTATATTCTCATTTATATTCACAAATATAAATAAAATATAAATTCAAACAACCAAAACCAAATCCAAAATGCAAATCCAAATTCAACCAAAATCCAACCTATATCTTTTAAAGTCAAATTCTTGATCTTGATCAAATCTAACTCAAACCAATCTAAACCCTTGGATTTTCTTCATGATTCAATTAATCTTACAATCATGAATCCAAATAAAAACAAAAACTTCAAACATCAAACCAAGACTAAATTCAAAAATCAAACCCAAGTAAAACTCATGGTCACCCTTTGAACTTGAAATTGTCAAATGAATCAAAACTCATTTGACTCCAAATTACTTGCAAATTGATTTATATTTCAATCATAAGTCCATATGTGAGTTCAATCAAACTTCAAGCCTTGATCAAGTCAATTGACCCACTTAGGCTTACTCGACCCAAAGTGACCTAAAACATACTTTTGAGCCAAATTCTAATCTTACCCAAATTGGATGGAACTAAGGGCACCTAAGCCTCACATTATGACTAATAATCATCATAAGATGATCAATCAGTCAAATTGGGTCAAACCAAGTTAAAGCCAAAATTAAACCCAAACTAGCCAAAGTCCACCATCAGCCAAATTGATTGAAACTATTGATAAAAACTAATTCATGATCAATTTTGAACTTGACTAAGTCATCATTTGAGCCAAACCTAGCCCAATTGGCCACTTGACCCAAGTTGACCCAATTTGACCAAAAAGGTCATAATGTGTCAAAACTTGATCTAAGCCAAATTGATTGCAACCAATGGGTCAAATTCATTCTAAACCACTTGTTGAACTTGACCAAAGCCTCAATTATCCAACTAGACCCAACCTAGCCCAATTGACCATGATCCTAACTTGACCTAAAAGGTCAAATTGAGGCCAAAATCAAACTAAACCAAAATTAATTGAAACCAAAGCTTGCAAAACATTTCAAATGACCAAGAAAACCTAAACAAAGCCATAACCTAACCCAATTGGCTCAAATAGGTCAAATTGGTCAACTTGACCCATTTGACCTAAATGAAATCAAATGAACCAAATCCAAATATAAATCAAATTGAACCAAATCAATGATGCCAACACATTTCAAATGGTCATATGAACTTGACCCAACCCTTGGTTTGACCATTTGAATTGGTCAACCTTGATTTGACCCATTTTGACCTAAATGGGTCAACATGAGCCAAATGATATCAAATCAACTCCAAATTCCATGAAATTTAGACCAACCTAATTTCAAACTATTCTAAATCTATCAAAAGTGAAATAAAAGCCAAATGACAATTTTACCCCTAGGTCAAGGGGTAACCCATGGCCAATTCCACTTGGAATTTGGTCATATCCTCTTCATGGCCACTTGGCACCCTTTTAGTGGACCAAGTGGACACTAATGGACATGGTGCACATGACTCAATGGGTTTGGGTCAGCCAAAACCAACCCAAGGCCAAAGCCGACCACCCAAGATTTCTAGGGCTAATTCAATTTCTCCATTCTCGGTTTTTTCAAGCCAAAAATAGGGGAGCTCAAGCAATTTTCCAACTCATCCAATACTCAAGTTCAATCCAATTGCTCTTGCAAGCACCCTTAGAGGATCCAATCAAACTCATCCAAAGCTTCTTCCAAGCTTCCAAGGAAAGGGAGAGGGGAGCTAGACCAAGGCCGCACCCAATTGAGGTTCACTTTGGTCAATAGGAAGATCCACTAAACCTCAAGCCCTCAAATATTCAACAAAACTTCATCTCTACTAGACGAAGCTACCTCAATGGTTAGGAGTACCGGTGATAGCCTCCGACAAGGTATGGAACAAAACCGAGCTTAAGTGTAGGGGTTCTTGGTCCTTTGTGAAAGAAACTCTCACTCCATTGCATTTTGACCGTTGGATGTCTTGCTCCTTGCATGAGGATGGTGTGGGTTAAATTTGAGCTCAATCAAGCTCAAATCAAGCCCTAAGGGATGGACGGTTGCCATCTCCCACAAGCGAGCTCATGGACGAATCATGGACCATCCATCCACGTGTTTTGGATGGACGGTCCTGATTAATTTGCCTAGGATCCTTTGATTTTCCCCTTAAGAATCACAGGTTTAATCTTAACCATCTGATCTTTGATCGGACAGTCGAGGAGAAAGTGCATAGCGCTATCGACTGACGCGGCATTGGATGTGATAACTTAAATAACCAATCCCATCACTCCACGTGGAAAGCGCGCACCGCATCAACAGTCCACGTGACATTGACAAGATTAGTTATATAATTAGCATTTTAATTAACTCCCTAATGATAGAAACTTTAAAATTACATAACTAAATGTAGAAAAATCAGAAAAATGCAAAATAAAATGCATTGATTGATTTTGAATAGTAAATTTTCTATAATTTGGGTTTTATTGGGAATGTAATTATGTTAATTACTCATAAATTAATTCATTAAATAATTCCAAACTTCTCTGGTGTATTTAGTAGGATGACTTCTACCTCCACTAATTTTCTTCTGATTTATTAATGGTTTAATTAGGGTAATTACTTGGTTCATCCCTAATTACTCCCTTAATCAATTAAATGATTAATTAACCTATTAAATGGTGATAAATTCATTAATTAAGTTTGCTGATTACTTTAGAATAATGAATGGACTTAGGGAATGAGATTAGGAGTCCTCTCCCAAATCTTTTCCTCTAAGTTTATTTCATTTGGATAAAAATCTAACTATGGTGCAAATTATTTAAATAGTTTAAATCACTTTATTTAGTTTAATTATTTAATTAATAAAAAATTTTAAAAACAAATCAACTTGAACCTAATCACTTAATCTTTTCCTTCTTAGGTAGATGCTTAGGTGTTCAATAATCTAAGTACTTTAAGGAAATCATACCTAACCCATATGTGTGGGAAGGGTTATGAAAGTACTTAAATTAAACCCTTTAACTTAATTAATCATTAATTGTTAGAAAAATGCATTAGGCCCCTTTCTTTCTTAGGTGCATTGATAATTTAAATTCCTTGTGGTTTTATGTCATACAATGGCTCATAATTACTTGATTAAATATGTTAAAGTGGTATAGGTAAGGGGTAATTAATGAACTTACTTCACAGCTTAACCTAACCAAAGCATAAAAACAATCTAATGGTTCTAAAAATTAAACTAAATCAACTCACACATGTGGGAAATGGGTAAGGAGTAGAAAACACCATTTCACATTTTCCTAAATAAAATCAAACTCAAAATAAAATTAAAACTTCTTTAAACCAACTTTGATTCACTTTAAATAATCTTATTCCATAAGATTATCTTTAGGAATTAATTAGAGTTGTTAAATTACATGAGGTGAATGTGTATGTCATATGAAAATCATGCATTCATGTATTTGGAAATTAAAATTAAAATGAAATGTTTCCTTTATGTTAAATTGCATGTTTTGGTTAAAGTAAAAATATGAGTGGCTATTTTTTCTATTAAATCCAAAATTACTTTCAAAACTTATAAATCAAACATTACAAAATGAAGGTGTGCTACTTATAATTACTTATAAGCTTACATATGATTATAAAATGTGTTATGTGATTCCCTTCTCTTTTCTTAACATAGGCTTGTGAAAGATTAACAAAGTTTATAGTCCATTTGAGAAGGACATAACACTTGCTTAAATCCATTCCTATATACCCCTATGTCATGACTTAAGAAGGAACTCTACATCATCCATGAAAACCAAACAACCAAAATCAAATGAACAAATATAAACTTTTTGCATGATTCTTCTTCCATGTATTTCTTTTGTACAAGCACATGTATTTAAGAAAAGTGGTATATTAGTCTGGACATCCCAGGGTGCGAGGCTTTAGGTAGCCCCAAGTAGGTCTTGTACCTTACACCCTTGGTGTTAACAATGGCATCGTACTAACTTATGTCTTTTATATATGTAAATCTGCATATGAATAATGGATAAAAGAGTATCCCCTTTTATACTTAATAAAATCATGCATTCATAAAGCATCCAAATTTCCTTAATAAATATTTCTTAGCATTAATCATGAAGGTGTGCTAACATTTCCATTTGCATGTATAGATATGCTTAGGATTCATCCATATGCATGTTATAGATGTGGGAAAGAAATAAAGTGTTGTGTGTTTTGTGATAGTAATTCACTTTAATTAATCTTAAAATGCCTTTCTCTTTGAATAGGTTTGTTTAGAGTCCATCTAAACTTAGGATTAATTAAAACACATAATAAAACATTCACTAAATAAAAATTATTAATGAATCCACCTTAGAATTTACTTAAGGTAGGGAGGAAAGAGAAGCTCTCTTCTCTTTTCCTCTCTATATAACCTTTAGTAATTAAGTAGGTTCATTCAAACCAAATAAAATCATCAAATAAAATTAATTTAAATCAAATAAGCAACTTAAATTGAAACCACCTTTCTAAGTTGAACCCTCTCACACTTATAAAATTTCAAACCTTAAAGCCTAATTAGAACATACCACACAAGCCTTAAATGACACACACATTAGACTAAGTCACTACTTCTAGTCCTACGTTAGGGAGGTGTATGGTTTGAGGTTTGCTTTTATTTTGTGATGTGGTGTTTTAGTCTGGATGCCAAGGTGCATGTGCGTAGATTGAATGGTAGAGCAATCTTAGTCTAACCATTATCTTCTGTAGGGGATTGTGCTTAAAGGGCACTGTAATAAAAATATAACTACTTTTTGCTATGCAGGTTGCTTATACCCCTCAGCTTAATCCAAAATTAGGCTAGGTGGACTTGGTTACCCATGTGTTGGGTGCTAAGTCCAAATTATTCATATACATGCTTGGGATTGTGTGGTTAGTTTAGCTAATCTTTATTTTGTAGGTTTTAGTTAGATTTACTTTTCCCAATTTTCATGTAATTTTATAATTAGGAGTTGGAATGAATGTTATGGGGGATTATGATGAACATTGGTTATAAGACTATGTCTTATATACCATGTGAAGCCTATGGAGTATCCACATTTCAACCAACCAAAATAAAGAAGAAAGAAGAAGAATAAAGAAAGAAAGAAGAAAGAAGAAAAGATGAAATGAAGACCCACATAACATGAATTCCTTTTATAATTCATTTCTAGCTCAACTCCCCAATTTGTTTTTGGGTTTATGCGGTGGAGCCTACCACAAATAACCTCTTATTCTTTTGTGCTAGCTTTATAAAATGTTTGATGTTTATTTAGCTTATGCACTTAAGATAACATGCCTTTCCTAGTTTCTTCCTTGCTTTGATGTATGGCCTAGATGAAGACTAGGCTCTTAGAAAAAAATAAATTTTTTATCCAACTAATCAACTCATAACTAAAAATTAACAACTCTTAACCTCACCTAAAGGCTAAGCTATAAATCAAGATAAAAGAATTAGCAATCCCTTAGCTGGAAGTTGTATTTTCTTTCTCACAACATGCATCAAAAACATATTGTTTCACTCTTGATATGGAGGGCTTCCACCCGTGCCAGAAAATTTGGCTTGACCTTTGAGAACAATAGTGGAAACACACCTCCTTCTTGCTAATTTTAGTCCAAAATCAAATTTCTCATGCATTAGGCATATGAATCTCACATCCTGTGTCAAATCAATTGTCCAAAATGAAAATAAAACATATGAAGAATTCACATTAGATTTAAATCATTAATCATGCCCTACATGATCTAGTCTCTTAGGGATTTTGTTTAAGGACTTAGTCTCCTTTTAAACAAACAATAGCTTAGCTATCTTGCAAAAAAAGCATATAACTTACCTACATGAATTTAAAATCATAGGAAGAGTTAGTTGACAGCCACTCCCAGGAGATTGTAAGTCCAATAGTAGGTTGGTTTATCCTCTCTTATGGAGGTAAACCACATACCCATCTTCGGCTTTGATTTAGGTCATGCTTTGGCCATCACCAAAGCTCCCTAGATTTAGGATCTAAGATTGTTTCTCCCCTTTATGGGCTATAAGCATAAATTCTCACCTCTTAAGGCATTTTCCATGATCTTGTGTTATGAAATTATAAGCCCTAGATTTCTAATAAAAATTCAACTCAAACAAATAATTCTCTTCAACTTTTAAAATGTAAAGCCCAACCATAAGATAGTTTAAGATGCTTACTAGGCTTCCTAGTATCATAAGCATCTCCTAATCATCTTCCTTTGGCTTTGATAATAACTCCCTCCTCTTGATCAATCCCATTTGATCTTCTAAAAATTAAACTAATTGATTGATAGTCCTTTCTTTGAAATCTTTGAAGATAATGATAATTTACCTTAATTGAGAGTTTTCTTAAGGAATCCCATTTCTTGAGATGTAATTAACTATAGGGGCTTACCTCCATAGGGAACTTAACGAACCCAATTTAAAATAAACCCTGCCTTACCTTTCCTTGCAAAGTAGGGGAAGAATCACTGGTACATACGAAGACCCATAGTTTTTAGGAGTCCTTATTTAGGTGATTTGGTCCATTATTGGGTGGTGGCTTCTATCTTTCGAGATAGTACACCTCTCCTCAATGTCATACCTGATCACCCTAATAAGAACATCCGTGGATCTACATGGTGTCCCAACAAGGCGTATGTTCTTTCCCTTCATCTATTTCCTTCTTCCTCTCAAAAAAGAGGGGAGGGGAGGGGATAAGATTGAAGGCTGCGAGGATATTTTTCCACCACAGATTTTTCCGGCGACTCTGCTGTGGAGAAGGTTCCTCTCTCCATCTTTGGTAAATGATAGTTATCTTCAAGCAATGATAGTGGGTTTGTATTTCATATGAATCTGAGACTATCTTTCTCTTCATTTGGCACTTAGTTTATTTCATTCTTAAGCTTGGCTAGCCAACATCTTTAGGTTTTAAAACCTCACCTCGTGCAGGTCTTAAAACCCATATTAGATTTCCCAATAGGTAAATAAATTTTAATAAAAAGAAATAATTAAAGACTTCCTCCTTACCATTTTTATGGTAAGGTAAGATTCATTTCAAAAATAAAGAAAGATAAATCCATTATAAAAACATCGTATTTCCAAAAAAGCACTTTTCCAAAATGCACATAATAAAATATTTTTAACCTCATCTAATAATCTTCATGATTGTTATATGTAGGATCTTTAAAAAAAATCAAAATCCAAAATCAGATTTTCAAAAAAAAAAACACTTATGAATATCTTCATTCAGTATACTCCAATTTATTGGATAAAGGTTTTCATTTTTAATCAAAATCAAAAATCTTATTTTTTTTAAAAAAAAAGCACTTATGAATATCGTCATTCAATATGCTCCAATTTATTGGATGAAGGTTTTCATTTTCAATCAAAATCAAAATCATATTTTCAAAAAAAACACTTATGAACATCTTCATTCAATATACTCCAATTTATTGGATGAAGGTTTTCATTTTCAATCAAAATTAAAAATCTTATTTTCAAAAAAAGAAAGCACTTATGAACATCTTCATCCAATATAGTCAAATTTATTAGATGCAAGTTTTCATCTTCAATCAAAATCAAAATTCATATTTTTCAAAAAAAAAAAAGCGCTCATGAATATCTTCATCCAATATACTCAAATTTATTAGATGAAGGTTTTCATCTTCAATCAAAATCAAAAATCATATTTTCAAAAAAAAAAAAGCACTCATGAACATCTTCATCCAATATATTCAAATTTATTCGATGAAGGTTTTCATCTTCAATCAAAATCCAAAATCATATTTTTAAAAAAGCACTCATGAACATCTTCATCCAATATACTCAAATTTATTGGATGAAGGTTTTCATCTTCAATCAAAAATCTAAAATCATATTTTCAAAAAACATTTATGAACATCTTCATCCAATATACTCAAATTTATTGGATGAAGGTTTTCATCTTCAATCAAAATCCAAAATCTTATTTTCAAAAAGCACTTTGAACATCTTCATCCAATATAATCAAATTTATTGGATTAAGGTTTTTATCTTTAATCAAAATCCAAAATCTTATTTTCAAAAAACACTTATGAACATCTTCATCCAGTATACTCAAATTTATTGGATGAAGGTTTTCATCTTTAATCAAAATCCAAAATCATATTTTCAAAAAGCACTTATGAACATGTTCATTCAGTATACCCAAATTTATTGGGTGAAGGTTTTCATTTTCAATCTAATCAAAATCATATTTTTGAAAGCACAAACGAGCATCCTTATTCAATTTGTTGAATGAAGGTTTAATTTTCAAAATCAAATCAATAATTATCTTTTCAAAATTAACAATCATTTTTTCAAAATCAAAATAATATTTGGATCTTTCATTTAGCATACCCAAATTTGCTAAATGAAGATCATCTTTTCCGAAATCCAAAATCAAAACAACATTTGGATCTTTCATTTAGCATAGCAAAATTTGCTAAGTAAAGATCCCCTTTTTCAAAATCAAAACAACAAAAATAAAACACACTTGGATTTTCTATTTAGCATACTCAAATTTTCTAAGTGTAGAATTCTTCTTTCAACAAACATCAAAAAAAAAAAAAAGACATTTGAGTTTCTTAAGTATACCTAGATTTGCTAAGGATCCTATTTTCAAAATCATCAAAAACAAAAACATTTGGATCTCCTATTTAGTATACCTAAATTTTCTAAGTAAGAATCCTCTTTTCAAAATCAAAAGAATAAAAACAGTCACATTGGATCTTTCATTTCACATACCCAAATTTGCTAAGTGAACATCCTCTTTTAAAATAAATCAAAACACAAAACACATTTGGACTCTTTAGCATACCTAAATTTGCTAAGAATCCTCTTTTCAAAATCAACAGAACAAAGCACACATGGACTTTCTTTATTTAACATACCTAAATTTTCTAAGAAAAGAATCCTACTTTCAAAAATCATCAAAAACAAAACTCATTTGGATTTCTTTTGCATACCTAAATTTTCTAAGACTCCACTTTTCCAAAAATCAAAACACAGAACACATTAGGATTTCCTATTTAGCATACCTAAATTTGCTAAGTAGGAATCCTCTTTTCAAAATCAAAAGAACAAATCAATCACCTTAGGATCCTTTATTTAGCATACCTAAATTTGCTAAGCAAAGATCCTCTTTTCAAAAACAATAAAACATTTGGATTCTTCATTTAGCATGCTTAAATTTTCTAAGTAAATATTTCATTTTCAAATTCACATAATTCACAAACAAGCAAACAAAAGAAGAAAATTATTTTCAAACACCTCAATTAGCATAACTAAATTTTCTAAGTGAGTGAATTTCAAAATCATAAATCCAAACAAAATCAATTGATCCTTTACTTTAACATACTCAAATTTGTTAAATAAAGGGTCCCCAAACAACCAAAAATCAAATTGAAATATGAACCTACGGAAGCATCAATCTCCTCAAAATATTTGAACCCATTTTTAACATACACAAATTTGTTGAAAATGGATTCCAAATTCAAAAATTCCTTTCTCCAATCCTAAATCAAAATTAAAAAAATCAATGAACCCCACTTAACATATTCAAATTATTGAGTGTGGGTTCAAAATTCTAAAACAAATTAAAGCAGAAATCTGATTGAAACTTATTTTCCAACATTGCGGTTGCGGTCGGTTTAGTGTCATTCGATTCAGTTGATTTCAATGGCATCATCAAAGTGTTTGTTCACTTTTCCCTATGAGATGGACTTGGCCTTGGATGAGGCCAGCCTCCCAAGATTTGACTATGCCCACCTCATCCACTTTGGTTGATGCTTTGAGGGGGCCAGGATCACATGTGAGGGGACCACCCTCATGATAGTGGTGCAGGTGGGTCATCCAGTCAGATGCCATCTTAGAGATTCCCTCATTGAAGAGGAAGGCTATGGCAGTTCATGCAACAATAGTTTTTTAGTGCCAGTGCACCCAGTGGTTCCCCGTTCTACCCCGGTGTGGGCTAGCACACTCCTTGGCATCCTCTAAGGGGAAGGATCCCCTAATTCTAGGGATTGTCTCCCCTGCCTTTAAGGTTGGGTCTAGCTCCCACACTGGTCGACTTATCAGGACTCAACGCAAAAACAAGAATTGCATGATCAAGCAGTATCACACTCGCATAACGAGAGAGCTAGAGGTAGTCACTCAGTCAGTAGTTAAGGAGACACCCAATATGTTTTCTCCTCTCATCACGGAGAATAGGTTTCACCCCCTCTCTGGTTCGGATAGAGAGGATGTTAGGAAGATTTCAGCTTCACCTCCGTGAGCATTACAGTTTTAGGCTCCTATCACTGAGAGGAGGAGGTCATATGCTAGCCTGAGATCAGTTCTTTGCCAAGTTGGCAGAGCCTACAGACAATCAAAGTCTAGGGCTCAATTTGAATTGAGATCAGTTATTCCCCACGGCATGGGTAGATAGATTAGAAAGGAGAGGGCCAGGGAGGCCCATACATCAGTTCATGTTACTATCCAGGAGCGACAGAGGTACAACTGACAGTTAGCGGCTCCACACTTATGGACTTTCTTGATTGATGCACTACCCACATCGATCATATTGACAACTTCTTGCTCATGGGGATGATCAATCATAAGAGAGGAGCTCATACTCAGAGAGAGTTGGTGGTGCCTCCACCACACCACTCAACCCCTCGTCCACCATCTCTGATACAGGTTCCATCATCTACTGTGCTATCAAGGTCCATGAAGGCTACCTCCAGGGAGAAGAGAACCACATTGGTGATCTAGTTATGACCAAGTGATCCCACCCTATCTATACCACTTATTGTGGTGAGGCTGAGCTCTCCTGCTCGACCTTCTACCCCAATTATGGTGAACAAGGAGTGGAAACCACAGAGCATTATAGTCATCCCATCACCGCCACCACCTCAGCAAGCTACGAAGATAACAATAGTAGAGGGAGAAGGAGACGTTTCAGTTTCCCCCATGGCTATAGATCCTCCTATGAGTATTACTCTGTCTAAATCTATCAAAATCCAGGAGCATCTTTCTTCCAATGAGAGTAGCCCTCATAGGGTTAGCTCTCGGCCAGTGAGTCGGTCATTTTTCATGATAGTGATCTACTAATGCTCGATCTTTTGTACATTCAGTTGGAGATCCCTAGATGACATTGTGGCACAGTATCTAGTGGAGAAGAAGAAATCTTAGGATATGCCTAGTATGATTTGGAGGATGAGAAGGTCAATTTTGATCCGAACGAAGATGATCTATTAGAGGATTCAGTAGAGGTACACATGATAGATACCAGGGGTTCCCTTCTTCATGAGCACCAGACTTTGGAAGGTGATGTGACCGAGTAAGATGACACAACCTAGTCGACCCAACACCTCCTTTAGTAATTGAAACAAAAAGATGAGAAAATAGATAGGATGGGGAAGAGGCATGAAGACTTGCTAGCAGCACTTTTGGCATTATAAAATCAAGCCCTAATAACATAGCTTACCATTATAGAAACTGGTCCGCCTTAGTTATTGCATGTCTTGGATCAAGCCAAGACTACATCGCCAGTAGACCAGGGCAGCACTAGCTTGTGTAGGAAGGTAGTTGATAGTACCTCCATACAAGAAAAGGACATCAAAACCATGGTTGAGTAGAAGGTGAGAGAAGCATTGGCTCAAGCCCGAGGAAGATCATTAGTTCCAAAGGTAGACCCTACCTAGAGGAATTTGATGCCATCTAATATCCTAAAGGTTTCATGCCACCTTCTTTTAAAAGCTTCAATGGCAGTGCGGACCCAAGGCATCACATTATTTCAATAATCATTTACAGCGCCGATGTGATAATGCTTTATTCTCTCTTTAACTTAGCAGACATAGCCTTTTATTGGAATGCTGAACTTCCCAATAGTTTAATGAAGACTTTTGCTAAGTTGGAGCAACTCTTCATCAAGAGGTTTGCTAGAGCTCAGCAAAGGGTGACTGTAGGCGATCTCATTGTGGCTCAATAAAACCTTGGTGAGTCCCTCATTGATTATATTCTCAGATGGTGTAATTTGAGTATGAAATGTGAACTATTGCTGTCTGAGTAGCATGCCATTGAAATTTTTCTTAAGAATATTCAAGGCCCATTTGCCTTCAAGCTCAAAGGTTTCACCATCAAAACCTTTGAGAAGCTAATGAACAAGGTGGATAGCCTACAAGGAGAAGCAAAATAGTTGCCTTTTTCAGATCAATCAACAAAGCCAAAGCCACAAAAGGTGTATGAGAAAAAACTAGGGGCAGTTATAGTAGTAAATAAGGGAAAATAGCTAGTTAGAGAGCAGTACGAGGGACCTCGAGCTCCACAGCTGACGCTTCCACCTCCTCTGCCACCATCGAGGCCTCCTCTAGGCCAGCATGACTACATGGCCTTCACCTCCTCCCTCATATCCATGGTGATACATACTCATCACCGTAGCTACCATCCTACTCTTATGGATAAAAGTAAACTATATTCATTTAAGAGGGTAGTTAAAATCTTTAAGAACCTCTTAAAAACGACTTTAGCTATTAGAGCCTAGAAAATCGAGGAAGTGGCCAAAAATAATGATCCTAATTTTTTCCCCTACCACCGCATGCTAGGTCATGTTTTGGAGGATTACTTCACATTCAAGGACTGGCTTGAACATATCTTCAAGACAGGTGCCATAGTTATCCCAAAGGAATACCTTATGGAACAACCATCTAGTTTTATTTGGATAATCCTTGGGGATACCTGTGATCCTCTTAAAACTAAAGAAGGTTGAGATATCTCCTTATCCTGCCTTTAAGAAGACAGTCTCCAAAATCAAGAAATTTTCCTTGCAGGTGCTTAAGGTAGCTCAAACCCCCAAAGGTTCCCAAGTTTCCAGAGACAACTTGGGGAAAGTAGTAGTTCAGCAGCAGCTGCCTATGCCAACCCAGGATAGCCAAGTAGGGCAACCATCGACTGAGTCCAGTCTCCAATCCACCATTGCATTTAGCTCTTCAACGAGCACATATACTTCAGTTAGATCTTCCTCTAGTAGACATCTTGTATCAGTGGATGAGGGCATCAAATCCCTCACCCCACTCACTTTACTAGATTTCTACTATGTACCTCCTCAAAAATCTAAGAAATCAAGGAATAAAGCTAGTTTGAATTACATCTGCATCACTTCTGATGGGTTGTCTAACTCTACTCTTCAAGAAAACTCATCAAGTTTAAAAATTAATTATAACAACTTTGATCTCCCTTTTTTTGATTCAGAGTTGGACTTTCCTTCTTCGAATAATACAAGTTCACCTCTTGAGATAGACTTGGAATCATCTGATTCTGAGGGTCCCATAGGAGAAGCTGTAGGTGAGCCTGATGAGCAGGTAGAATCTTTCACTATCTTTCCACAAGAGATCACCGAAGTCAACCTCTGGCAAGGTTTTACCTCCTAGGGCAGCACCTCAAGATAAAGAGAAACAAGTCATTGGTTCAGATGATCGAGAAGACCCTCCACAGGATGCTCCACCCATGGATATGCTTGTGGAGGATCATCCCAAAGTGGATTATAATGTCCTCTCTCACCTAAGAAAGTTGCCATCTAAGTTAAGCATATATGATTCCCTTGTCTTATCCAAATAGATGAGGGAATCACTAATCAAGGCTCTTCTTGATCCAGAAATATGCTTAGCTCAGTTGATGCCTATTTAAGAAGAGGCACATTATTCTAGAGAAGCCCAAGGAGTCACTTTCACAGATGAAGACCTTCTTCTGGGGGACATGGAGCACAATCGTACCCTCTACATTATAGTGGACATGGGTAGATTCAAACTCTCCAGGGTTTTTGTTGATCCAGGTGCATCAGTGAACATTATAAGTCTAAAGACCTTTGCCTATTTAAGGATCGACATCTCCACACTCTGAGGAGATCCAATGATATTGAGAGTATTCAATGAACAAGGCGAGAGGGCTTTAGGTTCCATAGTGTTATCTTTGGAGATAGGTGAATGGAAGACTGAAGCCAAATTCTACATAATTAATTTGAATACTTCATTTACAGGTTTGCTCGGTAGGCCTTGGATACATCAGAACAAGATGATTCCATCCTCCCTCCATCAGTACATCAAGTTATGAAAGGATGGGATCGAGTACTGTGTCAAAGGAGATGAAAAGCCATTTTCAGTTAGAGAGGTTGAGATATATAAGGATGCAACCTACTACCTTCCTCAAAATTCCTTTTCTTGTGAACTTGGTCAAAATTCAAATTCAAAAGAAAAAGAAAAAGGAAAAGAAGAAAAGGCAAAATAAAAAGAAAAAGAAAAGAAAAATGAAAGAACAAGTGAACGAGAAAAGGATATCAAAGAAGAAGTAGAGCCACATATCACATTCCACCCACAGTTCATTCCATCATATGGACATATGGGTAGGATGACTCGACCTCCACGAGGGAGGCAAAATAAAGGCGGTTCAGTGGGGTGACCCCTAGTTGGCCGAGGTTATATTCAGTTCATAGAGTACCCTACTATTCACATAGACTTGGAATCCAACTCGAAAGATGAGTCTCATATGATTAGTATACCAACCAACCCCTCTCAGCGGGTTTCATTAGAGATGATACTCGAGCCAGATAGCGATAAAGACTAGGCCTCTAGTCAAAGCACTAATGTATTTGAATCAGATTTATGTGAAACTATTAGACAGTAGTTGGGAACCTTAGCTCTAACCTCACTTTCATCTCAAAAAGCTAAAGGTTTAGTAGTTAAGGAAGCCCCTAAGTCTTCTATTGATGTAAAACTGAAGAGATTCCTATTGGGATCGTCATCCTCAAGTCTTGAAGCTGATGTAGAACTTGAGGATAGTTCATATAAAGAATTAATGGAATTTCCTTTTGATTGGTACTCACCTTGTATTCTTAATCTTACAAGGAAAGGTTTGATTCCTTATATATGGTCTAAGCATAGGTCAGAGTACTTCAAAAGCTATAGAACAATAGAGGCAGGGATGCAAAATTAAGATCGGGTTAGGATTTTGTGGGTCGGTCGATGATGATTCTTGGTTGTCACCAATCATCTGGAGTCTGATAGGTTCTTCTCAAACCACACAAACTCTTATGAGAAAGTGTTTTTAGAAACTTCAGATGATCTAGATGATCTTCAAATCAAGGAGGAACCTCTAGAATTCAAAGAGGAGATCCATTCAACAATTAACAAACTTAAAGAAATCAACCTCGGGATAGAAGAAGATCCATGCACAACATACATCAATTCGTTACTGAATGATGAAGAAACCAATGACTTAGTTAGGCTATTGACTGAGTTTAAGGACTACTTTGCATGAAACTATGAAGAAATGCCTGGATTATCTCCTGAAGTAGCAGTCCATAAACTAGCAATAGACCCTAATGCTAACCTTATCAAGCAAGCTCCTAGACACATGCGATTAGAAATCGAACAACAGGTTATTTAAAGTTAAGAAATTGATGATCTTTGGTTTCAAGGAAGAAAATACCCTACGGTTATAGTGTCATCAGTTAAGAATAAGAATGACCAAATTCACATATGCGTCAATTTTAGGGACTTGAACAAGGAATGCCCTAAGGATGAGTTTCCTCTTCCTATACCAAAATTAATAGTGGAAATTGCCTCATCTCATGCAATATTCTCATTCATGGATGGGTCATCTAGCTACAACTAAATCAAGATGGCCCCCAAGGATGAAAGAAACACTGCTTTTAGAACCCTGATCTAAATCTTATATTATCAGGTCATGGCTTTCAGCCTTAAAAATGTTGGTGCTACATGCCAACGGGCCATGACTCAGATCTTCAATGAACTCATCCATCATCAAGTTGAGTGCTATGCTAATGATCTGGTAGCTAAAAGCAAAGAAAAGGAAGACCATCTCTTTGACTTAAGAGTAGTTTTTGAACGGTTAAGATAATACAACCTCAAAATGAATCTCCTGAAGTGCGCATTCGGAGTGGCTTCATGAAAGTTCCTTAGTTTTGTTGTCTGACATTGGGGAATAGAGATAGATCTTAAAAAGATCAAAGTCATCTTAGAAATGCCACCTTCTAAAAGTCTAACACAACTCAGGTCCTTCCAAGGATGGTTGGTGTATCTAAGACTAAGTATCTCCAACCTATCGGGAAGATGCAAGCCATTTTCAGCACTTGTCAAAAAGGATGCCAACTTCCAGTGGGATGACAAGTGCCAACATGCCTTTGAAGATATTAAGCAATATTTGGTGAAGCCATCATTTCAAGCAACCCTATTTTGAGTAGGTCATTGATCCTCTACACAGCTGGATTGGAGGATTCCCTTAGCATTTTGTTGGCCCAAGCCAACGATGAAGGGAAGGAGAACACTCTCTCTATCTCGATCCCTCTGACAAGATCAACTATTGAGAAGCATTACCTAGCTCTAATCTTCGCATCCCAAAAGCTACGACATTACATGCTTTCTCATAAGGTGATGTTGATTTCCAGAATCAATCCACTGTAGTACAGCATGACATGGCCAACACTATCCAGAAGGTTGGCACGTTGGTCCATGATTCTCTCACAGTTTGATATTACATTTGTATCCCTCTGTGCGATGAAAGGATAAGCACTCGCAGATTTCTTAGCTGCACACCCACTTCCTGTTGATTCCCTGCTTAGTGACGATCTCCCTGATGAACAAATCATGAACTTAGGGGAGGTTCTACTGGGAGATGTATTTTGATGGTGTAGCTTCTTTTTATAAAAGAGAAGAACCACGATCTACTCTTTCAGGAAAGGCAAGGGTAGGAATAGTTCTCTTAACTCCAGATCGTGATGTGATGAGATTTTCATACTATCTCTCCAATCCATGCACCAACAATGAAGCCAAGTATGAGGCTTTGATTGACGATCTGGAGTTAGCTATCACAGTTTGCATCAAGAGTATCAATACCTATGGGGATTCTTAGTTGGTCATCAATTAGATTGTTGGATCCTGCAAAGTTCTCAAACCCATGCTTTGTCATTACCACAAGTACACCATGAATCTGTTGGCCCAAATCCCTGAGGTCACCTTCTACAAGGTTCCCCGTGGAGAGAACGCAGTAGCAGATGCTTTGACCAAACTTGCTAAGGAATTGAAAGGTCCAGAGGATGAGTCCATTCTATTAAGGGTCCAAAATAGACAAGTCCTATCCCTAATTGATGCTGAGCTCATCGAGAGACTTTTTCTTGAAGAGGAGGTTGCCATTGCCAATAAGAAGAAGGAGCTGGATTGGAGAAAATAGTTCATAGACTATTTAACTAAAAGCAAACTACCTCAATAAAAGTCACAAGCCCCGATGAACAGAGCTCTCTCACTCTTGGTCTGGTTGATGGCACTTATCGATCTTTGATCAAATGTGGTTGCATTGTTTAGATAAACACGATGCCCATGGCATTGTAACTGAGGTACATTCAGGTTTATGCAGAGCACATTAATCCGGTCTGAAGATGAAAGCAAAGATCAAAAGACTAGGATACTACTGGCCTTCAATGATCACAGACTGCATGGACGTGGCTAGGAGATTCCATCAGTTTCAAGTACACGGTGTGGTCTTACATCAACCACCCAACATTCTGCATGTTACATTGGCCTCATGGCCATTTGAGTGTTGGGGTACTGACATTATGGGTCCTATCGATCCTCCTTCTTAAGGGTCATAAATTCATTCTTCTTCACTACTTTTCCAAGTGGTAGGAATCCACTCAGAGGTCACTCAAAATGTGCTCCATTTTTTTAGAATCATATATATAGGTTAGGTGCCTCGATGAATTATATCCGATAATGGTATTTCATTCAAGAGCACCAAGATCAATAGCTTTGCCAGAAGACATAGTATAGATTAAAGATACTCCACCATCTACTACCCCAGGGAAAATGGCTTAGCAATAGCGTTCAACAAAACTCTCATCTAGATACTAAAGAAGACATTGGATGATAATAAATGATAGTGGCATGAGCAGTTAGTTGAAGCCTTGTGGGCCTACCGCACCATATATAGGACTCTGACTCGATATACTCCTTTCTCCTTAGTGTATGGGTTTGAAGCTGTTCTACCATTAGAAGTCCAAATCCTATCACTAAGGATAGCATTGGGCAGTAAAATCACTACAAAACAGAATGCCATGTTATGGTTAGAAGAGCATGAAGGTTTGGAGGAAAGAAGCCTATGGGTGTGCCAGAATGTTGAGTTCTACAAAGCCAAAATGATTCAAGCTCATAACAAGCTGGTTTGCCCTAGAACCTTCCAAGCAGGAGAACTTGTGCTCATTCTGAGGAGACCAATTGTTGCCTATCAAAAGATGGGAGGCAAGTTTGAACCCACTTGAGAAGGCCCCAATGTCATAGAGATGGCCTACCAAGGTGGATCTTATTAGCTTATTGACTGTAAGGGGGAACACTCGATGATTCCGATTAATGGGATCTATTTGAAGACATATTATCCATGAAAATCATGTTTAAAAATAATTCTATCAAAGAACAAAATTTCATTCTAATTCATCAAAATCTTCTCTTCATTCGGAGGGTTATTTTCTTATCCTATGAATCCACCCCGATGTGTTTAGGTTAGGTGTAAGAGAACCCAAGAGACATCCTATCCTTCTTCATAACACAAACACAATCAAACATAATTCCCCAGTGCTACTAGAATAGGTGTGAGATAACCCAAGAGGCATCCTATTTCAACTAGCACAACTAAGATAGGTGTGAGAGAACTCAAGCGACATCCTCTCTTGGTGGGATTTCAATTTCCATTCATGGCATCATTTCATCAAATTCCCTAAGCGTGTTTAAGGTAGGTGTAAGAGAACCCAAGAGACGTCCTATTCCCTTTAACACGAACACAAAAACAAACATAAATCTTTTATCTCAAGTCATTTTGATGTGGGAACAAGCCCCCTATGACACTCACTCATTAGCTGCTCTAGGTCAGGTTGACATGCTACCTCACTAGTTTATTATCCCAGTGGCCACTTGTTAGACAAATGTGAGTCCCAGCACTTTCTGCTTGACTTGGCCATTGCAAACCAATGAGCGCCTTATTAGTTTGGTAGGATTCACTACACAGTCAATAAACTATCCCATGTTGATTTTGTTTAAGAAGGTGTGAGTCCCCGCACTTTTTTCTTAAACTAACCACCATGTACTGACTAGGTTGAGTTTACTTGAGATTTAGGATAAGTCCCCAGAAGCCCCTTTCCTCTTGATTACCTTAGAGCTGATATAAGCCCCTAGTGATATTCACTCAGTAGTCACCCTAGGTCAGATGACACTTATCGAGCTAGAGGTAGACTATTCTGACAATCAGTTCTGCAATAGGAAGATGTGAGTTCCCAAGCTTTCTTCTTAGGTTAGCTATCGCGATAATGACTCACCCAGTGAATACACCACTCTTGGCAGATGTGAGTCCTTGAGCTTTCTCTTTGAGTTGGCCACCAAACACCTATTGGATATATGACTAGCCATGTCATCTTCTTCAGGGTGTTGGATCAAGCCCTTAGTGGCCCCATCCCCTACGGGAACTCTATCTGAATCACATTCTTTGAGACCTCATTTAGACACTACCCGGGTTACTTTTGGATTGGACAGTTCCCCTTTCCTAGTAGCCACTCCTGTGGTTGGAGAATTTGTTCAACGGATGCGTAGATTCTCCCTTGGTTCAGTAAACCTGAGATAGGTCTAGGCTAATATAAGCTCCTTCTCAGTATGATCCCTCGCAAACTAACAGGATCCATGATAAACAAATAAACAAAATAAAATAAATAAATTAATTCGCTTGTTAATTAGGAATTCAAGCCCCCAAAGGGTCTCTTTTCCCAACCAGACATCCTATCTTTAGGGCAGTGTCTGCAGAACTCCCTATAGAAATTACCTGACTACCTGAGTTGAGATAAGTCCCTAGGTTGGCACTCTCTCTGTAGTCACCCTTAGGACAGGTTCAATCCGTTTACCACAAACAGGTTACCCTGGCGATCATTTCGCTTTGGAAGATGTAAGTCTACTATGCATCCTTTTTAGCATGACTGTCGCAAACCGACAGGCAGCCCTAGGTCGAGTTGACATGTTACCTTGCTAATGTGTCACTCCAGTGATATTTTGTAGTGGAAGATGTGAGTCCCTGAGCTTTCTTTTCTAAATTAGCCACTGCAAACTGAAAGGCACCCCTTCGGTTAGATAGCTCTTCCCTTAGCTGGGAAGCTATTCCCTTTGGATTGGTAAATTTGTGTTAGATCAAGGCCACCATGGCCCCTACTCAGAGCAGTCCATCGCAAACCAACGGGATTCATAAAAAAATAATTAAAAAATGAAATCAATCTTGACTATCTTTGAGCTGATTTAAGTCCCTTAGCAGCATTCACTCAGTAGTCAGCCCTAGGTCGATTTGACATATTACCTTGCTAATATGTCACTCCAGTGATCTTTTGTAGTGGAAGATGTGAGTCCCTGAGCTTTCTTCCCTAAATTAGCCATTACAAATTAAAAGGTACCCCTTTGGTTGGATAGATCTCCCCTTGACAGGGAAGCTACTCCTTTTGGATTGGTAAATCTATGTTAAATCAAGGACACCATGGCCCCTACTCAGTGCAATCCATCGCAAACTGATGGGATCCATCAAAAATAATCTAAAAATGAAATTAATCTCGCCTATCTTTGAGCTGATTTAAGTCCTCCAGAGGCATTCACTCAGTAGTCAGCCCTAGGTCGAGCTGACATGTTACCTTGTTAATGTTTCACTCCAATGGTCTCTTATTCAGAAGATGTGAGTCCCCGTGCTTTCTTCCCTGAAGCAACCATTGCACACCGAAAGGCACACCCCTTTGGTTGGATAGTCCTACTGTGTGGTTGGTAGATTACCTTTTTGGATTGAAAAATCTATGTTAGATCAAGGCCACCATGGCCTCTACTTAGTGCAGTCCATCGCAAACTGATGAGATCCACCAAAAATGATTTGAAAATGAAATAAATCTTGACTATCTTTGAGCTGATTTAAGTCTCCCAACGACATTCACTCAATAGTCAGCCCTACATTGGGTTTGATTTGTTGTGTTACCAACTGATCACCCCAGCAACTGATCCATACTTTGGAGGGTATAAGTCTACTATGCTTTCTTCCTAGTACAGTTGTTGTACACCAAAAGGCAAACTCCTTTGGTTGGATAGCTCTCCCCTCAATCGGGAAGCTACTCATTTTGGATTTATAAATCTATGTTAGATCAAGGTCACTATGGCCCCTACTCAATGCAGCCCATCGCAAACCAACAGGATCACATCTAAAAATTTGAAACTAAAAAAAATCTGAAATAAATTCCTTATAATCTCCCTAGTGGAACTCAACTAAACAAACACAACAAATTTATCCCTCCTCCCTCTACGGAGTCAAACAAAATAAATCCAATCAACCTCCCTCAGTGGAGTCAATTCAATCAAACCAAATCAATCTACTTCTCCTCAGTGAGATGCAAGTCATTCTGATTCACCGACGGATCCCGAATTATGATCCCCAGTAGACTCCACAAACCCGTTTTTCCTCTAGTGGATGATTTGAACTTGCTCCCCCCCCAGTGGAGAGTTCATATTTTCATCCCTAGTGGAATGACAAATTCTAAATAAATCAATCAAATCAAATCTTCTCCCTAGCGAGACTCAAATTAAATCAAACCTTCATCCCTTAGTGGATGACTTGAACCTTTCCCTAGCAGAAGGTTCATATACATAATCCCTAGTGGATTCCTCCATCTCTCTTATGTCTTTTTGATATGAGTAGAGACACATTGCACTAAGCTCTTGATTCCCACTATACCTTAGGTTAAGAGTAGATCATTTCTATTAGTGCTTGTGATTGTTCCGTGTTATTGATAGTCTCGGTCAATACTAATACGTGTGGTGTACCTTGTCAGACACACCACACCTATTAGGCACCCTTTGTTGACCTCATTTTTAGAATAAGCCCTCAACCTCTCAATTTAGACATAAAATTTCTCTTAGATAATAAGAGTTCCTTAGTTTTAAGACACTTCTAGTGATTAGGTGAACATTCAACCTAACCCTAGAGACTTAGAAAAGTTAACCATAGGAATAGGTTATGCCTAAGGGGTGTTAGGAAAACTTACCTACTCTATAGCTTGAACCAAATCCTCACTTCCTTCTTTCAAGTCAAACCTCAAATTCATGTCAAACTTCAAATTCAAACCAATTCCAAATCAAATCTTAAATCAATTCAATGGATTTTCTCAAATCATGAATCAATTCCAAATGATTGAAATCCATGATCAAATCCAAACCCAAAAATCCTTCCTAAGTCACTTGGATCCCCTCTTATGGACTTAGCACAAATCAAATCCAAAACAATTCAAATTCAAGAAATTTTCTCATAATTCATTTATATTCTCATTTATATTCACAAATATAAATGAACTATAAATTCAAACAACCAAAACCAAATCCAAAACTCAAATCCAAATTCAACCAAAATCCAACCTATATCCTTTCAAGTCAAATTCTTGAACTTGATCAAACCTAACTCAAATCAATCCAACCATTGGATTTTCTTCATGATTCAATCAATCATACAATCATGAATCCAAATATAAACACAAACTTTAAACATCAAACCAAGACTAAGTTCAAAAATCAAACCCAATTCAAACTCATTTTCACCCTTCGAACTTGAAATTGTCCAATGAATCAAAACCCATTTGACTCGAAATCACTTGCAAATGGATTTATATTTCAATCAAAAGTCCATATGTGAGTTCAATCAAACTTGAATCAAGCTTTGATCAAGTCAATTGACCCACTTAGGCTCACTCGACAAAGTGACCTAAAACACCCTTTTGAGCCAAATTTTACTCTTACCCAAATTGGATTGAACTAAGCCCACTTAAGCCTCACATTGTGAGCAAAAATCATCATAAGATGATCAATCACTCAAATTGGGTCAAATCAAGTCAAACCTAAAGGTTGACAAAGTCAACACTTAGCCAAAATGAAACCCAAACTAGCTAAAATCCACCATAGGCCAAATTGATTGAAACCATTTATCAGCTAAATTGATTGAAACCATTTATCAAAATCAATTCATGATCAATGTTTGAACTTGACTAACTCATCATTTGAGCCAAACCTAGCCCAATTGGCCACTTGACCCAAGTTGACCCAATTTGACCTAAAAGTCAAAATATGTCAAAACTTGATCTAAACCAAATTGATTGCAACCAATGGGTCAAATTCATTCTAAACTACTTTTTGAACTTGACCAAAGCCTCAATTGGCCAACTAGACCTAACCTAACCCAATTGACCATGATCCCAACTTGACCTAAAAGGTCAAATTGAGCTAAAATCAAGCTAAACCAAAATTAATTGAAACCAAAGCTTGCAAAATATTTCAAATGACCAAGCAAACCTAAACCCAAACTAATTGGGTCAAATAGGTCAAATTGGTCAACTTGACCCATTTGACCTAAATGAAATCAAATGAACCAAATCCAAATATAAATCAAATTGAACCAAAACAATGATGCCAACACATTTCAAATGGTCATATGAACTTGACCCAACCTTGACCAATTTGACCAATTGGTCTTGACCTAGTTGACCCATTTTGACCTAAATGGGTCAACATGAGCCAAATGACATCAAATAAACTCCAAATTCCTTGAAATTTAGACCAACCTAATTTCATACTATTCTAAATTTGTCCAAAGTGAAATCAATGATAAATGATAAATTAACTCCTAGGTCAAGGGGTAACCCATGGCCAATTCCACTTGGAATTTGGTCATATCCTCTTCATGGCCACTTGGCACCCTCTTAGTGGACCAAGTGGACACTAATGGCCATGGTGCACATGACCCAATGAGTTTGGTCAGCCAAACCCAACCCAAGGCCAAAACTGACCACCCACTTGGAAATGAGCACATGGGAATCACTCCTCCACCTCTTTGAGCACATGGGAGCTTCACCACTCCACTCAAAACCCAAAATTGAATCACATGGCATCCAAAATGGCCTAACCAACTCAACTAGGGTGATCAATTTGATCAAAATGAAAAAGCCATGCTCAGCCGTCCAATCCTTGGAGGGGGAGGTATACTCCCCCTCAGTTCACATGAATAGATAGACCTTGCATTCGATTGAGTGATAGGAAGCCAGAAAAAGCATTCCCTAAATCCTCCAAGCTTCCTAGGGCTAATTCAATTTCTCCATTCTTGGTTTCTTCAAGCCAAAAATAGGGGAGCTCAAGCAATTTTCCAACTCATCCAATACTGAACTTCAATCCAATTGCTCTTGCAAGAACCCTCAAAGGATCCAATCGAACTCATCCAAAGCTTCTTCCAAGCTTCCAAGGCAATGGAGAGGGGAGCTAGACCAAGGTCGCACCTAATTGAAGTCCAATTTGGTCAATAGGAAGATTTACTCAACCTCAAACCCTCAAATCTTCAACAGAGTTTTGTCTCCACTAGACAAAGCTACCTCGATGGTTGTGAGCACTGGTGATAGCCTCCGGTGAGGTATGGATCAAAATCGAGCTTAAGTGTAGGAATTCTTGGTTTTTTATGAAAGAAACTTTCACCCTATTGCATTTTGATCATTGGCTATCTTGCTCCTTACATGATGATGGTGTGGGTTAAATTTAAGCTCAATTTGACCTCAATCGAGCTCGGATCAAGCCCTAAGGGATGGATGGTTGCCATCTCTCGCAAGTGAGCTCAGGGATAGATCATGGACCATCCATCCACACATTTTGGATGGATGGTCTTGATTAATCTTTGTAGGATCCTTTGATTTACCCCTTAAGAACTGCGAGCTTAATCGGCCGTCGATCTTGATCGAGCAGGCAGCAGCATGCATTGGATGTAACAACTTAAATAGCCAATCCCATCGCACCACGTGGAAAGCGCGGGCCGTGTCAGCGGTCCACTTGGCGCTGATGGGATTAGTTATATAATTGGCATTTTAGTTAACCATTAATGATAGAAACTTCAAAATAACATAACTAAATGTAGAAAAATTAGAAAATGCAAAATAAAATACATTGTGGAGATAAGTCAAAGGAGAATAATAGAAAATTAAGTTTGATTGATTTTAAATAGTAAATTTTCGATAATTTGGGTTTTTGGGGATGTAATTATGTTAATTACTCCCTAATTAATCCATTAACTAATTCCAAACTTCTCTAGTGTATTTTGTGGGATGACTTCTGCCTTCCCTAATTTTCTTGGGATTTATTAATGGTTTAATTAGGGTAATTACTTGGTTCATCCCTAATTACTCTCTTAATTAAGTAAATGATTAATTAACTTATTAAATGGTGATAAATTTATTAATTAAGTTTGTTAACTACCTTAGAACAATGATTGGACTTAGGGAATGAGATTAGGAGTCCTCTCCCAATTCTTTTCCCCAAAGTTTATTTCATTTGGATAAAAATCTAATTAAGGTGCAAATTAATTAAATAGTTTAAATCATTTTATTTAATTATTTAATCAATCAAAAATTTTAAAAACAAGTCAACCTGAACCTAATCACTTAATCTTCTTGGGTAGATGCTTAGGTGTTCAATAACCTAATTACTTTAAAAAAATCATACCTAACACATATCTGTGGGAAGGGTTATGAAAGTACTTAAATTAAACCCTTTAACTTAATTATCATTAATTGTGAGCCAAATGCATTAGGCCCCTTTCTTTCTTAGGTGTATTACTAATTTAAATTCCTTGTGGTTTTATGTCATACATTGGCTCATAATTACTTGATTAAATATGTTAAAGTGGTATAGGTAAGGGGTAATTAATGAACTTATTTCACACCTTAACCTAACCAAAGCATAAAATTAAACTAATGATTCTAAAAATTAAACTAAATAAACTCACACATGTTGGAAATGGGTAAGGACCAGAAACAACTTTTCACATTTTCCTAAATCAAATCAAACTCAAAAAAAAAAAAAATCAAAACTTCTTTAAACCAGCTTTGATTCTCTTTAAATAATCTTATTCCATAAGGTTGTCTTTAGGAATTAATTAGAGTGAGTGAAGTTACATGCTTGCATCACTTTATTTCTTTCCTAGCATGCTAAATGTGTATGTCATATGAAAATCATGCATTCATGACTTTTGAAAAATTAAATTAAAATGAAATGTTTCCTTTATATCAAATTGCTTATTTTTGTTAAAGTAAGCATACGAGTGGATATTATCACTATTAAATCTAAAATTAATTTCAAAACTTATAAATCAAACATTACAAAATGAAGGTGTGCTACTTATAATTACTTATAGCTTGCATGTGATTATAAAATGTGTTATGTGATTCCCTTATCTTTTCTTAACATAGGCTTGTATAGGATTAGTAAAGTGTATAGTCCATTTGAGAAGGACATAACACTTGCTTAAATCCATTCCTATATACCCCTATGTCATGACTTAAGAAGGAACTCCACATCATACATGAAAATCAAACAACAAAAATCAAATGAACAAACATAAACTTTTTGCATGACTCTTCTTCCATGTGTTTCTTTTATACAGGCACATGTATTTAGGAAAAGTGGTATATTAGTTTTGATAACCCGGGGTTGTAAGGATTTAGGTAGCCTCAAGTAGGTCTTGTACCTTACACCCCTCGTGTTAACAATTGCACCATACTCACTTATGTCTTTTATATATGTAAATGTGCATATGAATAATGGATAAAAGAGTCTCCCCTTTTATACTTAATAAAATCATGCATTCATAAAGCATCCAAATTTCCTTAAGCAATATTTCTTAGCATTCATCATAAAGGTATGCTAACATTTTCATTTGCATGTATAGATATGCTTAGGATTCATCCATATGCATGTTACACATGTGGGAAAGAAATAAAGTGTTGTGTGTTTTGTGATAATAATTCACTTTAATTAATCTTAAAATGCCTTTCTCTCTGAATAGGTTTGTTTAGAGTCCATCTAAACTTAGGATTAAATAAAACATATAATAAAATATTCACTAAATAAAAATCATTATGAATCCACCTTAGAAATCACTTAAGGTAGGGAGGAAAGAGAAGCTCTCTTCTCTTTTCCTCTCTTTACAACCTTTAGTAATTAAGTATGTTCATTCAAACCAAATAAAATCATCAAATAAAATTAATCCAAATCAACTAAATAACTTAAATTGAAACCACCTTTCTAAGTTGAACCTTCTCACACTTAGAAAATTTCAAACCTTAAAGCTTAACTAGAACATACCACACAAGCCTTAAATGACACACTATGGTGAAAGTTTTCATTTGTAAGTAGTATACTTTCGTCTTCAATCTATGTGGAATAAAATGAAGATAAAAATATACTCTTTGATGCATTTGGACACCACGTAGATTTGCAAATATTCTTATTAGGGTGATTGGGTGTGACATTGAGGAGAGGTGTTCTATCTCAAAAGATAGAAGTCACCACCCTATAATGTGCTTAATCACCTGAATAAGGACTCCTAAGGATAATAGGTCTGCATATGTACTAGAGATTCTTTCCCTACTTTACATGAAAAAGCAAAATAGGGTTTATTTTAAATTGGGTTTATTAAGTTTCCTACAGGGGCAAGCCCCCATAGTTAATTACATCCTAAGAAAGGGGATTCCTTAGGAATGCTCTCGATTAAGGTAAATGATCATTGTCTCTAAAGATTTCAATAGGTAAGACTATCAATCAATTATTTTAGTTTGGAAGATCAAATGAGATTGATCAAAGAGAGAGAGTTATTATAGAAGCCAAAAGAAGATAAGTAGGAGATGCTCACGATGCTAGGAAACATAGCGAGCATCACAAACTATCCTATAGTTGGGCTTTACATTATTGAAATTGAATTAATTTATTTGAGTTAAATTTTTATTAAAAATTTAGGGCTTATAATTACATAACAAAAAGTTATGAAAATGCCTTAGAGGTGAGGAATTATGCTCGTGACCCGCAAAGGGAAGTAGCAACCTCTGAACCTAAATTTAGGGAGCTTTGGCGAGGGCCAAAAGCACAACTTAAATCTAAGGAGAAAATGGGTATTTGGTTTACCACCATAAGAGAGGATAAACCACCTGACTGTTTGGACTTACAACTGTCTGGGGGTGGCCGCCAACTAACTCTTCCTATGATTTTAAATACATGTCGGCAAGTCATATGCTTTATGCAAGATAACTAGGTTGTTATTTATTTAGAAAGGACTAAGTCCTTAAACTCACTCCCTAAGAGACTAGATCATGTACGATTATGAGTAATGACCTAAATCTAATGCAAATCATATTACATTTTATTTATTTTTGGACAATCAATTTAACTCAAGCTTATTAGAATCATATGCCTAATGCATGAGAAAGAAGATTATGGGCTAAAATCAGTGAGAAGGGGGGAGGTGTATTTCCACCATGGCTCTTATAGGTCAAGCCAAGTTCTCTAGCAAAGGTGGAGGCTCTCCAATCAAGAGTGAAATAATATGTTTTTATGCATGATATTATAAAATAAATACTCATCCAGCTAAGGGGTTGCTAATTCTTTTTATCATGATTTTAACCTAGGCTTTAAGTGGTTATGTGTTCTTTATTTTAATTTTGAATTGTTAAATTTGGTGAAGATTTATTTTTCTAAGAGCCTAATCATCATCCAGGGCATACATCAAGCAAGGAAGAAACTAGGAAAAGCAAGTCATTTTTTAATGCACAAGCTAAACAAATCATTAATCAATTTATAAAGTTAGCGCAAAAGAAGAGGCCATTTGTGATCGGGCACCACCGCACAAACCCAAAAATAGATTGGGTAGCCGAGCTCTACCCTTATACAACCCGGATTACAAATGAATTAATTTACAATTATGTAAGGAATTCATGCTATGGCTGGGGTTCTCTTCTTCTTTCCTTCTTTCTTCTTTTGGGTTCTTCCTTTTTGATGGTTGGAAGGTGATTGCTCCAAAGGCTTCACTTGGTATATAAGATGAGGTCTTATGACCAATGCTCATCTACATGAAAAGGAAAAGTAAACCTAACTAACACCTACAAAATAGAGATTAGCTAAACAAACCATACAAATCCCAAGCATGTATATTGGACTTAGCACCCCACACATGGGTACTCAATTCCACTTGACCTATTGGATTATTCTTAGGGGTATAAGCACCTACACAATAAAAGTAGTTATATTTTTATTCATTATAGCGCCCCTTAAGCACAATCCCCTATAGAAAATAATGGTTAGACTAAGATCGCCCTACCATTCATTCTACATACATTCACCCTAACATCCAGACTAAAATATTACATCACAAAATAAAAGCAAACATCAAACCATGCACCACCCTAACCTAAAGCTAGAAGTGGTGACTTAGCCTAATGTGTGTGCTTTAGAAGGTTTGTGTGGTATGCTTAGCTATGCCTTTAAGGTTTTAAATTTTTTAAGTATGAAAAAGTGTTGAACTTAGATGGACGGTTTCATTTAAGTTATTTAGTTGCTTTGGGTTGATTTTTATTTTATGATTTGATTAGGTGTAAGTGAGTCCGAGAATTAATTACTAAGTGTTGTGAAGAGAGGGAAACGAGAAGAGAAATTCTCTTTCCTCCCTAGCCTAGGTAATTTCTAAGGTGAATTCATGTTTATTTTTGTTTAGTGAATGTCTTATTATGTGTTTTAATTAATCCTAAGTTTAGATTTTCCCTAAACAAACCTATTCAAAAAGAAAGACATTTTAAGGTTAAGTGAAGTGAAATAGAATCATAAAACACACATCACTTCATTTGTTTCCCAACATGTATAACATGCATATGGATGGGCCCTAAGAATATCTATATATACAATTGAGAGTGTTTAGAACACTTTATGATGAATGCTAAGTGAGTTACTTTAAGAAAATTGGAATGCTTTATGATGCATGATTTTCATTAAGTAGAGAAGAGGGGTTTCTTTTATCCATTATTCACATACACATGTGTATGTATGAAAGGCATAAGTGAGTACGATGCCATTGTTAGCACCAGAGGTGTAGGGTATAAGACCTACTTAGATCTACTTAAAGCCTCGCAACCCTAGGGTTGTCCAGACTAATATACAACTTTCCTTAAATACAAGCACATGTACAAAGAAAATGAATGGGAAAGAAAGATGAAAAAGTTTATATTTGCTTATTTGATTTATTTATGCAATTTATATGTACAAGGGTACATGTCCTTCTTGGGTAATAGCATAAAAATGAACAGGAATGAGATTAGGCAAGTGTTATGTTCTTTTCATATGAACTATACACTTTGCTAAATCCTATTCAAAATTATGCTTAAGGGAAAAGAGAAGGAAAGGTACACTAAGCACATCTTCATATTTTACTCACATAAAAGCTTATAAATAGAGTATAAGTAGCACACTTTTAGTTTTGATAATTGATTCATATATTTTGGAAAATAATTTGAATTTAATAGTGATAATAGCCACTCATATTTATATTTTTAGCCAAAACATGCAATTTGACATAAAGAAAATATTTCATTTTCAATTGATTTTAAAAAGGCATGAATGCATGAAACTCATATGACATACACATTTAGCATGTTAGGAAAAAACTAAAGTGATGAAAGCATGTAAACACATTCACCCTAATTAATTCTTAAAGATAATCTTATGAAATATGAAAGCTTAAAGCAAATCAAATTATTTTTATGGAAGGTTTGATTTTATTTTGAGTTTGATTTAATTTGAGAAATGTGAGGCGAGTTTGCTGTTCCTAACCCACTCTCACATGTGTATGATATTTAAGTTCAATTTTTAGATGATTAGATCCATTTTATATTTTAATTAGGTTAAGGTATGAATTAAGTGTGTTAATTATCCCTTACCTATACCACCTTACCATGCTTAACCAAATAATTATGAGCCAATGAGATGACATAAAACCACACAAGGAATTTAAATCAGTAATGCACCTAGGAATAAAAGGGCCTAATGCATTTGGATCATGATTAATGATTAATTAAACTAAGGGGTTTAATTTTAAGTAATTTCATAACACCTCTCACATATGTTAGTTGAGTTTTGATTTCCTTAATAAAACTTAGGCTCTTGAACAACTAAGCATCTACCCAAGATAGATTAATTGAGTTCTGAAAAGTTTTATAATTTTATGAAATTAATTAAAGGGATAATTAGTGAATTAACCCTTAATTAAGGTTGAATTAAGGAAGAAATGGGACTTAACGAATATCTTAAGGAAAGTATCCCAAAATTATTCCCTAAATCTCATACTCACTTAAGCAAAACTTAATTGACTCAATCAGAGGGTTAAACCACTAATTATACCCTTAATTAAGCTTAATTATATTAAGGGAGAGATTAAGAAATGAACTAGCAATTCTCCTAATTAAGCCACTAATAAATCCCCAGAAATTTAGGGGAGGTAGAAGTCATCCCTCTAATTATACCCAAAGAAGTTTGGAATTAATCAGTGGAGTAATTAGGGTGTAATTAATAAAATAACATTCCTAATAAAATCTAATTTCAAAGAAAAATATGATCAAAATCTATTAAAATCATTTTTAGAATATTCTACTTTCAATTATCTATCCAATACAATTTATTTCATTATTTTCTAGTTTTTCTAGGCTTAGATATGAATTTAGGAAAATTTGGTGATTAATTAATAATTTAAAAAGCCTAATTAAATGTTTAATCCCATCGGTGCCATGTGGGCTGCTGATGTGGCATGCGCTTTCCATGTGGTGTGGTAGGATTGGATAATAAAATAGTCACAATATAGTGCAACATCAGCGGTGGTGCTACGCGCTTTCTCCTCATTCGTCCGGTCAAGGATCAGGCGGTTGAGGTTAAAGCTGTGGATCTAAAGGGGTAAATCACGGATCTAGTGGATTTAATCATGATCGTCCATCAAAAATGTATGGATGGATGACCAGAGATTCATCCCTATAATTCTCTGTGAAGGATGGAGATCGTCCATCTTTAAGGGGATGATTTGAGCTCGATTGAGCTTGGATTGATCCCAAAATTTACCCACACCATCAACATGCATAGATCACATCCAATGGCTAAATTTCCATGGGATGACACTTTACTTCATAAATGATCAAACCATATTGAATTTAAGCTTGGTTTAATGGCTAACCTCACCAAAGATGATCACCGGTGCTTGATTCCCTTGGAGAACCTTCGTCTAGTGCAGATGAAGCTTTACTGAAGTTTAGAGGCTTTGAAATTGAATGGATGCTTCTAGAGACCAACTCCCCTTTTCCTTGAGCTCGGTCTTAATTGAGAATGGTACTCCCTTGCCTTTGGAAGTGGGAAAGAGCTTGGGTGAATTCGATTTGATCCTCTGATGAAGCTCAGAGGAGGAGTTGGCTTGATTTGAGGTATGGAGTAAGTTGGCTTTTCAATAGAGTACCCCTATTTTCAAGCTCTAAAAATTGAGAATGGAGAAGTGGACTCTTGCTTGAGAGAGCTTGGGGAGGTTGAGGAATGGCTTCTCTGACTTCCCTAGGCTCAATCGAATTGGAGAATGTTGAAATGAAATCAAATTAGGGGGAGTATATCTCCCCCTTTAGCAATCGAATGGTCGTGCAAAGCCTTGCTATTTTGATCCAATTGAGCTTATGCAATGGGTTTGTTAGGCTTTTAGGAGTGTTCTTGCATTCATTTTTGGCTAGGGAAGAAGTGGGTGAGGTGCCATGTGCTTGAATTGAGTGGGAGGAGGATTCCGTGTGCTCCATTTCAAGGCATGTGGTCAGTTTGGCCATTGGGCTAGGTTGGCTAACCCAAATCCATTGGGTTGGGTGCACCACACTCCCTAGTGTTCACTTGATCCACTAAGAGAGTGCCAAGTGTCCATGAAAAGGAATTGACCAAATTTCAAGTGGTTTTGATTTTGGGTTACCCTATGGCCTAGGGGTAAAATGGTCATTTGACATTAATTTTAGTTTGGGCATATTTGGTTTGACGAAAAAATAGGTTTGGCCAAGTTTCATTGAATTTAGAGTTGTTATGATATGATTTGGCTCATGTTGACCCATTTAGGTCAAATTGGGTCAAACCAAGGGTTGGGACAAGTTCATATGACCATTTGAAATCTTTTGGTGGCTTCGGTTTAGTTCAATTTGGTTTATATTTGGTTTTGATTCAATTGAGTTCATTTAGGTCAAATGGGTCAAGTTGACCAATTTGACCCATTTGACCTATTTGGCCTATTTGGATCAGGTCATGGGTTGGTTCATGTTTGGTTGGTCATATGAAATGGATTGGTATCTTTATTTCTAATCAATTTTGGTTAAGTTTTAATTTGGCTCAATTTGACCCTTTAGGTCAAGTTGGGTTCAAGGCTAATTGGGCTAGGTTGGGTCTAGTTGGCCAATTGGGCTAGGTTGGGTCTAGTTAGCCAATTGAGGCTTTGGTCAAGTTCAACGAGTGATTTGGAATGAACTTGACCCATTGGTTTCAATCAATTTGGCTTAGATCAAGTTTTGACATATTTTAACTTTTTTAGGTCAAGTTGGGTCAACTTGGGTCAAGTGGCCAATTTGGGCTAGGTTAGGCTCAATATTGACTTGGTCAAGTTTAAACATTGGTCTTGAATGAACTTCGATCAATGGTTTCAATCAATTTGCCTATGGTGGATTTTAGCTGTGTTGGGTTTCATTTTAGCTAAGTGTTGACTTGGCCAACCCTTAGGTTTGACTTGGTTTGACTGAATTTAAGTGATTGATCATCTCATGATGATGGTTGATCATGATGAGAGGCTTAGGTGGGCTTAGTTCAATCCAATTTGGCTAGGATTAGAATTTGGCTCATAAGAGGTACTTTAGGTCACTTTGGGTCAAGTGAGTCTAAGTGGGTCAAATGACTTGGTCAAAGCTTGATTTGAGTTTGGATGAACTCACATATGGACTTATGATTGAAATATAAATCCATTTGCAAGTAGTTTGAAGTCAAATGGGTTTTGGTTCATTTGACAATTTCAAGTTCAAAGGGTGAACATTAATTTGTGTTGGGTTTGATTTTTTAATTGGGTTTTGATTTGGTGATTGAAGTTTGTATTTATATTTAGGTTCATGATTGAAGGATTGATTGAATCATGAATAAAAATCAAGGGTTTGGCTTGATTTGAAATTGATTTGGCTAAGTTCAAGAGTTTGACTTAAAAGGCTTAGGTTAAATTTTGATAGAATTTGAGATTGGGTTTTGAATTTAATTTTGGATGTTTGAATTTATATTTCATTTATATTTGTGAATATAAATGAGAATATAAATGGAATATGAGAAAATTTTGAGGATTTGAAGTGATATGATTTGATCTAGGCTAAGTCCTTAAGAGAAAATCAAAGTGACTTAGGAAAGATTTTTGATCTTTGGATTTGATTATTGGATTTAGTTTGATTGATTTAAATTTATATTTCATTTATCCATGAGAATATAAACGAGAATATAAATGGGTTGTGAGAAAATTTCATGAGCTTGAAGTGGTTTGATTTGATTTAGGCTAAGTCCTTAAGAAGGAATCAAAGGACTGAGAAAATATTTTATGCTTAGAATTTAAATTATAGGTTTCAACCATAAGTTTCAATCATGGGTTTCAATAATGTAGAATTGATTTGAGTTTGGAGAAAATCAATTAAGATGGAATTGGTTTAGGTTTGATGTTGATTTTATTAGGAGTTTGACTTGAAGGAAGGAAGTGAGGAATGTGGTCTAAGCTATAGGGTAGGCCAATTTTCTTAACACCCCTAAAGCATGACCTATTCCTATGGCTAACACTTCTAAGTATCTAAGGCTAGGTTGAGTGTCCACCTAATCACTAGATGTGTCTTAAGACTAAGGATCTCTTAAAGTCTAAGAGGAGTCCTATGTCTAAGATGGAGGGGTTGAGAGCTCATCCTAAAAATGAGGCAAACACACATACATTAGACTAAGCCACCACTTCTAGTTCTATGTTAGGGAGGTGCATGGTTTGTTGTTTGCTTTTGTTTTGTGATGTGATATTTTAGTCTAGATACCAGGGTGCATGTGCGTAGACTGAATGGTAGGGTGTTCTTAGTTTAACCATTGTCTTCTACAGGAGATTATGCTTAAGGGGTGTTGTAATAAAAATATAATTACTTTTTACTATGCAAGTTGCATATACCCCAAAGCATAATCTAAAATTAGGCCAGGTGAACTTGGTTACCCATGTGTGGGGTGTTAAGTCCAAATTATTCATATACATGCTTGGGATAGTGTTGTTTATTTAGCTAATCTCTTTTTTGTAGGTTTTAGTTAGATTTACTTTTTCCATTTTTCATGTAATTTTGCAATTAGGAGTTGGAATGAATGTTTTGGGGGATTAGGATGAACATTGGTTATAAGACTATGTCTTATGTACCATGTGAAGCCTATGGAGCATCCACATTCCAACCAACCAAAAGAAAGAAGAAAGAAGAAAGAAGAAATGAAGACCCTCCATAACATGAATTCCTTTTTGTAATTCATTTATAATCCGGGTTGTATAAGGGTAGAGCTTGGCTACCCAATTTATTTTTGGGTTTGTCCAGTGGAGCCCGACCATAAAAAGCCTCTTATTCTTTTGTGCTAGCTTTTTAAAATGTTTGATGTTTATTTAGCTTTTGCATTTAAGATAGCATACTTTTCCTAGTTTCTTCCTTACTTTGATGTATGGCTTGGATGACGATTAGGCTCTTAGGGAAAAATAAATTTTCTATCCAACTAATCAACTCAAAACTAAAAATTAACAACTCTTAATCTTAGCTAAAGCCTAAGCTATATATCAAGATAAAATAATTAGAAATCCCTTAGCTGGATGTTGTATTTTCTTTCTCACAACATGCATCAAAAGTATATTATTTCATTCTTGATTTGGAGGGCTTCCACCCATGCTAGGGAATTTGGCTTGACCTTTAATAGCCATAGTGGAAACACACCTCTTTCTTGCTAATTTTAACCCATAATCAAATTTCTCATGCATTAGGCATATGAATCCCACAGCCCGTGTCAAATCAATTGTCTAAAATAAAAATAAAATATATGAAGAATTTGCATTAGATTTAAGTCATTAATCATGCCCTACATATTTCAGTATCTTAGGGAGTGTGTTTAAGGGCTTAGTCTCTTTCCAAATAAACAACAGCTTAGATATCTTGCAAAAAAGCATATGACTTACCTACATGAATTTAAAATCGTAGGAGGAGTTAGTTGGCAGCCACTCCCAGGTGGTTGTAAGTCCAATAGTCGCGTGGTTTATCCTATCTTGTGGAGGTAAACCATATACCCATCTTCACCTTAGATTTAGGTCATGCTTTGGCCCTCGCCAAAGCTCCCTAGATTTAGGATTTGAGGTTGTTTCTCCCCTTTGCAGGCTATAAGCATAAATCCTCACCTCTTGGGCATTTTCCATGATCTTGTGTTATGGAATTATAAGCCCTAAATTTCTAATAAAAATTCAGCTCAAACAAATAATTCTCTTCAACTTCAAAAATGTAAAGCTCAACCATAGGATAGTTTGAGATGCTTACTAGGCTTCCTAGTATCATAAGCATCTCTTGCTTATTTTTCTTTGACTTCGATAATAACTTCTTCCTCTTGATCAATCCCATTTGATCTTCCAAAAATTAAACTAATTTATTGATAGTCCTATCTTTGAAATCTTTGAATACAATGATCATTTACTTTAATCAAGAGCTTTTTTAAGGAATCCCATTCCTTGGGATGTAATTAACTATGAGGGCTTTCCTCCATAGGGAACTTAATGAAGTCAATTTAAAATAAGCCCTGCTTTACCTTTCCATGTAAAGTAGGGGAAAAATCTTTGGTACATACGAAGACCCATAGTCCTTAGGAGTCCTTATTTAGGTGATTAGGTCCATTGTAGGGTAGTGGCTTCTATCTTTCGAGATAGTACACCTCTTCTCAATGTCATACCTGATCACCCTAATAAGAACATCTACAATCTACATGGTGTCCCAACAAGGCATATGTTCTTGCCCTTCATCTAATTTCCTTCTTCCTCTCTCAAAAAAGAGGGGAGGGGAGGGGAGGGGAGGGGGATAAGATTGAAGACTGTGATGATATTTTTCCACCACATAGCACCAACAGTGTCAGTGGTTCCCCTATCTATGCTATCAATTGTTCATCCTGTTGCCCTGATGAGGGCTGACACCTCCTTGTTGGTCCTCTCAAAGGGGAAGGCTATCTTGGCCTCTGAGAAAGTCTCCCCTTTCTTCAAGGTAGGTCCTAGCTCCCACCCCGCTCTACTCACTCATACTCAGCACCACAACAAGAGCCAAAAGGTTAAGCGGCATCATGAGCGAGCAGTTGTAGAGGTAGAGGTAGCATCCCATGTTGTAGCGAAGGGTTCACCCTGGGAGGTCTCCCCCTTACTTAGTGATAACAAGTTTTATCCCCTCTCAGGCTCAGATGGAGAGGAGGATTATAGGAGGATTGCATCATCCCCTCGACCACCAGCATATTATGAGGAACAGGCTAGGGAGAGGAGGAGGCCCTACCCTAGATTATGTTTAATCATTCACAAGATAGGCAGAGCCCATGGATGCTCGGAGTATGATGCATTAGTTGACTTGAGGTCTTTGATCCCTAGGAGCATCAAAGATCAGATACATAGAGCTAGATACACAGAGGCCTGAGTGGTGGCATAGGCAGATAGGAGAGAGAGGAGGAGGTATGCTGCCCTTGTCACTCTTGTTTCGTCGATGCTGCAGGACCATACAGACAATAGTACTCACGTCATAAGAGGAGAGCTCTTGCTGAGCAGTAGCCGGTGTTCAACCACACTACGCCGCTCATCATCCGCCTTCACCAGTGCATGTTCCAGCATCCCTTGTGCTGACTAAGGCATAGAAGATAGCATCGAGGGAGAATAAAGCCCCATTAGTGATCTGATTATAGCCTCAAGGTCCTATTCCACTTACTCCACCTATTGAGGTGAGGTCAAGCTCTCCTTCTAGACCTTCCACTTCAACTGTACTGAAGAAGGAATGGTGACCCAAGAGCGCCATAGTCATTCCACCACCTCCACCATAGTTGGTAGTAGCACCTGTAGCAGGGGAACAGGGAGATAATTCCACAGTCCCTATGGCAGTAGATCCCCCTAGAGACAACACTCCTCTGATAGTTGGTCATGACCATGTATCTTCTAGTGAGCATAGTCCTCCCAGAGTAACACTCTAGTGGCAGACAGTGTCATCAGTGAGCATAGCCCTACTACAGGTCAACCGCAAGTGTTCATACCAACACAGTTAGACCGTTCCTTAGATGACATTCTAGCACAGTATTTTGTGGAGAAGAGACAGATCTTCAGGAGTGATTGCTCCAAACAAGATGAGGGTAAGGTCAATTTTGACCCCGATGAGGATGATTTGTTGGAGGACTCGGTCGAGGTCCATATGATCGATACTAGGAGCTTCCTCTAAAGAGGCCAACAGAGTCAGAAAGGTATTGTGGTTGAAGAGGATGATGCCATACATTCAACTCAAAACCTCCTCCACTAGCTTAAATAAAGAGATGATCATAATGAGAAGATGGTGAAGAAAATTGAGGAGTTGATGGCAGTAGTTTCAACATTATAAAACTCAGCCCCAATTTCATAGCCTTCTTCTGTAGTAGCTGACAGAACAGAGTTAGCACATACCTCAGATCATCCTAGATGCATTCCTGTAGAGGAAGATAGTGGTAGCTTGCATAGGAAGGTGGTGGATAGTACCTCTATGCATGAGAAAGATATCAAACACATGGTGAAACAATAGGTGAGGTAAGTGTTGGCACAAGCCTATGGTGGCTTATTTGTTCCAAAGGGTAGACCCTACCCAGAGGAATTTGATGTAGTCTAATATCCTAAGGGTTTCGTACTTTTTTATATTGTTTATTAGTAGTTTAGCGGGTGTTGCATTTGACTGGTATGCCGAATTGTCCAACAGTTTTGTAAAGACATTTGTTGAGTTGGAGCAACTCTTCATCAAGAGGTTTGCTGGAGCTCATCAAAGGGTTATTGTAGGCAATCTTGTCGTAGTGACACAAGTCCCCAATTAGTCCCTTGTTGATTACATTCTCAAGTGCAAAATTTGAGTATGAAATGTGAACCACATCTATCTGAACAACACGCCATAAAGATTCTCCTAAAGAATATTCATGGCCCTGTTGCTTTCATTCTCAAGGGTTTTACTATCAAAACCTTCAAGAAATTAATCAACAAGGTGGCTAGTCAACAAGAGGAAGCCAAACAGTTATCTTTCCAGGACAAGTCAGCCAAGCCCAAACCTCAGAGGGCATTTAAGAAGAAGTTAGGAGTAGTTACAGTAGTTGATAAGAGGAGGCAGCCAGCTAGGGTTCATTCAGATAGGCCTCGAGCTCAGCAGCTTTCTCTCCCACCTCTTTTGCCACCACCTCGACCATCATACATGCCACCTCAGTTTCCATAGTAGCCATCACTACCACCCCTCATCATTCAAACGGATCCCTACACCACCGGGTATTTTACTTACTACTCTTGTCGATAGAATGAATAAACCTTATTCATTTAAGAGTGAGGTAGTCAGGAAGATCTTTAAGAATCTCCTAAAAAACCTTGATTTCCAACTACTAGAGCTAGGAGGCTGGAGGAAGTGGGAAAAAGTCATGATCCAAACTATTGCCCGTACAACTGCATGTTAGGCCATGTCTTAAAAGATTACATTACCTTTAAGGGGTGCTTGAGCATTCAAGTCGGTTATTCATCCCTAAGGAATACCTATTAGAACAACCTTCTAGTTCTATTAGAGTAATCCATAGGGATACATGCGATCCTCTTAAGGTAAAGGAAGGTTGGGATATCTCCCTATCCCAAACCTCCAAAAAAATTATTTCTAAGATCAGGAAACTACCCTTATAGGTGGCAGCTCAAACCTCCAACTCCAAGGAAGGTTTGCAAGTTGTTAAGGACAACTTGAGGGAAGTAGGAGCCTAGCAGTAGCAATAACATCTTCCACTTTCTTGGGATAGTATAGTAGTGCAACCACCGACTGGTTCCAACACTCTTTCCACAGTTGCAGCTACAGTTCCTCCAATCATCTCCACTTATAGCAGCCTTATTGTATCGACAAAAGGGGGAGGGGGCAAACCCCTCACTCTACTTATTTTGCTTGATTTCTACTTTGTACCTTCATCCAAATCTAAGAAATCAATGAAGTGAGCAGATTCCACTTTGTGTCACTTCTGATGATATGTCTGAGTTTATTCCTATAGAAAACTCTCCACGTCTAATTAATAATAATAACTGTAGTTCTAATCATTCCTATTCTGATTTAGAAATAGATTTTCCATTCTTGAATCATTCGGGTTTGCCCATTGGGATTGATTTAGAGTCATCCAGCTTCGATGATCCTAGAGGAGAAGCTGTAGGTGAACCTGATGAGCAAGTAGAACTTTCTACTAAACCATCTCATGAAGTCACTGAAGTCAACCTCTGTAGTGGCAACATTCTACCTCCTAGGGTAGCACCTCAAGATAAGGGTAAGAAAGTCATTGGTTCTAGTGATCAAGTAGCCCCTCCATAGGATGGCCTACTTATGGATATGCTTGTGGAGGACCAGCCCAGAGTTGACTACAATGTCCTATCCAAAGAGCCAACTAAAGTAAGCATATATGATGATCTTATCCTATCCAAAGAGATGAGAGAGTCATTGATCAAGGCTCTGCTTGATCCAGAAATATGTTTAGTTCAACTGACTGCTATTAGAGAGGAGGCATTTTATTCAAGAGAATACCATGGAGTTACATTCACCGATGAAGACCTTCTTTTGGGGACAATCGATCACAACTGTCCCCTCTACATCATAATGGATATGGGCAGATTCAGACTCTCCATGGTGTTAGTTGATCCAGGTGCATCAGTGAACATTATGATTCTAAAAACCCTTACTGACTTGAGGATTGACATCTCCAAACTCTGAGGAGATCGAATGATGTTGAGAGAATTCAATGAGCAAGGCGAGAGGGCTTTAGGCTCCATAGTGTTGCCATTAGAGATAGATGATTGGAAGACAGAAGCCAAGTTCTACATAATTGATTCAAACACACCTTTCACTTCTTTGCTTGGTAGGCCTTGGAGATATGAGAATAAGATGGTTCTATCCTCACTACATTAGTGCATCAATTTCAAGGAGGTTGGATTGAATACTGTGTCGAAGGAGACTTGAAGCAATTTTCAATTAGAGAGGTTAAGATATGTGAGGATGCGACCTACTATCTTCCTCAAAATTAGAAAGTCTATTCTCACAAACTTGGTCAATGTTCAAAAATAAAAGAAATATAAAAAGAAGAAGAAAAAGAAAAGAAAAATGAAAAAGAAAATGAAAAAAAAATTGAAAACACAAATGAGCGAGAAACATACACTGAGGAAGAGGTAGAGCCTGAAGTTAGATTCAACCCATAATTTATTCCTCTATATGAACACATGGGTAGGATGACTTGACCTCCACCAGGTAGAGGAAGACATAGATCCAGAGAAAGTTGTAGAGGTGGAAGACCTCCTTGTGGGTGGCTAGCTAGTGGGAGCTATGTTCCAACTCATAGGAGTACCCCTGCTATCCATATAGATTTAAAATCCAATTTAGAGGATGAATCTCATGTGATTAACATGCCAATTAACCCCTCTCAATGGGTCCCATTAGAGGTAACATTGAACAAGATAGCGATGAAGACTAGGCCTCCAAGCAAGCATGAATGTGTCCAAGTCGATATTATGTAGAATAATCAGGCAGTAGCTGTGAACCTTAGCTCTAACCCAACTTTTCTCTTAGAAAGTTGAGGGTTTGGTAGTTAATGAGGCCCCCAAGTAATCTACAGATGTCAAGCCAATGAGGTTTTTGCTGGGAGCATCATCCTCAAGTCAGAAAGCTGGTGTAGAACTTGAGGATGATTCATATAAAGATCTAATACAATTGCCATTTGATTGGTATTCACCTTATGTTCTTAATTTAGCAAAGAAGGGATTAATCCCACATACTTGTCTAAACACATGTCAGATTACTTTGAAAGGCTATGGGACAACCAAAGAAGTCCTCAATCAAGACCAAAATTATGATTCGATATAGTGGGTCCAGTCGATGATGATAACCATTGCCTAGTCATCACTAATCATTTGAAATCTGATAGGTTCTTTTCAAATCATGCTAACTCATATGAAAAGGTGTGTTTAAAAACTTTAGATGATCCAAATGAATTTGAAGTCAAGGAGCTAGAGTTTGAAGAAGAGATCAAATCAACCATTGATGAACTTAAGGAGATCAACTTAGAAACTAAAGACAATCCATGTCCGACATACATCAAATCCTTATGGAATGAAGAAGAAACTAATGATTTAGTTAAGTTATTAGTAGAGTTTCAGGACTACTTCGCATGGAGTTATGAAGAGATGCTCAGTTTATCTACTAATATAGCAGTCCACAAACTAGCAATAGAACCTAATGCTAACCCTATCAAGCAAGCCCCTAGACGCATGCAATTTGACATTGAACAACATGTCATTTTTGAAGTCAAGAAACTGATTAATGCTGATTTTATTAGGGAATATAAATATCCTACCTGGTTAGCCAGTGTCGTCCCAATTAAGAAAAAGAATGACCAAATTCACATATGCATTAATTTTAGGGATCTAAATAAGGCATGTCCTAAAGATGAATTTTCTCTACCAATCCTGGAACTGATGGTGGACATTGCCTCATCTTATGCAGTCTTCTCTTTCATGGATGGGTTATCTGGCTACAACCAAATTAAGATGGCCCTTGAGGATGAGAAAAATACTGCTTTTTGAACCTTGATTAGAATCTATTATTATAGGGTCATGCCTTTTGGCCTTAAAAATATCGGTGCTACATACCAGCAGGCCATGACTCGGATCTTCAATGAACTCATTCATCATCAAGTTGAATGCTATGTTGATAATCTTGTAGTCAAAAGTAAAGAAAAGGAAGACCATCTCTTTGACTTAAGAATAATTTTCAAACAGTTAAGACAATTTAACTTTAAAATGAATCACTTGAAGTGTGCACTCAGAGTAGCTTCAGGGAAATTCCTTGGGTTTGTTGTCCGACACTGTGGGATAGAAATTGATCCAAAAAGATCAAGGTGTATTAGTAATTCCACCCCCTAAGAGCCTAACTCAACTCAGATCATTCTAAGGGTGGTTGGTGTATTTAAGATGCTTCATTTCTAACCCATCAAGAAGATGCCAACTATTTTCAACACTTGTCAAAAAGGATGCCAAGTTCAAGTGGGATGACAAGTGTCAGCATGCTTTTGAAGACATCAAACACTACCTGATGGCGCCGCCAGTTCTAGTAGTCCCTATCCCAGGCAAGCCATTGATACTATATACTACCACATTAGATGACTCCCTTGGTGCTTTGTTGGCTCAAACTAATGGCAAAGGGAAAGAAAATGCACTCTATTATCTCAATCATCATCTAATCCCTGCTAAGGAAAACTATCCACCCAATGAAAAGAACTTCCTAGCTTTAATCTTTGCATCCCAAAAGCTACGACATTACATGCTTTCTCATAAGCTGAACTTGATCTCTAAGATCAATCCACTGCAATATCTCATGATATGGCTGATGCTATCTGGACAGTTGGTGCGTTGGTCCATGATTTTATCACAGTCTGATATCACGTTCATACCACACCGTGCGATGAAAGGATAAGTGCTTATGAATTTCTTAGCAACACACCCACTTCCTGTTGATTCTCCGCTTAGTTATGACCTCCCCAATGAACAAATCATGAACTTAGGGGACACAAGCATTCACCGCTGGGAGATATATTTTGATGGTGCAGCTTCCTTTCAAAAGGAAGAAGAACTATGATATACTCTTCTAAGAAAGGTAGGGGTAGGAATAGTTCTCCTAACTTTGGACCACAATGTTATGAGATTTTCATATCGTCTGTCCAATCCATGCACCAACAACAAAGCTGAATATGAGGCTTTGAATGCCGATTTAGAGTTATCCATTACACTATGCATCCAGAGTTTCAACATCTTCGAGGATTCTTAATTAGTATCAACAAAATTATTGGGTCTTACAAAGTTCTGAAGCCTAAGCTCCATCATTACCATAAGTATATTATGGAGTTGTTAGCCCAAATCCCATAGGTTACCATCTATAAGATTCCTCGAGGAGAGAACACAGTAGCGGATGCATTAGCCAAGCTTGCCAAAGAGTTGGCATGTCCAAAAGATGAGTCCATTCCAGTAAGGGTCCAAAATAGACAAGTCTTATCTCTTGTTGATGCTGAACTCATCGAAAGGCTCTCTCTTGAAGGGGAGGTTACTGTTGCCAAAAAGGATGATTAGTCAGATTAGAGTCAACCATTCATGGACTATCAAAATATAAGCAAACTACCTCAAGAGATGACATTAGGACATCAGGTGAAGCACAGAGCTCTCTCATATGCTCTCGTGGATGACACCTTATACTAGCGGTCCTTCAATCATATCTGGTTATGCTGTTTGGACAAACATGAAGCTTGTAGGATCATGACTGAGGTACACTCAGGTTTGTGTAGATCGCATCAATCTGATCTGAAGATGAAAACTAATATCAAAAGACTAGGATATTACTGGCCTTTGATAGTCATAGACTGCATGTACGTAACTAGAAGATGCCACCAATGTTAGGTACACGGTGTGATCCTACACCAACCGCCCAACATTTTACACCATACATTGGCCTCATGGACATTTGAGTTTTGGGGTACCAACATAGTGGGTCCGATCGATCCTCCTTCTTCAAAGGGTCACCGATTCATTCTAGCTGCCACCGATTACTTTTCCAAGTGGGCAGAGGCAATACCATTCAAAGAGGTCACAGCTTAGCATGTGCACCAATTTTTCAGGAACCATATGGTATATAGGTTCAGAATGCCTCGATGAATTATATCCGATAATGGTACTGCATTGAAGAGCACTAAAACCAATAGCTTTGTCTAGAGATACAACATAGATTAGAGATATTCTATTGAGAAAATGACTTAGCAGAAGCCTTTAACAAAACTCTCATCCAGATATTAAAGAAGACACTCAATGACAACAAGAGACAATGGCATGAGCAGTTAGTTGAAGCCTTGTGAGCTTACCACACCACATATAGAACTCCAACTCAATCTACCCCATTCTCCAAGGGTATGGGCGCTTCTACCATTAGAAGTCCAACTCCCATCATTAAGGATAGTGTGACTCACTATAGCACCCAAGAAGGGGGGGGGGGGGTGGTTGAGTTGGGCGATATTAAAAATTTTAAAACTTAAATATTAAATTTTAAGTTTTAGTAGAAAATTAATTTTTTGACTATATAATGACAAGATACAATTCTTAAGCAGCAAAAATAAAAGTATAGTAAAGTAAAGAGAGACAATAGGCACATAATTTTTATGTGGTTTGGCCAAACCCCAAAGTTGGCCTACGTCCACGCCTAGCCACCCCTGACTAGGAATCCACTAAATGCAAAAATAGCTTACAAATAGTACTCTCCTATAACAGGGTGAGTACAACCCCTACAATAATTTATACTCTCCTACAAAGGGGTGAGTACAACCCCAATATAAATTTTACAGCACAAAAAGAAAAATACAAAATAAAAAATTTTGATAAAATAAATCTCTCATAAATATACCAAGCTATCCAATTTAAAAATGATCTCACAACTTACAAATGATCACTTAAAAAATTTTGGCAAGATAAAATGCTCACTTAATATTGATAAGAAATAATAAAATAAATATCTTAAAGTGATTTTACTAAGATTTTTATGTTATTACAATTTGTAGACTAATATAAAAATTATTTTAAAATAAATTCACAATATTCTTTTGCACAATAAAATAAATTTCAGCAAGGAATAATTTATTTTATTTTAACTAAAAAGATTCTTTCAATTAAAACTAATGACCACAAAATACTTAAATAAAATGTGTATATGATAGATCTAAGTAGGCTAGTAAGCTTTTAATTAAAAATAGAGATCTAGCAAATATGAAAATAATTTTAGCATAATAATTTAATTTAAAATGCTTAAAATATACTTCTAAAATATATCTAAGAATAAATGATCTTTCAAAATGAGATTAATGAAGAAATATTTCAAGAAACCAAAAGAAATTTGTAGGAAGTTAAAATTTTCAACAAGTTGAAATAGATCCTACAAACTATCACAAGAGTTTCTCACAAAAAGATGATTGAGAAACTTTAATGTGAAAAACAATGTCCAAAGACTAATCCACCAAAAAGTATAAATTGGAAAGAATAAATAGATGGTGAAAATAGTTTGAACAACTAAAAAGGATTAAGATCAAGAAAACAAACTCATGTAATTTGAGAAAGCTTGCTTAGTTGAAGATGTTGAAGCTTCCAAACCAAGGATTTGATCTTGCAATATTTGGAGAACACTTTGAAGGAAAATCTAAGAAATTTTCTCTTAGATTTGCTGGAGGGATTTTGAATTTTGAATTAGGAATACTTTCATGAAGAGAATGAGGGCTATTTATAGGCAAGAAGGTCATTTTGAATTATTTCAAAAAAATATATTATTCTAACCTCATGCTATCATGTGATAATTTAATATTCAATAAAAATATAATTTATATTAAATAAATATTAAATTAAAGCAGCCAAAATTTGGCTATTCATATGGGCAAGTAAAAAATAATCAAGTATGGCTCTTAATATATTTAAAGCATGTAGCATTCATTATTAAAATCAGCTAATGTTTGAAAAGTCATAATAAATTCAATTTTAATCAAACGTGGGTCATGTGACCTATCAAATTAAAGGAAAAAATCCAAGGAATCCATTGGAGATGAAATCATATATAAATTCCTTGATTATAAAATGAGGCTAAAAATACAAAATTTCATATATTTTTGTTAATTTTGACATGTGACATTTAAATATTATGATATAATTTATATATAATATATAATATTATCATATAACCATCAAATTAAATTAAAATATTTAATTATATTAAGTAAATAAAATAATTACACTTAATAGTCATTATCATTTATTATTTTGGTAATTCAAATACTATGTATGAAATATATAATTGAATGTAAATTAGATTGAGATTTATATAAATTAACCTCATTAAAATAATATGTTTAGTTGTGAGCAAATTGATTCATGCCTTCTAAGATAGTTATAAATGCATATAATCTAAAGTATTGTATCATGAGCTTCACATTATCCATTTTGATCTATCTTTTATTCTTCTGCTCTTGCAATTTCCTCAAACATGTTGTGAGATGTATATGATATGTACTTAACAATTGATATATATGAAACACATAAAAAATTCATTAGAACATCCAAACATTCATTTATTATCATCAAAATTGATCGGATTGAACATAAGGCTCATTAAGCCAACAATCACCCCCTTTTTGATGATGATAAACTAATGTTGGGTATTGATTTTGATGAAGGTGCAAATTGACCTTTCATCATAGTTTTTTTAAAAAAATCTCTTCTGAAAAAAATTTATGCACAAGAGATGAATAATGTTGCTCCTAAATGTATGCATAAAATAGACTTAATACTAACCATTTTACTCTTCTCCCCTTTGACAACATCAAAAGTGAGAGAACAAGCTAAATTTTAAATATTAGGATCTAACATTCCAAGCATGCTTCTAAAAGTACAAAAATGTTCTTCTAGTAAGGGATTTGTAAAAATATCTGTAATTTGTAAATCGGTATTAATGAAATTAATATTAACACCACCTTTCAAAACATGATCCCTAATAAAATGATGTCTAATTTCTATATGCTTGGTTCGTGAGTGTTGGATAGGATTTTTGGTCAAACTAATAGCAATAGTATTGTCACACTAAACTAGAATGTGATCTTGCTTAATACCAAAATCTTCTAATTATTGCTTTAACCAAAGGACCTGAGTAACACAACACATATGTACTCACCTCGAGTGGATAAAGCTACATAATTTTGTTTCCTAGATGACTAAGACACAAGTGATGATCCTAAAAAATGACATGTGCCTAATGTACTTTTTCTATCTACTTTGCATCTCACAAAATCAACATCAAAATAAGCAACCAAATGACATGATAAAGAATTTTTAGGATACCATAAACCTAACCTAGTAGTCAAAATAAAAAGATACGCTTGACGCTATTAAATGAGATTCTTTCGTTAGCAAAAATAAGCACACAAACAAACAGTAAACATAATATCAGGCCTACTAGTAGCAAGGTATAAAAGTGAACCTACCATACTCCTATAAAGTTTTTGATCAATATATTTTCCTAATTCATCTAAATCCAATTTTATAGATGGGCTCATAAAAGTTTTACTAGATTTAAATCTTTTCATGTCAAACCTCTCAAGCAATTCATTTGTGTACTTGGTTTGACAGATGAATGTGCCATTTTATTATTGCTTCACTTGAAGACCTAAGAAAAATTAAGTTCTCCCATCATACTCATTTCAAACTCTTTAGACATCAAAGATGAGAACTCATGGCATAAAGATTCTTTTGTACTTCCAAATAATATATCATCTACATACACTTGTACCACAATCAAATCATCATCTATGCTCTTAAGGAATAAGGTGGTATCTATTCTACCCTTTCTAAATCCATGATCTATCAAAAAGATACTTAACCTATCATACCAAGCACGAGGAGCCTGTTTTAAACCATATAAGGCTTTCTTTAATTTACACACATGATTTGGACAATCAAGGCTCTCAAATCCAGGTGGTTGCTCTATAAATACATTTTGGTCAATAAATACATTCAAAAATACACTTTTGACATCCATTTGAAAAAGTTTAAAATTTCTAAAACAAGCATAAGCAAGGAGTAACCTGATAGCTTCTAGTCTTGCAACGGGTGCAAAAGATTCTTCAAAATCTATACCTTCAACTTGTGTGTACCCTTATGCAACTAACCTAGCTTTATTTCTAACAATACAACCTGAATCATCTAGCTTATTCTTAAAGACCCATTTTGTTCCAATGACATTTTGATCTTGGGGTCTTGGGACTAATTCCCAAACATCATTTTTTACAAATTGATTCAACTCCTCTTCCATAGCAAATGCTTCTTCTAAATTTTAGGTTCAACCTCAGATAAAAATTTTGAATGATCTACAACTTCTTTACTATGTCTTCTAGTCATAACTCCTTTTAAAGGATCTCCTATAATTAGTTCCTTTGGATGATTTTTATTATATTTCCATTCTTTAGGCAATGAATCATCCATATTATCTTCTAAACATATTTTCTTAAAATTATCAATCTCTTCATCAATCACTTCATTTCTAATGGAATCAATTAAATTTTCATCAAAAATAATATGTATTAATTCTTCTACAATCATTTTTCTCTTATTGAAAACTATATAAGCTCTACTAGAAAGAGAGTATCATAAGAAAAATACCATCATCTGATTTGCAATCAAACTTAACTAAATGCTCTTTTCCATTATTCAAAATAAAGAATTTACATCCAAATACATGAAAGTGTTCAATCTTAGGCTTCTTTCCAAAAAATAATTCATAGGGTGTCTTCTTCAAAATTGGTTTAAAATAAATCCTATTCATCATAACATGAAGTATTTATCGCTTAAAAAAATATTTTGGCAATTTATACTCATCAAGCATAGATTTTCAATTAATATTCAATTTTTTGTCTCTAATACTCCATTTTGTTGGGGAGTTCTAGGTGCAGAAAAATTATGTCTAATCTCATGTTCATCACAATAATCCTCAAATAATTTATTTTCAAATTCGCCACCATGATCAGTTTGAATCCTATTAATCAAAATGTCTTGTTCTCTTTGAATATATTTAGAAAACTTTCTAAACTCACCAAAAACATCATCCTTGTAAGTTACAAATGAAACCCAAGTATATCTAGAGAAATCATCAATAATCATAAAACCATAATTTTTTCCACCTAAGCTAGTGATGCTAATAGGACCAAATAAATCCATGTGCAATAATTCTAGAGGTCTAGAAGTAGAAATAATATTTTTACTTTTAAATGAGCTTCTAGAATGCTTACCATGAATACATGCATCACAAACATAGTTTGAATGAAAATTTAATTTAGGCAATCCAACTACTAAAGTTTAGCAATTTTATTAAGTGTGTGCATGTTAATATGACATAATCTCCTATGCCATAACCATATATCATAATGAGTGCTTTTAAAAAAGTAAAGTAAATTCAAATTCACATCATGAAAGCTATCTAAATCAATGACATAAATATTTTTATATCTTTGTCCTACTAACAAAACATTTTCATTATTTTTATAATGGATGCATGGAATACTACATTCAAACCTTTAACTTATGTTTAATAGAAAAACTTTATCTAAAGTGATAGAACCAATGCTAATGATCCCCTTTCTCTCTATATGTAACAAATCCTCCATCATTTGATTCTAAAGTTGTGAATTTATCTTTATCTCCCATCATATGTCTTGAACATCCACCAAGTACCATACACATACCTTCTTTGATTTTGCTTTGAAGGCATTCCTACAAAAGAAACTCACATGTTAACTTTTGGAACCCAAACATGTTTGGGTCCACATTCTTTAGAAGAAGCATGCATGTTTAGGTTGTACCTAAAATTTACATAAGATGATTTCTAAATATCTCAAAGCAAAGGTGTATATGACACATAATTATAAGGTATATGATGATGTGCAAATAATTATTAAATGAATTTTCTTGATGAAGATTTCAAATATAATTTCAAACATAATTGCTTTTAACAAGATATTCTCTCTTTCAAGTTTACATAAAAGCAAGGAACAATTTAATAAAGAAGTATTTTTACTTTTTAAATTATCACATTCATTTTTTAAATCACAAAAATGCATATCTAAATTTTTATGTTTTTTTCTAAGGTTTTGTATTTTATTTTTTATTTTTTATATTCAATAACTAAATCATTAAAAGCATCATCTAATTCATCATAAGGTATATCATTACATACCTCTTGAGAATCTAAGTCAGATTCTCCATTTTCCATAAGACATATGTTGACCTCTTCATGAATAAGCAATACTTGATTCATTTGAATCGGATTTCTTCTTCTTATGGTATCTTTTGATTCAAGCATGAACAATCACCTCTTATGTGTCTAGGCTATTTACAATGGTAGCAAATGAACCCTTCACCTGCAGGAAATTTTTTAGCTTGAAATTTATAGTTTTTAGAATTTTTATACCTTTGATTCTTCTTCCTTAGCAAGTTCCCAAGCCTTTTTGATAGCATGATCACCTCATCACTATCACCATTCGAGCTTGAGATGTTATGCTCATCAGTATCATCAACTTGTAATGCAATGGCTTTTCCTTTCTCCTTCTCCCTTTTAGTTATCCATCTTATCCCTTTGAGCAATAACTGTATGCTATCAAGAAGATCCAAAAGTCGATCAAGTGGATAAGTAGATAAATCCTTAGCTTCACTAATACTTTAGCTTCCCATTCTTTTGGAAGACATATAAGAATCTTATAGACTAAGCCTTGATTCCTATATATTTTTCCAAGAGAATGCAATGTGTTAATTATTTTCATGAATCTAGTATACATATAAAATAGATTGAAGGAGACATGAAATAACTCATATTCATGAACAAGTCTATTTATGTGAGCATCTTTAACTTCACTAGTTCCTTTATAAGTTATAATGAGGTTATCCCATATTTCTTTTGCTATACTTAACATAGAAAATTTCATGCAATCATCAGGTAATAAAGCACAATGTAAAGTATTACAAGCCCTAGCATTTAATTCATCAAGTTCTCTTTCTACAATTCATTCTCAAAAGGTTTTCTACTTTAATGCCATTTACTTCTACTTTGGGTGTATGATATTGATGTGTCAACATACCACATGCGCATCTTGACCTCTTAAAAATGTACTAATTCTAATTTTCCAATAATTAAATGGTACACTATCTAAAAGTGGAGGTCTATGAGTGGATTGTCCCTCTGGTAGTGAACCCTTTGGGAAACCTTGTTACATAGTGAAAAGATCTACTCTTGGATGTTAAGCCAATAAAAGAGCCTAGGATCTGATACTAATTGTGAGTCACTATAGCACCCAAGAGGGGGGTGTGAATAATTTTAAAACTTAAATCTTAAATTTTAAGTTTTAGTAGACAATTAATTTTTTGATTTTATAATGACAAGATACAATTCTTAATGCAGCAAAAATAAAAGTACATTAAAGTAAAGAGAGACAATATGCATAATTTTTTGGTAAAACCCCAAAATCGCCTACTACCCGGCTAGAATAACTAAATGCAAAATAGCTTATAAATAGTATTCTCCTATAACGTGAGTACAACCCCTATACAACCCCAATATAAAGACAAAAAAGAAAAATACAAAATAATAAATTTTGATAAAATAAATCATTCACAAATATACCAAGCTATCCAATTTAAAAATGATCTCACAACTTACAAATGATCACTTTTTGGCAAGATAAAATGCTCACTTAATATTGATAAAAATAATAAAATAAATATCTTAAAGTGATCTTACTAAGATGTTTATGTTATTACAATTTGTAGACTAATATAAAAATTATTTTAAAATAAATTCACAATAAATTTCAAGGAATAATTTATTTTATTTTAACCAAAAGATTCTTTCAATTAAAGCTAATGATCATAAAATACTTAAATAAAATGAGTATATGATTGATCTAAGTAGGCTAGTAAGCTTTTAATTAAGAAGAAAGATCTAGTAAATATGAAAATAATTTTAGCATAATAATTTAATTTAAAATTCTTAAAATATACTTCTAAAATAGATCTAAGAATAAATGATCTTTTAAAATGAGATTAATAAAGAAATATTTCAAGAAACCAAAAGAAATTTGTAAGTTAAAAATTTCAACAAGTTGAAATAGATCTTACAAACTATCAAGAGTTTTCACAAAAAAGATGATTGAGAAACTTTGATGTAAAGACTAATCCAAAAAGTATAAATTGGAAAGAATAAATAGATGTTGAAAATAGCATGAACAACTAAAAAGGATTAAGATCAAGAAAATAAACTCAAGTAATTTGAGAAAGCTTGCTTAGTTGAAGATGTTGAAGCTTCCAAACCAAGGATTTGATCTTGCATTATTTGGAGAACACTTGGAAGGAAAATCTAAGAAATTTTCTCTTAGATTTGCTGGAGGGATTTTGAATTTTGAATGGGAAATACTTTCATGAAGAGAATGATGGCTATTTATAGGCAAGAAAGTCATTTTGAATTATTTCAAAAAAAAATATATTATTTTAACCTCATTCTATCATGTGATAATTTAATATTCAATAAAAATATAATTTACATTAAATAAATATTAAATTAAAGTAGCCAAAATTTGGCTATTCACATGGGCAAGTAAAAAATAATCAAATATGACTCTTAATATATTCAAAGCATGTAGCATGCATTCATTATTAGCTAATGTTTGGATAGTCATAATAAATTCAATTTTAATCAAACGGGTCATGTAACCTATCAAATTAAAGGAAAAAAAAAAATCCAAGGAATCCATTGGAGATGAAATCATATATAAATTCCTTGATTATAAAATGACTTTGGCTAAAATACAAAATTTCATATATTTTTGTTAATTTTGACATGTGACATTTAAATATTATGATATAATTTATATATAATCATACATATGTTAGTTATCATATAACTATCAAATTAAATTAAAATATTTAATTACATTAAGTAAATAAATTAATTACACTTAATAATCATTATCATTTATTATTTTGATAATTCAAATGCTATGTATGAAATATATAATTGAATGTAAATTAGATTGATATTTATATAAATTAACCTCATTAAAATAATATGTTAAGTTGTGAGCAAATTGATTCATGCCAATGAATTTCTAAGATAGTTATAAATGCATATAACCTAAAATATTGTATCTTGAGCTTCACATTATTCATTTTGATCTATCTTTTATTCTTCTACTCTTGCAATTTCCTCAAACATATTGTGAGATGTATAGGATATGTTCTTAGCAATTGATATATTTGAAACACATAAAAACATTCATTAGAACATTGAAACATTCATTTGTTATCATCAAAATTGATCGGATTGAACATAAGGCTCATTAAGCCAACATATAGTTGTGGGTAGTAAAATCATAATGGAGCAGAACGCCAAGTTGCGATTAGAAGAGCTCAAAGGTTTGGAGGAGAGACGCCTCCAGGCATGCCTGAACCTCAAGTTGTACAAAGTCAAAATGATTCAAGCTCATAACAAGTTGGCCTGTCCTATAGCTTTTCAAGTAAGAGAGCTTATTTTAGTTCTAAGGAGACCAATTATTGCCCGTTGAAAGATGGGAAGTAAGTTTGAACCCACTTGGGAAGGCCCTTTTTCCATAAAGAAGGCCTACCAAGGAGGATTTATCAACTTATAAATTGTAAGGGAGAGCACCCTATGCTTCAAATCAATGCGCTCTACCTAAAGAAATATTATCCATAAATCTTGTTTCCAAATCAATCATCAATAAAATTTCTTTCATCTCAAATTCTATCTCTTTCGTGTTGAGGAATATCATTGCTTGAGAATCTGCCACGATATTTTTAGGGTAGGTGTAAGGAACCCAAGCGGTGTCCTATTCTTTAATGGCACAATACAAACACAAACTACACACCACCACCATATAAAATAAACACACATATCTTTTGTCTCGGGCTATTTTGACGTGGGAGAAAGCCCCCTGTGGCACTCACTCATTAGCTGCTCTAGGTCGGGCTGACATGCTACCTTACTAGTATGTCACCCGAGTGGTCCCTTGTTCAAGAATATGTAAGTCTGCTATGCTTTCTTTCTTGATTTGACTGCTACACACCAACGAGCACCTTGTTAGCATGGTAGGCCTTACTACGTGGTCGGTAAGCTACCCTCATGTTGGCTTCATTTAAGAGGATGTAAGTCTACTACGCCTTCTGCTTAAACTAGTCATCGTGAACTGACTTGGTCGAGAAGAGGACTAGGGAAAGTCCCCCAGTGGCTCCTTTCCTTCTGACTACTTTAAGTGGGTCCAGTCCATCTTTGTGACTTCCTACTTAGTAATTTCCCTTAGGTCGGGTTGATCTGTTGCGCCGTCAATGGGTCGCCCCAGCGGTTGATCCCTACCTTAGAAGATGTAAGTTTGTTATGCTTTCTTCTTAAGTATAACCGTTGCACACCGACGGGTAGCCCTACGTTGGATAGCACCTACCGAGCCGATGACAAACTATCCTAACAGTCAGTTCCACTTTAGGGAGATGTAAGTCTACACTCCTTCTCTCTAGACTGATTGTCGCACATCGATGGGCACCTTAGGTTGGTTGATTATCGCCATGCTGACGGTGACCCACCCGGTGGATACACCACTCTTGGTAGATATAAGACTGCTACGCTTTCTCCTTGAGTTGGCCACCGTATACTTATAGGCATTATTTTCTTTAGGATTCTAGATAAAGCCCCTAGCAGCAACTTCCTGCTGACCTCACTTTTGGAGTGAGCTCTCAACTTCTCCATCTTAAACATAAGACTCCTCTAGACATTAAGAGTTCCTTAGTTTTAAGACACTTCTACTAATTTGGTGAACACTTAAACTAACCCTAGAGACTTAGAAGGGTTTATCATAGGATTAAGCTATGCATTAGGGATTTAAAGAAACCATTTACCCTATAGCTCAAATCCAGCCCATGTACATGCCTTCAAACCAATCCAAATCAAATCTTAAATCAATTCTAACTCGATTAATTTTCTCAAATGTCAAATCAATTCTAACTCAATTGATTTTCTCAAATCTCAAATCAATTCCAACTCAATTGATTTTTCTCAAATCTCAAATCAATTTCAATTCAATTGACTTTAATCAAATCTCAAATCAATTCCAACTCAATTTATTTTCTCAAATCTCAAATCAATCCCAACTAAATTGAGTTTCTCAAATCCAAAATCAACTCCAAATTCAATTCCAATCCTAAATGCTTCAAATCCAAAATCAATTTGAAATCCAACTCTGTTTCTAGATGATTGAAACCCATGATCAATTCCAAATCCAAAACCTTCCTAAACCTTATGAATCACATCCAAATACTTATCCAAACCCGTCGAATCAACCCAAAGCCAAGTGATTTCCTTAAAAATCACTTATCCCACCATTTGTATTCACAACAATGAATGAAATTGGCATCCAAATCATCAAAATCAAATGAACATAAATCAAACCAAATCAAAACCCCTTTTTCAAACTTTTTGACCTACCTTAGCCAAATTCACAATCAAATCACTCCTTATTCACATGATTCTCTCATGGATTATTTCTATTCTCATTTATCTTTACAAATATAAATGAAATATATATTCAAATGGCCAAAATCAAATCAATATAAATTCAAAACTCAAAGCCAAACCCAATTTATATCCTTTAAGTCAATTTTTTGGATTTAGCTAAATTATTTTCAAATCAATCCAAAATCTTAGATTTTCTCTTTAAACAATCACTCCATCAATCACATGCCCAAATATAAACATAAACTACAATCACCAAGCCAAGCTCAAACTAACCCAAGTCAAAACCATGTTCATCCTTTTGATTTGAAATTGTCAAATGAACCAAAACCCATTTGACTCTAAACCACTTGAAATTGGATTTGTATTTCTATCATAAGTCCATATGTGAGTTCAACCAAACTAAATCAATCCATGATTCTTTAACAATTCAATATTACATTCATACCCTTCTGTGCTGTGAAAGGACAATCACTAGCAGATTTCTTAGCAGCACATCCACTTCCTGTTGATTCCCCGCTTTTGTGATGACCTCCTCAATGAACAAATCATGAACTCAAGGGACACTAGCATTCACTATTTGGAGATATATTTTGATGGTACAGCTTCTTTCAAAAAGGAGAAGAACCACGATCTACTCTTCCAGGAAAGGCAGGGGTAGGAATCTTCCTTTTAACTCTAGACCGTGATGTAATGAGATTCACATACTATTTCTACAATCCATGCACCAACAATGAAGCAGAGTATGAGGCTCTGATTATTGGTCTGGAGTTAGCTATTACAGTGTGTGTCAAAGGCATCAACATCTACAGGGATTCTAAGCTGGTCATCAACCAGATTGTTGGGTCTTATAAGGTTCTAAAACCTAAGATTCATCGCTACCATGTGTACACCATGAAGTTATTGGCCCGGAGGTCACCATCTACAAGATTACTCAAGGAGAGAATGCATCAGTAGATACTTTGGCTGAACTCTCCAAGGATTTGGCATGTCCGGAAGATGAGTCCATTCCAATAAGGGTCCAAAATAGACAAGTCTTATCCCTTATTGATGATGAACTCATCGAGAGATTCTCTCTTGAAGGGGAGATTGCCATTGCCAAAAGGATGAGGAGCTAGATTGGAGGCAACCATTCATAGATTACTTGAACACGGGCAAACTACCTTAAGATAAATCACAAGCCTGTCAGATAAAGTAGAGAGCTCTCTCTTATGCTCTTATGGATGTCACCTTGTACCGATGGTCTTTCGATTAAATGTGGTTACGCTATTTAGACAAACATGAATCCCATAAGATCATGACTGACGTACATTCAGATCTATGCAGAGTGCATCAATTTGGTCCGAAGATGAAGGCAAAGATCAAGAGACTACGATATTACTAGCCTTCGATGATTACATACTGCATGGATGTAACTAGGTGATGCCACCAATGTCAGGTACACGGTTGTTGACCTCATTTTTAGAATGAGCTCTCAACTTGTCCATCTTAGACATAGGACTCCTCTAGACGCTAAATAGTTCCTTAGTCTTAATACACTTCTAGTGATTAAGTGAACACTTAACCTAACCCTACAGACTTAGAAGAGTTAGCCATAAGAATAGATTATGCCTTAGGGATATTAGGAAAACATGCCTACCTTATAGCTTAAACCTGATCCTTGCTTCCCTCTTTCAAATCAACCCAAATCAAATATTAAATCAATTTCAACTCAATTGATTTTCTCAATTCCAAATAAAATCTCAAATCAATTCCAATTCAATTCAATTCCAACTTCAAATTCAAATCAATTCTAAATTCAAATCAATTCCAAATTTAAATCAATTCCAAATCCAAATAAATTCCAAATCCAAATCAATTCCAAATCAAATAATTGAACCCCATAATTGAATCCAAATCCCAAAATCTTTCTTAAAGCCCTTTGATTTGATCTCATGGACTTAACCTAAAATAAATCCAAATCACTCCAAACTCAAAAGATTTTCTCATAACCCATTTATAATCTCATTTATATTCACAAATATAAAGGAAATACAAATTCAAATAACCAAAATCAATTCAAAACTCTAATCCAAATCTAACCAAAATCCAACTTATACTCTTTCAAGTCAAAATCTTGAACTCCTTCAAACAAATCCAAATCAGTCCAAACTCAAAAGATTTTCTCATAAACCAATTATATTCTCATTTATATTCACAAATATAAATAAAATATAAATTCAAATAACCAAAATCAATTCAAAACCTAAATCCAAATCCAACCTTAAACCCAATCTACACCCTTTCAAACCAAATTCTTGAACTTGACCAAATCAAATGCAAATCAACTCAAAACATATGGGTTTCTTTGTGATTCAATCATTCCTTCAATCATGAATCCAAATAGAAACATAAACCATAATCACCAAACCAAAATCAAACTAACCCAAGTCAAACCCATGTTCACCCCTTTGACTTGGAATTGTTAAATGAACCCAAAACCCATTTGACTTGAAATCACTTGCAATTGGATTTATATTTTCATTATAAGTCTATATGAGTTCAACCAAACTTAAATCAAGCATTGATCAAGTCAACTAACCAATTTAGGCTCACTTGACCCAAAGTAACCTAAAGGACCTTTTTGAGCCAAATTCTAATCCAACCCAAATTGGATTGAACTAAGCCCACCTAAGCCTCACATTATGAGAAACAATCATCTTAGGATGATCAATCACTCAAATTAGGTCAATCCAAGTCAAACCTAGCCTTTGACCAAGTCAACACTTAGCCCAAATAAAACTAAAACTAGCCAAAATCCACCATATGCCAAATTGGTTGAAACCATTGATTTAAACCAATCCATAATCAATGATTGAACATGATCAAGCCATCAATTGAGCTAAACTTAGCTCAATTGGCCACTTGACCCAAGTTGACCCAACTTGACCTAAAGTCAAAATGAGTCAAATATTGATCTAAGCCAAATTGATTACAACCAATGGGTCAAATTCATTCCAAATCACTTGTTGAACTTGACCAAAACTTCAATTGGCCAACTAGACCTAACTTAGCCCAATTGATCATGAACCCAACTTGACCTAAAAGGTTAAATCAACTTGAAATCAAATCAAACCAAAATTTATTGAAACCAAAGGTTGCAATATATTTCAAATGATCAACCAAGCCTAAACCAACCCTAACTGGTTGTCAAATAGGTCAAATTTGTTAACCTGACCCATTTGACCTAAATGAACTCAAATGAACCAAAACTAAATCTAAACCAAATTGAACCAAACCAATGATATGCACAGGCTCCAATGATCATTTGAACTTGACCTAACCCATGGTTTGGCCCAATTTGACCAATTGGTCAACCTAACCCAACCTGACCTAAATAGGTCAAATTGAACCAATTAAAACCAAATGAACTCAAAATCACTTGAAATTTGACCCAACCCATTTTTAAATCATTTCAAATCTTCCTAAATCTAAATAAAGGCCAAATGACCATTTTACCTTTAGGTCAAAGGGTATCCTATGGCCAAATTCACTTGGAAGTTGGCTAATTCTTTCTCAAGGCCACTTGACATTCTCCTAGTGGTTCATTTAGACACCAAGGAGGGTGGTGCACATGACTTAATGGGTTTAGGTCAGCTATGACCCAACCCAAGGCAAAACTGACCCCTCTAATGCAAATTGGACACTTGGATCACCCCATACTCCCACTTAGCCCTTGGGAACTCCCTCTCCTCCACTCTTATACCTAAAATGAATCACATGGAGTGCCTAACAGCCTAAACTGATCAATTAATCCAAGAAATTAAGCTAAAATGGCAAAGCTAGTCTTGATCATTCGATCCAAGGAAGGGGAGATATATTCCCCCTTATTCCCACTTAAACTAGAGACATTGCATTCGATTAAGCTCTAAGAATCGAAGACAAGCTTCTCCAAGCCTTGGCAAGCAATCCCGAGCTTCCCCCATTTTCTCCTTCTCGATTTTCTTCGAAGCCGAAGTAGGGGAGATCCAAATCAACTCCCACTCTTTTAATTCTCCACTAAACCCAAATTAAACTTACAAGCACCATCAAGGGACCTAGTCGAGCTCACTTAAGTGATTTTCCAAGCCTCCAAGCCACGAGAAGCCTCACCTTGATCAAGCCTGATTTTCATTGAAGGGGAGCTTGTTCAACTAAGCCATCAACTTCAAATTGAAGCTTGATACCTTCAACAAAGCTTCCTCTCCACTAGATGAAGCTATCTCCTCCGTTGGAAGCGCCGGTGATAGCCTCCGGCGAGGTATTGCTCAAAATAGATCCTCCTTTAAAAAATTGCTTGATCCTTTATGAATGGAATTGTAATCCCATTATATATTGATCGTTGGATAGCTTGCTTATGCCTCCCTGAAGGTGTGGGGTGCGTTTGAACTCAATCCAAGCTTGGGTGACCTCAGATCAAGTGACGATTGACGGACGACATCCATCTTTCGCCGCTCGAGAGGAGATAGATCACACATTGTCCATTCTGCATGATTGGAATGAACGGTTGTGATTAGATCATGCGATTAGCCCCTCTGATTTAAGCCTAAATTGTGGCATTAATCACTACCGTTCGATCTTAGATCAAACGGCTTAAGGGAAAGCATGTTACGCTGCAACCTAACACGGTGCATGATGCGACAACTTAAATATTCAATCCCATCACGCCACATGGAAAGCGCACTGCGTCAATAGTCCAAGTGGCGTTGATGAGATTAGTTAGTTAATTAGGCTATTTTAATTATCCATTAATCATGGAAGCTTCATAAAATCATAATTAAATGTAAAAAATCCACAAAGTATAAATGAGGACTCATTTTAAAGGAATTTTAGAGGGGAATCCAATAAAATTATTTCTAATTGATTATAAATAGTGAATTTTCCTTAATTAGGGTTAAATTAAAAATCTAATCACCTTAATTACTCCCTAATTACTTCATTAATTAATTCTAAATTTCTCAGACATGTTTAGCAGGAGGACTTCTGCCTCCCTTAATTTTCTTGGAATTTATCAATGAGTTAATTAGGGAAATTAATTAATGAATCCCTAATCACCCCTTTAATATAATTAAGAGTAATTAAGCATATGAATAGTGATTTAATACTTTAAGTGAGCTAATTAAACATTATTTAAGGAGGATGTATATGGAATGGATTTGGGATATTTTCCCTAAGCTATTCCATAAAACCCCCTTTCTTTCTTAATCCAAACATAATTATGGATTAATCAATTAATGATCTACTTAATTAGTCTAATCAAACTTTTAAAACAAATCCCGAGTTAATCAATCTCTTATTAGGTAGATCCTTAATGGTTCAAAAGCCTAAGATAAGTTTGAGAAATTCATATCCAATTCACATGTGTGGGGAGGTTATGAAAGTACTCAATTAAACCCTTTAGCTTAATTAATCAATAATTGTGAGCTAATTGCATTAGGCCCCTTTATTTCTTAGGTGCATTGCTTATTTAAATTCCATGTGGTTATATATCATATGTTGGCTCATAATTACTTGAATAATTATGTTAAAGTAGTATAGGTAAGGGGTAATTAATGGATTAATTCATACCTTAACCTAACCAAAATATAAAATCAACTTAATTGTTAATAAATTAAACTAAATTGATTCACACATGTAGGAAATGGATTAGGACCAACAAATCCTTTTCATATTTCCTAAGTCAAATCAAATCCAAAAATAAAAATCTCTTTAAGAATTTTGATTCATTTTAAATAATCTCATTCTACATGATTATCCTCAGGAAGTGATTAGGGTGAATGAAGTCATATGCTTACATCACTTTATTTCTTTCCAACAACACTAAATCTTGATTTCTATATGAATTCATGCATTTATATCTTTTGAAAAATCAAATAAAGAAAATGTTTCCTTTATGTCAAATTGCATGTTTTGGCTAAAGATAAGAATATGAGTGGCTATTATCACTATTAAATCAAAAGAATTATTTTCAAAACCTATAAATCAAAGATTATGAATGAAGTGATGATATTTTTAAGTATTTATATGCTTGCATGTGATTATAGCATAGGATGTGTGTTATGTTATTTTCCTTCTCTTCTCTTAACATGGATTTGAGTAGGATTTGCAAAGTGTATAGTTCATTTGAAAATAGCACAACACTTGCTTAAATATATTATTATGCATTTCTATGTTATGACTTAAGAAGGATCTTCACATTTACACATGTAAATTATACAACTAAACTAAACATAATCTTTTGCATGATTCTTCATCCATTTTCTTTCATTTTGTACATTCACATGTATTTAAAAAAATTGGTATATTAGTTTGGATATCTCGGGGCTACGAGGTTTTAAGTAGCCCTAAGTAGGTCATTTATCTTACACCCCTGGTGTAGAAAATAATGGCACCGTACTCACTTATGTATTTTATACATATTAATGTGCATTTGATTGATGAATAAAAGAGTCGCTCTCTTCTACATAATAAAAAACATGCATTCATGGGATATTCAAAATTTCTAAATCATATTTCTTAGCATCCATCATCAAAGTGTGCTAAATTTGCATTGCATGTATAACTATTCTTAGGATCATTCATATGCATGTTATACATGGTGGAAAGAAAAAATGGTTGTGTGTTATGTGATAGTAATTCACCTTAACTAATCCTAAGATGCCTTCCTTATTGAATAGGTTTGTTTAGAACAAATCTAAACTTAGGATTAATTAAAACACATAATAAAACATTCACTAAAGAAAAATCTTTAGAAGTTATTTTCTACTTTAGAAATTACTTAGGGTAAAGATGAAAGAGAAGTTATTTTCTATTTTCTTCTCTTTACAATATTTAGTAACTAAGTGTAGGTTCGTCCAAACCAAATCAAATCATCAAATAAAACTGAGAAAGAAACTAAATCAATTAAACCAAAATCACCTTCTAAATTGAATCTCTCACACTTAGAAAATTCCAACCTTAAAATGTAGCTAAGACATGCCGCACAAGCCTTAAATGATACACACAATAGGTTAAGTCACCATTTCTAGCTCTATGTTAGGGCGATGTATGGTTTGATATTTGATTTTATTTTATAGTGTAAAAACATAAATGCTTTTGCTGTGTAGGTTGCTTATACCCCTAAGCATAATCCAAACTAGGATAGGTGGGCTTGGTTACCCATGTGTGGGGTGCTAAGTCCAACTTATTCATATAACTGCTTGGATTGTGTGGTATGTTAGCTAATCTCTATTTTATAGGTTTAGTTAGATTTGCCTTTCCCATTTTTACATAATTTTTGTAATTAAGATTGGAAATGATTGTTATGGGCAATTAGGATGCACATTAGTCATAAGACCAAGTCTTATGCGCCATGTGATGCCTTTGGAGCAACCATATTCCAACCAATCCAAAAAAAGATAGAAATGAAGAAAGGAAGAAATGAAGAAATGAAGAATGAAGACCCTCATAACATAAATTTTTTCTGAGTGATAATTATTCATTTATAATTTGGGTTATATAAAGGTAGAGCTTGGCTACCCATTTCTTTTTAGGTTTGTGTGGTGGAGCCCGACCACATCGACATCTTATTCTTTTGCGCTAATTTATAGATTAATTGATGTTTTATTTATGATTGCGCAATTAAGATTGCATGATTTTCCTAGTTTCTTCATTGATTGATGAATGGCTTGGAGGCAATTAGGCTCTCAGGGAAAAATATAATTTCTATCCAATTAATCAACTCTAAATTAAAAAATATTTGGGCACTGCTGAAATCCCTAGCGTTGATCCTCTACCTGGATGACTCCTTGGCACTTTGTTGGATCAAACCAATGATGAAGGGAAGGAGATCGCTCTCTACTACCTCAGCCATCATCTGATCCCTGCTGAAGCAAACTACCCGCCTATTGAGAAACATTGTCCAGCTTTAATCTTCGCATCTCAAAAGCTATGACACTACATGCTATCTCATAATGTATAATTGATTTCAAGAATTAATCCATTGTAGTACCTCATGACATGACTGACGTTATCCAGATGGTTGGCATGTTGCTCCATGATTCTCTTGCAGTTCGATATTACATTCATACCCCTCCGTACGGTGAAAGGACAGGCACTAGCAAATTTCTTAGTAACACACCCACTTCCTGCTAATTCCTCGCTTAGTGACAATCTCCCTGATGAAGAAATCATGAACTTAGGGGAGGTTAAGAATCTTCATTGGGAGATGTATTTTGATGGTGCGGCTTCCTTTCAAAAAGGTGAAGAATCATGATATACTCTTCCAGGAAAGGCAAGGGTAGGAATAGTTCTCTTAACTCCAAACCATAATGTGATGAGATTCTCATACTATCTCTCTAATCCATGCACCAACAACGAAGCTGAGTATGAGGCTTTGATTGTCGGTCTGGAGTTAGCTATTACAGTGTGTGTCAAAAGCATCAACGTATATGGAGATTCTCAGCTGGTCATCAACCAGATTATCGAGTCCTATAAGGTTTTAAAACCTAAGCTTCATCACTATTACGAGTACACCATGAAGTTGTTGGCCCAAATCCCTGAGGTCACTATCTACAAAGTTTCTTGAGGAGAGAACGCAGTAGCAGATGCTTTGGCCAAACTTGCTAAGGAATTGGCATCCAGAAGATGAGTTCATTCCAATAAGGGTCCAAAATAGACAAGTCTTATTCCTTATTGACGTTGAACTTGTCAAGAGACTTTCTCTTGAAGGAGAGGTTGTCGTTGTTGAAAAGCACGAGAAGCTGGATTGGAGGCAACCATTCATAGATTACTTAAACATTGGCAAACTACCTCAAGAGAAATCACAAGCCCATCAGATTAAATAAAGAGCCCTCTCTTATGTTCTCGTGGATGGCACCTTGTACCAACGGTCTTTCGATCAAATATGGTTACGCTATTTGGACAAACACGAAGCCCATAAGATCATATCAAGGTATATTCAGGTCTATGCGGAGCGCACCAATCCAGTCCGAAGATGAAAGAAAAGATCAAGAGACTAGGATACTACTGGCCTTCGATGATTACAGACTACATGAATGTAGCTAGGAGATGCCATCAGTGTCAGGTACACAGTGTGGTCCTACATCAACCACCCATCATTTTACATCCTACATTGGCCTCATGGCCATTTGAGTATTGGGGTACTGACATAGTGGGTCCTATTGATCCTTCTTCTTCCAAGGGTCATCGATTCATCCTAGATGCCATTGACTACTTTTCCAAGTGGGCAAAGGAAATCCCAATCAGAGAGATCACAACTCAACATATGCTCCAATTTTTCAGAAACCATATCGTATATAGGTTTGGGGTTCCTTGATGAATTATATTCGATAATGGTATTGCATTCAAGAGCACTAAAATCAATAGTTTTGCTAGAAGACACGATATAGATTGGAGATACTCCACCATTTACTATCTCAAGGAAAATGGCCTAGTAGAGGCATTCAACAAAACTCTCATCCAGATACTAAAGAAGACACTCGACGACAACAAGCGACAATGGCATGATCAGCTAGTTGAAGCCCTGTGGGCATACCGCACCACATACAAAACTCCAACTCAATCTACCCCTTTCTTCTTAGTGTATGGGTCTGAAGTTGTTTTACCATCAGAAGTTCAACTCTCATCACTAAGGATAGCAATGGTTAGTAAAATCACTACAGAGCATAATTCTAAGTTACGGTTAGAAGAGCTCAAAGGTTTGGAGGAGAGATGCCTACGGGCGTGCCAGAACCTCGAGTTATACAAAGCCAAAATGATTCAAGCTCACAACAAACTGGTCCGCCTAGAGCTTTTCAAGTAGGAGAGTTGTCTTAGTTATGTGGAGACCAATTATTGCCCGTCGAAAGATGGAAGGCAAGTTTGAACCCACTTAGGAAGACCCTTTTATCATAGAGAAGGCCTACCAAGGAGGATCTTATCAGTTTATTAATTATAATGGGGAACACCCAATGCTTCCAATTAATGGGCTCTATTTGAAGAAGTACTATCCATAAAATCATGTTTGAAAATAATTATCTTCAAAAATTCTGTTCCAATTCATCAAAATATTCTCTTCTTTCGAAGCATTATTTGCTGGTTCACGAATCTGCCACGACGTGTTTAGGATAGGTGTAAGAGAACCCAAGAGGCATCATTTTCCCTCAAACACAAATACAAACACAAACGTAAACACATATCTTTTATCTCAAGCTATTTTGATGTGAGAACAAGCCCCCTGTGGCATTCACTCTCATTACTCTCGGTATCTTGCCTTAGTATGTCACCCAAGTGGGCACTTGTCTGGTGGATGTGAGTCCCCGCACTTTAGTCTTGAATTGACCATTACAAATTGATGAGCGCCTTGTTGGTTTGGTAGACCCCACTACGTAGCCAGTAAACTATCTCATGTTGACTTTATTTAAGAAGATGTAAGCCTATTTGCTTTCTTCTTCAGCTAGCCATCATACACTAACTAGGTTGAGTATGTTTTGAGACTTAGGATAAGATCCCCAGTAGATCCTTTCCTCTTGACTACTTTTGAGTTGATATAAGCCTCTGACATTCACTCGATCATCTTAGTGCACCTAACAAACCTCATAGACTATCATCACATATTCTGTAAGGATGTGAGTCCCCGATGCTTTCTTCCTAGGCTGATTGTCACAAACCAATGATCACCTTAGGTTGGTTGATGTTCGCTATGCTGACATTGACTCACCCGATGGATACACCACTCTTGACCGATGTGTGTCCCCGTGCTTTCTTCTTGAGAGGCCATCGAATACCCATAGACATTAACTTCACCAGGGTTTTGGATAAAGCCCTTAGCGGATACACAGATTCTCCCTTGGTTTAGTAAATCTGAGATAGGTCCAGGTTGATATATAAACTATTTCTCAGTATGATCTATCACAAACCAACATGGTCCGTGATAAACAAAATAAATAAACAAGCAAATTTATTCTCTTGTGGAGTAGGAATTCAAGGCCCTAGTGGCCCCTTTCCCAAGCAGGCATCCTATCTTTAGGGTTGTGCAGCAGAACTCCCTATAGGAATTTCTTGATTACTCTTGAGTAGAGATAAGTCCCCGGGTCAGCACTCTCTTAGTAGTCTCCCTTAGGACAGATTCAATCTATTTGCCAAAAATAGGTTACCCCGGTGATCATTTCACTTTAGAAGATATAAGCCTACTATGCATTCTTTCTAGCATGACTGTAGCAAACTGACAGTCAGCCCTAGGTCGGGTTGACATATTACCTTGCTAATGTGTCGTCCTAGTGATCTTTTGTTCAAGAAAGATGTGAGTCCCCATGCTTTCTTCCCTAAATTAGCTACTGCAAATCGAAAGGCACCTATTTGGTTGGATAGTTCTCCCCTCAGCCGATAAACTACTCCCTTTGGATTGGTAAATCTAAAGTTAGGTCAAGGCCAACACGGCCCCTACTTAGTGCAGTCCATCCCAAACCAATGGGAACCATCAAATATAATTAAAAAATAAAATTAACTTTGACTATCTTTGAGCTTATTTAAGTCCCCCAGTGGCATTCACTAAGTAGTCAGCCTTAGGTTGGGTTCGATTTGTTGCATCGCCAACTGATCACTCTAGTGACTGATCCTTACTTTGGAAGATGAAATTATGCTAGGCTTTCTTCCTAGTACAACTACTGCATACTGAAAGGCAATCCCTTTGATTGGATAGTCCTACTATATGGCTAGTTGCTTACCCCTTTGGATTGGTAAACCTGAGATAGGTTTAGGCTGATATATGCTCCTTCTCAGTATGGTCCATCGTAAACCGATAGGGTCCACCTCAAAAATTTAAAACTTAAAATCTGAAACAAATCCAACCCTCCTCCCTAGTGGAGTCAAATTAAATAAATAAAACAAAAATGACCAACCTCCCTAGTGGAGTCAAATTAAACAATCAAATTAATTAGCTTCTCCTCAGTGAGATGAAAATCTTCCTGATTTTCTTTATGGAATCAGTTCAATCCAACCTGAACTTGCTCCCCTAATGGAGGGTTCACATTTTCTATCCCCAGTGGATTCTAAATTCTAATTCCCCAGTAGGGCATCAAATTATAAATCAACAAATCAAATCAAATTTTCCCCCAGAGAGACGTAAATTAAATCAAACCTATTATCCCCAGTGGATAACTTGAACCTTTTCCCCTAGCGGAAGGATCATATGATCAATCCCTCGTCGGTCCCTCCTTCACTCTCTTATGTCTTTGACATAAGTGGAATTGTATTTCACTAAGCTCTTGATTCCCTCACCGGGTTTAGAGATCATTTTGTTTGCTTTCATGTTGAACATTGTTGATCATCCATGTCAACACCAATACTGGTATGCCTTGTCAATCCTATTGTTTTGACGACTTTTAGAGTGAGCTCTCAACTTCTCCATCTTAGACATATGACTCTTCTAGACACTAAAGAGTTTCTTAGTCTTAAGACACTTCTAGTGATTAGGTGAAGACTTAACCTAACCCTAGAGACTTAGAAGAGTTACTCAAAGGAATAGGTTATGCCTTAGGGGTATTAGGAAAACTTGTCTACCTTATAGCTTAAACTTAATCCTTGCCTCCCTCCTTCAAATCAACCCAAATCAAATCTTAAATCAATTTCAACTCAATTGATTTTCTCAATTCCAAATCAAATCTTAAATCAATTCCAACTCAATTCAATTCCAACTTCAACTTCAAATCAATTCCAAATCCAAATCAATTCCAAATCAAATAATTAAAACCCATAATTGAATTCAAATCCCAAAATCTTTCCTGAAGCCCTTTGATTTGATCTCATGGACTTAGCCTAAAACAAATCCAAATCACTCCAAACTCAAAAGATTCTCTCATAACCCATTTATACTCTCATTTATATTCACAAATATAAATGAAATATAAATTCAAATAACCAAAATCAATTCAAAACCTAAATCCAAGTCCAACCTTAAACCTAATCTACACCAATCCATAATCAATGATTAAACATGATCAAGCCATCAATTGATCTAAACCTAGCCCAATTGGCCACTTGACCAAAGTTGACCCAACTTGAAATAAAAAGTCAAAATGGGTCAAATCTTGATCTATGCAAAATTGATTACAACCAATGGGTCAAATTCATTCCAAATCACTTGTTGAACTTGACCAAAGCTTCAATTGGCCAACTAGTCCCAACCTAGCCCAACTCAACTTGACCTAAAAGGTCAAATCAACTTGAAATCAAACAAAACCAAAATTGATTGAAGCCAAAGCTTTCAATACCTTTCAAATGTTCAACCAATCCTAAACCAACACATGAACTAACCCAATTAGGTAAAATAGGTCAAATTGGTCAACTTGACCCATTTGACCTAAATGAACCAAATGAACCAAAACTAAATCTAAACCAAATTGAACCAAACCAATGATATCCATAGGCTCCAAATGATCATTTGAACTTGACCTAATCCATGGTTTGACCTAATTTAACCAATTGGTCAACCTAACCCAAATTGACCCAACTTGACCCAAATAGGTCGAGTTGAACCAATTCAAATCAAATGAACTCCAAATCACTTGAAATTTGGCCCAACCCATTTTTGAATCACTTCAAATCTGCCTAAATTAAAATCAAGGCCAAATGAGCATTTTACCCTTAGGTCAAAGGGTATCTTATGGCCAAATTCACTTAGAATTTGGCCAATTCTTTCTCAAGACCACTTGGCATCCCCCTAGTGGTCTATTTGGACACCAAGGAGGGTGGTGCACAAACCCAATGGGTTTGGGTCAGCCATGACCCAACCCAAAGCCAAACTAGCCCCTCGAATGCAAATTGGACACTTGGATCACATGGGAACTCCCTCTCCTCCACTCCTCTACCTAAAATGAATCACATAAAGTGCCTAACATCCTAAACCGATCAATCAATCCAAGCAATTAAGCTAAAATGGCAAAGCTAGTATCGATCATCTAATCCAAGGAGGGGGAGATATGCTCCTCCTCATTCCCACTCAAACTAGAGACATTGCATTCGATTGAGCTCTAAGAATCAAAGGCAATCTTCTCCAAGCCTTGGCAAGTATTCCCGAGCTTGCCCCATTTTATCCTTCTCAGTTTTCTTCAAAGTTGAAGTAGGGGAAATCCAAATCAACTCCAACTCAGCCAATTCTCCAATAAATCAAAATTAAACTTACAAGCACCATCAAGGGACTTAGCTGAGCTCAATCAAGTGATTTCCAAAGCCTCCAAGCTAAGAGAAGCCTCATCTTGATCAAGCCCAATTGCCATTGAAAGGGAGCTTGGTAAATCAAGCCATCCACTTCAATTTGAAGCTTGATACCTTCAACAGAGCTTCTTCTCCACTAGATGTAGCTACCTCCTCCATTGGAAGCATCGGTGATAGCCTCCAACGAGGTATTGCTCAAAACCGATCCTCCCTTAAAAATTGCTTGGTACTTTGTGAAGGGAATTGTAATCCCATTAGATCTTGACTGTTGGATAGCTTGCTTCTGCCTCCTCAAAGGTGTGGGGTGCGTTTGAACTCCATCCGAGCTCAGGTGAGCTCAGATCGAGCGATGATCGATGGACGACATCCATCTCTCGCTGCTCGATAGGAGATAGATCACACACCATCCATTCCACGTGATTGAAACAGACGGCTGTGATTAGATCATGTGATTAGCCCCTTTGAATTAAGCTAAACTATAGGATTAATCACGGTCATCCGATCTTAGATCGAATATCCCAGGGGAAAGCGTGTTGCGCCGCCAGCTGACATGGTGCGTGACATGATAACTTAAATAACCAATCCCATCGTGTCACATGGAAAGCGTGCCACATCAACAATCAATGTGGTGCCAACGAGATTAGTTAGTTAATTAGGATATTTTAATTATCCATTAATCACAAAAAATTCATAAAATCATAAGTAAATGTTGAAAAATCCAAAAAATATAAATGAGGGCTAATTTTAAAGGTATTTTAGTGGGAAATCCAATAAAATTATTTCTAATTGATTTTAAATAGTCAATTTTACTAAATTAGGGTTTAATTAAAAATCTAATCACCTTAATTACTCTTTGATTACTTCATTAATTAATTTCAAATTTCTCAGACATGTTTAGGAGGAGGACTTCTGCCTCCCTTAATTTTCTTAGAATTTATCAACGAGTTAATTAGGGAAATTAATTAATGAACTCCTAATCACTCCTTAATGTAATTAAGAGTAATTAAGCATATGAATAGTGATTTAATCCCTTAAGTGAGATAATTAAACATTGTTTAAGTAAGGAGGAGGTTCATGGAATGCATTTTAGATATTTTCCCTAAGTTATTCCCTAAAACCCCCTTTATTCCTTAATCCAAACATAATTAAGGATTAATCCATTAATGATCTACTTAATTAATCTAATCAAACTTTCAAAACCAATCTAGAGTTAATCAATCTCTTGTTGGGTAGATCCTTAGGTGTTCAAAAGCCCAAGGTAAGTTTGAGAAAATCATATCCAATTCACATGTGTGGGGAGGTTATGAAAGTACTCAATTAAACCCTTTAGCTTAATTAATCAATAATTATGAGCCAATTGCATTAAGCCTCTTTATTTCTTAGGTGCATTGCTGATTTAAATTCCCTGTGGTTACATATCATATGTTGGCTCATAATTACTTGAATAATTATGTTAAAGTGGTATAGGTAAGGGGAAATTAATGGATGAATTCATACCTTAACCTAACAAAAACATAAAATCAACTTAATTGTTAATAAATTAAACTAAATTGATTCCCACATGTGAGAAATGGATTAGGACCAGCAAACCCTTTTCATATTTCCTAAGTCTAACCTAATCCAAAAATAAAAATCTCTTTAAGAATTTTGATTCATTTTAAATAATCCCATTCTACATGATTATCCATAGGAAGTGATTAGGGTGAATGAAGCCATATGCTTACATCACTTTATTTCTTTCTAAGCATGCTAAATATTGTTTGCCATATGAAGTCATGCATTCATATCTTTTGAAAATTCAAATAAAGAAAATGTTTCCTTTATGCCAAATTGCATGTTTTGGCAAAAATATGATTATGAGTAGATATTATCACTATTAAATCAAAAGAATTATTTTCAAAACCTATAAATCAAAGATTATGAATAATGTGATGCTATTTATAAGTATTTATATGCTTGCATGTGATTATAGCATAGGATGTGTTTTATGTTATTTTCCTTCTCTTCTCTTAACATAGATTTGAGTCGGATTTGCAAAGTGTATAGTTCATTTGAAAAGAACACAACACTTGCTTAAATAGATTCATATGCATTTCTATGTTACGACTTAAGAAGGATCTTCACATTTACACATGTACATTGCATAACTAAATTAAACATAATCTTTTGCATGATCTTTCATCCATTTTCTTTCTTTTTGTAAATTCACATGTATTTAAGAAAAGTAGTATATTAGTCTGTACATCCCAGGGTTGTGATGCTTTAAGTAGCCTTAAGTAGATCTTATAGTTTATGCCCCTGGTGTAGAAAATAATGGCACGTACTCACTTGTGTCTTTTATAGATATGAATGTGCATTTGATTGATGAATAAAAGAGTCCCTCTTTTATACAAAATAAAAACATGCATTCATGGGATATTCAAAATTTCCAAATCATATCTCTTAGTATCCATCATCAAAGTGTGTTAAAATTTTCATTGCATGTATAACTATTCTTAGGATCATTCATATGCATGGTATACATGGTGGAAAGAAATAAATGGTTGAGTGTTATGTGATAGTAACTCACCTTAACTAATCCTAAGATGCCTTCCTTACTAAATAGGTTTATTTAGAGCGAATCTAATCTTATGGTTAATTAAAATACATAATAAAATATTCACTAAAGAAAAATCAATAATGACTCTATCGTAGAAATTACTTAGGGTAAGGATGAAAGAGAAGTTCTCTTCTGTTTTCTTCTCTTTACAACATTTAGTAATTAAGTGTAGGTTCATCCAAACCAAATCAAATCATCAAATAAAATTGACAAAGAAACTAAATCATTTAAACCAAAACCACCTTCTGAATTGAATCTCTCACACTTAGAAAATTTCAACCTTAAAACCTAGCTAAGACATACCACATTAGCCTTAAATGGCATACACATTAGGCTAAGTCACCATTCTAGCTCTATCTTAGGGAAATGTATGGTTTGATGCCTGATTTTATTTTGTGGTGTAATATTTATAGACTGGATGTTAGGGTGCATCTGTGTAGACTGGATGGTAGGGCGATCTTAGCCTAATCATGTCTTCTACAGGGGATTGTGCTTAAGGGGCGCTGTAATAAAAACATAAATGCTTTTGTTGTGCAGGTTGCTTACACCCCTAAGCATAATCCAAACTAGGATAGGTGGGCTTGGTTACCCTTGTGTGGGGTGCTAAGTACAACTTATTCATATAATTGCTTGGGTTGTGTGGTATGTTAGCTAATCTCTATATTGCAGGTTTAGTTAGATTTACCTTTCCCATTTTGATGTAATTTTTGCAATTAAGATTAGGAATGAATGTTTTGTGGGATTAGAATGCACATTGGTCATAAGACCAAGTCTTATGCATCATATGATGTCTTTGGAGCAACCATATTCCAACTAAGCCAAAAAAAGGAGAGAAATAAAGAAATGAAGAATGAAGACCCCCATAACATAAATTTCATCTGAGTTGTAATTATTCATTTGTAATCCGGGTTGTATAAGGGTGGAGCTTGGCTACCCATTTATTTTCAAGTTTGTGCGTGAGCGATCACACATGCCTCTTATTCTTTATAAATTGATTTGATGTTTTGTTTTACATGACTAATTGATTGATGAATGGTCTGGATGCAATTAGGCTCTTAGGAAAAAAAATAAAATTTCTATCCAATTAATCAACTCAAAATTAAAATTAAATACCTCATAACCTCACCTAAAGCTTAGGATATAAATCAAGATAATAAAAGATTTAACAACGCCTTAGTTGGATGTTGTATATCTCACATCATGCATAAAGACACATTGCTTCACTCTTGCTAATGGAGGGCTTCCACCTTTGCTAAAGAAAATGGCTTGACCTTTGTGAGACATGGTGAAAACACACCTCCTACTTTCTGATTTTGGCCCATAACCAATTTTCTCATGTATTAGGCATATGAAATCCTATAGCATGTGTCAAATAATGATGTCCAAAAATTAAAATAAAGCTTAACAAAATTTGCATTTCATTAGGTCATTATTCATGCCCTTCATGATCTAGTCTCTTAGGGAGTGTGTTTAAAGACTTAGTCTTCTTCCTACGTAAACAACAGCTTAGCCTTCTTGCAAAGCATAAGATTTGCCTACATGTATTTAAAATCATAAGAGGAGTTAGTTGGCGGCCACACCCAGGCGGTTGTAAGTCCAACAGTCGGGTGGTTTATTCTCTCTTGTGGAGATAAACCATATACCCATTTTTGCCTTAGATTTAGGTCATGCTCTGGCCCTCGCTAAAGCTCGCTAGATTTAGGATATGAGATTGTTGTTTACCTTTGCAGGCTACAAGCATAAATCCTCACCTCTTAGGCATTTTCATAATCTTGTGTTAATGGATCATAAGCTCTAACAATCTAATAAAATTTCAACTCAAACACATAATTCTCCTCAATTTCAAAAATATAAAGCTCAACCAAAGGATAGTTAGGGTGCTCACTAGGCTTCCTAGCATTATGTGCATCCTCTACTTATCTCCCTTTGGTTCAAAAAATAACTCTTTCCTTTTGCTCAAATCCCACTTGATTTTCTAAAAATAACTAATTGATTGATAGTCATATCTTTGAAATCATTGGAGACAACAATTGTTTACCTTAATCGAGAGTATTCCTAAGGAATCTCATGCCTTAGGATGTAATTAGCTATTGGGCTTGCCTCCATAAGGAACTTAACGAACCCGATTTAAAATAAACCTAACTTTACTTATCCATGTAAACTAGGGGAAAGCTCTCGGGTACATTGGAAGACCCATTATCCTTTTGAGTCCTTATTAGGTGATTAGGTCCATTGTAGGATGGTGACTTCTATCCCTCTAGATAGTACATCATTCCTCAATGTCACACCTGATCACCCTAATAAGTATATCTACAGATCTACGTGGTGTCCCAGTTTTTCAAAAGAATGAATACACCATAAACAATGGTGTAATCTTGCACCAATCACCCAACATTCTACACCCTACATTTGCCTCATGGTTATTCGAGTGTTGGGGTACTAACATAGTGGGTCTGATTGATCCTCCTTCTTCTAAGGGTCATCGGTTCATCCTAGCTGCCACTAACTACTTTTTTAAGTGGGTGGAGGCAATCCCACTTAGAGAGGTCATAGATTAGCATGTGCTCCAGTTATTTAGGAATCATATCATATATAGGTTCTAGGTGCCTCAACGAATTATATCTGATAATGGTACTGCATTCTTAAGCACCAAAATCAACAGCTTTTCCCAGAGACACAATATAGATTGGAGATACTCCACTATCTACTATCCTAGGGTGAATGGCCTAACAGAAGCATTCAATAAAACTCTTATCCAGATACTAAAGAAGATACTTGATTACAACAAGCAATAATGGCATGAGCAGCTAGTTGAATCCTTATAGGCACACCACACCACATATAGAACTCCAACCCAATCTACCACGTTCTCTTTAGAGTATGGGTCTAAAGTCATTCTACCATTAGAAGTTTAGCTCCCATCACTAAGGATAGTAATGAGTAGTAAAATCACTACAGAGCAGAATGCCAGGTTGCAGTTAGAAGAGCTCGAAGGTTTGGAGGAGAGACGTCTACGGGCATGCCAGAACCTCGAGTGTACAAACCCAAGATGACTCAAGCTCATAACAAGCTGGCCCACCCTAGAGCTTTTCAAGTAGGAAAGCCTATTTTAGTTTTAAGGAGACCAGTTGTTGCCTATCAAAAGATGGGATGTAAGTTTGAACCCACTTGGGAAGGCCTTTTTATCATAGAAAATATGTACTGAGGAAGATCTTATCAACTTATTAATTGTAAAGAGGAACAAACGATGCTTCCAATCAATGGGCTCTTTTTGAAAAAAATATTATCCATAAATTTATGTTTGAAAATAATTATCTTCAAAAATTTCATTCCATTTCAATAATTATCTTCAAATCTTTCCAATTTACCAAGTGGAGTCAATTCAATCTGACCTGAACTTGCTCCCCTAGTGGAAGGTTCACACTTTTATTCCCAATTGATTCCAAATTCTAATCCCTAGAAGATTTTACAACCTCTTATCCCCAGTGGATAACTTGAACCTTTTCCCTTAGTTGAAGGCTCATATACTCAATCCCTAGTGGATTCCTCCTTCGCTCTCTTATGCCTTTAACATAAGTAGAGTTACATTGCACTAAGATCTTGTCTCCTTCTACACCTAGGATTTAGGAGTAGATTTTTTTTGTTAGTGCTTGAGATCATTCAAACATTATTGATCATCTCGATCAACACCAATCCGTGTGTTATGCCTTGTCAGTCACACCACACCTATTGGGTGTCCTATGTTGACCTCACTTTTAGAGTGAGCTCTCAACTTCTCCATCTTAGAATATAGGACTCCTCTAGATAATAAGAGTTCCTTAGTCTTAAAACACTTCTAGTGATTAGTTGAACACTTAACCTAACCCTAAAGTCTTAGAAGTTTATCATAGGATTAGGCTATGCATTAGGGATTTAAAGCAACCACTTACCTTATAGCTCAAATCTAGCCCATGTACACTCCTTCAAATTAATCCAAATCAAATATCAAATCAATTCCAACTTAATTGATTTTCTCAAATCTCAAATGAATTCCAACTCAATTGATTTTCTCAAACCGCAAATCAATTCTGACTCAATTGATTTTAATCAAATCTCAAATCAATTCCGACTCAATTAATTTTCTCAAATCTCAAATCAATCCCAACTCAATTGAGTTTCTCAAATCCAAAATAAACTCCTAATTCAATTCCAATCCCAAATGATTCAAATCCAAAATCAATTCCAAATCTAACTCCAATTCTATATGATTAACACTCATGATCAATTCCAATTCCAAAACCTTCCTAAGCCTTATGAATCACATCCATATGCTTAGCCAAACCCTTCGAACCAACCTAAAGCCAAGTGATTTCTTTATAAATCACTTATTCCACCATTTGTATTCACAACTATGAATGAAATTGGCATCCAAATCATCCAAATCATCCAAATCAAATGAACATAAATTCAACCAAATCAAAACCCCTTTTTCAAACTTTTTGACTGACCTTAGCTAAATTCACAATCAAATCACTCCTAATTCACATGATTCTCTCATGGATCATTTATATTTTTATTTATCTTCACAAATATAAATAAAATATAAATTTAAATGGCCAAAATCAAATCAATATAAATTAAAAACTCAAATCCAAACTCAATTTATATCATTTAAGCCAATTTTTTGGATTTAGCCAAATCATTCTCGAATCAATCCAAACCCTTGGAATCTCTCTTCAAACAATCACTCCATCAATCACATCCCCGAATATAAACATAAACTACAACCACCAAGCCAAGATCAAACTAACCCAAGTCAAACCCATGCTCATCCTTTTGACTTGAAATTGTCCAATGAACCAAAACCCATTTGACTCCAAACCACTTGCAATTGGATTTATATTTCCATCAGAAGTCCATATGTGAGTTCAACCAAACTTGAATCAAGCCATGATCAAGTTAATTGACCCATTTAGGCTCACTTGACCCAAAGTGACCTAAAGGACCTTTTTGAGCCAAGTTCTAATCCAATCTAAATTGGATTGAACTAAGCCTGTCTAAACCTCCATCTTGATCAACAATCATCATGGAGCGATCAATCACCTTGAGTTGGGTCAAACCAAGTCAAACCTAGCCTTAGACCAAGTCAACATTTAGCCCAAATGAAACCCAAACTAGCCAAAATCCATAATATTCCAAATTGATTGAAACCATTAACCCAAACTCATTCATAATCAATGATTGAACATGACCAAGCCATCAATTGAGCCAAACCAACCTAATTGACCACTTGACCTAAGTTGACCCAAATTGGCCTAAAAAGTCAAAATGAGTCAAATCATGATTTAATCCAAATTAATTGTAATCAATGGCTCAAGTTCATTTCAAATCACTTATTGAACTTGACCAAAACTTCAATTGACCAATTAGACCTGACCTAGCCCAATTGACCATGAACCCAACTTGATCCAAAAGCTCAAATCAATTTGTAATCAAGCCAAATCAGAATTGATTGAAACCAAAGCTTACAACACATTTCAAATGATCAACCAAGCCTAAACCAACCCATGACCTAACCCAATTGGGTCAAATAAGTCAAATTGGTCAATTTGACCACTTGACCCAAATGATCCTAAATGAACCAAAACCAAATCTAAACTAAATTAAACCAAGCCAATGACACCCATAGGCTCCAAATAATAATTTGAACTTGACCTAACCCATGGTTTGACCCAATTTGACTAATTGGTCAACTTAACCCAATTTGACCCAACGTGACCCATATGGGTCAAATTGAGCCAAATCAAATCATAAAAACTTCAAATCACTTGAAATTTTGCCCCAACCCATTTTTAAATCATTATAAATCTTCCCAAATCAAACTCATAGCCAAATGACCACTTTGCCTTTAGGTCAAAGGGTATCCCATGACCAAATTCACATAGAATTTGACCATTTCTTCCTCAAGGCCACTTAGCACCCATCTATTAGGCCACATGGGCACCAAGGAGGGTGATGAACATGACCCAATGAGCTTGGGTCAACCATGACCCAAGGGAAGACCAAACTGACCTCCCCAATCACCCTTAAACACTTGGCTCACCAAATTCACTTACCAATCACATGGGCAGCCACTCTCCCTCACTCCACCCAAAATGACCCATGTGGGATGTTTTCCAACTCAAATCGATCAACCAATCCAAGCCATTAAGCCAAATTACCATCACGTCCATCAAGGATATACCCCCATTCTCACTCAAATGAGAAGGCATTCATTCCTCAGAGCTGTAGGAGTCGAAGCCAAGCATCTCAGATCTTTCCCTCCCCAATCCCAAGCTTCCTTGCTTCCCATTCCTTGGTATTACTCAAAATTAGAACAGGGGAGATCAATCCCAAGCACAACTCACTCAATCATTAACCAAAGAGAAATTAATCTTGCACACACCATCCCTGGACCAAGGAGAGTCGAATCAAACCATTTCCCAAGACTCTGAGCAATGGGAAGTGCAACTTCAATCAAGATAGATTGCCATTGAAGAGGAGCTTGGTCGACTGAGCAAACCACTTCAAATCAAGATCAGATTTCTTCAACAGGGCTTTATCTTTACTAGACGAAGCTACCTCCTCCGTTGGAAGCACCAGTGATAGCCTCCGATGAGGTAATTATTCAAAACTGTAGCTATAGGAAATTTTCAATTGGTCCTTTTCGAATGGAATTGTCATCCCATGCAATTTTGACCGTTGGATATGCATCCCTTTCCTTCCAAAGGTGTGGGATCTTTTGATCCCAATTTGAGCTTGGGTGAGCTCAGATTGAATGAGGAAAGATGAATAGTGTTCATCTCTCATCGCTTGCGAAGGAGAAGGATCATACACTGTCTACTCTGCATGATTAGAATGGACGATCCTGATCAAATCACACTTTAGATCCCTCTGATTTCCTCCTAAATCGTTGGATTGATCTCGACTGTTCGATCTTAGATTGGATGGCCCACAGAGAAAATGCGTCCACCGCCAGCTGACTCAGCCGATGGATGTGATAACTTAAATAACCAATCCCATCACACCTCATGGAAAGCACACCGCTTCAGCTGCCACGTGGTCCGATGGAATTAGGGGTTTAATTATGCTTAACTAATCTAATTTTAATGGTGGAACTTCCAAAATTTATAACTAATTGTAGAAAAATCCAAAAAATACAAATAAATACTCATTTTAAAGGTAATTCAAAGGATATTAATAGAAAATTAAAATAAATTAATTTTGAATAGTGATTTTGACTCAATTTGGGTTTTATTAGAAATATAATTAAGCTAATTACTCTCTAATTACTCAAGCAATTAATTCTAAACTTTTTAAAAGTGATTAGTAGGATGACCTCTACCTCTTTTGATTTTTTTAGAATTTATTGCTTGATTAATTAGGAGAATTACTTGTTTCATTCTTAATCCCTCTCTTAATTAATTAAATGATTAATTAATAGGTTAAATAGTAATGAATCCATTAATTAAATTGGCTAATTATTATGAAATCGTGAATGGACATAGGGAATGAGATTAGGACATTTTTTTTAATCTTTTCCCTTAAGTTTATTTCATTTGGATAACACTTAATCAATTTGCAAATAATTAATGGCTTAATCACTTCATCAAATAGCTTAATTAATCAAACTCAAAACCAAATTATTCCAAAACTCAATCATTCAATTCTTGGGTAGATTCTTAGGTGTTCAATAACCTAAAAGAATTCCAAAGGAAATTATAATCAAACTACATGTGTATGAGGGTTATAAAAGTACTTAATCAAACCTTTTAGCTTAATTAACTAATAATTGCGAGCCAATTGCATTAGGCCCCTTCTTTTCTAAGGTGCATTGCTAATTTAATGTGGTTACACATCATATGTTAGCACATAATTACTTGGATAATTATGTTAAAGTGGTATAGGTAAGGGGTAATAAATGGATTTAATTTATACATTAATCTAATCAAAACATAAAATCAATATAATTATTCTTAATTAAACCAAACCAATTCACACATAGGGGAATGGGTTAGGACTAGAACCCCTTTTTCATATTTTTTAAGGCAAATCAAATTCAAAGATAAAAAATCTTCTTAAAGAATTTTGATTCATTTTAAATGATCATATTTTATATGATTGCCCTTAGGAATTAATTAGGGTGAATGAGGTCATGTGCTTATATCCCTTTATTTCTCTCCAACCATGCTAAATAGTTTTTTCCATATGGAATCACACATTCATTTCTTTTAAAAATTAATTAAATAAATTGTTTCCTTTTATGTCAAATTGCATGTGTTGGCTAAAATTAAGGATATGAGTGGCTATTATCACTATTAAACTAAAAATTACTTTTTAAAACTTATAAATCAAAGATTATAAATGAAGTGATGCTAGTTATAAATATTTATAAGCTTGCATGTGATGATAGCATAATATGTGTATTATGAAGTTCTCTTTCCTTCTCTTAGCATGGATTCACATAGGATTTGCAAGTGTATAGTTCATTTGAAAAGAACACAACACTTGCCTAAATCTATTCCTATGCATCTCTATATTAATACTTAGGAAGGACCTTCATATTACACATGTAAATCATACAACTAAACCAAATATAATATTTTGCATGATTCTTTATCCATTTGGTTCTTTTTGTAAATCTGCATGTATCTAAAAAAAGTGGTATATCAGTCTAGACATCCTGGGGCTGCAAGGCTTTAAGTAGCCCTAAGTAGGTCTTGTACCTTATGCCCCTAGTGTAGAAAATAATGGTGTCATACTCACTTATAAAGTTTATACATGCGTATGTGCATTTAGCTAATGGATGAAAAAAAATCCCTCCTTTCTATATAACAAAGACATGCATTAATGATCCAATTAACAAATGGAATATCCAACTTTTCAAATCACATCTCCATGCATTCATCATCAAAGTGTGCTAAGATTTGCATTGCACGTATAGATATTCTTAGGATTATTCGTATGCATGGTATACATGGTGGAAAAAAATGAATGGGTGTGTGTTATGTGATAGTAATCCACCCTAACTAATCTTAAGATGTCTTTCTTACTGAATAGGGTTATTTAGAGCAAATCCAAACTTATGGTTAATTAAAATACATAATATACCATTTACTAAAGGAAATTCATTAATCAAATTTATCTTAGAAATCACTTAAGGTAGGGATGAAAGAGAGCTCTTCTCTTTTCTTCTCTTCACAACATTTAGTCACTAAGTATAAGTTCATTCAAACCAAATTAAATCACCAACTAAAATTGAGAAGTGAACTAAATCACTTAAAATAAAACCACCATCTAAATTGAATCTTTCACACTTGGAAAATTTTAACCTTAAAGCCTAGTTAAGACATGCCACACAAACCTTAAATGGCACACACATTAGGCTAAGTCACAACTTCTAGCTCTATGTTAGGGCGGTGTGTGGTTTGATGCATGATTTTGTTTTATGGTGTAATATTTTAGGTTGGATGTTAAGGTGTATGTGCATAGACTGGATGATAGGGCGATCTTACCCTAATCATGTTTTATGTAAGGGTTGTGCTTAAGGGGAGATGTAATAAGAATATAAATGCTTTTTCCTATGCGGGTTGCTTATACCCCTAAGTATAACTCAAATTAGGATTGGTGGGCTTGGTTACCCATGTTTGGGGTACTAAGTCCAAATTATTCCTATAACTACTTGGGTTGTATGATATGTTTAGCTAACATTTATTTTGCAAGTATAGCTAGATTTACTTTCCTTCCTTTTAAAGTAATTTTACATTAGGATTAGGATAAGTGTTATGGGGACTAAGGTGAACATTGGTTATAAGACCATGTCTTATATACCATGTGAGGTCTTGGAGCAAACTGCATCCGAAGTCAAACCAAAAGAAAGAAAGAAATGGAACAAACCAAGATGAAGGAATGAAGGACAAGGAGTGAAGAATGAAGACCCCCATAACACTTGTCATTTCATAAATGTAATTTATTCTTTCATTATACTGGGATGTATAAGGGTAGAGCTAAGCTACCCATTTTTTTTTTTTTGGGTTGTGCGGTGGAACCCGACCACATCGGCCTCTTATTATTTTGTACTAATTTTATAAATTGATTTATGTTATGATTATGATTGTGTAATTAGGATGGCATGATTTTTCTAGTTCCTTAATTGTTTGATGATTATTGAATGACCTGGATGTGATTAGGCTCTTAGAAAAATAATTAAATTTTCTATCCAATTAATCAATTAAAAATTAAACTAAATAATTCATAACCTCACCTAAAGCCTAAGACATAAATCAAAGATAATAAAGATTTAGCAACCCCTTAGTTGGATGTTGTATGTCTCATATCATGCATAAATCATATTGTCTCACTCTTGCCAATTGAGGGCTTCCACCTTTGCTAGAGAAAATGGCTTGACCTTTGTGAGCCATAATGGAAACACACCTCATTCTTTCTAATTTTGGCCCATAACTAATTTTCTCATGCATTAGAAATATAAAATTCTATAGCTTGTGTCAAATAGAAATGTCCAAAAATCAAAATGAAACTTGATAAAATTTGCATTATATTTAGGTCATTATTCATGTCATTAATGCTCTAGCCTCTTAGGGAGTGAGTTTAAGGGCTTAGTCTCCTTTCTAAATAAATAACAGCCTAGCCATCTTACAAAGCATATGACTTGGCTACATGGTTTTGAATCATAGGAGGAGTTAGCTAGCTACCACTTTAGGTGATAATAAGTCCAGCAGTCGGGTGGTTTACTTTCTCTTGTGGAGGTAAACCATATACCCATTTTCTCCTTAGATTTAGGTCGTGCTTTGGCCCTCGCCAAAACTCCCTAGATTTAGGATCTGAGATTGTATTTCCCTTTGCGAGCTATAAGCATAAATCCTCACCTCTTAGGCATTTCCATAATCTTGTATTATGGAATTATAAGTCCTAGATTTCTAATAAAATTTCAACCAAAATAAATAAATCTCCTCAATTTCAAATGTATAAATCCCAACCATAGGATAGATTGGAATGCTCACTAAGCTTCCTAGTATCATGAGCATTCCCTACTTATCTCCTTTGGCATCAATAATAACTCTCTCCTTTTAATTTGTCCCACTTGATTTTCCAAAATACAACCAATCCTTTGATAGTCCTATTTTTGAATTCTTTGGAGACAACGATCATTTACCTTAATCATGAGTATTCCTAAGGCACCTCAATCCTTAGAATGTAATTAACTATGGGGGTTTTCCTCCATAATGAACTTAAATAACCCGGCGTAAAATAAACCCTACTTTAATTTTCCATATAAAGAAAGGGAAAGATATCTGGAACATTCGAAGACCCATTGGCCTTAGGAGTCCTTATTAGGTGATTATGTCCATTGTAAGATAGTGACTTCTATCTTTCGAGATAGTATAATATTCCTCAACGTCATACCTGATCACCTCAATAAGTACATCCTTATATCTGCATGGTGTCCCCTCATATATGCACACATGAACAAATTCAAAAATAAAACACCACACTCCCCTATGGGCACTCTATTTGGATCACGTCCTTAGCGACCCCATTTAGACACTACTCCGAGTTACTTTTAGATTGGATAGTCCCCCTTTCCAAGTAGCCACCCCTGTGGTTGGAGAATTTATCTTGATATATTCTCCCCTCGAAGTAGTTAGGTCTAGGTTGATATGAGCTCCTTCTCGAGTAACTCACCAACAAGGTCCGATATAAACAAAACATATATATATATATATATATATATATATATATATATATATATATATATATATATATATATATATATATATATATATATATATATATATATATATATATATATATATATATATATATATATATATATATATATATATATATATATATATATATATATATATATATATATATAGATTACAAAACCCCGATACCTTTCTAAGCATCCATCTTTAGGGCAATGTCACAAAACTCTCTATAAGAATTGCTTGGCTACTTTTGAGTTGAGATAAGTCCCCAGGTCAGCACTCTCACAGTAGTCACCCTTAGGTTAGTTCAACTTGTTGTGCCACCAACAGGTCACCCTGGCGGTCGTCCTTGCTTTGGGAGATAGAAGTTTATCACACATTCTCTTAAGCACGACCATCACAAATCGATGGGCAGCCTTAGATCGAGTTTGATATATTGCGATACTAGCAGATCACCCCAATGGTTCCTTGTTTAGGAGGATGTATACAAGCTTTCTTCCTGACTTGGCCATTGCACACCGAAAGGCACCCCTTAGGTTGGTTAGCTCTACCTGATTGCTGGTAGACTATCCCTTTGGATTTGTAAATCTAAGATAGGTCTAGGTTGATATTAGCTCCTTCTTTGTAGATCCATCGCACACTGATAGGGTCCATCCCAAATTTAATTGATCTTGGCTATTCTTGAGTCAATGTGAGTCCACAACGGCATTTGCTCAAATAGCCGTCTTAGGATAGGTTCGATTTATTATGCTACTAGTAGATCACCCTAGTGGTTCCTTGTTTACGAGGATGTAAGTCTACAAGCTTTTTTCCTGACTTGATCATTGTACACCGAAAGGCACCCCTTAGGTTGGTTAGTCCTACTTGATGACTGGTAGACTATCCCTTTGGATTTATAAATCTAAGACAGGTTTAGGCTGATATTAGCTCCTTCTTAGTAGATCCATCACACACTGACATGGTCCATCCCAAATTTAATTGATCTTAGCTATTCTTGAGTCGATGTGAGTCCATAGTGGCATTCACTCTAATAGTCACCTTGCTCGAGTTTGATTTGTTGTACTACTAGCAGATCACCCCAGTGGTTCCTTATTTAGGAGGATGTAAGTCGACAAGCTTTCTTCCTGACTTGACCATTGCACACCGAAAGGCATCCCTTAGGTTGGTTAGTCCTACCTGATGGCTGGTAGACTATCCCTTTGGATTTCTAAATCTAAGATAAGTATAGGTTGATATTAACCCCTTCTTAGTAGATCCATCACACACCAACATAGTCCATCCCAAATTAAATTGATCTTGGCTATTCTTGAGTCGATATGAGTCCACAGTGACATTCACTCAAATAGTCACCTTAGGTCGGGTTCGATCCATTGTGCTATCAACTGATCACCCCAATGGTTCCTTATTTAGGAAGTTGTAAGTTTACAAGCTTTCTTTCTAGCTTGACCATTGCACACCAAAAGGCACCCCTTAGGTTGGTTAACTCTACCCCACAGCTGGTAGACTATCCCTTTGGATTTGTAAATCTAAGACAAGTCTAGGTTGATATTGACCCCTTCTTAGTGGATCCATCGCACACTGATAGGGTCCATTTCATTAAATTCACCATCCTCCCTGCAGGGGAGTCCAAATTTAAATCCACCTTATCCCTAGTAGATCCGAGCTCATATCTCCAACAGATGTGTCCTCAAAATCAAAATCATATCCTCTCCCTAGTGGAGCCTCAAATCATGATTAAATAAAATTCTCATCCGCAATGGATGCCCATCAATTAAATCAAATCAATTTTTCCCCACGGAGATGCAAATTATATCCTCTCTCTAGTAGAGCCCTCATAAAAGCAAACCAAATTAAATCCCTATCCCTAGTGGATAATCCGAACCTAGGGAATGCACTCTTCCCCAGTGAATCTTTTCTCCCCAAATCATATCAAACTAACTCAAACTCTTATCCTTTATGGATGATCTAAACCTGCTTCCCTGGTGGAAGGTTCACATACTTAATCCCTCAGTGGATCTTTCCTCTCTTATGCTCTTTCCATAAGTTGAGTTGCATTGCACTAAGATCTTGATTTTGTCTACATCTCAGGTTTAGGGGTAGATCATTTCTATTAGTGCTTGCGATCCTTTGGACATTGTTGATCATCTCGGTCAACACTAATATGTACAGTGTGCCTTGTCAGTTACACCACACCTATTAGGGGTCCTTTTATTGTCCTCACTTTTGGAGTGTGTTCTCAACTTTCTCATCATAGATCTAGGACTCTTATAGACACTGAGAGCTTCTTAGTCTTAAGAAACTTCTAGTGATAAGGTGAACACTTAACCTAAGCCTAGCGACTTAGAAGGTTTAGCCATAAGAATAGGTTATACCTTAGGGCCTTAGGAAAACTTACCTACCCTATGGCCTAAACCTAACCCATGCTTTCCTCTCAAACCAAACCTCAAATTCAAATATCAATTCAAACTCTAAATTATAAATCAAATTCCAAGTCAAGTGATTTAATCCCATGATCAAATCCAAATGCCAAAACCCTTCCTAAGCCCTTTGATTTTGTCTTATGGACTTAGCCTTAACCAAATTAAAATCAACCCCAATTCAATTGATTTTCTCAAATATCAATTTAATCTCAAAACAAATATCAAATCATAAATCAATTCTAAACCAAACAAATCAATCTCAAATTAAATCCAAGACCAAATTTTCCTCTTAAGTCTTATGAACCACTCTCATAAGCTTAGTCAAATATCAATCCAAACTATCCCAAACTTGATTGATTTTTTTATAAATCAATTAATCATTCATTTATATTCACAAATATAAATGAAACATACCCTCAAATGGCCAAAAATAAATCAATTCCCTACTTAAGCCCTTTTAACTTACATCTTTAGGTTTGGTCAAATTTTCTTTCAAATCACACCAAACTCAAGTGATTTTCTCATAATTCATTTATATCTTCATTTATATTTTCAAATATAAATGAAATATAAATCCAAATAGCCAAAACCAAACCCAAATCAAATCAAAAATCCAATTTAAGCCTTTTTAGCCAATTTCTTAGACTTAGCTAAATCCCATCCAAATCAACTCAAACCCTATGGATTTCTTCATGAGTCAATCATTCTTTCAATCATTATTCCAAATATAAATATAAACTATAATTATCAAACCAAATCCAAGTCAACTCAGGTCAAGCCCATGTTGACCCCTTTTGACTTGAAATTACCATGTGAGCCAAAATCCATATGTCTTCAAACCACTTGCAATTGATTTATATTTCCATCTCAAATCCATTTATCAATATAACTAAACTTGAATCAAGCCATGATCAAACTAATTGACCTATTTAGGTCCACTTAAAGTGGCCTAAGGACCCTTTTCAAGCTTAATTCTTATCCAACCCAAATTGGATTGAACTAAGCCCATCCAAACCTCATATCATGATCAACAACCATTCTAGGTTAATCAACTATCTTGAATTGGGTCAAACCAAGTCAACCTTTAGCCTAAATGAAACCTAAATTAACCAAAACACACCATATGCCAAATTGACTGAAACCTTTGATTCAAACCAATTCATAGTCAATGATTGAATATGACCAAACCCTCAATTGTGCCAAACCAAATCTAATTGGTCATTTGACCCGAGTTGACCCAAATTGGCCTAAAAAGTCAAAATATGTCAAATCATAATCCAACCCAAATTGATTGCAACCAATGATTCAAGTTCATTCCAAATTAGTTATTGAACTTGACTAAAGCTATTATTGGGCCTAATTTGACTAATTGGTCAACCTATCCTAACTTAGCCCAAATTGACCTAAAGGGTCAAATTATCCAAAATCCAAATTAAACCAAACCAAAGCCTACAATCATTTTCAATTAGCCAATTGAACTTGCCTCAACACCTAACCCAACCCACCTTGGTCAAATTGGTCAAATTGGTCAAATTGGTCAACTTGACCCATTTGACCTATCTGAACCCAAATTAGCCATAATCAAATTCAAAGCAAATTGAGCAAACCAATGACACCAATACACTACAAATTAGCCATAATCAAACCCTTGGTTTGACCCAATTTGACCAATTGGTCAACTTGACCTAACTTAATCCAATTTGACCTAAATAGATCAAATCAAGTCAAATCAAGTCAAATCAAATCAAATAAACTTCAAACCACTTGAAATTTGGGCTAACCCACTTTTGACCCATTTCAAATCCGCCTAAATCAAACCCATAGCTAAATGACCACTTTGCCCTGAGGTCTAGGGCATCCCATGAGATAAGACACTTATACTTTTGGTCATTTCCTCACCTTGGCTACTTGGCACCCATTCATAGGTCCACTTAGGCACCAAGGATCATGGCTGACCTGACCAAAGGGTGGTTGGGTCAGTCATGACTCATGGAGAGGTGAAATCACCTCCACATTCCCAGTGGACCATTTCAAACTACCAAGGACACCCACTACTCCCATGGCAGCCACCTCTCACCTTTCCTCCACTCATGAGAGGCCAAGTGGAGTGATTCTTTGCCCAAATCAAGCTCCCCATCACAACCATTGATCCAAAAAGTCGAAACCATCATCACCATCCAAGCAAAGGAAGAAGGGGGTTTATCCCCTTCATTCTCACTCAAACACAAACACAGACATTCAATTCAACTCTAACAGCCAAGGAGAGAGATCCCAGAGCTTCCCCTTGCATTTCTCAAGCTCCCCAAAACCCCAATTCTCAATTTTACTAGATAATAAAATAGGGGAGCATACCGGTGATTCCCATTTCCCCATTTCACAACCAAAGTGAAATTAACTTTGCACACACCATCCTTGAACCTAGACGACCTGAAATGAATTATTTCCTATGCTTCTCGATGACCGAAGGGTGTAGTTCAATCAAGATTGGTTGCTTACATGTCGTGGGTTAATCTTCTGAGCAAACTACACCAAATTGAAGCTTGTACGGCTCAACAGGGCTTCATTTCTACTAAATAAAGCTTTCTCATTCATTGGAATCGCCGGTCATAAGCTCCGGTGAGGTATGCCATTAAAATTGATCCTTAGCTCAAAATAGGTTGGTCCCTTTATGATGGAAACTTGCATCTAGTACGTGTTAGATGTGTTTGTTGTGCTTCCCCGAAGGTGTGGGATCAATTTGACCTCCATCTGAGCTCGGGTGAGCTCAGATCAAGTGATGATCGTTGGATGGTATCCATTTCTTGCCACTCGGGAGGAGACAGATCATGAACTGTCCATTCTGTGTGATCAAAATGGACGGTCCTGATCTGATCACATGTAGAACCTCTCTTTCCTCTTTCAAAACTATGCATTCAATCATGGCCATTTAATCTTAGATCAGACGGCCCACGCAAAAGTGCATTCCACCACCGTCCATGTCAGCATTCAACGTGATAACTTAAATAACTAATCGTGCCATGTGGGCGCGTATTAGCCACATGGCACAGGGACTAGGGTTAATTAGGTTAATTAATCTATTTTTAATGTTGAAACTTCCAAAATTCATAACTAATTATATAAAAATCCAAAAAAACTCATTTTAAAGGTATTTTAAGGGGAATTCATTAAATTATTATTAATTAATTTTGAACAATAATCTCTGCTTAATTAAAGTTCAATTAAAAATTTAATTAGCCTATTTACTCTCTGATTAATTATCAAATTAATTTCTAATTTTCTAAAAATATTTAGGGGGATGACCTCTGCCTCCCCTATTTTTTCTTAGAATTTATTGGATAATTAATTGGGAAAATTAATGGATTAAGCCTTAATTACTCTTCTCTCTTAATTAATAATAATTAAGCAAATGAACAGTAAATTAATCAATCAATTAAGCTTATTAACCTCTATTAATGGTGATGAAGTTTAGGGAAATGGATTGGGACCCCCTCTTCCAATCATTTTCTTAAGTATTCTTCATTCCCCCTTAAATAATTAATTAATCAAAACCCATTAATTAATTAATTAACAAAATTAATCAAAATCCAAATCATACTTGAACTTTAATTAACTAATTGAAAGGATTTAGGGATTGACACTTAGGCTCCATTCTTTATCTCTTTCCTTAAGTCCATTTCATATTATTGATTAAGGATAATTAAGATTTAATTAGATAATTAATGAACTTAATTAATTTGATTGAATCTCCTTCTCTAATTAACTCTTGGGTAGCTCTTTGGGTTTTCAATAACCTAAAGAGAGAGCTATGAAATTATGGTTAGCTCACATGTGTGAGAAAATCATAATAGTAATTAAGTGAGCTCCTTAAGCTTAATTAATTAATAATTATGAGCTAATTTCATTAGGCCCCTTTCATTTCAAAAGAGCATTGCTATTTACTTTTCTATGTGGTTGCATATCATATTAGCTCATAATTATTTAATTAACTACCTTAAGGTGACATAGGTAAGTGTTAATTAATTGATTTAATCCATGCTTAACTTAATCAATTCATAAAATCAACATAATTGCTCTTCATTAAATCAAATTAACTTACATACATGGGAATGGGATTATGACCAACAGACATCTTCCACATTTCATAAATCAAATCAAATATGAAATCAAAAATGGCTTTAACAAACTTTGGTTTATTTTAAATAAGCTTGTTTAATGTGATTGTCCTTAGGAATTAGTTAGATTGAATAAGATTATATGCTTGTGTTTCTTTATTTCTTTCTAATTATATTAAAGTGTTGTATATTATTTGATTCATGCATTCATATCTTTTAAAATTGATCAAATAAAAAAAATGATTTCCTTTATGTCAATTTGCATGTGTTGACTTAATTAAAAATATGTGGCTATTATCACTAGTAAATCTCAAACATATTTTCAAAGCTTCTTAATAAATAAGAATATGTGTTGTGATTTCAGTAATACATATATAGGAGATGCATGTGAATATAAGCTTAATGTATGAAGTGAAGTTACTTTCTTATATTCATCTGTTGATATGCATAAGTAAGAATGTTAGCAGGTATATTAGTTTGGACATCCCAAGGACGCACGACTTTAAGTAGCCCTAAGGAGGTCCCTACCTCACTCCCTTGGTGTAGAACAGTGGTGACATACCTGCTTGATTTCACTCTTATGCATTTTTGACATTAGAATTTAGATAGAGTTGTAATTCATTTACACAAATAAATAAATTAAATTGAATCCAACTTTTGTATAGTTTTCATTTCTATAGTTTCTTGCATATTCATATATATTTAAGAATAATGGGTATATCAGTCTGGACATCCCAGGGATGCACGGCTTTAAGTAGACTTAAGCAGGTTCCTACCTCACTCCCTTGGTGTAAAATAATGGCGTCGTACCTACTTAAAATTCTTATATATATATATATGTGTGTGTGTGTGTGTGTGTGTGTGTGTGTGTGTGTGTGTGTGTGTGTGTGTGTGTGTGTGTGTGTGATACAACTAGTGGATGAAACCATAATTTAATCAAATCAATTCTACTTTTGCATGATTCTTATTCTTATAGTTGCATATACAACCATATGTATCTGAGGATAACAGGTATAATAGTCTGGACATTCCAGGGATGCACAACTTTAAGTAGCCCTATGGAGATTCCTACCTTACTCGCTTGGTGATGAACAATGGCGACGTACTTGCTTAAAACTCTAATATATTTGTGTATACATTTGGCTAATGAATGAAAATCCCATTTTATATTAAAAGGAAACATGCATTCATACTTTGTTCAAGTGGTTGAATTAATTAATTATGAATTTAAAGCTCTTTTCTTATGTTTTTGCATAAGAATTTTGATAGAGCTTTAAATTAATATGACAAAATAATTCAACCAAATGAAATATCAATTTCAAATACATTTTCTTACATTCATCATTCAAGTAAGCTAAAATATTAATTGCATGTATAGGTATGTTTTGGGCTTAACCTTATGCATGCTATATATGATGGAAAGAAATAAGCAAACATGTGTCATATGATGGTAGTTCATTCCAACTAATCTTGAGATGCCTTTCTCATTAAATGAGTTTATTTAAAATGAACTTAAGCCTAGGACTAATTAAAATATAGAATAAGCCATTTACTAAAAAAATTGATTAATTAATTTGCTTTAAATATGGATTAAGGTAGGGATAAAAGAGAGTGATCCTCCCATTTTTTTCTCTTTATAATGCTTAGTTGCTTTGTGTAGGTTAAATGGAATAAAAGAAAATATTAAATAAAAGCTTTCAAATTAACTAAACAACCTAAAGTGAAACTACCCTTTAAATTCAATTTTTCTACACTTAGGAAACTATAACTCTAAAGCCTAGTTAAGACATACCACACAAGCCTTAACACACACCTTAGACTAAGCCACCACTTTTAGCCTTATGTTAGGGCAATGCATGATTTGTTGTATTTAGACTAGATGTTAGGGTGTATGTTGCGTAGACTAGATGTTAGGCTGTTATTAGCCTAATTATGTCTCTTGCAGGGGATTGTGCTTAAGGGGCCACTCAAAATTAAATATAAATGCTCTCTTCATAGGTTGTTTAAGCCCCTAAGCATAATTTAAGTTAGGATAGGTGGGCTTGGTTACCCATGTGCATGGTGCTAAGCCCAAATTATAAATATAATTTCTTGGGTGGAATGTATATTTAACTAACCTTTATTTTGCAGGTGTAGTTAGATTTATCTTTCCATTTCAATATAATTTTGTAATTAGGAATTAGGATTAGTGCTATGAGAGAATTAGGATGAGCATTGGCTAGAAAGACTATGTCTTGTGTGCCATGTGATGCCTTGAAATGAGCCAAATCAAAGAAGCAAAGAGGAGAAAAGAAGACATAAAGATTTAAAGAAGATGAAGACCCCCATAGCATGTATTCATTCTTAATTGTAATTATTCTTTTGTAATATAAGTTCTATAAGGTTAGACCTCAGCTACCCTTTTTTTTCTGAGTTGTATGACGGTACTCGATCGCACTGGCCTTTTATTCTTTTACACTAGCTTTATAAATTATTTTATGATTTGTTTATATTGCACACTAAAAATTGCATGCCTCTTACATTTTCTTTTTATATATTTACTTTAATGTGTGGCCTGGATGCGATTAGGCTCTTAGGAAAAAATAATTTTTTTACCCAACTACAACTCATAACTAAAATTTTCTACAACTCATAGCCTCACCATAAAGCCTAGGCATTAAATCAAGACAATTAAATGATTTATCAACCCCTTAGCTGAATATTATATGTCTAATATCATATGTATATCTTCAACCACCCTTGTAAAATGAGGGCCCCCATTCTTGCACGCATGGGAACAGCTTGACCTATGAGAGCAATTCCTACTAACGGCTTCACCCTCTTCTTTCTTGATTTGGCCCATAACCCACTTCATTATGCATTTAGACATACAAAAATCTCAAAGCCTTTGTTAAAATGAAGTGTCAAATACAAATAAAATTTGAAAAGATTTGCATTAGACTAGGTCATTACTCATACCACTTATGCTTTAGTCTCTTTAGGGAGTGGGTTTAAGGGCTTTAGTCTCTTTCTAAATAATAACAACCTAATTATCTTGCAAAATTATATGACTTGCCTACATGGTTTTAAAGCGTAGGAGGAGTTAGATGGCTTCCACTCCAAGCGGCTGTAAGCCCAACAGTCAGGTGGTTTAGACTCTCTTATGAAGGTAAACCATATGCTCATCTTTTCTTAGATTTAGGGCGTGCTTTGGCTTATGCCAAAGCTGCCTAGATTTAGGATTCGAGGTAGCTATTTTCTTCAGGCTATAAGCATAAATCCTCACCTCTTAGGCATTTTCATAATCTTGTATTGTGGAATTATAAGTCCTAGCTTTCTAATAAATTTCAATTCAAATATATAATTCTCCTCAATTTCAAACATATAAAGCCTAACCATAAGATATATTGGAGTGCTTACTAGGTTTTCTAGTTTCATGGGCATTCCCTATTCATCTCCCTTTGGCTTCAATAATAAGTCTCTCACTTTTTATCTATCCTGATTGATTTTCTAAATATAGCCAATTTATTGATAATCTTATCTTTAATCAAGAGTATTCCTAAGAACACACACACACACCCTTTTAAGATGTAATTAATGGGGCTTGCTTGAGAACTTTAAAACCCAATTTAAATAACCCTGCTTTATTCATCCATGTAAAGTAGGGTAAAAAGTTCAGGTATATGCAAAGACCCATCATGCCTTAGGAGTTCTTATTAGGTGATTAGGTCTATTATAGGGCGGTGATCTCTATCTTTCGAGATAGTGCACCATTCCTTGATGTCATACCCGATCACCTCAACAAGTACACCCTCATATTTGCGTGGTGTCCCTCATACACATAATCAAAAATAAACATCATAGGCACGTACTCATTTTGTTTCATTCATATGTATTTTTGGTATTGAAATTTAGATAGAGCTTTAATTCATATGCTTAAATAATTCAATCAAATAAAAATATAACTTTGCATGATTCTCTTTCCTTTAGTTATTTATACACCTATATGTATCTAAGAAAGCAAGCATATAGTCTGGACATCCTGGGAATACGAGGCTTTAGTTAGCCCCAAGGAGGTCATTTGATTACCTCACTTCCCTGGTTAATAATGGCACATACTTACTTACATCTTTTATACACAGATGTGTGTACTTAGTTAAGGAATTATGATCCTCCTTTTCTACTAAAAATGCATGCATTGATATTCACCTAAGTCATTAGCATATGTTATATATAAATTAGTGCTCTCTTTTCCTTATGCATGTATAGATTTACATAGGTTTGGAATGTTAATAAGTATATAGTCTGGACAACCCAGGAATATGAGGCTTTAGTTAGCCCTATAGAGTCATTTGATTACCTCACTTCCCTAGTTAATAATGACACATACTTATGTAATTCCATCCTTATGTATTTTAGTATTAGAACTTGGATAGAGCTTTAATTTATATGTTCATATAATTCAATCAAAATGAAAATATAAATTCCATACATACACATTCATCATCATTTAAGTGTGGCAAAACATATTGCATGTATATATATGCTAAGTATTAAATCATATGCATGTTACATGTGATGGAAAAGAATGACTAAGTATACTTCATGTGATAGTAACTACTTAGGGTTAAGAAGAAGATATGTAATAAGCCATTCATTAGAAAGAACTAAATCAAATTAATATGCTTTAGAAAGTGGCTAAAGGTAGGGATGAAAGAGGGCAATCTTTTTTTTTCTCTTTATAACACTTAGTTGCTAAGTGTAAATCACATAAAACAAAAGAAGATACAAATTAAAATTCACAAATCAATTAAACAACTTCAAATGAAAGCCCCATCATTTTAACTTGAATAATTTCCAAACTTAGAAAAATATAACTCTAATGCTTAGTTAAGACATACCACATAAGACCTTAGCACACATATTAGATTAAGTCACTACTTCAAGCTCTATGTTAGGATAGTGTATGATGTGGTGTATGCTTTATTTTATGATGTATTATTTTAGACTAGATGTTAGGATGTATGCTTCGTAGACTGGATGTTAGGCCACTCTTAGCTCATGTTTTCTATGGGTGATTGTGCTTAGGGGAATGCTTAAAAATAAATATAAATGCTCTATTTGCAGGTTGCTTAAACCCCTAAGCATAATCCAAGTTAGGCTAGGTGGGCTTGGTTACCCATGTGCAGGGCACTAAGTCCAAATTATATATTTAACTGCTTGGGATCCTATGTATGTTTAGCTAACCTCTATTTTATAGGTGTAGTTAGATTTCTTTTTCATATATAGATGTATTTTTTGCAATAGGAATTAGGATTAGTGTTATGGGGGATTAGGATTAGCAGTGGCTATAAGGCTTTATCCTGGGGTGCCATGTAAAGCCTTTGAAGCAAGCACAACCAAATAAGATGTGAAGATAAAGAGACATGAAGAATGAAGACCCCCTATAGCATGTATTCATTCAAAATGTAATTATTCTTTCATACTCCTGGTTGTATATGGTTGATCTACAATCTCTTTCTCTTTTAGGGTTGCAGGTAACCGATCCGGCCTTTTATTATTTTGCATTAGTTTATTAATTTGATTGATGTTGTGTTTAAACTGTGCATTAAGCTGACATATTGTTATAGTTTCTTCATGTTTGATTCTTTAATGGGTGGCCTGGATGTGATAGGCTCTTAGGGTAAAAATTAATTTTTTTATCCAACTAATAACTCATAACTAAATTTTAAACAACTCATAACCTCATCATAAAGCCTAGGCTTTAAACAAGATAATTAAAAGATTTAGAAACCCATTAGCTAAATGGTGTATGTCTCACATCATGCATATCATCTTGAGCCACTCTTGCAAAAATGAGGGCCTCTGTGCTTACACAATAGGGATCACTTAACCTATGAGAGCAACCCCTGACGATGGAGCCTCACCCTCTCTCTCTTTTGATTTGGCCAATAACTTATTTTATCATACATTTAGGCACATAAAAATCCTAAAGCCTTTGTCTAAATGATGTGTCAAAAAATGAAATAAAATTTGAAAAGATTTTTGCATTTGTAGATTAAATCATATGCTCATACCAATCATGCTCTAGTCTCTTAGGGAGTGGGTTTAGGGCTTTAGTTTCTTTCAAATTAAATAATCACCCTAGCTATCTTGATAAGACTGGACTAACTACATGATTTTAAAATTGTAAGAGGAGTTAGCTGGGGGACACTCCAGGTGGTTGTAAGTCTAAAAATCGCATGGTTTATCCTCTCTTATGGAGGTAAACCCTTTTGTCTACCTGTCTCTTAGATTTAGGTCGTGCTTTAGCTCGTTATTGACCTCACTTTTGGAGTGAGGATTCAATCTTTCCATCTTAGACTTAGGAGTCTTCTAGATAGTAAGACTTCCCTAGTCATAAGATACTTCTAGCAATTAGGTAAACAGTTAACATAAGCCAAGAGACTTAGAAGGGTTAACCATAGGATTAGGTTATGCCTTAGGGATTAGGATATTCCACGAACCCTACAACCCAAATCCAATACGTTTTCACCTTCTCAAACCAATCCTCAAGTTCAATTCAAACATCAAATTGAAATCCAAATCCAAACCTAAATTCCAAAACCAAATGATTGAAGCCCATGATCAAATCCAAACTTGAAATCCTTCCTAAGTCCTTCGAATCAATTTCATGAATTTAGCCAAAATTCCATCAAAATCAAGCCAAATTTAATTGATTTTCTCATAATCAATTTATATCTTCAATCATCTTCCCAAATAAAAATCAAATTTACAATCACATGACCAAAACTAAATTCAAACCAAATCAAATCCAAATCTAAGCCCTATGAACCAACTCCATGGACTTAGCCAAATTCATTTATTCTAAAATCCAAATTTAGTTAATTTTCTCATGAATCAATCATACCTTCAATTATATTCATAAATATAAATGAAATCTATGATCATCATGCCAAACCAAAATCAATCCAAGTCAAACCTAACCTAGACCGTTTGACTTGAAATATTCAAATGAACCAAAACTCACCCAAACTCAAATCAATTGCAATTGAATTTACATATCAATCCCAAATCTATATATAAACTCAACTAAGTTCAACTCAACCCAAAATTAAGCCAACTAAACTCAATTGGCCCACTTGACCCAAAGTGGCCAATTTAGCCTATTTGAGCCAAGTTCCAATCCTACCCAAATTGGATTGAATCAAGCCCACCAAAACCTCCTATCATGATTATTGATCACCCTAGGTTAATTAATTGTCATAAATTGGATCAAACCAAGTCAACTTAGTCCTTTGACCAAGTCAACCTTCTTAAATCATATTAACCCAAACAAGCCAAATCCCTTGAAACCAATGATTCATACTAACTCAAAATCAATATTTGAACATGACTTGACCTTCAATTGAGCCAAACCAACACCAATTGGCCCTCTTGACCCAAGTTGATCCAAATTGACCTAAAAGATTAAATTAGGTCAAATCAACATATAAACTAAATTGATTGCAACCAATGGCTCAAGTTCATTCCAAATTGATTGTTGAACTAGACCAAAGAGATGATTGGATGCAATTGACTCAATTGTACCCAATTGACCTACTTAGTCCAAATTGACCTAAATGGTCAAGTTGGCTAAATCAAAATTAAACCCAAATTGATTAAAACTAAATCCTACAATCATCTTCAATTGGTCAACTAAACCAACACCTAACCCAAGCCAATTTGGCCAATTTGGTCAAATTGGTCAACTTAATCTATTTGACCTAAATGAACTCAAATGAGCCAAAATTAAATTTAAGCTAAACTAATTCAAACCAATTGAACCAAAATATCCCAAATGATCATATGAACTTGACCCAACCCTTTCTTTAACCCAATTTGACCAATTTATCAACTTGACCCAATCAAACCCAATTTGACCCATTAGAGCCAAATTGATCCAAACCTAATCAAATCAACTCCAAATCACTTGAAAATTGGGCTAACCCACTTTTGACTAATTTTAAATCTGCTTAAATCAAATCTAATGCTAAATGACCATTCTACGCTTGGGTCAAGGGTATCACATGAGACAAAACACCCATGTAAGTGGTCATTTCCACTCCTTGGCCACGGGGCACTCTCCCATTGGTCCACATAGGCACCTAGGACACTTTCCAACCTGACCCAAGGGTGGTTGGGTTGGCCATGACCTAAGGGGAGATGAAATTACCTCACCTCCCTCATTGGTGTACTTGGAAAGCTCAAGGACACCCATTTCCTCCTTTGACAGCCACTCCCACACCATCACCCAACTAAACCCCGCCACCTCACCTCCTCCTTGCTACCCACAACTCCTTGAGGTGGCCAGACGATCACAATAACCTAAAATTAGTCAAGCCATCTGATTGGAATGAAGGGAAGATATACACCCCATCATTCCTAGTCAACCAAAAAATTGAACTCCCTCAGAACCTTAGCTACTCAAGACAAGCCACTAGAGCCTCTTCCCAAAGTTCTTAAGCCTTCCTAAACTCCCCAAACTCTATTTTTGACCTCCCCAAAATAGGGCACCTCTCCATTTGATCCCATTTGCTCAAACCTCCACCAAAGTCAAATTAACATTGCACACACCATCCCTAGAGCCCGTCAAGCTAGAACGAATCTTCTTTTGAGCTCCCCGACCACCAAATATAATACTTCGATCAATGCTGGCCTCTGAAGCTTTGGGTGTTGGTTTTCTGAGCAAAATACACCAAATCAAGCCTCGTTCTGATCAGTAGGGCTTTGTCTCCACTAGACAAAGCTTTCTCAATCGGATATGCCACCAGTCTTGAGCTCTGGTGAGGTAATTTTATAAAATTGATCCTTAGGCAAAAATGGGTTAGAGCTTTATGAAAGAAATGTGCATCTCGTGTGATCTTGAATGTTGGATCCCCTTGGATCCTTTGTGTGAAGGTGTGGGATCCTTTTGGAGTTGATCTGTGCTCGGGAAAGCTCAGATCAAGCGAGCAATGATAGATGGGCTCCATTTGTCATCGCTCGGGAGGTGACGGATCATGGACCATTCATTTCATGTGATCAGAATGGATGGGCGTGATCCAATCTGTTAGATTAATCTAATTTAATCCTTTTGCACCATGGGATTAATCGTGGGCATCCAATCTGTGCACAAGAAAGTGCATCCCCCTGCCTCCATGTAAGTGTTGAGTTGGATGAATTTAAATAACCAATCCTATGATGCCACGTAGAAAGCATGTCGCATCAGCACGCCACATGGCACTAATGGATTAGGTTTTGATTAAGCTTAATTAATGGGTTTTATTGGCTGAAACTTATAAAATTCATAATAAATCATAAAAAAAATCATAAAAATACAAATAAATACTCATTTTAATGGTATTTTAGAAGAGAATTATATAAAAAAATGATCTTAATTAATTTTAAATAGTAATTAAGGATTAATTAGGGTTTAATTATAAATTAATTAGCATGATCACTCCTTAATTACTTGAGCAATTAATCACAAATTTTATGGGTCAATTTAATGGGATGATCTCTACCTCCCATCATTTTCTTGGGATTTATTACTCAATTAATTAGGAAAATTGACTAATTAAACCCTAATTGCTCTTTCAAGTTAATTAATGATTAATTAATCCTATGAATACTAACAAGTTGGTTAATTAAGTTTATTAATCATTGCTCAATAATAAATGAACTAAGGAATAGGGTTGTTACCTCTTTCCTAGCCAATTTCCCTAAGATCATTTTACTTTCAAAAGGAAATTAATTAATGTTTAATTAATTAATTAAATTTACGGCTTAACTAATCAACTTAAAATCTAAATTATCTCAGATCTTAATTGCTTAATTATTTGGTAGATCTTTAGGTGTTTAATAATTTAAAGCTATTTAAGGAAATTTTGGTTAACCCATATGTATGGGAAAAACCCTAAGAGTACTTAATTAAGTTCTTTAATTTAATTAACTATTAATTATGAGCTAATTTCATTAGGCCCCTTTATTTCTTAAGATCATTGAAAATTTATTTTTCATGCATATCATGTTGGCTCATAATTATTTGGATGATTATATTAAGGTAATATAGGAAAGGGTTAATTAATGTATTTAATGCATACCACAACTTAATTAACTCATAAATTCAAATCAAGCACATTTCATTAAACTAAATTAATTACCAAACATGGGAATGGGTTAGGATCAGCAAACCTTTTCTCACATCCTTAAATCAAATTAAAACATAAAATTAAAAAAAATGATATTAAGAAAGCTTTGGTTTACTTTAAATGGCTTTATTTAATACAATTATCCTTAGAAATTAACTCAATTGAATGAAATCATGTATTTATATTTATTTATTACTCTTCAATCATATTAAATGGTGTATGTCATTTGAAATTATGCATTCATCTTTTCAAAATGAATTAAATCAAATGGTTTTCCTTTATGTAAGCTTGCATGTGTTGGATTAATTTATAATATGTGTGGCTATTATCACTAATAAATTCAAATTATTCTTTTTAAGTTTATAAATCAACTACATTGATTAGAGTGATAGTAATTATTAATACATATAGGTTTTCATGTGCTTATAACTTAAGTATTTTATTCCTTAATTCGTGTATAGTTTTACATGTATTTGAATGTTAATAAGTATATAGTCTGGATATCCCAGGAATATGAGGCTTTAATTAGCCCCAAGGAGGTCATTTGATTACTTCACTTCCCTGGTTTAACAATGACATGTACTTATTTGATTTCATTTATATATGTTTCTACATTGGAATTTGGATGGAACTTTGCTTCACATACATAAATGATTCAATCAAAAAAATATGATCTTTGCATGATTCTCATCCTCTTAATTATGAATTCATGTGTATGTATTTAAGAAAATTGGGTATATAGACTGGACATCCTGAGAATATGAGCTTTAAGTAGCCTCAAGGAGGTCATTTGATTACCTCAGTTCCTTAGTTAATAAAGACAAGTACTTATTTGTCTTTTATACATGCATGTGTATATTTAGTTAGAGAATGATAATCCTTTTATTATTTAAAAATACATGCATTCATAGTCACTTAAATGATTGAATTATCTAATTATGTGACTTGAAATTCTCTTTCTCATATTCATGTATGCAAATTTACATAAATTTGAATGCAAATGGGTATATATTTTGGACATCTTGGGAACACGAGGCTTTAACTAGCCCCAAGGAGTTCATTTAATTACCTTCCTGGTTAACAATGACATGTACCTATTTAATTTTATTCTTATGTATTTTTGAATAAGAATTTGGATAGAGCTTTAAACCAATATAATTAAATAATTCAATAAAATGAAAGAATATAAACTTTAAATATACACATATACATCCATCATTTAAGTGTGTTGAAACATATTGAATGTATAGATATGCTAAGTATTAAATCAAATGCATATTACATGTGATGGAAAGGGATGAGTTAATATATGTCATGTGATATTAATTCAATTAGATTAATCTTAAGATGCCTTTCATATTGAATAGAGTTATTTAAAGTGAACCTAGACTTAGGATTAATTTAAAAATGTGTAATAAGCCATTCACTAAATAGAACTAAATCAAATTAATATACTTTAAAAAGTGGCTTAAAGTAGAGATGAAAGAGGGTAGTCCTCTTCCTTCTCTTTATAACATTTAGTTGTTAAGTGTAATCACATGAAACAAAAAAGGAAAATATAATTATAATTATCAAATCAATTAAATAACTTTAAAAGAAATCAACCCTTTATGTTAAATTGAATCATTCTACACTTAGAAAATTGCAACTTCAATGCCTAGTTGAGACACACAACATAAGCTTTAACACACACATTAGAACTAAGTCACCACTTCTAGTCCTAAGTTAGGATAGTGCATGATGTGATGCATATTTTATTTTGTAATGTACTATTTTAGACTGGATGTTAGAGTGTATGCTTCGTAGACTAGATGTTAGGTCATTTTTAGCCTAATTATGTTTTAAGTAAGAGATTATGCTTAAGGGGATGCTTAAAATAAATATAAATGCTCTTTTTGCAGGTCGCTTAAACCCCTAAACATAATCCAAGTTAGGATTGGTGGGCTTGGTTACCCATGTGCAGGGAACTAAGTCTAAATTATATATATATATATATATATATATATATATATATATATATATATATATATATATATATATATATATATATATATATATATATATATATATATATATATATATATATATATATATATATATATATATATATATATATAGCTTATTGGGATTTATGTATGCTTAACTAATATTTATTTTACAGGTGTAGTTAGATTTACTTTTCTTATTTTAATGTAATTTTACATTAGGAATTAGTGATATGGAGAATTAGGATGAGCAGTGGCTAAAAGGCTTTGTTCTCGGGTCCCCTGTGATGCCTTTGAAGGAAGCACATCCAAATCAAAGAAAGAAGAAGGGAGATGGAAGGATGAATAATGAAGACCCCCATAGTATTTAATAAAATTGAAATTATTCTTTCATGTTCTGGGTTGTATAAGGGTAGAGCTCGGCTACCCATCTTTTCTTTTCAAGTTGTACGATGGTACCCGATCGCACCGGCCTGTTATTATTTTATGTAAGCTTATAAAAATGTTTGGTGATTTGTTTAGTTGGCACATTAGAAATGGCATGTTCTTCATAGTTTCTTAAACGTTTGATGCTTTAAAGTGTGACCTCGATGAAATTAGGCTCTTAGGAAAAATTTAATTTTTCTACCCCAAGTAATCACTCAAAATTAAAATTTTAACAATTCATAACCTCACCATAAAGCCTAGTCCTTAAATAAGATAATTAAAAGATTTAGCAACCTCTTAGCTAAATGGTTGAATGTTTCACAACATGCATATCATATTATTTCGCTCTTGCAAATAGGGGGTTTCCATCCTTGCATGATAAAAGAATGCTTGGCTTGATAAGCCATCCCTTGTGGTGGAGAACGCCCTCTTATAGCTGATTTGGCCAATAATCAATTTCATCATGCATTTAGGGATATAAAAACCCTAAAGCCTTTGTCAAAATGAAGTATTAAAATTTAAATAAAATTTGAAAAGATTTTGCATTAGATTAAGTCATTATTCATATCACTCATGCTCTAGTCTCTTAGGGAGTTGGTTTAAGGACTGTAGTCTCTTTCGAAATTAATAATATTCCAACTATCTTATAATTTTAAAAGACTGGACTACGTGATTTTAAAATGGTAGGAGTTAGCTGGAGGCCACTCCAGATGGTTATAAGTCCAAATGTTGGAAGGTTAATCCTCTCTTGTGGAGGTAAACCTTATGTTCATCTTCACTTAGATTTAGGTCATGCTTTAGTTTATACTAAAGCTCCATAGATTTAGGATCCAAGGTAGTTATTTTCTTTGAGCTATAACCATAAATCCTCATCTCTTAGGCATTTCCACAGCCTTGTGTTGCTGGATCATAAGCCTTAATAATCTAATAAAATTTCAACTCAAAATATATGAATCTCTTCAACTTCAAAATTATAAAGCCCAACTATATGATAGATTAAAATGCTCACTAGGCCTCCCAATATCATGAGCATTTCTTACTTCTTCTCTTTGGATTCCAAAATAAGTATTCTCTTTGAACTTTCCTATTTGATTTTCTAAGTATAACCAATTCTTTGATAGTCTAGCCTTGAAATCTTTAGTGATCCTAATTATCTACTTTAATCGAGAGTATTATTAGTAAATTTCATTCTTTAAGATGTAATTAACTATGGAGGCTTGCCTTCATAGAGAACTTTAGAATCTAATTTAATATAAACCCTGCTTTATTATGTGAAGCAGGGGAAAAATCTCTTACATATTTGAAGACCCATCATGCCTTAGGAGTCCTTATTAGGTGATTAGATCCATTGAAGGGTCTTACCTCTATCTTTCAATATAGTATATCATATCTCAATATTGTACCTGATCATTTCAATAAGTACCCCCTATGATTTGCATGGTGTCCCCTCCCCCCATAAACACCACACTTGTACTAAAGCTCCTAGATTTAGGATCTGAGGTACCTATTTCCTTCGGGCTGCAAGCATAAATCCTCAACTCTTAGGCATTTTTATAATCTTGTGTTGGTAGATTATAAGCCCAAGTAATCTAATAAAATTCAATTCAAATAAATAAATCTCTTCACTATCAAATATATAAAGCCCAATCATAGGATATATTGGAATGCTCACTAGGTCTCCAGGTATCATAAGCATTCCCTACTCATTTCCTTTAGATTATGAAAATAAGTCTTTTCCTTGAACTTTCCTAATTGATTTTCCAAACATAACCAATCCATTGATAGTCTAACCTCAAAATCTTATGAGATGATAATTTTCCACTTTAATTGAGAGTATTCTTAAGAAATTTCATTTTATAGGAAGTAATTAACTATGGAGGCTTGTCTCCATAGGGAACTTAAGAACCCGATTTAATATAAACCCTACTTTATTCATCGAGAAAAAGTAGGAGAAAAATCTCTTATATATTTGAAGAACCATCATGCCTTAAGAGTCCTTATTAGATGTTTAAGTCCATTGAAGGGTGATGTCTCTATCTTTCGAGATAGTACATCATACCTCAATGTCATACCCAAACACTTCAATGAGTACCCCTAAGATTTGTGGTGTGTCCACCCCCCAAGTTATTTGATTGGTGGATTTTAATTTATATTTTTTTATTTCACTTAGATATTTAATTAGCATCTAGTTGCAAGGGCAGAGCTAGAAGTGGAGACTTCATATTCTAACATGTTTAGTATGGTTTGGTGTGGTATGTATTTACTAGGCTTTATAATTATAATCATCTAAGTTAGACATTAGGGTATGTTCCACTTCAAGTTATTAAGAGATTGGTGGATTTTAATTTATATATTTTTTTATTTCACTTAGATATTTACTTAGCATCTAGTTGTTATCAAGAGAAGAAAGAGGTTTGACCCTCTTCATCCCTACCCTAAGTTATTTTCTAAGGGCATGTTATTATGATTTTTTTAGTGAATGATTCATTAATTATTTTGTTAATCTTAGGTTTGGGTTAATCTTAAAGAATCCTATTCAAACATGGAAGGCATCTTAAGATTAATGAGATTGAATTACTACCACATGGATAATATTACATCATTCATTTTCATCATCAATAGTATACATATGATATTGAACTTCACATACCTATACATGCAATATACATATGTCTATTTGTGGCACATTGAATGATTGTTAATGCATATATTTTTAATAAAAAATAGAGATTTTATTCCTTAGCTAAGTATACATGCACATGTATTAAAGATTTAAGCAAGTGTGTATCATTGTTAAACTTGGGAAGTGAGTTAATCTATGACCTCCTTGGGGCTACTTAAAGCTTCGTGTTCCCAAGATGTCCATACTATATATTTGATATCTTAAATACATATAAATGTATACATAAACATAAGAATGAAAATCATGCAAAAGATTATATATTAGTAAATTTATTTACTCATGTAAAGTAAAGCTCTATCCAAATTCTAGCATATATACACATATGAATGAAATTAAGTAAGTACGTGCTGTTGTTAAATCAGGGAAGTGAGTTAATCTGAGTCCTCCTGGGGATTACTTAAAGCCTCGTATTCTCAGGATGTCCAAACTATATACTTACTAACATTCAAAATATAAACATACACATAAATCATGAAAATAGAACAATCCTTTAACATGTTTAAGCTATAAGCAAATTGAAGTCACATATAATATTCATAGCTAACACCACTCTAAACTTTCATCATTAGTTTATAATTTTTTGAAAATAATTTAAGATTTATTAGTGATAATAGCCATGCTATATAATAGGAATAATTCAACACATGCAACATATACATATATAACCATATTCATTTGATTCTTTTATTTGAAAACATAAATATATGATACAAATGCCATAAAAATTTATAATGATTTAAAAGGAATAATTAAACATTACTACATAATATATTCAATCACATTAATTCCTTAGGATAATCAAGTCAAATAAAATTCTTTAAGATTAACCAAAGTTATTTATGAAGTTTAATTTTGGATTTGAATTATTAAAACTTAAAGAGGAGAAATGATACTTATTATTTTTCCCACCCCACATTAGTGTCTTAATGTGTTTAAAGAAAATAATTAAGTAAATTTTGTGGATTGATTAAGTTTAAATTATTAGGCAATTAATTTAATTTATGTTTCCTAAGTCTCCTTAATTTAATTAACTACTTAATCATGAGCCTCCAATGATATGTCAAGAGATAGAAAATATAGGTCCTTAAAGAGCCTATCATATCCAGGTTATACAATAAAATATTCAAACTTTGATAAACCTAATAAAAACATGTCATTTCTATTGTGTAATCAATGTAAATATATCAGACAATCATCATTGATTCAAAGAATAAAAGGTTAGTGCGGTCAGGTACCGCCATATACCTTAAAAAAGAGAAAAAAAGATAGGTAGCTGAGTTTTACCCTTTTACATCCTAGATTACAATTAATTTATAATGAAAATAAAGCTATGGGGTTCTTTAATCTTCATCTTCATCTTCATTTTCATTTTTATGATTTGGACACTCCAAGCATTTAGGGCCTCCCAGGTCAAAGTCTTTGAGCCACTGTTCATCATAAACCCCATAGTTATAATCTTAAGCATATTATAAAAATTACACTTTATAAAAAATCAAAATTTAACTACACTTGGAAAATAGAGGCCAGATGAACATACATGCACACCAAGCAGTTATATTCCATACATTGGGGGCTAGCACCCATCTTAGGTCACCAAGCCCACTTATCATAATGAATTATGCTTAGAGACTTATGCATCACCTACAAACAAAGTCATTTATAAAAATGTTCATTACATCAGTCCTTTAAGCACAATCTCCTATAGAAAATAATATTAGCCTAATATCACCCTTACATCTAGACTACACACATACACCCTAACATCCAACCTAAAATATTACATCACAAAATAAAACATCAATCCACAGCATAACACCATCCTAACCTAACTCTAGTATAAGTGGCTTAACATTTTAAGTGTGTACTAAGATTTGTGTGGCATAATAAAACTAGGCTTTGATATTTGAATCATAATATGAAAATGGGTGTTTAATTTTACCATTAAGAATGGTTATAATTCAAGTGATTAGTGATTTCTTTGAATGGATTTTAAATTATTTCTTTTGATTTCACTTAAATTTAAAGTTTTAAAGAGTAAGAAGAAGAGTAGAGTCCACTTCGAACCCTAACCTTGAGTTGAACCTAAAGATGAATTTCAATTTTAATCATCATAATGAAACATATGAATTTTTTTACTAAGTCTTATGTTTGGATTTGACTTAAATGTTATTATAAAAATATGAAAGTCATCTCAAGATTAATATATTTAAATTTTATTTTATTTGGCTATATTTTCTTGACTTTGCTTCTTAATATTCATTTAAAGGGTGGTTATATATATATATATATATATATATATATATATATATATATATATATATATATATATATATATATATATATATATATCAATTAAATATTCCACATATTGGTGCAGGAATAGATTAACATCCTTAATTCATTGGTATTTAATTTAGGACTTTGAGATATATATCTATATATAAGATGTATGCATAGATTTTTGTAGAAGAAATAATTTAGGAATTCTTTATACATAAATATGCACATTAGTATGTTGAATTCATACAAATATGTGTCATTGTTAAATCAGAGAAGTGAGGTATTCTAAGACCCCCTTGAGACTATTTAAAGTATTCTAAGACCCCCTTGAGAAGTGAGTGCTAATTCACATGCATACGTTCATCAATATAACTATAAGAATGAATTGTAAAGATTTTAATATATTAAATGTTTGAAAGTAATTTAATCTTACTATACATTTTGCTACAAACTTTAAGATATGTGTCATTGTTAAACTAAAGAAGTCAAGTAATCTATGATCCCCTTGTGAATACTTAAAATCTTGTCCGAGGATATCTAGACTATATACCTTTCAAGTATGTAGGCCATACATGTAAGTATAAATTCATGTTTTAATAATCATGATTAATTAAGAATTATACTAAATAAATACTTCATTTTTTATTTTTAATAAAAAGAATAATTTGAGATTTACTAATGATAATAGTCACCCTTTTAGTTCAAGGCATACAATTAATGAAATATTTTATTTATTTTTAAATATGAATGCATGAAACATAAAGCACATTAATTTATAAAAATGATTGAAGCAGAGAAATTGAAAATTGCTAAACACTTATTTAAAGCCATTAAATTGTAAGATTATTCATAAGAAGTTGATTGCATTTAAGTCTAATCAATTTTATTAAATATTAATTTTGAAATTTAAGTTGCTCAAGCATAATGAGAAAAAGAGTCTAAAGTTACCCTTTAACCCACTTAGGTTCATTAACTGATTTAAATGATTTTTATGAATTAATTAAGGTTAATTAATTATTTTAATCAATTAAGCCCAAAAGAACTCAAAATTTTAATTATACCATAAATATAAGACTAAAAAATTTTGAGAAAATTTTTAAACATAAATGAGCATGAAAAAAATAGGATTAAAAATTTTAATGTAATTAGGCTTATATTTAAGAGTTAATTAAAGAAATGGGGAATCCCAAAATCATTAATTACACTCAAAATATCTAAACTAATTGGGGATTTTAATTTCATTGAAAACCTCTTTGTTAAATGAGCACAAAGAGGTATTGATCATAATTTTAGTGATCTAAGATATTTATTGTGAATTTTCTAAGCCTTAAGATAACTAATGAATTTTCTAATCTTCATCTTCATCTTCATTTTCATTTTTATGATTTGGACACTCCAAGCATCTAGGGCCTCCCAGGTCAAAGTCTTTGAGCCACTGTTCATCATAAACCCCATAGTTGTAATCTTAAGCATATTATAAAAATTACACTTTATAAAAAATCAAAATTTAACTACACTTGCAAAATAGAGGCCAGATGAACATACATGCACACCAAGCAGTTATATTCCATACATTGGGGCCTAGCACCCATCTTAGGTCACCAAGCCCACTTATCATAATGAATTATGCTTAGAGACTTATGCATCACCTACAAACAAAGTCATTTATAAAATGTTCATTACATCACCCTTAAGCACAATCTCCTATAGAAAATAATATTAGCCTAATATCACCCTAACATCTAGACTACACACATACACCCTAACATCCAACCTAAAATATTACATCACAAAATAAAACATCAATCCACAGCATAACACCATCCTAACCTAACTCTAGTATAAGTGGCTTAACATTTTAAGTGTGTACTAAGATTTGTGTGGCATAATAAAACTAGGCTTTGATATTTGAATCATAATATGAAAATGGGTGTTTAATTTTACCATTAAGAATGGTTATAATTCAAGTGATTAGTGATTTCTTTGAATGGATTTTAAATTTATTTCTTCTGATTTCACTTAAATTTAAAGTTTTAAAGAGTAAGAAGAAAAGTAGAGTCCACTTCAAACCCTAACCCTGAGTTGAACCTAAAGATGAATTTCAATTTTAATCATCATAATGAAACATATGAATTTTTTTACTAAGTCTTATGTTTGGATTTGACTTAAATGTTATTATAAAATTATGAAAGTCATCTCAAGATTAATATATTTAAATTTTATTTTATTTGGCTATATTTTCTTGACTTTGCTTCTTAATATTCATTTAAAAGGGTGGTTATATATATATATATATATATATATCAATTAAATATTCCACATATTGGTGCATGAATAGATTAACATCCTTAATTCATTGGTATTTAATTTAGGACTTCGAGATATATATCTATATATAAGATGTATGCATAGATTTTTGTAGAAGAAATAATTCAGGAATTCTTTATACATAAATATGCACATTAGTATGTTGAATTCATACAAATATGTGTCATTGTTAAATCAGAGAAGTGAGGTATTCTAAGACCCCCTTGAGACTATTTAAAGTATTCTAAGACCCCCTTGAGAAGTGAGTGCTAATTCACATGCATACGTTCATCAATATAACCATAAGAATGAATTGTAAAGATTTTAATATATTAAATGTTTGAAAGTAATTTAATCTTACTATACATTTTACTACAAACTTTAAGATATGTGTCATTGTTAAACTAAAGAAGTCAAGTAATCTATGACCCCCTTGTGAATACTTAAAATCTTGTCCGAGGATATCTAGACTATATACCTTTCAAGTATGTAGGCCATACATGTAAGTATAAATTCATGTTTTAATAATCATGATTAATTAAGAATTATACTAAATAAATACTTCATTTTTTAATTTTAATAAAAGAATAATTTGAGATTGACTAATGATAATAGTCACCCTTTTAGTTCAAGGCATACAATTAATGAAATATTTTATTTATTTTTAAATATGAATGCATGAAACATAAAAGCACATTATTTATAAAAATGATTGAAGCAGAGAAATTGAAAATTGCTAAACACTTATTTAAAGCCATTAAATCGTAAGATTATTCATAAGAAGATGATTGCATTTAAGTCTAATCAATTTTATTAAATATTAATTTTGAAATTTAAGTTGCTCAAGCATAATGAGAAAAAGAGTCTAAAGTTACCCTTTAACCCACTTAGGTTCATTAATTGATTTAAATGATTTTTATGAATTAATTAAGGTTAATTAATTATTTTAATCAATTAAGCCCAAAAGAACTCAAAATTTTAATTATACCATAAATATAAGACGACAAATTTTGAGAAAATTTTTAAACATAAATGAGCATGAAAAAAATAGGATTAAAAATTTTAATGTAATTAGGCTTATATTTAAGAGTTAATAAAAGAAATGGGGAATCCCAAAATCATTAATTACACTCAAAATATCTAAACTAATTGAGGATTTTAATTTCATTGAAAACCTCTTTGTTAAATGAGAACAAAGAGGTATTGATTACAATTTTAGTGATCTAAGATATTTATTGTGAATTTTCTAAGCCTTAAGATAACTAATGATTTAATTGATTAATAAACACCTTTATGGTAATTTTGAGAAATAATTACAACCAATGGTCCTAATAAATTTCTCTGAGCATCATTAATATTCTAAAATGTATTTAAGGCCCCATAATAATTTTCATAATTTTTTTAATTATATAATTTTATTAAATGCATAAAATGACCCTTTAGGGTTTGAAATTTTGGATTTTCCAAATTACCCAACTATTCAATTTGAAATAATTATAAAAGGTAGAGGTCATTGCACATTCATCTAAAATTTTTAAGTTAATTAATAAAGCAATTAGGCTTAATTTCACTAATTAAGAAAATCTTCAAACCCTAATTAGTTAGTGTTCACTTAATAAAATTTGAGGCTTTTATTTTTTTCTTAGATTCACCTCTGTCTAAGCTTTTTATAGATGGCTTATTTGTATTTTTTTTAGATTTTTCTACAATTAGTTATGCTTTTTTGAAGTTTTGGTCATTTAATTAGATTTTTAAGCTTAATTAATTGATTTACACAGTTAATGCTGATCAGCGCTTTACATGTGGCACCACATGGCTTGGCTTGTTACTTAAAATGACATGCATTGCATGTTAACTTAGTTGCAGTGGATGCAATTTCTTCTAGGTCGTTCGATCATGGATCGAATGGTCAAGATTGATCTTGCAGATCAATTAGGATAAAATAAAAAAATCCAATACGATTATTCACGATAGTCTATTTTAATCATGTAGAAGAAATAGTGGATGATCTGTCGCTAATCTCTCGCAAGAGATGAATACCGTTCGTCTATTGCCACTCAATTCAGCTCACTGGTGCTCATTTCACGATGGATTTAATTCAAAAATGATCAATGAATAATTCTAAAGAGGATCATATGATATGATTCATGCCAAATATAAAATCAGTTCATAAGAGACCAAGAATCTTATGATTTTCTATAGTTTTGGAGAAAATTACCTTGTTGGAGCTAAAGACTATCGGTCTGACCTGTGAAGTAGCTTCGTCTGGTAGAGATGAGGCCCTATTGATGAAGCCACACCTTGGCTCCTTACCGATTAGTCTATGGATCAAACACTACCGTGAACCTTACTGGAGTTGCTCTAAGATCACCTTTCCTTACTTAAATCATGTGGTTCTCAATTTGTTTTGACTCACCATAGCTAGAGGAGCGTGTGAGAGGAGTAAATTTAGATTTTGTGGAATTTTAGAAAAGTTATATGTGAGGGACTTTCATGGTGAGGATGAGCTTGATCTCGCCAACAATGGGGTGCTCGATGAGCTCTGAAATTTTGGGGATTGGCTCTGGGATTATGGTGAATGTGTGTGTTGAGTTTGAATAGGGGAGGAGGTGTATACCTCCTCCTCAAGTGAACCAACCAAAAGGGTTAGCTTAACCCATGACAGCTGGTTAGGTAGTGGAAAGGGCTATTTAGGGCTTAGGATTGGTAAGGTGGGCCTCCTCCACTCACTGGAGGAATTTAGTGGCCAAGGGTGAAATGGACAAGCCATGGTGATTGAACCAAGATTTGGCCAAGGTGAGGGTGACCACTCCATATTCAATGGCTTAGTCTAATAGCTTTGGGTTAAGTCTAGCTAGCATGGGTGAGCTTTGGGCATGCTAAGTGACTACCAAAGCCAAAGAGAGGGGTTGGACATTTCTATTTTGGGTTTTTATCCTATATGGGTGACTTGGTTCACTTCTTTTTTGCTAAGTCGGGTCCACCTTCAGTTGGGTTTACTTGGGCTTGTTAAGAGGAGTCTAAGGATGAGTCAGGTCGAATTTGGTTGAATTTGAACTTAGTTTGATTGGGTTTGGCTCAATTGGACTTATATAAGTCAATTTGGGTCTAAATGGATTTGGTTGAACAATTGACTAAATTGGGTCAAGAGGGTTATTAGATTAGGTTTAAATGATGATTTAGAACTTATTTGAGTAATTGATTTGATTTAATTTGTATTAGATCTAGATTTTTCTTATATGAGTTCATATAGGTCAAAACGGTTAAGTTAACCAATTTGGTTAAATTGCCCAAAATGGGTTGAGTCATGTTTAATCTATCATTTGAAGATGATTGAGGGCTAGAATTTGAATTGATTTGGTTTAAATTGAGTTTTGATTCAATTTAACTATTTAAGTCAAATTGGACTAAATAGGATAATTGGGTTGGGTTAGCCAAATTGGCTTCAACTAATGATTGAAAGTGTTTAGTAATCAATTTAGGCATGATTGTAGGCATTTAATTAATCTAATTTGGCTTAGATCAATTTTTGGCTCAATTTGATCATTTAGGTCAATTTGGGTCAACATGGGTCAAAGGGCCAAATTGGCTCAATTGGGCTCAATTGTTTGCAACTGAGTGATTGGTTATGATCAAAAATAAATTTAAAGGTGATTGATGTGATTGATTTGGTCTAATTTAGGTTGGATTAAGATTTGACTTAATTTGGACTTTCAGGTCAAATTGAGTTAAATGAGTCAATTGACTTGGTTGGATCAATTAGAATTAATTGAAGGTTAGATCATGATCAATCATTAATTTAAAGGTGATTGATAACCTTAATTGAATCTAATTTGGATTGAATTGAGATTTGACTCAAACTAAGTCTTTAGGCTAACTTAAGCCAAATTAGGCAAAGTTAGTCAATTAGGTTGATTAAGTTGCACTTAGTCTTCAATCAAGTTTATTTAGGGTTTGGATGATTTTAATTTTAAATGGATTAGATTAATTTTGGGTGTAGACCCTTTAAGTCCAAATGGGCTGAATCGAGTCAACCTGTCCAACTGGCCAAATTGAGTTTGTTTAAGTTGAATTGGGTTTGAAATCAATTAGCCTAGGTTAGGGTTCGATTTGTAATCAATTGGTTTTGATTTGAAGGACTAGTTTGGTTTGATTAGTTTTGAATCCAGTATAGGTAATCCTCACTTAGCCTAAGTCATGGTCTAACCCTAGGGTTGAAACTCATAAGTCTTATAGGCTTAAGGAATTGGTGTTCACCAAGTCACTAGAAGTATCTTAGTTCTAGGAGAGCCTTAGTTGCTAGATCAAATCCTGTGTCTAGAAAGGTGATTATCAACCTCACTCAAAAGTAAGGTCAACAACACCCTATGAAGTTGGTCATTACAAATAAAAGACTAACACTTCATGTGGTTGACAACTCAACTGTAAAAATAACACTCCATGTGATTGACGAATACAAATAAAAGACCAACACTCTATGTGATTAGCAACTCAAGTGTAAGACCAACACTTAATGTAGTTGGTAACTACAAATAAAAGATGAGCACTCTATATGGTTGGTGATTAAAGTGTAAGGCCAACCTGCATGCGATTGGTGCTCATGAATGGAAAATCAATACTTTGTATGGTAGGCGAAGTATAAGACTAATACTCCGTATGATTGGCAACCAAAAACTTAAGAGCAACACTCTACAGTTGGCAACATAGTATTCCCTAATAATATGAAGGGATTACTTAAAATAATTATTCAGTAGTGAGTATGTTCAATTATGCTCAGCAAGTGAATTCAATTATATTCAGTGAGTGTATTCATTCAATGCATATACTTTGCAAGTGTATTCACTCAGTGGATATATTCGTTTAATGAATGCGTTCATATAACTACACTTGTCCAAACATGTTTTCTTTAGCGAGCATATTCGCTCCACAAATACATTCATAAAGCAAGAACATATGTAAGAAAATCTATGGAAAATAGTATGAAAAAAAATTATTTTAATTAAGAAAATATCTAAGTACATTTTTAAAGTGAAATGCACATTTTTATGCATAAGAAAAGTATCATTTTTATAAATATAAAGCATTAGGTGTTAGATATGTAAATGCATAAGAATTGTGTGCTATGTATGCATATTTTCCTATTATCTAAGTTGGTGGTTGTAGAGAGGTGTGGGTTATATATAAAAGGGCAATATTTAAATCAAATATGACTATTCTCTTAATCATTATTTTCTTCTAATATATGATTTTTATCTATTTAGTACTCCAAAATTTTAATTTCATGATTTTCTATATTATGATCTAAATGCCTCTATCTTGAGACTCTTTCCTTTTTTGCAAATCTATTTAGTTGTGTGATCAGATATATAGATAAATCTTTTATATATGTTGATTTTAAACATAAGTAATCTATATATACACTATTTTAATTTTATTAAATTCTATAATTTCATAACTCTTTCTTAATATTCATTTGATTATTACCAAGAAAAAAAATACTTTCACTTATTTTTGTGTGAAAAATAATTTATTATATTGAGGACATTTTATTTGATATTTGAGAGCTCTTAGAAAATTAAAGTCTATATTTATTTATTTAACTTTATAATATAATTTTTACAATAGTTATCATTCAAAATAAATTAAAATTTATTTCTATTGTACCAAATTAAAATTTAATATACTTTATATTAAATTATGTTTTTATCACTGTGAGAATTTTTAAATTAAAACCGACGAAGCTAATTATTCAGGCTCTTCTAAATTTTTTTGTTATTATTTAATGAACAATTTAATATTTTTTGCAAATAGTGTTTTTTTAAAAAAAATTTGTAAACGAAAAGCAAAATAATTATTTCGAATGTTAGTGTCCTCTCAATCACTATTTTCTTCGCATAATATTTTATAAATTTTTTAAGGGAAATTTACATATATAGCACATAATTCTTATATATTTACATAACTAACACTTAAAGTTTGATATTTAAAAATATAGCATTTTTCCTTTGCAAAGGTAAATTTTACTATAATAATAATAATTTAGGTGCTATATATATGTAATTATTTATGTTTGGGCATTAGTTATGTAAATATATAAGAATTGTGTGCTATGTATGTAAATGCTCCATTTTTTTAAAATATGAAATCCTAATGTTTCAATTTTTATTTAACTTGATTTTATGATTTCAATCTAAAATATAGAATAAATAACAATCATTATATTTTTTTATTTCTTAATAAATAGATTTATTATGAAATAGAAATTAATATAAAATTAGAAATCTGAACAATTTTAATAACCATTTTAATAAAATAAGCATTATAACATTAAAATATATATGTTAATGATCCCAATTACACTCATCTTAAGATATTTAAGTAAAAAAAAACACTGCCCAAAGTATAATTAAAAAAAAAAAACACTACGCAGATGTTTCCTACCCTTAGCAGCTCTGGATGAGAAATAAAATAATGTTTAAATATACTTACGCATATTAATAATTAAGCTAAATTTGATGATTTGTAATAACTTTCGTGTTGTGTGGTTAGGGTTGCAAATGAACCGAATCGAGCCGAGTATATATGTGTTCAAGCTTGAGCTTGTTTAATATTATCGAGTTCGAGCTCGATTCAAACTTTTAAGAATAGTGTTCAAGCTTGAGCTTGTTTACTATTATCGAGCTCGAGCTCGATTCGAGTTTGTTCACGAGCTCGGTTCAATTGGATTATCAAGCTTGTTAACCAGCAGCTCATATAATAAAATAAATGAGCTTTAATCAATCCTAAATCGAGCTTGTTCACGAGCAGCTTGTTGAGAAATATACATGAGATGTATCGATTAAAGCTTATTAAGCCTAAAATAATAATAATTTGAACAATATTGTTCACAAACAAGCCTTAATCGAGCCGTAATCGAGCCACAATCAAACTCTTTAACGAGCTTATTCACAAGCTTTAAATAGTAATGTTCATGAACATAAATGAATCGAACTACAAGTTGTTCAAGCTTGTTCTCAAAAAGTGTTCAAGCTCATTTGACTAGTTAATCAAACGAGCATGAACGAGCTCTAATCAAGCCAAGCCACGAGTAATTTGTCGAATGCTCGGTTCATTTGCAGCCCTATGTGTGGTACTATAATTCGATTTAATTTTTATGTCTTTATTCGTTATATACTAAGAGTAGATCAAATAAAAATTTGTAAACTGAACATTTTATTCATAAATTTAAAGATAATATTTTATTCAAAAAATTAAAATTTTAACTATATTTTAAACATTAAGATGCTACGGTAATATTTTAGAATGTAGTATTTCAAGTTATATTTGCTAGCAAGATATCATAATATTTATGATTCTCCAAAAAAAAATTTATTTAATTTATTAATTTCTGTTTAGAATTGATATTTGTAATGCAATTACTTTTTTTTTAAAAATGTTTATTTTTGTTTCTTGATACTATTAATTTCAAAAAAAAATAATGTTATTAATATATTTTTAAAATTATAATTCTTAATAAATTATTCATTTCACTATTATTATAATTCTTATAATGATAATTCATTATTTGCATATTTTTGATAAATAAATATAATTAAAAAGTCATAATTATTTTCTTAAATTTATTCACGTGCATATATATATATATAGGATATGTTGATTCACTTTTGCTAGAGAGGGTGGGCTAACCCTGACTCTTTAGGAACCACTTGAAATGACTAGCAACTAATACCTTCTACGATTTGAAACTATATGAGCCAATATTATATAAATACAAGATGGTTAGACTATTCTATATTAGGAATAAATCTAAAGTAGTACACTCACTCTCCAAAAGACTATATCATGACTCGTATAAAATCATGTTCTAGACTAATGCAATAAAATTTACAAAATTTATTTAATTTTGACTCGACATTTTAGACTTAGGCTTGGGAGGTAATTATGCATACATTCATGCTAAAATAGAGTTATGGGCTAAATCAGAGCGAAGGGATGTTCTCTACTACAAGGAAACTACCCTCACAGGTCAAGCATTGTCTCTTATCGTGCAAGAATGTAGATCCCTATTTATAAGGAGTGAAACAAGATGCATGCATAATGTTTCAGCATATAACAAACAACTAAGAGTTAATAAATCTTTTAATTTGATTAAATACTTAGGCCTTAAGATAAGATTATGAGTTATTAAAATTTTAATTAAAGTTGATTAATGAGATAGACAAATATAGGTCCTTAAAGAGCCTACCGTATCTAGGTCATACAACAAAATATTCAAACTTCAATAAACCTAATAAAACATGTCATTTCTATTGTGCAATCAATGTAAATATATCAAACAATCATCATTGATTAAAAGAATAAAATATTGGGGCAGTCAGGTACCGCCGTACACCTTAGAAAAGAGAAAAAAAGGATAGGTAGCGGAGTTCTACCATTTTACATCCTAGATTACAATTAATTTACAATGAAAATAAAATTGTGGGGGGTCTTTAATGTTCATCTTCATCTTCATTTTCATTTTTATGAATTGGACACTCCAGGCATCCAGGGCCTCCCAGGTCAAAGTTTTCGAGCCACTGTTCATCTTAAACCTCATAGTTGTAATCTTAAGCCTATTATAAAAATTATACTTTATAAAAAATTAAAATTTAACTACACTTACAAAATAGAAGTCAGATGAACACACATGCACACCAAGCAGTTATATTCCATACATTAGGGCCTAACACCCATCTTAGGTCACCAAGCCCACCTGTCATAATGAATTATGCTTAGAGACTTATGCAGCACCTACAAACAAAGTCATTTATAAAATGTTTTATTCCATCAGTCCCTTAAGCACAATTCCCTACATAAAATAATATTAGCCTAATATCACCCTAACATCCAGATTATGCACATACACCCTAACATCTAGCCTAAAATATTACATCATAAAAAAATATATCAATCCACAACAGAACACCATCCTAACCTAACTCTAATATAATAACTTAACATTTTAAGTGTGTGCTAAGATTTGTGTGGCATAACAAAACTAGGCTTTGATATTTGAATCATAATATGAGAATGGGTGTTTAATTTTACCATTAAGAATGATTATAATTCAAGTGATTAGTGATTTCTTTGAATGGATTTAGATTTCAATTTATTTCTTCTGATTTCACTTAAATTTAAAGTTTTAAAGAGTAAGAAGAGGAGTGGAGTCCACTTCAAATCCTAACCCTAAGTTGAACCTAAAGATGAATTACAATTTTTAATCATCTTAATGAAACATATGAATTTTTTTATTAAGTCTTATGTTTGGATTTGACTTAAATGTTATTATAAAAATATGAAAGTCATCTCAAGATTAATATATTTAAATTATAAATGATTTGGCAATATTTTCTTGACTTTGCTTTCTCACTTCTTAATATTCATTTAAAAGGGTGGTTATTTTAATATATATATATATATATATATATATATATCTCAATTAAATATTCCACATATTGGTGCATGAATAGATTAACATCCTTAATTCATTGGTATTTAATTTAGGACTTGGAGATATATATCTATATATGAGATGTATGCATAAATTTTTGTAGAAGAAATAATTCAAGAATTCTTTATACATAAATATACACATTAGTATGTTGAATTCATGCAAATATATGTCATTGTTAAATGAGAGAAGTGAGGTATTCTAAGACCCCCTTGAGACTATTTAAAGTTTCACACTCCCAAGATGTCCATACTATATACTTGTTAATTCACATACATATGTTCATCGATATAATTATAAGAATGAATTATAAAGATTTTAGGATATTAAATATTTGAAAGTAATTTAATCTTACTATGCATTTTACTACAAACTTTAAGGTATGTGTCATTGTTAAACTAAAGAAGTCAAGTAATCTAAGACCCCCTTGTGAATACTTAAAATCTCGTCCTAGGATATCCAGACTATATACCTTTAAGTATGTAGGCCATACATGTAAGTATAAATTCATGTTTTAATTATCTTAATTATTTAAGAATTATACTAAATAAATACTTCATTTTTTATTTTTAATAAAAAGAATAATTTGAGATTTACTAATGATAATAATCACCCTTTTAGTTCAAGGCATACAATTAATGAAATATTTTATTTGTTTTTAAATATGGATGCATGAAACACAAAACACATTAATTTATAAAAATGATTGAAGCAGAATGTTAAACATTGCTAAACACTTATTTAAAGCCATTAAATCGTAAGACTATTCATATGAAGATGATTGCATTTAAGTCTAATCAATTTTATTAAATATTAATTTTGAAATTTAGGTTGCTCAAGCCTAATGAGAAGGCAAAGAGTCTAAAGTTACCCCTTAACCCACTTAGGTTCATTAATTGAATTAAAATTGATTTAAATGATTTTTATAAATTAATTAAGGTTAATTAATTATTTTAATCAATTAAGCCTAAAAGAACTCAAAATTTTAATTATACCATAAATATAAGCCCAAAAATTATGAGCAAATTTTCAAACATAAATGAGCATGAAATAAACATGTTCTAAAAAGTTTCATGTAATTAGGCTTATATTTAAGAGTTAATTAAAGAAATGGGGAAACCCAAAATCAACAATTACACTCAAAATAACCAAACTAATTGGGGATTTTAATTTCATTGAAAACCTCTTTGTTAAAGGAGCACAAAGAGGGATTGATCACAATTTTAGTGATCTAAGATATTTATTATGAATTTTCTAAGCCTTAAGATAACTAATGATTTAATTAATTAATAAAAACCCCCTTTATGGTGATTTTTGAGAAATGATTACAACAAGTGGTCCTAATAAATTTCTCTAATCATCATTAATATTCTAAAATGTATTTAAGGCCCCACAATAATTTTCATAATTATCTTAATTATATAAATTTATTAAATGCATAAAATGACCCTTTAGGGTTTGAAATTTTGGATTTTCCAAATTACCCAACTATTCAATTTGAAATAATTATGAAAGGTAGAGGTCATTGCACATTCATCTAAAATTTTAAGTTAATTAGTAAAGTAATTAGGCATAATTTCACTAATTAAGAAAATATTCAAACTCTAATTAGTTAGTGTTCACTTAATAAAAGTTCACTTAATAAAATTTGAGGCTTTTATTTTTCTTAGATTCACCTTTCTCTAAGCTTTCTATAGATGGCTTATTTGTCTTTTTAGATTTTTCTATAATTAGTTATGCTTTTTTTAATATTTTAGTCATTTAATTAGATTTTTAAGCATAATTAATCGATTACACAGTCGATGCCGCATCAGCGCTTTACATGTGGCACCACATGGCTCGTTACTTAAAATGTCATGCATGGCACGTTAACTTAGTCGCAGTGGATGGAATTTCTTCTTGGTCGTTTGATCATGGATTGAATGGTCGAGATTGTTGTGGTTTATTTAGGATAAAATAAAAAAAATCTAATACGATTATTCATGACTGTCTATTTTAATCATGCAGAAGAAACTGTGGATGATCCGTCGTTAATCTCTCGCAAGAGGTGAATATCGTTCGTCTGTTGCCACTCAATTCAAGCTCATTAGTGCTCATTTCATGATGGATTTAATTTCAAAATGATCAGTGAATAATTCTAAAGAGGATCATATGACATAATTCATGCCAAATATAAAATCATTTCATAAGAGATCGAGAATCTTATGATTTTCTATAGTTTTGGAGAAAATTACCTTATTAGAGCTAAAGACTATTGGTCTAACCTGTGAAGTAGCTTCGTTTGGTAGAAATGGTGCCCAATTGATGAAGCCACACCTTGGCTCCCCACCAATTTGTCCGTGGATCAAACACTGCTGTGAACCTCGCTGGAGTTGGTTTAGGATCACCTTTCATAGCTCAAATCATGTGGTTCTCAATTTGTTTTGACTCACCATAGCTAGAGGAGTGTTTGAGAGGAGTTAATTTAGATTTTGTTGAGTTTTGGAAAAGTTATATATGAGGGACATTCAGGCTGAGGATGAGCTTGTTCTTGTAATGTGGCAGCTCTAAAATTTGGGGGATTGGCTCTGGGATTATGGTGAACGTGTGTGTTGCGTTTGAATAGGGGAGGAGGTGTATACCTCCTCCTCAAGTGAACCAACCAAAAGGGTTGGTTTAACCCATGACAACTGGTTAGGTAGTGGATAGGGCCATTTAGTGCTTAGGATTGGTAATGTGGGCCTCCTCCATTGGTTGGGGGAATTTAGTGGCCAAGGATGAAATGGACAAGCCATGGTGATTGAACCAAGATTTGTCCAAGGTGAGGGTGACCTCTCCATAGTCAATGGCTGAGCCCAATAGTTTTGAGCTAAGTCTAGCTAGCATAGGTGAGCTTTGGGCATGCTAGGTGACTGCCCAAGCCAATAAGAGGGGTTGGACATTTCTATTTTGGGTTTTATCTTATATGGGTGACTTGGTTCACTTCTTTTTTGCTAAGTCAGGTCCACCTTCAGTTGGGTTTACTTGGGTTTGTCAAGAGGTGTCTAAGGATGAATCATGTCAAATTTGATTGAATTTGAACTTAGTTTGATTGTGTATGGCTCAATTGGACTTATATAAGTCAATGTGGGTCTAAATGGATTTGGTTGAACAATTGACTAAATTGGGTTGAGAGGGTTATTAGATTAGGTTCAAATGATGATTTAGAACTTATTGGTGTAATTGATTTGATTTAATTTAGATTAGATTTGGCTTTGACTTATATGAGTTCATATAGGTCAAAGGGGTTAAGTTAACTAATTTGGTTAAATTGCCCAAAATGGGTTGAGTCATGTTTAATTTATCATTTGAAGATGATTGAGGGATAGAATTTGAATTGATTTGGTTTAAATTGAGTTTTGATTCAATTTGACTATTTAAGTCAAATTTGGCTAAATAGGACAATTGGGTTGGGTTAGCCAAATTAGTTTCAACTGATGGTTGAAAGTGTTTAATAATCAATTTAGGCATAATTTTAGGCATTTAGTTAATCTAATTTGGCTTAGATTTATTTTTGGCTCAATTTGACCATTTAGGTCAATTTGAGTCAACATGGGTCAAAGGGCCAAATTGGCTCAATCGGGTTCAATTGTTTGTAATTGAGTGATTGGTTATGATCAAAATAAATTTAAAGGTGATTGGTGTGATTAATTTGGTCTAATTTAGGTTGGATCAATATTTGACTTAATTTGGACTATCAAGTCAAATTAAGTTAAATGAGTCAATTGACTAGGTTGGATCAATTAGAATTAATTCATGATCAACCATTAATTTAAAGGTAATTGATAACCTTAATTGAATCAAATTTGGATTGAATTGAGACTTGACTCAAATTAAGTCTTTAGGCTAACTTAACCAAATTAGGCAAAGTTAGTCAATTGGGTTGATTAAGTTGCAATTAGACTTCAATCAAGTTTATTTAGGGTTTGGGTGATTTTAATTTTAAGTGGATTAGATTAATTTTGGGTGTAGGCCCTTTAAGTCCAAATGGGTCTAATCGAGTCAACCTAGCCAACTGGCCAAATTGTGTTTGGTTAAGTTGAGTTGGGTTTGAAATCAATTGGACTTGGTTAGGGTTTGATTTTTAATCAATTGGTTTTGATTTGAAGGACTAGTTTGGTTGATTTGTTTTGAATCCAGTATAAGTAAGCCTCACTTAGCCTAAGTCATGGTCTAACCCTAGGGTTGAAACTCATAAGTCTTATAGGCTTAAGGAATTGGTGTTCACTAAGTCACTAGAAGTGTCTTAGTTCTAGGAGAGCCTTAATTGCTAGACCAAATCCTATGTCTAGAAAGGTGATTAACAACCTCACTCAAAAGTAAGGTCAACAACAATCTATGAAGTTGGTCATTACAAATAAAAGACCAACACTTCATGTGACAACTCAACTGTAAAAACAACACTCCATGTGATTGGCGAATACAAATAAAAGACCAATACTCTGTGTGGTTAGCAACTCAAGTGTATGACCAACACTTCATGCAGTTGGTAACTACAAATAAAAGACGAGCACTGTATATGTTTGGTGGTTAAAGTGTAAGGCCAACCCTTCATGCGATTGGTGATCACAAATGAAAAATCAATACTTTGTTTGGTTGGCAAAGTATAAGACTAATACTTCTTATGATTGGCAACCAAAAACTTAAGAGCAACACTCTACAGTTGGAAATATAGTATTACCTAATAATATGAAGGGATTACTTAAAATAATTATTCAATAGTGAGTATGTTCAATTATGCTTAGCAGGTGAATTCAATTATATTCAACGAGTGTATTCATTCAATGGGTATATTTTGCAAGTGTATTCATTCAGCGAGTATATTCGTTTAATGAATGTGTTCATATAGCTACACTTTTCCAAACATGTTTTCTTTAGCAAGCATATTCACTCGACAAATACATTCATAAAGCAAGAACATATGTAAGCAAATCTATGGAAAAAAAATGAAAAAAAATTTATTTTCATTAAGAAAATATTGAAGTACATTTTTAAAGTGAAATGCACATTTTTATGCATAAGAAAAGTGTCATTTTTATGAATATAAAGCACTAGGTGTTAGATATGTAAATGCATAAGAATTATGGGCTATGTATGCAAATTTTTATATTGTCTAAGTTTGTAATTGTAGAGAAGTGAGGGTTATATATTAAAGGGCAATATTTAAATCAAATGTGACTATTCTTTTATTCATTATTTTCTTATGATATATGGTTTTTATCTATTTAGTACTCCAAATTTTTAATTTCATGATTTTCTATATTCTAATATAAATGCCTCTATCTTGAGACTCTTTCCTTTCTTGTGAATCTATTTAGTTGTGTGATCAGAGATATAGATAAATCTCTCATGTATGTTGATTTTAAACATAAGTAATCTATATCTACATTAATTTTATTTTATTAAATTCTATAATTTCATAACTCTTTCTTAATATTCGTTTGATTATTACCAAGAAAAATATACTTTCACTTATTTTTGTGTGAAAATTAAAATCTATGTTTATTTATTTAACTTTATAATGTAATTTTTAAAATATTTATCATTTAAAAATGTGGTAAAATTTTCTCGTATACTTTCATCTTCAATCTATGTAGATAAAATGAAGATAGAAATATAGTTTTGCATTTGGACACCACATAGATACACATATATTCTTATTAAGGTGATCGAGTATGACATTGAGGAATAGTGTACTATCTTGAGAGATAGAAGTAACTACCCTGCAATGGACCTAATCACGTGAATAAGGACTCCTAAGGACAATGGGTCTACATATGTAGTAGAGATTCTTCCCCTACTTTATATGAAAAAGTAAAGCAGGGTTTATTTTAAACTGAGTTCATTAAGTTCCCTATAGGGGCAAGCCCATATAGTTAATTACATCCCAAAGAAGGGGATTCCTTAAGAATACTCTCAATTAAAGTAAATGATCATTGTCTCCAAAGATTTCAAAGTTTAGACTATCAATAAATTATTTATTTTTAGAAGGCCAAACGGGATTGATCAAGGGGGAGGGAGTTTTTATCGAAGCCAAAGGAAGATGAGTAGGAGATATTCACAATGTTAGGAAACCTAACGAGCATCTCAAACTATCTTATGGTTGAGCTTTATATTTTTGAAATTTGAGAAGATTTATTTGTTTGAGTTGGAATTTTTATTAGAAATCTAGGACTTACAATTCCATGATACAAGGTCATGAAAATGCCTAAGAGGTGAGGATTTATGCTCACGGCCCCAAAGGGAAATAGCAACCTCAGAACCTGAATCTAGGGAGCTTTGGCAAGAACCAAAAGCACGACCTAAATCTAAGATGAAAATGGGTATTTGGTTTACCTCCACAAGAGAGGATAAACCACCCGACTGTTGGACTTACAACCGTCTAGGGGTGGCCACCAACTAACTCCTCCTATGATTTTGTATACATGTAGGTAAGTCATATGCTTATGCAAGATAGCTAAGTTGTTATTTATTTAGAAAGAGGTTAAGTCCTTAACACACTCCCTAAGAGACTAGATCATCTAAGGGCATGAAAAATGACCTAGATCTAATACAAATTTTTCATATATTTTATTCTCATTTTGGATAACCAATTTGACATAGGCTTTAGGATTCATATGCCTAATGCATAAGGAATTAGATTATGGGCCAAAATCAACAAGATAAGGAGGTGAGTTTCCACCATGGCTCTCAAAGGTTAAGCCAAGTTCACTGGCACGGGTGGAAGCCCTCCAATCAAGAGTAAAATAATATATTTTTATGCATGATATTAGAAAAGTAAGACAACATCCAGCTAAGGGGTTGCTAATTCTTTTATCTTGATTTATGACCTAAGCTTTAAATGAGATTATGAGTTGTTAATTTTTAGTTTAAATTAATTAGTTGGATAGAAGATTTATTTTCTTAAGAGTGTAATCGTCATCTAGCCTATACATCAAAGCAAGGAAGAAACTAAGAAAATATATCATCTTAATGCACAAGCTAAACAAACATCAAATATTTTATAAAACTAGCACAAAAGAATAAGAGGCCATTTGTGGTCGGGCTCCACCGCACAAACCCAAAAATAAATTGGGTAGCCGAGCTCTACCCTTATACAACTTGGATTACAAATGAATTACAAAAAGGAATTCATGTTATGGGGGTCTTCATTCTTCTTTTCTTCTTTCTTCTTTCTTTTGGATGGTTGGAATGTGAATGCTCCAAAGGCTTCACATGATACATAAGACATAGTTTTATAACCATTGTTTATCCTAATCTCTCATAATAATCATTCCAAAATCATAATCCCAAAATTACATGAAAAGAAAAAAAGTAAATCTAATTAAAACCTACAAAATAGAGATTAGCTAAACAAACCACACATTCCTAAGCATGTATATAAACAAATTGGACTTAGCACCCCACATATGGGTAACCAAGTCTACCTAGCCTATCTTGGATTATGCTTACGGGTATAAGCAACCTGCACAGCAAAAATAGTTACATTTTTATTAAAGCGTCCATTAAGCACAATCCCCTTCAGAAGATAATAATTAGACTAAATTATCCTACCATTCATTCTACGTACATACACCTTAACATCCAGACTAAAACATCACATCATAAAATAAAAGCAGACATCAAACCATGCACTACCATTACATAGGACTAGAAGTGGTGACTTAGCCTAATGTGTGTGTCATGTAAGGTTTGTGTGGTATGCTTTGCTAGACTTTAAGGTTTAGATTTTCTAAATATGAAAATATTCAACTTAGAGGATGGTTTCAATTTAAGTTGTTTAGTTGATTTGGGTTAATTTTATTTGATGATTTGATTTGGTTTGAATGAACCAACTTAATTACTAAAAGTTGTAAAGAGAGAAAAAGAGAAGAGAACTTCTCTTTCCTCCCTACCTTAAGTAATTTCTACGGTAAATTCATTAATAATTTTTATTTAGTGAATGTTTTATTCTGTGTTTTAATTAATCCCAAATTTAGATTTTTTTTCCTTAAACAAACCTATTCAAAAAGAAAGGCTTTTTAAGATTAAGTAAAGTGAATTACTATTACAAAACACACAATATTTTATTTCTTTCCCACATGTGTATCATGCACATGAATGAATCCTAAGCATATATATACATGTGATGCAAGTATTTAGCACACCTTAATGATGGATGCCAAGAGAGATTGCTTAAGGAAATTTGGAATGTTTCATGTATGCATGATTTTGTTAAGTGGAAGAGAGTGATTCTTTTATCCATTTTTCATATGCACATTTACAAGTATGAAAGACATAAGTACGGCACCATTGTTAGCACCAGGGTGCAAGGTATAAGGCCTACTTAGGGCTACTTAAAGCGTCACAACCCTGGGGTTGTCCAGACTAATATACCACTTTTCTTAAATACATGTGCATGTGCAAAAAGAAATACATAGAAATAGAATCATGCAAAAAGTTTATGTTTGTTTGTTTAGAAGAAGAGAGTAACTCTTTTATCCATTTTTCATATGCACATTTACAAGTATAAAAGACATAAGTGAGTACAACATCATTATTAGCACCAAGGGTGTAAAGTACAAAAATCTACTTAGAGTTACTTAAAGCCTTGCAACTCCGGGGTTGTCCAAACTAATATACCACTTTTCTTGAATACATATGCATTTACAAAAAGAAATACATAAAAAGAGAATCATGTAAAAAGTTTATGTTTATTTGTTTAGAAAAAGAGAGTGATTCTTTTATCCATTTTGCATATGCACATTTACAAGTATAGAAGACATAAGTTAATACGGCGTCATTATTAGCACTAGGGGTATAAGGTACAAGACCTACTTAGGGCTACTTAAAGCCTCGCAACCCCGTGGTTGTCCAGACTAATAATTCACTTTTCTTAAATACATGTGCATGTACAAAACGAAATGCATGGAAAGAGAATCATGCAAAAGGTTTATGTTTATTTTTTTATTTTTGTTATTTAATTTATATGTGTGATGTGGAATTCCTTCTTGAGTCATGACATAGGAGTGTATAGGAATAGATTTCAAACAAGTGTCATGTCCTTTTCAAATGGACTATACACTTTGCAAATCTTATGCAATCCTATGTTAAGAAAGAGATGGAAAATCACATAACACATTTTAACTATTTACATGCAAGCTTATAAGTACTAATAGATAGCATACTTTTCATTTGTAATGTTTGGTTTATAAGTTTCAAAAAATAGTTTTGGATTTAGTAGTGATAATAGTCATTCATATCTTACTTTAGCCAAAATATGCAATTTGACATAAGTGAAACTTTTCATTTTAATTTTATTTTTAAAATATGAATGCATGATTTTCATATGACATACACATTTAGCATACTAGGAAAGAAATAAAGTGATGTAAGCATGTAACTTCACTCAGCCTAATTAATTCCTAAAGATAATCTTATAATGTAAGATCATTTAAAGAGAATCAAAAGTTATTTAAAGAGACTTTCATTTTGTTTTGAGTTTAATTTGAATTAGGAAAGTATGAAAAGATTTGCTAGTCCTAACCCATTCCCACATGTGTGTATTATTTTAGTTTAATTTTTTAGGTGATTAGATCAATTTTATGCTTAGGTTAGATTAAGGTGTAGATTAAGTTTATTAATTACCCCTTACCTACACAACTTTAGTATATTTAATCAATAATTATGAGCCAATGTATGACATAAAATCACAAGAAATTTAAATCAACAATACATCCTAGGAAAGAAAGGTACCCAATGCAATTGGCTCATAATTAATGATTAATTAATCTAAAGAATTTAATTTAAATACTTTCATAACCCTTCCCACACATATGGGTTATGTATGATTTTCTTAAGCTACTTAGGTTATTGAAAACCTAAGTATCTACCCAAGAAGGATTGATTAAGTTTCTGGATTAATTTTGATTTTGATAATTTGATTTGATTAATTAAGTAGATCATTAGTGGATTAATCCTTAATTATATTTGGATTAAAAAAGAAATGGGAGAAAAATATCCCAAAATTATTTCATAAATCTTCTAATTACTTAAATAATGTTTAATTATCTTAATCAAAGAATTAAACCACTATTCACATAAGAGAGTGATTAATGGTTCATTAATTAATTTTTTTGATTAACTCACTAATAAATTCTAAGAAAATTAGGGGAGGGAGAAGTCCTAAACATGCCTGAAAAGTTTAGAATTAATTAATGAAGTCATTAGGGTTATTATGTTTTCAAATAAACCCTAATTAAGAAAAATCTACAATTCAAATTTAATTAAAAATAGTTTTATTGGATTCTCCTCTAAATTATCTTTAAAATAAAGTTGAGTTTGTATTTTTTAGAATTTTCTACAATTAGTTATGAATTTAGGAAGTTTTAGTTGATTTAAGTGATTTTTATGAAGTTTGTTAATTTATTTTATTAAAATAAATCATTTGACACTCAAAATTCGATATCTTTTTATCCAAAAGTCCTTTTTACTTGAAATTTTATTGTAGGTGTATTTTTACATCAATTTTAAACTCTGAAAATTTGAACTTAATCTCACATGTATTTTTGGTTTAATTAATAAAATTTAATTTTTACTAAAACTCAAATTAAGCTCAAAATATTCAGTAAAATTTAAGAATTTTGGGTTTGTTGAATTTCTCTTGAAAAGACAAATCCAACGAACCATTGTTTGCAATTTTTGTTAAGTATTTTATTTTCTATGAATTTTTAAAGTTTCAGGTGGTTTAAATAATTTTTTAAATTAGAAAAAATCAATTTTCCTACTTGCTCACGACCAACGCATGTGACATGCGCTGGCGCCACGTGGCACCGGTGAACTTGTGCGGCGTGCGTCGCGGTGGCGTGCGGTGCCACTTCAACCAGATGAGCGAGAGTGGCGTTGGCCGTGGCCGGTTTGACGGCGATCGTCGGTGATCAAATGGTCTAGATCAAATCGCGTGATCGGCACGTGATCGAGCCGTCGCCCAACTATTGGATCGGGTCGGATTGCATCAGTGATCTAAAGGCGGATCGTGATGATCCATCCGATCCCGCGAACCGCGGGATCGGACGGCTGCTGCTATCCATCGACGGTGAACAGTGAAATCAGGGGTATTTTGGGAAAAAAAGAGAGATTCTAAGTGAAAATTTGTCCAAATGGACTCGTTTTCGCGTCGTTTCGCACAGAAAAATTTCTATTTTTTAATTGGGATAATTTAAAGTAAAATGCGGGATTATCTAAGGTAAATTACTAAAAATTGCATAAAAACTGTCACAAATGAAGGATCTTAAGGCCAGCTATGGTTTTTTAAAAGTTACCTCACCATGGATGATTTCCGGCTACGGTGATGACTCGAGCACACTGTTGAGTGAGGGAAGAGGCCTTGGAATGAGCTTGGATCTTCGCCTTCACGTCAAAATAAAATTTCCATTGGTGATCATCGTTTCCTCGCTGAAATCCACTTAGTTTTGGAGTATTTCTCTCCAAAATGAAGTAGGGGTGATTGCCAATAGGTTTGGGAGCTATAGGAAGAGGAGAATGAGGGAAATGAGTCAATGCTTCAGCCTCTAAAGCCTTGGAATGAAAAGTGAACGAAAATCACACTTTTCTTTGAATTTTTGGCTCCAAACTCATGTCATTTGGCTTGGGGGTGGTTGGGAATCAAAGAGAATCATCCTACGTGGCTTACTTTGGTTGGCTAAGGCATGGAAAGTGGCTGCCATGAAGGATAAATGGATATCCTAGCCAAGGAGAGGTGAGAGTCCTTCATGTCAAGTGTTCCAATGGAGAGGTGAGGTAATTTCACCTCCCCATGAGTCATGGCTACCCCAACCACTCCTTGCATCAGAAAATTAATGTCCTTGGTGCCTATGTGGACCAATGGATGAGTGTCAAGTAACCAAGGAAGAAAAATGACCATTTGGGCAAATGTCTTTTCTAATGGGATTCCTTTGACTCAAGGGCAAAGTGGTCATTTGATATTGAATTTGATTTGAGTAGATTTGAACTGAGTCAAAAGTAAATTGGATCAAATTTTATGTCATTTGAAGTTCATTTGATTTAATTTGGATCAATTTGACCCATTAAGGTCAAATTGGGTCAAAATGGTTTAGGTTGACCAGTTGGTCAAATTAGATCAAATCAAGAGTTGGGTCAAGTTCAAATGACCATTTGGATTGCATTGGTTTGATTGATTTCAATTAATTTGGTTTAATTTGGATTTAATTTGGATTTTGGCCAATTTGATCCTTAAGGTCAATTTTAGTTGACCAATTGACTCCAATTGACCAGGCTGGTTTGATGATTGATTTGACCTTTTAGGTCAAGTTGAGTTTAATTGAGGTAGGTTGGATCTAATCACTAGTCAAGTAATTTAATACACTTCACAAGTTCACAATCAATTTGGAATTAGTTTTGAGTTGCAATCAATGGTTTGCAATTTGGCTAGTTTGGGTTCATGTGGGTTAAAGGGTTGACTTGGCCAATGGGCTAGGTTGACTTGGTTTGACCCAATTCATGACAATTGATTAACCTATGATGATCAACAAACATGACATGAAGTTTGGATTGGCTTAATTCACTTTGATTTAAATTGAATTGGATTTTGATTCATATAGGTCAAATTGGTCATTTTGGGTCAAGTGAGCCAATTGGGTTTAGGTGGCTTGATCAATGCTTGATTCAAGTTTGGTTGAACTCACATATGAACTTGTGATGGAAATATAAATTCATTTACAAGTGATTTGGAGTCAAATGGGTTTTGATTCATTTGACAATTTCAAGTTAAAGTGGTGAATATGTATTTGACTTGGGTTAGCTTGATTTTGATTTGATGATTAAAATTTGTGTTTATATTTTGATTCATGATTGAAGGGTTGATTGAATCATAAATAAAAATCAAGGGTTTGGCTTGATTTGAGTTTGATTTGACTAAGTTCAAGAATTTGACTTGAAAGGCTTAGGTTGGATTTTGATTGAATTTGAATTTGAGTTTTGAATTTGGTTTTGGATATTTGAATTTATATTTCATGAATATAAAGAATATAAATGGGTTATGAGAAAATTTCTTGAATTTGAATTGATTTGGGTTTGATTTGAGCTAAGTCTAGAAGATGAAATCAAATAGCTTAAGAAATATTTTAGAATTTGGAATTCAATCACAGTTTTCAATCATTTGGAATTGATTCATGATTTGAGAAAATCCATTGGAATTGATTTAAGGTTTTGTTTTAGAATTGAAGTTGATTTAGTAGTTGATTTGGAAGGAATGAAGTGAGGATTCAAACCATATAGTAACAAATTTTCCTAACACTCCCAAGCGGCATTCCTATCGCTAACTCTTCTAAGTCTCAGAAGTTAAGTGTTACCTAATCATCGTTGCCCCAAGACAGGAAACTCTTAGTGTCTAAGAAGAATCTTATGTCTGAGATGGAGGGATTGAGAGCTCATTCTAAAAATAATATCAACAAAAATACATTAACATTTATTTCTATTGTACCAAATTAAAATTTTATATACTTCATATTAAATTATGTTTTTATTACTGTGAGAATTTTTAAATTAAAATCAACAAAGCTAATTATTCAAGCTCTTCTAATTTTTTACGTTATTATTTAATGAACAATTTAATATTTTTTGCAAATAGTATTTTTTTTAATTTATCAACGAAAAGGAAAATAATTATATCAAATGTTAGTGTCCTCTCAATCACTATTTTCTTCGCATAATATTTTATGAATTTTTTAAATGTGAAATCCTAATGCTTCAATTTTTATTTAATTTGTTTTTATGATTTCAAACTAAAATATAGAATAAATAACAGTCATCATATTTTTTTTTATTTCTTAAATTTATTCACGTGCATATATATATATATATATATATATATATATATATATATATATATATATATATATATATATATATATATATATATATATATATATATATATATATATATATTCCACAAAATTTATACATCATCTTCTCTTGGACCACTGCCAGCCACTTGTACTAATGCATACTTACTACTGAATGATAAATCACATCGGAAAGTATATTATAAAAAATTATGAGATGAAAATATCACAAAATGTTGCAATTTGGCATGTTTTAACTAACATTCCACCACAAAAATATACACCAACCTAAAATAATAATAAAAGTGGCATAAACTACATTCATCTAATAAATTTCCCATTCAGTTGTCGGCAGACAAAGAAAAGTGGCGATTAAATACGCTTACAAATGCATTCAAGTGAAAGGGAAACGTCAACTACCTCTCACAGCCACCATGTCTTTCCCAACCAACCAAGAAACAGTTAATTGTGAGCAATGGAGGGAGGTCAAGACGCCATGGAACTCCTTGTTTCTCAGGAGATTGATTACTTCAGAAGAGTTGATTTTGTTCAGCGGAGGAGATTCCAGCGAATCAGTACACTGAGGAAAGATGTGTCCATAAACAACAGCGATTCGAAGCAAGAAAAGATGACGAAGAAGAAGAAGAAATCTGGGAAAGGCAAGTTCTTGCCGAGCTTCTGTTCAGTAGTTGATGTATCAGAAGCAGCTACCGGAATCCAAAGCAACAGATTTATTCACAGGTAGGAGAAAGGGAGAAGTTTCTTCCTTGTGCAGTTCATGTGTTCACTTCAGAACTGGGACATGTAAGTTAGGATGTGCTAGTATCTAGGTGAAAGAAATCATAGTATGTGAGCATAAGCTTCACTGTGAATTGAACCTTTAATTCTTTTTTTTTATGGGATATTTGAGCAAATTTAATTGCTTTAATTCAACTGTAAATCAGCCCTATTTACAATAACCTTATTCATGTGTTCATAACTGAATCCAAAATTTTAATAACTAGCAGATTCAAAGAGTTAAGAAAGCATATTCTAATTTTGGGTAACGAGATTCAAATTTTCAAGGCTTAATTTTTAAATTAGGCCTAATTAAAAATTTAATTAATTTAAGTTAAAAAATTTTAATAGCTTAATAATGGTGGTAGACAGTTGGCCTCACCACTCATTAGCCATATAAATTTTTTTTTAAAAAAAAGTAAGTAGATACCCCATTTTTTATATCGTTCATCAGATTTCTACAGATTTCAGATCGTTGGAAAGGTAATAAAAATTTCTACAACTTTTATGTTGACAACTTTCGACGAATTTCGCCCGGGCAGCGGCAGTTTTCAAATGTATGAATTTTAAAGTTGTAAAAAATAAAGATATCGATCCGCTTTCATTATAATCTGAGGATTGTTGAATATATATGATTCTTTAGTAATATCAAACACTCTCATTATATTCTATATATAAATTGAGTTTTAATGGGTTTATTCTTAAAAAACAATCTTTTCTTATATTTGAAGAAATTTTCTTACACTTCATAACATTTACTTCTCCAAAACACATTAACTAATAAGGTGAATTTTGACTCGAGATATACCTCCATTTGACTTTCTTTACCATAATAAATACATATACGAAAAAAATTCTTACTGATTTGAACTATATGTAATTTCACGTTGAATCTTTCCTCCTCGATTAATTAACCAAAACAAACAAATAAGAACAACACGGATTATACAATGAGAATCGAATGAAGAAACATAACAAATAAAAATAACCACAGTACATGCCATCAACCGTAAAAAAAAGTTAACACATCTATCGCCGACGCTCGCGCGTAATTATCGCTACCGTGAAAGATAATGGCCATCATCAGAAATATCACGTAGATGATGTTGTCGATCCTCCTCCTTTCACTCTGCTGGGTGCTAATATCCCAAGGAATACGAGGTATATCGCCCAGTAGGTGACGAATACCCGCAGACACTCATTTGCCGCCATATAGAATGACGACATATGTCGGCGATGCCGACGTGGATCTCGAGCCACATTGCTTTCTTATATGAATAATACTAATTATGTAAATGAGTATAGATCCCCACCACCGTAGAGACACCACATCCATCGAATTAATATCTGTCATACCGACGAAGTGAACGCCTGAGATCTCTGTATCGTTAGATATTTCACCTCGCCCGCAATTCCTCATAATCATCGAGGATTAAATTCTCAGATCATCATAAATAAGACTCTGGAATACGCCATCGATTCAAGAGCTCACGCCGCAAATAAAGAAATTTATATCGGTTTCGCTAAAAAAGAAATTGTAATACTGCATGTACAACCATCAGTGTGCGCTAATTATGTCGAGGATATGCCGCTTTCAAAGAGTGAAGTTCAAGAACGATATACCACCTCACGTATCGGTTGATCGTTTCCCATCAATGTGATAATCCATACCACAATCGACTCAATGCCTAGATAATTTGGAGTCATTTTGACTAAGTTCAGACGACAATTTGACTATTATGACCAAATGGTTCAATTAGGCCAAATTCAATCTAAGTTAAAAATTAAACTTCTAATTCACTTTTAAAAAATTTAAAACTGATTTATAGATCAATTACAGGCATTTTTACCACTAACTTATGAAGCTTGATCAAGTCAAACTTAATTGACATAATAGGCTTCGTAAGGTATAATTTATAACTTTTTTTGAAAATTTGATTCTTAATAAAAAATTCTTAGTATCTTGAATATCTCAGGTGTGCCTTCATTAAAAAGATGTAGGATCTATACACTATGAATATCTCAGGTGTGTGCCTTCATTAAAAAAGAATATACTCTTACGATAGATGGAACATATTTCCTATTACATGTCATGATGAACAAAAATAATTTCAAGCTTAGTATCTTTATGGTTTCCCATTAATAAATCACATAAATATGAAGACCTTAAAGACATACATATTTTACGGAAAAAAAATTGTGCTCACATACATACAACTTTATGCCTTCAATGAAAAAAAATAATTAAACACCACATATATAAGCATAAATTAACTTTATGCCTTCAATCAAATACATACAACTTTATGCAAAGCAATCACATAAATGCTTAATCATACTTAATCAAACTAAGTATATCCGCTTAATCAAACTAAAATATACGCATAAATTAAATTTCCCTAAAAAATATAAACACCACATTTAAACCTAAATTTCACACAAAATTCTTATGAAAATCAAAATAAATAACTTAATTATAACAACTAAACCCATAAAAATTAAAATCTAACACATTTGGTGCATTTAGGATTAAAAATACCTAAATCGGCGAAAAAAATTAAGAAAAACTCTTGCGAGCTTCTCCTTCACAACCTCCTATGGTCGCATGACAGTCTCTGGTGACGGCAAGCGGGCACCAGATCTAGGAATGGAAGGGGAAAAATGAAATAAAACCAGAGCGTGAGCTCGATTTCGATTTACACCTAAATTATAGCCGGCCACAGGATGACTGTCGCCTAATGCCGCCGCTGACTCTGAGCCTATTTTAAATTTTTTACGGCTTAATTATCTAATTAAGTTTCTAATTAGGTCTAAATTGAAAATTAAGCTAATTTTCAATGATCAATTTGATTGTTTCCATTTGTTCAGTAAAAACAATAAAAGGTCATCGGTGATCTTCCTTTTTTTTTTTTTTTCTATTTTCTATTTTTTATTATTTTATTTTATTTTATTTATATTTTGATTTGAAATAACAAATTTTGAAGGTGGGAGTTATTTTTAAAAATACTTAAAATATTTAAAAACATTTTAAATATTTTTTAAATAATATAATTTATTTTTAAAATAAAAATAAAATTACTTAAAAATATACTAAACAAATATACTATAAAAATAATATAAGAATAAATTAATTCCAAATAGGCCTTAATTTTATTAGAAATGCACCATAATTGTAAAAATCAAATCATCATGGTCTATAATCTTCAAATTTAGAGTAGCAAAATTCACGTGATTAGAAGATCTAGTTAGATATCTAACGATCACATTCAAATGTACAATATATATATATATATATCAGACTTTAATGATCACATTCATCAAGTCGTTGTTAGTGTTGGGTGGTCATTATGGAGAGTATGATAGACAGGTATTCTAAGGCGGTAATTATTTTTAAAATAAGTATCATTTAAATGATAATTAATAGTTTAAATATGATTTAAAAAATTAAAAATAAGTATAGTCAATAATTTAATCTACCAATTTATTTTCCACAGCGTACATCTACTGACTTTGCGTATAAAGACGAAAGCGATTATGTTATTATTATTATTATTATTATTATTATTATTATTATTATTATTATTATTATTATTATTATTATTAACTACAACATGTGAATTGTAAGTTTAGGATAATAAGTCTTTGTACTAAGAGAGAGCCTCCAGAGAAAATTTGAGAAATTAAAAACCCAAACAAAATAATAAAATAGATAAAACCAAAAATTATTAAAGCCTTAAAATCAAGAAAAATGGCTCAGGCTCAAGAAACCATAATTTTAGGTTTATATAGATTGATTTCAGAAAGGAGAAATAAAATTCAGCAATAATACATCATAAGAATTCAAAGATTAAATGAACATTCTTTATATGCATCCAAATTTCAATTAAGAAGGGTTATAGATGAACAACATAATAGTTCAAAGTAGCAGATATTAGATTTTTTTTCTTGTAAGGACATGAAGGTTCTAAATATAGTAAAATATAATGACACAGTTCAAAATATAGGAATATCAAAGTAAGCTTATATCCAGAAACTATCATCGATAATGGTGTTTATGTAGAATAACACCACTATTAAGAGTATAGTGATCAGGTGCACGTAATAGACGATTACACAAATGATGTTGGCCTTCCGATCCAAGTGCTCTGATACGTAACTATTTTCTGATATATGTCTTTAATCACTGTAATTTGCTGATAAACTGTAGCTTGAGTGATAAATTCCTTCAAGAAGTCCGCTCGCTTATCGCTCCAATTGAGTGTGAGTTGAGTCAAGAAATTGAGTCAAACACTTTTCAAGTGAGTTAACCCGGCTGAGTTAAAGAAGGAAACGTTATCGGGAGCTTTTAGATCCGTTGGATCTAGCGCATTTTCTTCTCGGCCGTTGGATGGGCTCCCTTGGATCGAGTTTTTCTTTCTTCTTACTTGAGCCGTCAGATTTCCGCGTTTCTTTCTGACCCTTGGATTTGTTACTCTATCTTGCGGTTTCTGATCAATGATATTCTGAGTGGATTACAGGTGTTCACTCGCTTGATCCGTCTTTGGTGAGGATCGGATGAGCTTTAGTGGAGTACACGCGTTCGATCCGTTGGGAATTGAATGGAAGGATTGAATCGGTTTGAATCTAACCCGTCATTTCCTTCGTGTCTCTCTGCGAGTTGTCTAGGGTTCAGAGGTAGATCGGAGGGAGAGGAAGAAAATCCCACGGCGAGGTCGATCCGGTGAAGATCCACCGTAGAAATGATCTCGTGATGTGAACGACCGAGAGAGAAGGAGGAGCTGTGGGATTTGCTGCTCAGGTGATTTCGGCTTCCACCGTGAGAAATGTTCTGCAGAGGGATGAGAAAGACTGGGGAAAGAGGGAGAAGACTGAGAAGCTAGAAACAGAGGAGTTCTTGAGATAAATTCTTCAACCCTTTTGATTTTCCTCATCTCTATTTATAGTCTCTGGTTGGATCTTCTAGAATATTCCTCTGCTATGCCTAGATCTGTTATTTTACTAATTGGATCCACTGCTCTCTAACTGCTTTCCGTTGAGGTTGTTATTTTTTCATATAAATTGTGCCTCGTGTATTCGGTGGTTATTCTGTTAGCTGAGCCATTCCTATTTCTTCTTATTTTCTTGTTGTCATTGTAAATAAGTTTGAGCCTTCTCTGTTGTATATGGTTTATCAAGCTTAGCTTTTGTTGATTTATCTTTGAATAGTTTTCTTGAGGGAACTTCTGTAATGCTTTACGCAATGTTCTATTGAAAGGCTACCATTCTTGTTGTCGTAATTAATCTTCCTCGCTCGGTGTTTCTTCTTTGTTGTAAGCTGGCATGCCTCTCAGATACCTATTCTACGAATCATTCCTCTGTTTTTGGTTATCTTTCCTGTACAGAATCTGTTATCCGTGTAATTCTTATTGTTGTATGTTCCATATTGGCAATTATATGATTTGGGATCATATCATTACTCCCCTCCTCACACTGACCTTGTCCTCAAGGTCAAAATTCTGGGGATGCTTTCTATATTTCTTTATTTGGCATATAAGGAACATCTGTGGCTAAAATTTCTTTTCCATTGTTTTAAGGTTTACGTAATGTAAAAGCATATTGTCTAAGTCTTTGGATTGAAGCTCTCTATATTATCGACCATTTGTTTCATGTTGTTTGTGAGCTTCTGATTTAGATGTGTCTCAACCTATTCAAAAAAGAATCCTCCTTTGTATGTGGCTGTAAAGGATTTGGTGCCACCGACTTATTACTATGGACTATCTTATTCTATATCATTTATATCGACCTAAAATCTAAGCTAAGTTAGGGGTTATAAGTCTTTATAATGTGTATACTTATATACAATCTTTATGTCATTTGCCTTATCCTGGATTGAATGGCTGATATTTGAAGTTTGGTTCTAAGGCATTCTCTTGTATCCACTGAGTTTCTGGTTGACTATAATGCTGTAGTTGATATTCTTGTTCTTCATTGACACTCATGAATGCACATAAGTCAAGTGGTTTGTTGCTATATTCATTGCCATGTGGTGGATTAGGAAAGGTAGGTGTTTCTTTGTATTTATTGCTGCTTTACTAGATTCGTATTCTTTGTATCCGATAGCCTATCCTCCATTAGCTTGGCCAATTGAAATGCTTGTTGCAATGAAGTAGGTTGTAGGCTCGATTTCTCTTCTAATCGGTTTAAGCCGATTCAAAGCAACTTTGTAGCAATTCGTGGGATATCTCGACATTTGGTTAGCTAGGTCTTCAAGATAAAAAAAGACCTTGTTGTTGTTGTTAGCTAGCTCTCCTCTTAAATCTGTGTAGGGAAGGGCCAAATCTCTGCAAAGACTTGTTCTTTGAACTGGCCAAGAATTATTTGTTGCATCCATTGATACCAACTTAATGCAGGTCCATCCATGTATATTGAGGATATTAAAAATTTCTGATCATCTGAGGATTGATAATACTGAAAAAATTGCTCTGCTTTAAAGATCCATCCTCTAGGGTCTTCTCCCTTAAATCTGGGCATATCTATTTTAAGAGGCATTGATATGGGTGTGTGTGTGTATGTGGTATGTTTGGAGAATAGGATTCATCAAGGGATGCATCACATACGGCTTTGGTATTGTTCTTTGTTTTCTATTGATGTCAATCTCTTTGATATTTCATTCAATGCCATAGTGATTGAGGTCATTTCTTTGTTCATTGTTGTTCAATCACGGTAACACATGCTTCAAGTGTTTTGGCATTGTTTACGGTTCCTTGTCATTTTAGTGTTGTAGGTGGTGTGAGTTGTGGGACTCAACGAGAGCACCAATGATATTTTTTTATGTCTTTAATCACTATAATTTCTGATAAGCTAGAGTGATAAATTCCCTTGAAGTCTCATTCTTGTTCCAATTAGATCATTGGGTGTGAGTTGAGTCAAGAAATTGAGTCAAACCCTTTTCAAGTGAGTTAACTCGGCTGAGTTAAAGAAGGAAAGCGTTATCGGAGCTTTTAGATCCGTTGGATCTATCTTCTCGGCCGTTGGATGGGCTCCCTTGGATCGAGTTTTTCTTTCTTCTTACTTGAGCCGTCAGATTTCCGCGTTTCTTTCTGACCCTTGGATTTGTTACTCTATCTTGCGGTTTCTGATCAATGATATTCTGAGTGGATTACAGGTGTTCACTCCCTGTCGGCTTGATCCGTCTTTTGGCTGAGGATCGTTGGATGAGCTTTAGTGGAGACAGCGTTCTTGATCGGTGGGAATTGAATGGAAGGATTGAATCGGTTTGAATCTAACTTCGTCGTCTCATTTCCTTTCAGGTCTCTGTGCGAGTTGTCTCAGGGTTCGAGGTAGATCGGAGGGAGAGGAAGAAAATCACTTACCGAGTCGATCCGGTGAAGATCCACCGTAGAAATGATCTCGAGGATGTGAACGACCTGAGGCAGAAGGAGGAGCTCGTGGGATTTGCTCCGTTCGTTGGTGATTTCCGGCTTCCACCGTGAAATGTTCTGAGAGGATGAGAAAGCGGAAAGAGGGAGAAGGCGAGAAGCTAGAAACGAGGAGTTCTTGAGATAAATTCTTCAACCCCTTTTGATTTTCCTCATCTCTATTTATAGTTTGGTTGGATCTTCTAGAATATTCCTCTGCTATGCCTAGATCTGTTATTTTACTAATTGGATCCACTGCTCTCTAACTGCTTTCTGTTGAGGTTGTTATTTTTCTGTTATAAATTGTGCCTCAGTCGTGTATTCAGTTGGGTGGTTATTCTGTTAGCTGAGCCATTCCTATTTCTTCTTATTTTCTTGTTGTCGGCTGTTGTAAATAAGTTTGATCACTTCTCTCTGTTGTATATGGTTTATCAAGCTTAGCTTTTGTTGATTTATCTTTGAATAGTTTTCTTGAGGGAACTTCTGTAATGCTTTACTGTGCAATGTTCTATTGAAAGGCTACCATTCTTGTTGCTGTAATTAATCTTCTTTACTGTTCTGGGTGTTTCTTCTTTGTTGTAAGCCTGGCATGCCTCTGTATACCTATTCTCTGAATCATTTCTCTGTTTTTGGTTATCTTTCCTGTACAGAATCTGTTATCCGTGTAATTCTTATTGTTGTATGTTCCATATTGGCAATTATATGATTTGGGATCATATCATGCTCCCTCAACCTTATATGCACAGATGCTTGTCGGTATGGATATGATAAAGGAGTGGCATGCTGTGTATATGAAGTAGCTCTGATAGCCTAACTAGGATAATACTTTGATTCTCTTAGTGCCATCCAAAATGGTGGAGAAAAAACATATGGTGAAGGGGGAACTTGTATATAAGGCTAAGACTGAGAGCTCTGCTGATAAGTTGAAGCAAAGTTTATTATTGATAATATTAACTTACATATGCTCGCTCCCTAGATACTCTAGGATAGCATGTCGTGAGAGGGTTAGTTGAGACCTTCAGCAAGTAAAGCGAAGCCCATGATCTAAACCATGAAATATACAAATTTATTACTTGATGTGTGTATTCATTATCATCAATAATATGAAAAATGTGATTTCTTCTATTCTCCCAGATAGATATGTGTGCCTAGTGTACTCAACGAAATTAGCACCAACATTTCCACGCCCATCGACCCTCTTAAAACTAGGATCCACTGGCACTACATCTATGCATGATAATTGTCCAAATTGATGAATATCTCTATCAAAAAGGTGTCACTCTACCCTCGTCCAGCTAAACAGAAAGACATGTGCTAGTCAAATCTCTTCACCCACCAAGCAAATGTCAGATACGTGAGATCTAATTGGATTATCATATAGCTCCCAGATAACTGTTGATCTCCATATGTGTGTCATAAGTCAAAGTCAAGCCTAAAAATCAAATTCGACGGACTTCGGAGGTGACAGTACACAAATTGAGGCTCAAAATGCACTGGACGTCACCGAAAATAGTAGAAATGACCTCCGATCGATGAACGGACTTCGTACTCGATTAATTGATTAAGCACTTGAGCTATCAAAATATAAATATTCAGAATGTCAAAATTTCTCAAAATATAAATATTGCAAAATCTAATAATCAATCGACTAAGTGCTCGAGCTATCAATGTGTCGAGCGCATATCGGAGTCGGGAAGCTGTGACAATATCTAAACGACCTCTGTTCACAAAATTGATCATACTGTTAGCTTTGAAACGTCAAAATCAATCAAATGAGACTATCTGCGCTCAATTCAGACGAGTCTATGCAAATGTCGAATGATTTGAAGTGGCAACGAGCAAATCGAGGCTGTAATACACAAGACGTCGTCAAAATCAACACAAATGACCTCCGATCGATGAACGTACTTCGCCATCACGTTCAAAACGTCGAAATTGGTTATGATATAAATATTGCACAACTTAATGATCAACTAATCGATCGAAGTCCAACATGCAGCGTATCGAGATCGAGGATGCGTCTGGCGGCCTCCGTTCACGAAATTGATTATGTTATTAACTTCGAAATATCGAAATCTATCAAATGAGATTGTTCGCTTCAGATGAGTTTACTGAGCGTTGAGCGTCGGCGATAAAATGTATTTTGACCGAAAGTGGCTCGACGTTGGAGTCTCAAACGACCATTCAGCAATTTGCCGATTATGAAATGGATTGTCATTTGAGTCGAGAAATTATCTAGAATGAACATCCAAGTTGATTAAAGTTTATAAACTTAAAATTCAATTGAAATTAACATAAATTTTGAGATTAATCTATTTAATTATCTTATAATTGCGACCAATCATCGCCTCTCAGCCGTCCATTTTCATGTCCCGCCTTCAATTCGATCAGTAATATACTAGCACATCATCCCTCCAATAACCTTATCATGTTCCTATTGCAAGCCAAACAAAAAAGAGGGAGCGGCTTTCTCTCTCTCTCTCTCTCTCTCTCTCTCCCTCCCATCTCCTTAATCTCTTTCTCACTCTTCTGGCAAGACCAGTACGAGAGAGCCAAACTGGAAAACAAAAATGGAGAGTGATTTTCCCAACAAAATAAAAAAGGAGAGTGAAGCCATCCAGAGAGAGAAGCTTAATATTAAGGGGAGGCTTTTTTTTTTTTGCTCGTACTGAACAAGTAGGAGCCTTGGAGCTACCGATAGAGAAGAGGCATTGATGTTACTATTTATTATCGGGCTTGTTGTGATACTCAGTTATTGGGAGGTTTGATTGGTCTCTCTCTCTCTCTCTCTCTCACTCATGTCTCTTTTCTTCCTCCTTTTCCACGAGTTGCAGAGATCGTAGAACCTTTCTTCCAGGAAAAAGCTGCAATGGTGTTCGTGATTAGCTCTTTGGTCCTCAATGGCTTAAGAGCTATGGCAAAGCTTACTCATTTTGCCTGTTTTCTTGCCTCTTTTCTTTTCTTCTTCTTTGTACCTTGCATTTCAGCTCTAAGCTCTTCGCTGCTCTTCCTTTCACCGTTTTGTTTCTCAGATTTTTTATTTCGTTATGTTTACTGGAAATATTTTTTTTATTCTTCTCCTTCCGCCCTGTTCCCATCCAGACGGCGTCTTGGCATTCTTCATTGGAGGAGGTTGAGGCCTTGCCGAGGTCCACGCAACCTACTTTCTACCCTGCGATCTGTGATTCTTTCGGCCGTAAAGATAAAGTTCAAATCAAAGGAGACCACTTCCGCCGAGAAGAAATCCTAAAAAAAAAAGATCTTTCAAGCGACTTTGCTGTGATAGAGAAACGACGGCAAAGTTCTAAAGGTGCTCATTGTGCCTGGTGTTGTAGCATTCATTGCGACTGATTACATCGGTGTGCTTGGAGAAGAAGCGAAAGCATTTGAATAAGGCAAAATTTTTAAAATAAACAAAAATTTAAAAATAGGCACATCGCCCATTAAACGTTTGACTGGCGTATAAGCAGGCCTGGCCGATTATAAATATCAGGCTAGGTCGCCCGTTAGCCGACTCTATATTTTTTTAAAAAAAAATGCGACAGAGATCGGAGATAGATCCCGATCTCGACTTTCTCTCCCCAGAACGACGAAGCACCCGTCCAGCCCCCGCCGCTTCGCCGCCGTCGCCTTGGCCGCCCTCTCGTCGCCCGGCCACGATCTTCATGACATGCCTGGAAAGTATAGAATTTCTTCTTCGTTGATATTGATCTTAATAATGGTTTATTCCTTTTGCATTTGATTGTTGAAGCAATGAGTCTGATTTGGTTTATCATGACATTGCGGAGTTGGTACCATTTATATACGCGACTTTATGCATTATATCTGACCGTCATTCTGGATTAGTGCGTGGATGTCGTGAAATTTTACCCTGGGCAAAACACCGCCACTATTTGCGCCATCTCAAGGAAAACTTCAAGAAGGCATGCAGATCGATGGGAATTCTCGAGTTTGTGTGCGGAAAATGTATGTGGTACAATACTGGCCCGACATTCACATATTCACACGCACATTACGACATAAAAAATATTAAACCAGTTTGTTGGTGGGCTGTAGAGATGTGGCGAAGTGGGCGTGTGTCATGATGGTGAATGCGTTATGACCTGATACTAACGTCGAGTGTTTAGAGTCTTGCGAGCGTGGCTTACCAATTCTGGCTTTAATAACAACAATTTTCTACAACTTTGTTGTCGTCTTCAACAAACGACTAGAGACAGCTTTTCACCTTATCCAGGTGAATGATTCGATTTACGCTCCACGTGTGAAAGCTCAACTGCAACAAAATGAGCGTAAAGCATGAAGATACTTAGATCCTACAAGAATAAACGTAACTGAATTCCAGATTTTCGCAATGTCCTCCATGTCATTCAAGGTTGAATTGCCATTTCGACTTGTATGCAGACAGATTCTGCATATTCCATGTCCACATGTCATTGTTGTAATGGAGCAATGTTATGTAAATCATTCAGAATATGTTTCCCCTTACTACACTCTACAAATGTACCATAGCACGTACGAAGCTCATTTTCATGTCATTCCCGATCAGACTGACTGACCAATGTATTTATCTGGTCATCATACAATTGAACTCGCACCACCAAATATTAGAAGGCGCCGGTAGGCTGGGACATGGTGATATGCGATACTGATAGATGAGAAGCGTTATGGTCCAACGTAATATGTGGACTATGCAAAAATTCGCCATAACAGACTACACCCGAGGCACTAGTGTTGTTTCGTTCTTTGTTTCTTTTAGACTTATGTACAAGTGTATTCGCTATTATTTTCTCTCGGACTTATGTACTTGAAATGTATTCGGGTATTAGTGTTTCTTTACCAATATATGACATTTATGGATATAATCATGTATGCTGGAATGTTTTCCTATTTTTCGCATTTATGTGAGATTAGTTGTTACCGGCACCATGTCATCTATTATTCATGATGTGCTTAATTGTTAGTGCTATCGTAGATAAACTTTTATAATGTATAATTAATTGCACTATGTCTCTCAAACTTAGTGTTAACTGAAAGAAATCAGTAAAAAAAATCAATCTATAATGTATAATTAATTGCACCGAGACTATAATTTTTTTTTCCAAATGATACGATGATTCATCCACTGGTCATAATATTCAAAATTGCGTCTCAGCTTCTGAATAGAAAAAACAAAATCTGCTATACAAGTAGACACAATTAATTTTTTTTGTCAAAATGAAAGTTGTGGAGAATTTCGTACCGATTCCAACGATATCAAGCTCATTGAATTCCAACAACGGAAAACTCTAGCATGATCAAAATACCACGGTTTGTTAAAAAATAAAATTTTTTAAAATATTTATGAGTTAGTGCGTTGAACAGGCGACCGGCATATGCACGATCATGAGTGACTTATATGATTATACATATATAGTCGGCCCCGTTAACGCGGCGTCTTTTATTTTAAATTTTTTAAAAATGTACCTAATCCGCTAATTAAGATTTTAATCGTGCTTATTTTAAAAATTTTGCCTTTGAATAATGGTTTCTGCTTTCGGATGGGTGATTATCCAAATCACAAAAGCTCCTCATCAAATCAGAGGCCTTTCATTTTGGTTCTAAATACCTCCAAAACATGAATATTGACTTAAGTCATCCAAAACTTTTGGGGGAAACTACAATGCAAAGTGCAATCGCAGAAGTTACGACCATGGTTGGTGAGAACATAAAACTCAGAAGAGGATTTACACTATCTACTTCTTCACATGGGGTTGTCTACTCTTACCTTTACCCATGCCCTCAACCAGATGCAAATACAAGCTCACTAAATTGCCAAAATAAGTACTTATACATGCTCTCTCTAGTGCGGCGAGGAAACTTGTATCTCTTTTGTTAGGCATTTGAAGACTTTGCGCCAAGCGTGTGGGTTTAAAGAACATGATCGTGATGTCAGAAGACACCATTACGAAAAGCGTGTGGTATGTCAAAAGTCCTCGACACTTACGTGGGGATGGACGTCGGAGGATCAAATTTACAGATTATGAACAAAAAAAAAATCAAACCAAAGGAATTAATAAAATATTTGAAGTATAAATCAACAATTAAATTAAATTCAAACTTTTGAGATAAAAGAATTAACTTGCAAAAAAAAAAATCAAATGAAACTTACAATTCAATGCTCATTTATGTGCATGAATATAACTTTTCAAAGAATTATTGAATTGTTGTATCTTATATATCAAAATGTATGAAATTTATGGCATACTTGAATGCCCACCTTCAAGAAAGAAGAAAGCTCAAACAAAATTTGCAAGGAGCTTAGTGGAGGTGTAGTTTCGATGAGCATGATCAGTTCTTCTTAATAAATGATTGGATCACCTTATATCATGAATTAAACAATTTGAAGACAAAACAAAAAAGGCTAGAACGAGATTCATAATAAACTTGAAGGATAGATGAAATGTCTGGAAAAATATTTTATAGAGCAATTAAATTATGTGACTTGTCACATTCAATGCATTGAAGTGATTCAAAATGAAATATGAATAAGAATTGCTATGAGTTTGGAGGCTCATTGAAAGACAGAATAAGAATATAAATTAAACTTATAAGGAACTCACAAAGAACTTAAATGTTTATGTACATGAATGTCATCCATTACTGAACAATCTAATCTATAAGTTGAGCTCCAAATGAACTAGAAGGATTTACATGAAACATGCAAATAAATATGGCGATTACTTTATAAAAGGACAAATACTGAGTAGCTAGCTTACAACCAAGAATGAGCTAGAATGACTCACTGTTGAGCACAAATAAAACTATTTACCAAATAATTAGATAGCATTGTATATGATGAATTAAAGACAAAAAAAGAAGAAGTCTAAAGCAGAATTATAATGAGCTTATAAGCTAATCAATAAGCATGGATGAAACTTATTGAATTTTCCAAATTCAATAAACAAAGAAACAAATGCAAATGATGGTATGGTGCTCTGAATTAAATAAGAGTTAAAATAAAACGATACCGGATTCGCAACACATCGTACAAACGAACATAAGACGTTAATTACAGATTCAATTAAACTCTTGCACATATTATAAAGTATGATTAAAATCCAAATTTAATTTCTTAAAAGTGTGCAAACATTCTTAAATACACCCACATGGGCCTCGACACTATGCTGAATGCTTAAATTTAGTGTCGAGGATCTTCGTGATTCACAGTTTAGTCTTGGGTGGTTAGGGTTAACAAAACCTAAAAATCTATTATAAGAATTTCAACTTAGTAAAAAATTTAATTTAATTATCATATGGCGATATGATCCTCTATTATTAAATTAATGGAGTCGATAGGATCTGAAACATCAAAATAATAAACCACCCCGATGATGGCCGTGTTAAATAAAAATTTTAATCAGAGGGGATACTTCAATCAAAATATGATTATAATTTTAAAATAAATTAACTTAGATTGAATATCAATCTAAATGCAGAATTGAAAATATCGTTAACCTACAAATATCTAAATGAAATTCAATTTAAAAGCTTAAAGCAAACTCCATTCAATCCACCTTCCACAATAGTTTGTCAGAGATGAAAAATTATGAAAACCTTAGTTCACAAAGGGGTCAAAGTACTATGTTTACTCTCAAACAATCTCCGTGTGATTGGCTGTTATGCATTGGGTGGCACTACACATGATCTGATTCTGAGTTCATTTGGGCAATTATATTACACGCCCGTGCTCCTAATAGCTCGCCTTTTGAGTTGTGAATCATATACTTGATTGGGCAAAAAACCCTTTATTAGGTAGACTTAAACTTGTCTCCTTAACACCACCCCAGATATAAGGATTTCTTGGATGGCCATACGTGTGTTGAGCGATAAGGATCCTTCGATTAGGTTGAGTCGACTACCTCCTATGACTAAGTAGACTAGGGACCACGACAGCTCGGGATGACAGAATCATGGGATCTAGATCAGGCGTGTCATCGTTCTCCCAACCATCCACTTTAAGTTAAATATAATGAATTTCATAAATCTGAATTCTAAAAGTCCACATGCTGCTATTATATGCTACGCATTAAGCGATCTAACAACTAGCCTTAATCAAAATTTCTCTCGCAGCATTGAAGGGGGTAATTAACTATAGGTGCTTGCGCCTATAGGAAACCTAGAACCAGATCTAAAGTCCTCAAAAAATGAGGGTGAAATCTCTGGGTAGTGTCTTATCTACTATTCCATCTGCCTTCTGAAAATTTCACCGACACTTTAAATCACTCTCTTCATCGAGAGGTCGGTGGCAAATTTTCGGAGCTCATAGATTTATGGCAACTCCGTTGGGGATAAGTTTCTCTTTCCATCTTTGGCTAGTCAAATTTGAGCTATAGTAGTTATGGAGCATGATAAAAATTAATATTTAAAACCAATTATGAATGAAATTAAATTTAAATCAATCATATTCTTAGGACTAATTTGTTTGTTCTGTATATCGATGGATCTTCAGAACACTGTTCATCATGCAACTAGGTCACGGAGCCAATATTCGCCTGATTAATGTTATAATCAATACTAAGGATGTTGGAGCTACTTTTGAATTTGGTAGTGTAGACTTCCCAGTCATTACTGATGCAAATAATCCTCTACTTGAAGTACCTACATATTGTACACACCAACTTGTGCAAGGGAGGAGGATAACTGGAATGGCCACTAATGCTACTAAGGTTCCTCGAAAGAGAACCTTTGTATTCAAAAGATTGGGTTATTTTAAGGTGTCGGTCATGAAAAGAATCATCAATAGGAATAAAGTTTCAGTCATATCTATGAATGTGACTACTTTGTCAGTTGAATTTTTTGCACTACGAAGGCATAATGCTGAAGTCTCGTATTCTAAAGAAAAATTGAGTGGAAGACAAAGAAGGAGAAGAAATGCTGAACTGTGAGCTTAACAGTTGTTGTTTGCATCAGTAGCCATGTAATCAGAATTGATACCAGAAGTGAGTGTTTCCACTCACAACGAGTTTGAAAATCTAAAATGGGTGAAAAGGAATAGCTCTACTGGTGATGTTAAATAGTGTTTTGGGAATAATAGTCGGCTCAACTCTTCAAGAAACAACTTGAAACTTTATCTCTACATAGAGTCACGAAGGTTGTCAAGGAAAAAGGCCTTATGAAGAAGAGATATCAAAGGCCAATTATCAGAGAAGCTAAGAATGCTCCACTATAGAAATTACCACAAGTGGTAGTAAGAACTCAAGATCATTCTAAACAAGTTTTGCACGGTGAGCATCGGAGGGTGACACTTGGACAGCGCATCCAGGAATCCGCTATCGAAAGGTCCCGGTAAAAAGAAAAATAAATCTGGAGAGTGAAGCCTCGAGAGAAAGTCCTATACGGTGAACATTAGGGCCAGACACTTGAACCACATGTTCGGGAATCCGCTACCGAAAGGTCCTGGTAAAAAAAAATATGGAGGCCGAAGCTTTAAGAAGAAGTGGGTATGCAAAAGCTTCCTCATTTGGAAGCAAGCTAACCCAGAGGCAGTAGAGAAAGAGAAATACTAAACTGCATGCTCAACAGTCATTGTTAAAATAAAAAAATTGTACAACCAACTGTGGAACCAAAAGCGAGTGTTCCAACCCATAACAAGTTGACAGCCTATGATGGGTAAAACGGAACAACTCTACTGGTTAAATCAAGTAGTCCTTCTGGATTCGATAATGTCAGGTTCCTCTCCGAGGAAACTCTAAACTGCATATGCAAGAGTGTATCGGGTCCTTAAAGTTGCTAAGGAGAAAGGATTGATGAAAAGAAAATATCAAAGTCCTATCATCAAGGAGGCTAGAGTTGCTTCTCCTACAATCCTGGAAAAATGTCTGCTAATTCAAGTCCCGCACGGTGAGAATCGATGCATGACACTTGGACCACATGTCCAAGAATCCATCATCGAAAGGTCCCCGTAAAATAGTAAGCAAATTTGGAGGCTAATACCTCGAAGTGAAACTGCCTTAAAGAAAGGCAATGACGTGACATCTGAACTGTACTCTCATAAAATTCACTCCTTATGCGCTAGTATTTTGAGCTGAAGCAGTCTTGCCACTTGAAGTTGAATTACTTTCACTCTGAGTAGTCATTCAACATAATCTCACTCAAGATGAGAATATTCGTCTACAGAGAGAAGAGCTTGACGTGCTTAACGAATTTAGGCTCCAAGCTTAGTAAAATTTAGAAGTTTACTGAACAAAGATGTCGAGGGATTTTGACCATACGGTACAGCCTTGAACATTCCAAAAAAGAGAATTAGTCCTGGTGATGAGAAGACCAATTATTCATAATCGAAAATTCTGTGATAAATTTGAGCCTAACTAGGAATGCCCTTTTGTCATTGAAAAGTATACCAAGGAGGGGCATAACAACTCAGTGACCTAAAGGGTGAAATACCAATACCGTCAATTAATGGTCGATACTTGAAAAAGTATTATACATGACAAATACATTCTCGAGGTACAATAGAAATCCCCCTGTCAGACATGAGGCATTTTTTTTAGTATATCTATTTAGGTCAACATCGTGCTTCATGCTGAGATCTCTAAATAAATATACTTACTCCATATGAAAAACTTTTCTATAAAAATTCTCCTACAAGACAATGGCATTTTTTTAGCATATCTACTTAGGTCAACATCGCGCTTCATGCCGAGATCCCTGAATAAATATACTTACCCAAGATGAAAGAACTTTTTCGTGAAAATTCCCCTCTTACATAGGGGACATTTTTAGATTTTTATATATAGACGAAATCAATGTTGTATGTTAAAACCCATTTAAGAGTGTGTCAATTCAAATATTGATGTATTTGCATATTTTCATCTTGAAAGTTTTTCTAAATGTGCTTTAGAATTTCCCCAACAATACAGGGAGCATTTTTAGTTTATTTGAGTTGACATCGTGCTATAAGACGAGATCCTCGAATATATGCTGATTCAGGTTGACATCGAGAGTTATGCCAAAATCCTTGAATATATTTATAATTATCATTGTTAAGTTGCATGTTTTTGCATAAATAAAAAGAATCTATTTCTGTGCAAGAAAAGACAACCCTAAATGTCAAGAAATTTATCTCTCAGATTTGTCAAATGTCGGAGATCAAGTCAGAAGAACTCCCAATTTTGGAAGCTTTAATCAACTGAGTTGAAAAAATATCAACCTCTACATCCTGAAGTCTAGGACACGGATGAGTTCTAAATGTTGGACTCAACAAACCCAAATGGTCGAGTTACTGACTCTCTTCTCACTCAACAAACTGCAAGAAAAGACCGCAGTGAAATAGCCCTTATTCGTCAGTCTGATGACAAAACCACCCACCCACTACAGCTTAAGTCAAAGACTCGAGTAAGTTTTAAAGGTTGAACTCAACAAGCCCAAATGTGACTGAGTTGTTGACGCTCTCCTCACTCAACAAGCCGTAAGAAAAGGCCGTAGTGAAAGAGCCTCCGCTCATCAATCCAATGACGATAGTTGTTCAATCTTAAACAAGATCTAGCTTAGTGATTACAAGCAACCAGGATCCAAGAGATCTCTCTACTTGATCGATATATCAAGGCAAGTTGAGGAAACGCTCAATTCAGGGTTACCTCAAATCAATCTATATATTACTCACAGGGTGATATCTCAATTTATTCTCAAATGATCTAATCAAGCTCTAAGCACAGATCAAAGCCAATCTTTTCATCGAGTCCATCAAAGGAGAAAGCACAGGATCGAGGAAGAAATTCCATAGTTCAAACAGAGCCGATGAATGAATTAAAGAAATTTTATTGTTATTTAGTCTATTAAAGCACACGTTGCTAGACTAATAACTCAACATTGACCATATATAAGCCGGAAGGCTGGGACATCTGTATGTACCCTTCAACGAATCCGTCAAAGCAACAAGCACAAGGTTTATGGTGTACATACACTTCCTGACAAGCCAATATGGATAAATTAGGTCATTCCTTCATCAAGTCTGTCAAGCTTAAAGCTAGGACAGAAGGAATTTTAAATCCGATCAAGCACGGATAAATCAATTCCTCCATCAAACACAACCAAGCACGAAACTAGGGTTGGAGGAGACTCAACTCTGCAAGAATATAAAAGAAAGAGATCTTCCGCAAAGCCATTGAAGTATAAAGTAGATGGTGTAAAAACTCTTATCTATTTGACAAGTCGATTCTGACAAATCAGTCAATCCCCGTCATTTAGCATGTCCTGAATAAGGCAGCATGCTATTGACAAATCCTATCAAAGCTCCATAAGTTATTGCAATCGAAGCTAAAATGATCCAAATTCTGAGGCCAGCCCAAATGGTCAGCCAATTTTCAACAAACGTGACTCGCTCCATGCGTGAATCACATTTGTTGGGGGGGGGGCATTTGTTGACCTCCATATGTGTGTCATAAGTCAAAGTCAAGCTTATAAATCAAATTCGACGGACTTCGGAGGTGACAGTGTGCAAATTGAGGTTCAAAATGCACTGGATGTCACCGAAAATGGTCGAAACGACCTTCGATCGACAAACGGACTTTGTCGTCGCATTCAGAATGTTGAAATTGATCGAAATATAAATATTGCAAAATCTAACAATCAATCGATTAAGCGCTCGAGCTATCAATGTGTCGACGCGCATATCAGAGTCGGGAAGCTACGATAATATCCGAACGACCTCTGTTCATGAAATTGATCACATCGTTAGCTTTGAAATGTCGAAATATATCAAATGAGACTATCTACACTCAATTCAGACGGGTCTATGCAAATATCGAATGATTTAAAGTGGCAACACGTAAATCGAGGCTAAAATACACATGACGTCGCCAAAATTAACCCAAATGACCTCCGATCGATGAATGGACTTCACCATCGCGTTCAGAATATCAAAATTAGCCAGGATATAAATATTACACAACTTGGTGATCAACTGATCAAACGGTCGAGTCGTCAACGTATGTATATCAAGATCAGGAGGCGCCAACGCAAACCAAACGATCTCTGTTCATGAAATTGATTATGTCATTAACTTCAAAATGTCAAAATCTATCAAATGAGACTATTCATTCTCAATTCAGATGAGTTTACATGAACGTCGAACTGTTAGAAGCGATATTGTGCATTTTTGAACTGAAAGTGACCCAATTTGACGTCGAAGTCGCTCAAACGACCTCCGTTCAGGAAACAGATTATGCCATTGCGTCTGGAACGTCGAAATTATCTCGAATAGATATCCAATTTTAGTAAGGTTTATGAACTTAAAATTCTGTTGAAATTAGCCGTATTTTGAGATAAATCTATTTAATTATCTCATAATTGCGACTAGTCAAAGCCTCAAAAATGGCAGCCGCCCATTCTCATGCTTCACTTCCTATTCGACCAATAATATACCGCCACATCATCCCTCCCATATCCTTATCCTGTTCCTATTGTAAGCCAAACAAAAAAGAGGGAGAGGCTCTCTCTCTCTCCATCTCCAGCTGGTTTTTGCTTTGGTTCACGAAAGTTTGGTTTATAAGTACTTCGAAATTATTTGTTGTCTTTGCTTTTGAAAGGGGCTAAAATAGAGCTTTTAGTGAGATGGAGCTAAAACGTAGTTTCAAACACTATTCTGGTATCAAAATTAAAAATTCAAGCTCTCAAAAGCAAAATGCACTAAAGCCCTCAACGGACTTAGGCTCAGTTTAATCTAGTTCCGAAAAACGGTTTAAAGTCTTTCCTAAAATTTGTCTTTTGCTTTTGAAAAAGCAGACTGATTGAGATGGAGCTAAAACTCAATTTCAAAAGCAAGCGTGTCAAAATTAAAAATTCAGCTCTCAAAAGCAAAGCACTAAAAAAGCTCTCCCATGAAGCCTTAGTCTCTTTCTCGCAAGACCAAGACGAGAGAAAGATAACAAAAAATGGAAAGGGGTTTTTACATATATATATATATATATATCATGACAAATTAATTATTTTACTCATTTAATACATAAAATTTTATTATTACTTGTATACCACGTAAACAAGGTCGTAACTCATTTTTTTCATTCCGTAAGCATGGTATGTTTTTGACTATTCAGGTAATAATAAAATTTTATGTGTTAAATGAATAAAATAGGTAGTTTGCTTGGAGGTTTGATTGGTCTCTCTCTCTCTCACTCATGTCTCTTTTCTTCCTCCTTTTCCACGAGTTGCAGAGATCGTAGAACCTTTCTTCCGTGAAAAAAAATGGCATTCTGATCGTCTTTGGTCCTCAATGGCTTAAGAGCTATGGCAAAGTGTTATGAATCCAATTCATCCAAGTGCCAAAGTACATAATACAACATTAACAATTACCATAAACAACATACTCTGTATAGAAAAAGAAAGCAAACACAACCACCAAGTTCAGAGAATATGTATACAGAGGCATGCCAGGTTTACAACAGAGAAGAAAAACCCAAAATAGTAAGGAAGATTAATTACAGCAACAGGAATGGTAGCCTTGCGATCGACGAGCGTGCATTACAGAAAGTTCCCTCGTGAAGACTATTCAAAGATAAATCAACAAAATGGGCTTGATAAACAACTACAACAAGAGAAATCAAGAATCAAGACCTCAAGAAAGCCGTGGCCACATCAGCATAACAGAATAACAACCATAATAGAAAATAGTTAAAGAACCATGGATCCACTTAGTAAAAAGTAACAGATCTAGGCATAGGAACTTCAAGAAAAAGTATAAATAGAGATCAAAAGCCAAACAGAGGGGAAATCAAGAAATTTGAACTTATCTCCTTGATCTCCTCCCGTCTCTTCCTCCTGCTATCTTCTTCTAGGTTTTCTTCTTCGGAAACCACCGCCTTCCATCGGAGAAACCTCAGTTTCTCCTTCGATCCCAGCCGCAGCCCTAATTCCTCTCTGGGCGTCTTCGAGTCGGCCGAAAACAAACCAAAGGCAGTAAGGTCAATATCATAAACATCATCCCACGACGGTCGACCACTAATACCAAGGGTTCGAGATCAAATTTCCGGATCAAATCGTAGAAGGCAACATCATGTCGGTAATGCCATTAGAAGAATCAAGAACCGTTTGATCAAAACACCAATCAAAGGCGAGAAAATCGATCATCCGGCTCAAGATTTAGCCCAAGAGAGACTCGATCCGAGGCTCAGATCCAATGACTAATTACAAAACACGCTGCATCCAACGACTCAGAAAGCATCTAAGTTATTCCTTCCAAGTTATCGATGCTTCGGTAGGGTTCTCAGAGTCGACTCGGAACGAACTCAAACCAAGCCGGATCAGACCAATTCAAGAAATTAGGTCCATATTATTGGTGCTCTCGTTGACTACATCATCACTCAGAAAAAATATGGCAGAAGGCACAAGACACACATCAAAAACACTTGAAGAATGTGTTACCAGATTAAACAAAATAGAAGAGCAAATGACCCATGTTATGGTATTGAAATATCGAAGATTGAGCCATAGAAAGATTGGAAAAACAACCTCAAATCCGGTATGTGATGCATCCCTTCGTAATCCTATTCTCCAAACAATACATACACACACCATGTCAATACTGTCAAAATAGATATGCAGATTTAATGGAGAAAACCCTGAGGTTGGCTCAAAGCGATTCTTTCGCTTTTAACACATCGGAGGAGCAAAAATTTTTAATATCCTCAATATACATGGATGGACCTACTTTGAGTTGGTATCAATGGATGCAATTAAATAAACAATTGTATTTATGGCCACAATTTAAAGAACAAGTTATGCAAAAATTTGGCTCTTCCCTCTACAGAGATTTAAGAGGAGAATTAGCTAAGCTTCATAGCAAACCACACACTTTTATAATGAGTTTGAAGACCTAGTAACCAAATTTGACATTCCACATGAATTTCTACAAAGGCTTTGAATCGGCTTAAATCAGATATTAAAAGGGAAGTAAGATCCCTACAGCCTTCTTCCTTTCCTTGAGCACAATTAGCCAAGCTAATGGAAGGATTGTCGTAAATCAAAGACACTCCAAAGAAGTAAACAAGAATATCGAAAAGTGCTCCAACTACCTTTACGCAGCCTCCCACAAATGTCACTCAACAACAGTCAACATAAACAACAAATATCAATTCGTAATTTAACAAAGAACTCAAATAAGATGAAAAGAAGAGGCTTATGCTTCAATCAGGATGAGAAGTACCATAAAGGGTATATATCTATAAGTCCAAGTTATTTGATTAATGACAATGATGACCAAAGAACATCAACTGCAACATGATAATCAGCCCGACAACCAATGGGTACAAGAAGAAATATTAACACCAAGCTTCATGTATCAACCATTTAACCTAGGTTAAGAAAGCTTATCTATCAAGTATACATAATTATTAGGCACCTATATCCTATATAGCTTAGTATTTTTAGATAACACATCCTTACATAGCCTACTATAGCACAGAATTACCAATAAGCTATTTCCTAATATAGAGTATAACTGCAACCAGCAGTTCATTACATACAACCCTATCCAATAGATGAGTCCAGTTCAAGTGAATTCCCAGAGCTGCAACTACAATATCCACCTGGGTAATCCACATGTGATCATGAGCATACAGAGTGTAAACAAGTCTACAACAAGGGACAATTTCCGTTTATTAATAGAAACCAAAGAATCATTTGACAAAAGAACACTACATCCAACAGATAATCAAATTGCTACTTTCATACGGAGGGAAAGTATCAATAGAGCTTCGAGAAATGAATTGAAGAAATAGAGAAGGCGGTTCATTTTGACCTCAAGGTCAGGTGAGGAGTAATGTTATGAATCCAATTCATCCAAGTGCCAAAGTACATAATACAACATTAACAATTACCATAAACAACAGACTCTGTATAGAAAAAGAAAGCAAACACAGCCACCAAGTTCAGAGAATATGTATACAGAGGCATGCCAGGTTTACAACAGAGAAGAAAACCCGAACAAAGAAGGAAGATTAATTACGAATAGAATGGTAGCCTTGCAAGATACTCACAGAAGGCATTACAGAAAGTTCCCTCGGAAGACTATTCAAAGATAAATCAACAAAAGCGGGCTTGATAAACAACTACAACAAAGGAAAATCAAGAATCAAGACCTTGGCCACAGATAATGTAATAACAACCATAACAGAAAATAGTTAAAGAACCGTGGATCCACTTAGTAAAAAGTAACAGATCTAGGCATAGGAACTTCAAGAAAAAGTATAAATAGAGATCAAAAGCCAAACAGAGGGAAAATCAAGAAATTTCAGAAAGAACTTATCTCTTTTAATCTCCTCCTTCGTCTCTTCCTCCTGCTATCTTCTTCTAGGTTTTCCTCGCCGGAAACCACCTTCCATCTGAGAAACCTCGCCTCCGATTCCGACCCCTAATTCCTCTCTGGAGCGTCTCGACGGCTCGAACAGTCGACTGAAAACAAACCAAAGACGGAAGTAAGGTCAATATCATCTAGAAACATCATCCCACGGCCCAGATACAGCCACCTCAGCTAATACCAAGGGTTCAAATCAAATTTTCAGATCAAACCGCGCCGAAGGCAACATCGGTAATCCACTAATGCCATTAGAAGAATCAAGAACCGTTTGATCAAAACACCAATCCAAAGGCTGAGAAGAAATCAGATTATCCGACGGCTCAAGATTTAGCCCAAGAGAGACTCGATCCGAGGCTTAGATCCAACGGTTAATTACAAAACACGCTGCATCCAACGACTCAGAAAGCATCTGAGTTATTCCTTCCAAGTTATCGAACTCCGGGTTCCAAGCACTCGAGTCGACCTGAACGAACTCAAACCAAGCCGGATCAGACCAATTCAAGGAATTAGGTCCATATTATTGGTCCTCAATGGCTTAAGAGCTATGGCAAAGCTTACTCATTTTGCCTGTTTTCTTGCCTCTTTTCTTTTCTTCTTTGTACCTTGCATTTCAGCTCTAAGCTCTTCGCTGCTCTTCCTTTCACCGTTTTGTTTCTCAGATTTTTTATTTCGTTACGTTTACTGGAAATATATTTTTTTTTCTTCTCCTTCCGCCCTGTTCCCATTCGAAAAAGTTGACTGTTGAGAAAATGTCGTGGCTTTAGCTTGTCTAAATCCCGTAAATCTACCTACCAACATGATTTAGTAAATCTTGATTTAATCTCGTGTGACTTCAGCGAATGACACAAAGCCTCAGATTTAATTATCTTGGCATTCTCGTGAGGAGGTTGAGGCCTTGCCGAGGTCCACGCAGCCTGCTTTCTACCCTGCGATCTGTTATTCTTTCGGCCATAAAGATAAAGTTCAGATCAAAGGAGACCACTTCCGCCGAGAAGAAATCCTAAAAAAAAAAAAAATCTTTCAAGCGACTTTGCTGTGATAGAGAAACACCGGCAAAGTTCTAAAGGTGCTCATTGTGCTTGGTGTTGGAGCATTTATTGCGACTGATTACATCGGTGTGCTTGGAGAAGAAGCGAAAGCATTTGAATAATGGTTTCTGCTTTCGGATGGGTGATTATCCAAATCACAAAAGCTCCTCATCAAATCAAAGGCCTTTCATTTTGGTTCTAAATACCTCCAAAACATGAATATTGACTTAAGTCATCCAAAACTTTCGGGGGAAACTACAATGCAAAGTGCAATCACAGAAGTTACGGCCATGGTTGGTGAGAACGTAAAGCTTAGAAGAGGATTTAAACTATCTACTTCTTCACATGGGGTTGTCTGCTCTTACCTTCACCCATGCCCTCAACCAGATGCAAATACAAGCTCACTAAATTGCCAAAATAAGTACTTGTACGTGCTCTCTGTAGCGCGGGGAGAAAACTTGAATCTCTTTTGTATAGGCATTTGAAGACTCTTTGCCGTAAGAAGCGCGGGTCAAGACTACAACCTGGTGCATGAAGATACCAATCACCAAGAAGCATACAGATAGGTCCAAAAGTCTCCATCCATGTGGGGATGATGTCAAGAGATTGCCGAATTTTTGCATATTATAGACAAAAAAAAATCAATCCAAATGAATTAATAGAATATTTGAAGTATAAACTAACAATTTAATTAAATGCAAACTTTTGAGATAAAAGAATAAACTTCCAAAAAAAAAAAAAAATTCAAATGAACTTTCAATTCAATGCTCATTTATGTGCATGAATATAACTTTTCAAAAAATTATTGAATTGTTGTATCTCATATATCAAAATGTATGAAATTTGTAGCATACTTGAATGCCCACCTTCAAGAAAGAAGAAAACTCAAACAAAATTTGCAAGGAGCTTGTAGTGGGGCTGTGTAGTTTGCCGATGAGCACGATCAGTTCTTCTTAATAAATGATTGGATCACTTTATATCATGAATTAAGCAATTTGAAGACAAAATAAGAAAAGACTTGAACGAGATTCATAATAAACTTGAAGGCTAGATGAAATGTCTGGACAAATATTTTATCGGAATTAAATTATGTGACTCGTCACATTCAACGCATTGAAGTGACTCAAAATAAAATATGAATAAGAATTGCTATGAGTTTGGAGGCTCATTGAAAGACAGAATAAGAATATAAATTAAATTAAATGGAGTCGATAGGATCTGAAACATCGAAATAATAAACCACCCCGATGATAACCATGTTAAATAAAAATTTTAACCGGAGGGGATATTTCAATCAAAATATGATTATAATTTTAAAATAAATTAACTTAGATTGAATATCAATCTAAATGCAGAATTGAAAATATCGTTAAGCTACAAATATCTAAATGAAATTTAATCTAAAAGCTTAAAGTAAACTCCATTCAATCCACATTCCACAATAGTTTGTTAGAGATGATAAGTTATGAAAACCTTAGTTCACAAAGGAGCTAAAGTCAAATCAAGTACACAACTATGTTTACTCTCAAACAATCTCACGCTGGACATACCTCGACTACGTCATTAAGAGGCTGACGATGAATGCACGTGAGTCCTCTAATCGGGTGGTTGTCGCAAAATGGAACTATTATATTACGGTCACGACTGTAACCCGTATGCTCCCCAATGGCTCTATCTTTTGAGTTGTGAACCATAAGGTATACTTGACGAAATGCTGGGAGACTGAATACGAGATCGGCGTCATTGTTCCCCAACCATCCTCTTTAAGTTAAATATAATGAATTTCATAAATCTGAAGTCTAAAACTCCACATGATGCTATTATACGCTACGCATTAAGGAATATAACGACTAACCTTAATAAAAAGTTTCATCTCAATATTGAGGGGGTTAATTAACTATAGGTGCTTACGCCTATTGGAAACCTGGAACCAGGTCTAAAGTTCTCACAAAATGAGGGCGAAATCTCTAGGTAGTGTCTTATCTATTATTTCATATGCCTTCTGAAAATTTCACTGACACTTTAAATCACTTTCTTCATCGAGAGGTCAGTGGCAAATTTTCGGAGCCCAGAATAACTTGCACATAAGAGAAGTTAAAAGTTAATATTGGAATTAACAATTGTAATAAAAATTTTACAAGTCAATTTTTGTATCTGACTTTATAACAATCCATCAAGCTCATTCCTATACAACTTGACATTATCAACTGACATCTAGCGTACATATCATTCATTCCACCTGATAATTCATGAAATTTTAATCAATAAACTTTTAAAATCATCCATATACATCTAAAATTTATGGTTCTTATATAAAACCAATGCTTAGATCATCAAGCTTTTGAGGATATGGAACATGTAGTATTGGTCTTCCAATATGAATATGCTCCTAAGACAAAATCTGTAGCAAATGTAAGCAACCGACATGTTATCCCGCTTTGGCCTTGTTGTCAAGCAACTCCCTATACATATGTGTCAATATTGCTTCTCCTAATTATAAAGCACTAAATGTGTCTAGATCTTTTAATAAAGGAAAATATTACAAGTGCACGTCACACCCTAAAGTATTTAGTAGCAAAAAACTCCCAATTATGAACAATGTGCATGCCCGTAAGTGTTTGATAAACTCCATCTCATTCAAGTGAATGTATGATTATCTAGAAAATATTTACTTAAGCCGATGGCATACATGTTTGTGTGTGTTTCACTCATTCTAAAGGTTGCAGTAATAGCAGGATTGTTTAGATCTTGATATACAGTATTTGCAACATGATGTCATCCCAATAATTCATCACAACAATCTGGCTAACTCTGCCATTGGTTCTCCTTTTCAACTACAACAAATTCAATAATCGAAGGTCCGTCTAGATAAAGACTGAGAATCATTACAACATCCTGTAATATAATGGTTATCTCACCAATAGCTAAGTGAAAAGTGTTGGTCTACAAGGACTATCTCTCAACCAACGCAGTTAGCAAATGATGGTCCAATCGAATATAATGCAACTTTCTAGCACAATCTAATTCCATTGCACATAAGAAAAACATAAACCTTAGACAACTAAGGCTACTCTTTCAGCATGAGCAGGTGGGATGTAATCTCTAAAATAGTTTTCTGTAATTAATTTTGAGAAAGTCAGCTAATTATTGAAATAAATTACATCGTTAAACATAATTATTGAAATTCATATTGTATCTAGGTGTGTAGTCCTATGTTGACCACGCAAGGAGGCATTGCTGGGATGGACCTTTAATGGTGCCAAATCTGGTGCATCGTCGGCCTCCCCAACTTGCCTCGTTTGTCGACGTCTAGTTATCCTGGTAGCTTCCTCAACCATTGTACTTGCAACAAATCATTACATAAATAATTAGAATGTCAAACATAAGCAAATTTAGTTGCTAAAAAAAAGAAATATTCAAATATATCAGTCAAATCTGGTAGCATTTACATATCTAATATTTACCAAAGACACTACTAATATTAATGTTGGTTGAGAAAATACCAAAGATTTACCTTATGCTATTAGGATTATGTGAGCATGATAATCGATAATCACCTACTAATTTACATAAGCTACACATATGATTACTTCAATCTCTACTCTTATCCATAATATTTTATATCTAGTTGTTCGTGGTCTTCCTGACCATCTCTTGAAACTAAGTGTAGCAATTCATATATCCTCTCTCTTCATTAAAATTAGGCCAATCACTATAATCAAGTAAAACATGAAAGTTTGTAGAATATGTTTGCTTATACAGTTGTAATGTGTAATATTTTGATGCATATTTAATTTTTGATGACCTAACGTAATAATTGAATGTGTGCATGACATGTGGTAAATTAATGTTCTATTACAGCCACAGTTACATAATCATTCAACAATGAAATCAACTCTGAAAGATCGACATCTCAGGTCAAACACTTGTACTTTTGTAACATTTTTATTGATTGGTCCTATAAAGTGTCTAGCTTCACGTTTTGACTGATTTAATACATTTTGTGTCCTTCAAGCAAAAATAGGTTCATTTGATTATTCTTATTGAGTCACAAATTTAGACCTCTCGAGAAACAAAGCGATAATATTATAATAAATGGTAGTGATTAGGTCTTGAATTGGTAAACCCTTTAGATGCTTTAAAATCTCATTAAAATACTCTAAGGTGTTTATCATCATAGTACTGTATCACATCTTATTGTCATACACTAATGGCCATTTAGAAACATCACGATCAATTAACCATTGATATGCCTTGACCTTCATATTTTTTATGTCACTCATATATCGATTAAACATGTGTATGTCATCCATACTGCCCTTTACATTTTCAAATATACTAATTCGACATCTGTAATACCCATTTTTCTACATCTTTTTTGAAGTTTTCTCTTAGATTCCTTAAGCAATAAGAATGAGCAGCTTAAAGGAATATGTCTTTACACCCATGTACTAGACCTACATATTTGTCTGAAATGATATATAAATTAATCCTTGAAAAAACAATTAGAAGCATTTCATGATTGCATAGTAGAAACCAAAGCCACAACTCATTGGATTCTAACTCTATAACTATGAAAGCTAGTAGGAATAAGCCATTATTAGCATCAATTCCAACAGTCGTGAGCAAAATTCCACGATACTTTCCTAGCATAAATGTGTCATCCATGCTTAACACTGGACGACAAAACTCTCATCCTAAAATTGATGGTTCAAAAGCCTAGAAGACTCTTTGAAAGCAGTGTGTGGTTGTTGACTGTATCTTATAAATAAAGCTCGATAATACTTTTACGTCTCGCATTCCATGTCTTCATATAAAAAACTTTAATGTTAAATTTGGCTTCAATTCACCCAATAATCTTTCTTGATTTTAAATCTAGTTGATGTTTCGTCATAGGTAATATGAAATAACTAATAAATTTAGATTTGCACTGATGTGATCACTTCTCATCAAAGTGCCAATGCATGTGTGTTTAGCACCCAAGGTTGATATTTTCTAAGCACTTCCTAATCGTTTGCTATGGCTACAATGCATACGTCATTAACATGATCTAGTGGGATTACTATGATGTGCACATACAACTGTTAAGTTCTTATTTGAAATATTTTTTTGGAATTGAATATTATTGTGTATTGACTAACCAATGACTGCAAACTGAAGTTTCTTTTTGTTTGAAAAATATATGTCTTCAGAAAGTTTATTTGAAATATCAATATCATCTGAGAAAATGGTGTTATCAGATGACCCACCAAAAATACCATTTGTATCCCAATCTCTTATCATTTCACAGATACATAATTAGTCATTAGTACAAACCATATGCTCTTCATGTTCAAAACTTCATATTAAATAAGTATTAATAAAATCATGACCTGCAATATTGTCACTTAAACAAGGTTGTCCAATTAGTTGGTCATCCTCTCCATTATTATTCTTAGATGCAGTACTTGAATCACTATTCATTATTTCATAGCCATCATCAGGCGCACAAGATGGTGCAGTGGGTTGCTCATGAGAATGTAAATCAGCATTCATTGTGGTTCTGGACAATAACCTTTAATGTAATTAATATTTTTATAAAAATAATAATGCTATTGGAAAAGAAAATTTGAATAAAAGAATGACTAACCATTGGTTCTAATTCCTCATAGCACTATTATATCCCAATTATTGAGAGAAAATTAAAATCATGCACATAATCTGAAGAAATATTATGCTGCATTGCAATAGTATCTATTGCAGAGGAAGCACTATAACATAATTTGACTTCTACATAAAGCACCAATGTCTTACAAGAAGCTTCATCCAATACAACATTATATACATCATTATCAGAAACTAGTGATGCTATGAAACCCAAGCTGATAGGAAAATGACATGTTAGATTAACTCTGAAATTTTCTATATCATAAGATAGTGACCTCAAAATTTTTTGTTTTAAATCGTCCAAGTTCATGTGTCGTGAAACTTTAATGGAATATATTTTTCACCGATGTAAGTAGGAATAAAATGATTATAAACACATAGTTGCCCACTATAGAATAGGATTAAAGAGACTAACTCTCGACTCATTGTAGAAGTACAATTATCCACTGAAATTAAAATATAAAAAATTAAAAACAAACCTATAATAGTGGATGAAAAAATGAATATCCTTAAGCACAAATCATTATGAGCAAACTTGAATCTATAATCTAAATATCACACACACACACACACACACACACACACACACATATATATATATATATATATATATATATATATATATATATATATATTTGCAATTTTTCCATAGTCACAACACTTTTGTAAAGAACATCACTTAACTAATTATAAGAACAAATTACATATATGAATTAAGAACTATACCTTATAGTCGGTGGGAGAATGGGATCGGTCGGAATGGGACAATTCAAGTTTAAACTCACACTCGAGCTTATTAGCGAGTGTGAGTTCAAGCTAGCTTGCTCCAATTGCAATACCAATTGAGGTTTATCATGTTAAGGATAATAGATTTTTTTTCTCTTTTAATGGTTGATGACACTTATGCTTGTAAAGACATATACAAATAGAATGGTTACCCTAAGTTTTCTATAGTTTATATGAATCTTTACAGATGACTTAAAAACCTTCTTGCAAATAATTTAATCATACCACTAAAATAAGAGAAAAGTTAAATCATAATTTCTTGATCAACACTTCGGAAATATAACTTACGACTTCTTTTGGAGCCGATATGTCGATAATGAGGTAAGAGGATGTCGACTCGTAGATGAGATGGGCGGGGCCGAGATGTTTGACTTGTGGATGGGGGCGTGCAATTTTATGTCATAAGCAAGTCGTTCATTTAACGGATCACTTGCATCACGTAAGTGCTGAGCTCACCAACAAGTCACTAGTTAAGAAGGCAACTATACTTATTTTTAAAATTTTTTAATCATACTTAAACTATTAATTATTATTTAAATGATAATTATTTAAAAACATTACCATTCTAATGCTTTTTTAAAAGGCCAAAAAAAAAGTGGAAAGTGATGGGAATTAAAAGTATGAAGTTTAAGAAAGGGTTTTTAACACTAGGCTTATATTAAAACAAAAAGGCTCTTTGTTCATCTCAATTTAATAAGTAATTAGGATTCAACTAATTTTTATAAGCTTATTTACTTAGGCGCCGTTTGGGATTACTTTTGTTTTTATTCTTATGTTATTTTTGAAAATATATTTATTTAGAATATTTTTTATGTAGTTTTATTTTTTATTTTCAAAAACAAAAAAAATATTATTTTTAAAAATACTCAAAAGTTTAGATGTTTTAAGTATTTTTAAAAATAACAAGTATAATCAAATAAATTAATTTTTAAATAAAACATAAACAAAATAAAACAAAAATATAAAATAAAAAATAAAAGTGATCCCAAACAACTCTTAAAAAATCGAATATGACTTTCTTCCATCATACTAATATTTATATAATATTTTGAAGTTAGTTTTATGTTCACGAATAACTCATATTCAACTAAAAAAATAAACGATCCAAAGACAAAGAGAAAAAAAAAGGCTCCTAAACCAACCAAGCTGAGTAACATTTGAGTTCACTCAAATTCAACTTATTTACACTCTCCTAAATGCTATAGTTAAAATAAATAAATAAAAAGTTATATAAATTTCTCTTATATATTTATATGTGATTCTTTTAGAATGCAAGCGTTTTCTGAAATGCAATTTATTACTTGCTATTATGACAGAAAACTCCACGATTAAAGTGAACTTCAACTCACTAAATTTGAACTCACATTTTCTTATGCCATCAGATTTGCAATCAATGAAGATATCACATGCCCAGCGCTACTAATACCACTATCAAAAAAAATTTCTTTTAAGAATTTTGCAATTAGGGCTGTGAGTTTAACTTAAAAATTTAAAAATTATCAAAAATTAAGTTGAAATTTGGATCAAATTGAGATTGGATCGAATATATTAAGCTGACGGTTTAGACCGAGCCTTTTTTCAAGCCAATTTTAAGCCGGCCACAGATCAGATCACATTAGCTCGAGGCGGATCAAACTTTTTTTATTATTAAAAATAATTTAAATTTAAATATGATATTTGTAAGTTTTAACAACGAAGTTATTTAACTTATGTGCATTGAGTTGTAACATATGAGTTTTTAAAATAAATGTAATCTATTTATAAGTACAAATATTATCTCATTGTAATATATTTAAAATCATTTTTTTTTTAAATTTCATACACTCTATTCAATTTTTTGTATTTTATTAATAATTATTTTTTAGTGAATTTGACTTAGCTCGATCAATATGATCCAATTCTATATGATTTTGAGTCAAACTAAAACGAAAAAGCTCAATTTAACTAGACTCAAAATCAAATTGAGCTAGCTTGAAATCAATCAAGAAAAATGTGCGAATTAACTCAAAATCGACTGATGCAAGCCGCGAGCCAATCTTGAGCTGCTAAAAAATCTATCAAGCCAATTTAGAGCTGATCTCAAATTAGCTCGTTAATAGCCATATTTGCAACCACTTCTAGTCTAAATTCTTAGTAAATTTTATTGAAAAAGATAGGGGTGGAAACACACACATTATATGATGTATTTGATATGAATTTTAAAATTTATAATGATCGAAACACAAAATATTTGCATAACAATCATTTGAAATTAGAAAATTTCAAATATTAAATTGAATTTTTGAAGTTTGCATTTTGTCTTTTGAATATTTAGTTGAATCAACATTTACATGCTAAATTGTCCTATCATTAAGGATGCCACTAGGAATTGTAATTACTCAATTTCCAGCTATTCTTATTGAATTATTGATTTAGTGGTATCTTTATTGGTCTTCTGTTTGCAATCCCTAAAATAAAAGGATTACAAAGATATTCTTTCATTGGCGACTTTTTGAAGACATCTATGGGTTAATAATACTATTATTTTATGACTTTTTCTTGGGCTCTTTCTATCTCTCTCCCCTCGCTCTATTTTCTCTCTCTATCATATTATTTTTGCAAATTTTTGTCGATAATAAATTTAAATTCAATAAATATATTGCTAAATTTATACTTTACTCATAAATCATAATGTCTAATAATAAGATATTTATAAATGTGGTTGTCATAATATCTAAATATTATTTTGATTATCACGAAATTTTATGTAGATGTGATTTTAGATTTAAATCGAATTAAGTCTTTTTTTTTACATAAAAATTTAATTTTAATATAACGAATCACGCACTACCACGTGGCGGAAAAGAGCGTGTTTCGAATGACGTCACTACTGTGGCGTGGTGTCCAGCAGCTGATGATCAGGTTCACGCATCACGTGGTGGTGCCCGCGCACGATAAAGCGTTTCACCGATCTGGATTCGGGAAATAGCGAGAATGCCCTTCACCACGTTTCTCCCCGTTCTTCTCGTAAGGATCGATATCTAGGGTTTTCTATGGTGCAACCGCTTCACCACCTCATGGAGCTGAGTTGGTGAGGTCAACCAATTTTCAGCCGCTCTTCTCCTTTCCTGATTCATCAACCCGCTCCGACGCCGGCGAATCTCCCTTCTCTCCGACGAACGCTCCTCTCCCTGTCAGTAGCACTACTTTCTTTCTTCGGCTGTGGATTCTGTTATAAAGTTGCAATTTTGCATAGTCTCTTTTTTTTTTTTGCTCTTTGTGGTATGTTAAAACCGTTCTTTTTCTGAATGGAGGTTGATGTCTTCTTTTATTCTTGTTTAGTAGAAGCTTCCTAAATGAGAATTGCGCTACTGTAAGTAAGAATAAGAACTAACAAAAGCATACCTTGGCTGTGCAAATGTACAAGAGAATGTTATGATTCTGGATCCTAATCTAACATTTTGAGCTGTTCAAGACTCCTAAAGAGAGAAGAATATAGAAACACAATTAAAGGGGAAACTTATTTCATTATTCTTCATCTCATTCCTCCTCCTAAATGTGGTCTTTTATTCTTGTTTATGAATTCACAACAAGAAAGGGCTAGATTTGTTGCATTTTAGAAAAGAACTTGCATAATCTCTTTATCTTAACAAACTATGGAGTTTATCTTATACTAAGATAAGAAATTAATTGAGAACTAAGATTCAAAAGTTTGACACTTTCTAGTTGGGCCAAACTTAATGATGATGATAAGTATGGAGGTTTCGGGCCATGGGATTAGTTGGTATGGATGAAAGTACTCTACTTTTTTGATGCTAAGTAGGGATGATGTCAAATCTACTTTGAGTGAATTTAGCTTGACTAGAAATTGAGCAGTTTGATTCCGTTGGACTCGAGCTTGATTCAAAATTAAAATAGATTCAGGTTGAGTCAATTCGGCTTTGAATTTTTCAATTTCAATATATCATATTATATGCTTCATTTGTGTTATTTGTATATTCATTTTGAGCCACGATTGGGAATTTCACTTGCTTGTATTACCCAATACATTCAAAGGTCTAAAGTTTGAATTATGTAAAGAAAAATCTATAAATATTCATTTCGAGTCAGCTTGAAATATATTCAAGCAAGTCAGGTCAATCTCAAGATCATCTTAAAATTTATTTGAAGTTTATAGTGGAGCTCAATGTCCACTCAATGATTTGAGTCAATTTTGAGACATCAAATTTCATGCGTGTTTAGATCTAAAACTATGAATGCTAATACATTGTCTTTAGCAGATCCAATTTCAATGCTTGGCAGAATCAATGAAAATCCTTGTAATGCCGATGGATAAGCAAGTTTGATTCAATCTAACATGGGTGATTCTGAGCAGTCTGGACCAAGCCAAGGATTGGAGAATTCAATTATCCCGACTATTGGAAAGTCAGACATTGATCTAGAAAAGGGTGTTGAAACTGAAGTGGTGACATCTGGTGAGTTTCTCTGCCTCGAGGAAGGGAAAAAGGATCTATTAGGACAAATTGTAAACAGTGAAAAAGAAGCTTATAAGCTTTATTGTGATTATGCACATTATGTGGGATTCAGTGTTCGAAAGGGGAAGAATTCATATTTTCTTGGGACAAAGAATATCAAAGCAAAGGAATTTCTTTGCTCGAAGGCTGGTTTCAAGGAAGATGAGCCTGAAGCTACTCACAGTAAACTTGAAAGTAGAACTGGGTGCAAGGCAATGGTTAAATTCCAGGTTGATGAGAATGGAAAGTGGAGGGTGTCTCGATTAGTTTCCGAGCATAATCATGAGCTGGCCAAGCCTGAAGAAAGACATTTGCTAAGATCTGCACGCTCAGTTACAGTAGCAAAGATGAGTAGTGTGTTCAGAACATTGCTGGATGCTGGAATAAAAACAACAAAAGCAAGTGCCTATCTTTTTGATGAAGGTACTGGCATTGAAAATGTTAAGTTTTCCAAGAAGAAAGGGCAGGAGCTTATAAACTCACAAAGATTGACAGAGATTGAGCCTGGAGACTCGCAAAACTTGGTGAATCTCTTTAAAGAAAGAGCTGCACAAGATGCCATGTTCTTTTGGGATATACAACTTGATAGAGACGGTAAACTAACAAACTTCTTTTGGAGGGATGGTAGGTCTAGGATAGATTATGACTGTTTTGGTGATGTTCTAATCTTTGACACGACTCACAGATTGAACAAGTACATATGCTCACCATTTCTGGGAATTAATAACCATGGGCAGACCATCATGTTTGGGGCAGCTTTTTTAATGGATGAGATGACAGAATCCTTTGTGTGGCTTTTTAGTACATTTTTGAAGTCTATGAGTGACAGGCCACCTATTACAATATTTACAAATCAAGATGAAGCAATGGATAAAGCAACAAAAATGGTATTTTCTACAACACATCATCAATTTTGTGCGTGGCACATTTCTAAAAATGCTCCCTCTCGGGTGCATAATTTCAATTCTGATAAAGAACTTAAGGGTCTTTTTAATAAATGTATGCAAGACTGTGATTCAGAGATCGAATTTGAAGAAACATGGAGAAACATGTTGGGTAAAGGCAACCTTGAAAGCCATGAGTGGCTTCGATATATGTACGTATGTCGTCAAAAGTGGTCTACTGCATTAAATAAAGGAACCTTTGATTTGGGAATCAAATCGATGCAGCGGACTGGGATCAATAGCAATGTGTTGAATGTAGTGCCCAACACAAGCTCTCTTACCAAGTGTTTCCTTCAGGTCAAGAGGTTGTTGCATGGTTGGCGGCAAAACGAAGCTAACGAAGATTTCAATTGCAATCAAAGCATGCCTCCATGTGCAATAAAGCACAGTCCTATTTTGCGACATGCTTCACAAGTTTACACTCACAAAATTTACAAGTTATTTGAGAGGGAGTTTCTTGATGGACTTGGTGGACTGTGTTTTGAAGAGTTCCCATGTGGTGGTACCCTGTACCAGTTTAAGATGAAGATGCATGATGAAGGTCTGAAGGAATGGATTGTAAATCTCGACACATTATCCATGGAGGTAGAATGCTCCTGTATGAAGTTTCAGTCAATGGGAATTCTGTGTCTGCATGCTTTAAAAGCACTTAGTTTAAAGAACATTGCTAGGATACCAGATAAATATATTATGAAGAGATGGACCAAAGAGGCGAGGAAACGCATATATAATCAAAATGGGACTTCTCAATTGGAGCATATGGAGTCTGACTCTGTCTATCTTAATCATGTTAGCCGATACTGCTACGACCTTGCCATGAGAACTCAACAGCATACAGGTGCAAGAAAAATTCTGTTAAATGCTTTGGAATCTGCAGAAAGGAACATTGACGCCTTTTTCAAGGAACAATGTTCTGATAGAAGGTCTAAAAAATCAAGTAAGTTTCCGCCGCAGCCTTCTACGAAAAGAAATTATCTTGAGCTAGTTTTTACCTCCATTCTTCTCATGTAGGGAAAGAGAGTGATTCAGGAGATCAGTTTCACCATGGTGAGCCAGCTCATGGCATCTTTCCCCATTATTGGAGCGCAATGAGTTCTTTTGATGATGATGGCACGCCTCAACCTCATAATTTATAATAGGTAAGTCTTTTAGTGATTTTATGAATCTGTGAGAAATCAGCTCACATTTAACTGTGTATTTGTATAGGTTTCAGAAGTCCAATATGGCCATATGGTACTTTCACATTCATAGCAACTGAGCTCCTACCTTACACTTCTAATTGTAATGCCTATTAAATTATAATTGGACCTGATAGGTATGTAAAAAGTTACACTCCTTTGTATGTTGTATTATTTGTTGAAATCTGATAATTTACATTTCTTTGTATATGGCTTATATTGACTTTCTTTAATTGTGACTTTTTATGCTGTAAATGAGTCTTTTATTTGATGTGGCTGCTATTTTTTTTTTCTTTTTTGACTTTAGTCCTAGTTTTCGCTAATGAATGAATGTAAGTTAATAAATTACATGTATGAAGTGATAAATGGAAGTTAGTTGGTACTGGTGTATGAAAAATTAGGGTGAGAATTGTGCTCTTCCTAATCATTGGTGTGGGAAAATCACCACAAAAGAGAGTGTGGTTTAAAATGTGTAATTTTCGAGAAATAAGTAGAGTCACTACCAGATTTTGCTCTCATTTTGAGGACTTTAGATCTGGTTTTCTATAGACAAGCATAGTTACCCTCCTCAATCTTTGAGAGAGAACTTTCGATTAAGAACAGGTTAACAGAACATATAAAGAAGAAGATATGGAGTTTTGAAATTTAGAATTTATGAAATTCACTATTTTAAAAAAGCGGATGGTTGAGGAATGATGATGTGCGTCTAGATCATAGTTAGATCGTCCGGTATTCACTGGATTTCTTGTCGAAAGGAGGTGAGTACGTAGAAGGATCGCTTGCTCGACAACACACAGTTACGTCGTTCGAAATCGCTATAGGCGCAGGGTGGTGTTTGTTTAAGGAGGCATGCAGAAGTTACGGCGAAGGGACTTTTGCCATATTAGATGTATCCATGATTCCACTCAAATGGCGAGCGTTGTGGAAGTATATAGGCTGATGCGTGATATAATATAATTGGCGCTTCTTGGTCCACGTCGGAGGATTTTGGCATAGCATACGTGCTGCTTGCCGGCTATCTGGTCGAGGACCTGGCTTCCTTCTGCGTGAGATTAATTAAGAGTGAACATAGTATAATACTTGATTTGACATTGATTCCTTTATGAGCTAGAGTTTTCTTTAATTATCATATTCGACAAACTGTTACGGAAGGTGGATAGATTGAGTTTTACTTTAAGTTTTTAATGATTGAATTTCATTTAAGCAGTTTTTTAGATTGATACTTGATTTAAGTTAATTTGATTTGAAATCAGAATCACATTTTGATGGAAGTATCTCCTCTGGTTGAAATCACCATTCAACACAGCCATCATCGGGGTAATTACTTGATTAATTTGAATATATTTGAGAACTTTAGATCGTATTTCGTTTAGGATAGATCCTACTTGTCAAAAATTAGTTTCTCGAGGGCTTCTTAGATTATAATTACCATCGGGTAATTATAATAGATTAAAGTTTTGTTAACTGGGACCCGTGCAGGTCAAATAGCGGGTTTGCAACGTAGTATACTTTTTTGAATTTAAGCGTTATTAGTGTCGAGCTCTGCGGATGTATTTAAGAATCGCTTAATTAACTCCTTGGTTCATGCGATGTCTTTGCGAATTGGGTGTTGACATTTTGTATCGTAGAATTAGATTTATAGTTGCACTCAAAATATTGTATCTTTGCTTGATTTGTTAACAAACATTTAACTCTCCATTAACCATCACATTCAATTTTTGTTCTAAACTTATTTGAATTCAAGCTTCTTTTGAATACAAACCATTCAATAAGAAGCCTTGCTATAAGGTTATTAGGTTATAGTGAAAACTTCTTATGAATTTCATCTGGATCCTGTTAATTTTGAAGATAAACACTTAAGATATATCACAAATCTCATTATGTTTCAAATTAAAATTTAAATGTAAGACCTAAATGATTCTTTTAAAGGCTATATTCATGAATGATCATGAGTTTCCTAACTAAATTTGTGCTTATAAGAAAGCTACTAAATTTTTTATACATTTTATTTTCAATTTGGAATTGGACATTTAGACTTATCGTCATTTATCTTTTTGTTTGAGATTAAATATAATTTATTCAAAAAAAAAAGATTGATATGAATTTATCATCAGGATCAAGTTTTCGTATTTATCGACTTGATTTATTGTAAGTCTCTTATGAGTTTGACATTTGTCTCCCAGTTTCAATTAAGGCTTGTTTAATTTTGAGGAATTTGAATAAAGAGAATCCACTTTCTGCAAACGATTTAAGTAGTAGAAATTACAATTAAAGCTTGTGAGTTTGGTGTCATCCCTCAAACCCCATCGTCACACCTGATTATTAAGTTTAGATAACGATGGGTTTCACATTATTTCCTCTAATTTCTATAAATAAGGCTGACTTTTATTTCATTCCATTTGTTTGAGGAGTTGGAGTGTTGAAAGAGAATGGTTAATTTTGTAGTGGGCTTCAACTTCGCTTAGATAAATCTTATAAGTGCTTTTTATCTCATATCTTTGATTTAATATTTTACTTTTGTATTCATTGTATGTTCTTTTCCCTCCCTTTTTTTCTTATTTGATTCTTTTAATTTGAATTTAACTTTAGGCTTCTTTGTTTAGCGCTCTTAAGCCAGTTCATTTTATTCTCCCATTTTTTTTCTATGTCCAAATATTTGTGAAATTTACCTTTTATTTGGGGGGCGACATCAACAGATGTTGGCTTACTCGATGCCTTAATGGCGTGGCGGGTGTCACTTGACTTTGGAATTGATTTTCATCTCGTCGCATTCTAATAGTGAGGCCTTGAGCTGTTAAAGACAATCATATACATTCGCATTCTCACATGTTGGACTTTTTTTTTTGGCTTGTAATGATTGGCAAGGAGATGGAAGCGGGAGATCTGGAAACTAAACTAATAATGATTTTCCTCTCATGCAAGGAAAGGTCGAGAAGGAGATGGAGAGGAGATCTGAAAGCAGAAGAAGAACACTAATGATGGTTCTCGATTCTGACAAAAAATTGAAATTTTGGATTGGGAGAAAATAAGAGAAATGGAAGAAGAAATTTTTCGGTTTAGAAGAAGATGAGAGAAGAAATGGAGAAGGAAGGAGAGTGAAATTTTGGTTTGGGGGGACAAGAAGGGGAAGAAGAGTGGATTTTCGATTTTGTGAGTAGAAGAAGGGGAAGGAAGAAGGAGAAAAACTCTGCAGTTCAAGTTTGAATAGAGATAAATCAAAGTTAACTGATTTTAGACGAGAAGGGAGAAAACTCAGTTTGGAAGGATCAGTTTAAAGGAGTTGAAGAAGAACAGACGGAAGCACTTGAAGCGTCGTCTCGTTGAAGGAGGCATTGGCGTCAGTTGAGGAGGAAGAACTTAGGTGCGACTCTCGTCTGATCATAAAGCCAGGATAAACAAGCAGCAGCGAAGGAAAAGCGCATGAAAACTCGAAACAAAACAGTTAGGGATTTAGGTTAGGGTTAATTAGTAAAATAGGCTTTTTTTAATTGATTTTTTAAGCGTTTAATTAACTTTAATATGAATTTTACGACGATACAATTAGATAATTAATATATATATATCAATTCAAGATTATTTGATGTTAGAATGCTCAGCGGTCCGTTTCATAATGAGTCGTTTGGTTTAAGTGGTCAAGTCAATTTATTTCGAAATGCATCATTTTGATCGCTCAATTTTGTCGAACTTGTTTGAATTAAGTGCAAATAGTCTTACTTGATAGATTTTGACGTTTCGAAACTAACGATGCAATCAATATCGCGAATAGAGGTCGTTTGGTTTACGTCGGTGCCTTTTAACCTCGATATGCGTATAGACGCGTTGACGACTCGATCGTTTTATCGGTTGATCATCAGGTTGTGAAATATTTATATTCCGACCAGTTTCGACGTGCTGAATGCAATGGTGATGTCTGTTCATCGATTGGAGGTCATTTCGACTAATTTTGGCGACGTCTAGTGTATTTCAATCTCGATTTGCGCTCTACCACTTCCGATCATTCGACATTTGGACAGAATCGTCCGAATTGAGTGTGGACAGCCTCATTTGGTAGTTTTCGATGTTTCAAAGCTAACTGCATAATCAATTTCATGAACAGAGGTCGTTTGGACATCATCACAGCCTCCCGACTCTGATATGCGTGTCGACAAATTAATAGCTTGATCGTTTGATTGGTTGATCTTTAGATTATGCAATATTTATATTTTGACCAATTTCGATGTTCTGAACATAATGACGAAATCTGTTCGTCGATCAGAGGTCATTTGGACTGATTTCAGCGATGCTTGACACATCTCAGCCCTGATTTGTGTCTAAAGCATCCGAAGTCGATTGAATTCACCTTATAAGCTCTGATACCAAAAATGGCAGGGCTCGGATCGTTGGCTTGGGGTCACTAAGACTTTTGCCAAAGATTAAAATAGATAAACAGATAATATTTATTATGAAAGACGACTTACAGGACAAAGTTTGCAGATACTGAAGAGACTTGGAAACCCTAAGAGAGAAAACTTCAACTGAAATGAGTTGTGTGTTTTCACCTCACCTGATAATATTTATAGCCTTAAAACCGATTTTTCAAAACCGTGGCGACCCATGGTATTAGCCCATGGTTTTCTAAAGGACGACAGAAACCATGTGTCGATAGTACATAGAGTAATAATAATACAGGATGCTTTATAAAAAGTCGGCAGAAACCATGTGTCGATAGTACATAAAGTAATAATAATACATGACGCTTTAATTAAAAGTTGGGCCCACTATGCTCCATTATGCCTGGTCCTTGTACGATCTGTCGGTTAGGTTGGAAAGTAGATCAATTATTCCAGCTAACTCTTCTTCGTTGTTACTCGTGGAAAAGGTTTTCCACACTTTATCTTTCCACGGCCGATTTTCACGGTCTAGTTTTATTTTCGTAAATACGTAGTAGGGTACGTATTTCTTTGAGAACTGTATCGGTCTGTTCGATCTCGATTCTGTGGGCTGCTCCTCTGAGGCGGTCGAGAGCGTCCAAGTTAATGGGATGGTTGAATGTTTCCCATAATAATTCTTTGTGGACGTCATTTTTTTGAAATGAGATGGGCCTTGATGCTGTAGCCTTCCAGACGGGCTTTGGTCCATCTTGAATTTTTGCGTTTCTCTCAAAGCTTCTTGTAATGTTTCTTGGTCGATAATCATCATCATTGCATATTCCTTTGGTTTTGGACTTTTGGAATCCATATGGGCTTTGAAGTTGGGCCAATTTTTGTGCCATCTCCTATGGGTCTTTTAGTTTTTTTGGGGCCATCTTGGAAAGATTGATTGAATTACTTCTTCCTTGATTGTGCCTGCACAGAGAACAAACGTTAATCGTGAAAGATTATCGGCAAGAATGTTATTCTTCCCGTCTATGTGTTCAAAATTGATTTGAGACGATATAATCAGTAAAGGCGAACCATCGACTTCGGGATGATTTATTTTGTCTTGTTATAAAGGAGATTATTGCGTTTAGAGGGTAATCTCTCCTTTATCCAAGTAATGTATTTTTAGGGCGCTTAATGATTCCATGCACGCATGGATTTCCGCATAAATTGTTGATTTAACAGTGGGAAATTTCGCACGTGCTAAACGGTGTTCTTTGGATGCCCTTCTTTTCTTCCATTTGCAAATGCCTCCCCACCCTTCCGACCATTTTCTAATATGATATGTGCATTTTCGGGTGGAATCTCTAGATCATGTAGCTTTTGGACGATGGATTTTATTTTCCTGATCAATTGCCAATCATGTTCCTTGATGTGCTTGTCCCCATGTGGTGAAGTCTTTTGATATAATGGACCTAATAGGACGCCAAGGTTAGGAATATAGGATCGGACATAATTCAAAATTCTAATCATGATGTCCTTGCTTTTCCTTGAGCTTCTCTGCAGAATTCCACAATTCTTTTGATGATGTGTTTGTAATTTGATTTTTTTCTGATGATGCCCAAAAGTGTATGTATCAGTGTTCTTTGCTTCTTCATTTTGATGGCGAGAGACCAATCCTTCTTCTTCAACTATGTAAGAATTCTTCAAGATGTCTTTTGTGCTCTTGTTACGTTACTAAAATCGGGATGTCAATATAAACAATTAAAAAGTCAGAACAGTTTTTAAAACAATTATCCATTTTTCTTTGGAATGTTGCGGGTGCATTCTTTAGCCCAAATGGCATAACTAGCCATTCATAAAGTCCTGATGGGCTAATAAAGGCCGTCCATTCAATGGAATCTGGGTGCATGGCTACTTGATGAAACCCACTCTTTAGATCGAATTTTGAGTAAATCCGGCTATTCCCTATCTTCTTTAGGAGAGTATTGATGTCGGGCAGTGATACTGATCTTTGTATGTGTTGTCATTAAGGGAGCGATAATTGAAAACCATTCTTTCTTTCCCTTTGATTTCCTCTCCGGTTATTGGATTTATAGACGTACCTGAGTTAACGATCATTGCCATGGTACGATGGCGGCTTTTCTTCTTATTACTTTTGACTTGATAAGTATGTGTTTTAAATCTTGCATTAATTAACGAGCTTTAGTGGCTGTCTTGGATAAAGGTTAATGATGTTAATGATGTATTTTCAAAGTACCTTATTTTGATGTTTTAGTGCGTCCCAATATACCCATTGGTGACCTTTGGAGAATTACTCTGAATTTCTTTGTGAAAGAATTTTCATCAATAGATTGATGTATCATTAGTTGCGGTGATGTATAGAAGTATCTAGTTGAGGATATGTTTGGTGATTGATTTACTTGGTTCTTGGTGTAATTTCCTTGTAGAAAGTGATGATATTCCCTTATCTTTAGATTTTGTAGGAAGTTCATCTGGAAGTTGGCATCTTTAGTTCATGTCTTTGGATTATATTTTTGGGGTTATGTTCTCCGATGATCATGGTACCATTCTTGACCTTTGTTTTTGCTTTTGTTACGGTGTTTACTCCATTAAAGATTACACAGTAACTTCGGTTTTCCACTTTGCCGGGATATCCCTGTGTTTACGCAACAGGAGGTCGCACCGGTATCTACTATTGCTTGTATTCTGAATTGCGGGACATCTGGAACGCTAAAGAAAATTATTAGATTGTAGAGTCGGTTTATTACCCTTCTTGCTGGTTTTTCAGCTTGCTCTTTGACAGTTTCGTTTAGGATGCGAATTTTCGAGCTTTCGTCGATTTCATCGTCTTCCTCGGCTTCCTCCATGATTCTCTTGCCTTTATCTTGGATTAATAGTTCATCTCGATCTTCTTCCAGTTGTGGCTTTATGAGCATTTGAATGTGCTCCTTTAATCTCCTATTTTCTTCAGCCAGATGATCAGAATATTTTACTAATTCTTGGATTAGTGAGTCCTTGGATTGGTAAGGCGTAGAGTGAGTTCCTTTTGGTGTGATCGAAGGTAAATTTTGCACACATCTTTGTGATTTTGCAAATAATGCAATGGATCCGCATTTTTATATTGGTTGTTATGGAATAATATGTACATTTAGCGTATGGACCTTGAATTGGCTTGTTCTGCTCCCAGTTATGGAACAATCTTTTTGTGTACTGGTGAGGCTTACGACGTACCTCCAGCCTAGGTCCTTTGTCATCATGAGGCCGTATTCTTATGGGGATAGATTCTCTAGAGCTTGCCTTATGTGATTTAACGTGTTCGCGCCTTCTCCTTCTGAAATGCTATAGATTGCGTCAGAAGGTTCTTCGTTCAGGTCTACTGAGAGAATATCATATTCCTCAGGAAGGTCTAGGTCATTGAGTATGGCCGCCCTAGCCATGTTGCCTCGCTTGCTTTTACATTCACGCGCGAAATGTCCTTCGTCTCCACAGATGTAGCATCTACATTTCGTCGAGCGTGACTTGTTTTTGTTTTTGATTATCCTTATGTGCGTGCCATGCGGCTTCCCTTTGTAGTTCTTGGATTTTCGTAATCCGTATTTTCTTGAGTTATTGTAGTAACCTGGAATTGGTATTTTTCTACAGATGGATATATCTTTGATACCTCGTTGTAGGGTGATAGTAAAGCGCGTATGCTTTATCCCCGGATATTTTGCTTTGAGCAGTTTGATTTAGTCTCCCAGTGGTGGAATTTTTTAGAAGAATTTATCAGAGCTTCGAATTGATATACATTGACGATCTTGCTTGCCAAAGTCTTATAGTCGTTCATATAGTTGAACATATTTTTGATTTGATCCGCAGATATAGCGTTCTAAGTCAAGATATGCCCTATTCTGCTCCTCCGTTGAGCCTTGATAGGGATCTTCTAGCAGGATTATTCTTCGGATCTGTGATAGTACATTTTGCGGGTCGTCTGCGATGTTGACTAATATTATTCATTTTAGCGCCATTGTATCGATATTTTCTCATCTTCTCAGGCGATTTTGATGAACAGTACCTTCGATTTGTTGTCTGCAAATTGCTTGTCATTGACTAAATTTAGTGTGATCGATTCCCATCTTGAAATAACATCGTCATACAAGGAGAAGTCTTCTGGTAGTACAAGTAGGACTCCTTGGTTGTTAAAGGCAGATGGCAGATTCCACATATTCTGATGGTAGGATCTCTTGAAATCAGAGTTTCGGGGTTTATAGTTATGGTAATATGAAGGGGGTGGTGTATAGCCGCGGGATGTAGAAGTTGTTGGAGGTGGGTACATCACTGGACCCATTACTGGTTCGTTTGGTGGGAGGTATGAGGATGAAACAAATGCATTGGTGATCACCTTTTTGCTCCATCCGTTTTAATTTAGGATAATCGGCTCATGGTCTCATTCGAGGGTGAAAATGAGTCATTTGTGGGTGGAGTCGAAGAGATTAATGCAGTTGAAATAGGTTTTGGGTAAGGTATTTCCCACCACCTTAGTAGAATTTGGGAGAAACCGTTGAGATAGTTAAGGTAAAGAATAGGGAAAAGTCGAGTCATCATTGGTTTGAATTGGTCCCAAGCAGGGCCATCGGGATTAATTCCAAACTCATCATCGTCGTTAGAGGTGGATGGCGTATCAGTAATGGTTTGAGTATGTGGTGTGTAAGCGGAAAAGGAGAATTCGGAGGATAGCCATCTATCCGTGATATTTTAGAGTTTGATGCAGAAGGGAACTTACGATGGTTTTATATATTACGAAACGACACGAGTTGATGGTGATGTAGTGGCGTTGCCACTGTCGAAATTCCGTGAGATGCCAAGTAGTTGGCTACTCGAAAATTATAGCGGAAACGGTTTTGGTATTTGTTAGCCGTGCTTCTTAATGCTACAGTAGTAGGAGGTTCAATTCTCTTCCTTGCGAGTCCTCGTAGCCGTGTGTCATTATTACGAGTTCGATGTGGTTCATGAAATCATGGATTGAGAGCATTAGGTGTGGGGCAATGTACACCAGTTGTGTTCCTTCGATAGGTCTACCTCATAAGCCAATGATGGATATATCAAGCGCATCTTGTATCTCAGAGGACAATTAATGCTGTTGTTCCAGCATTTCTTCGATGTAATGTGTGGATTCGGACCATAATTAGTCCAAAGTGGATGTGCTGCATTCCTTCTTGGAGCAACCTTTGGTATGATTGCTGTCGAATAAATGACATGTTTACTTGAGTGTTATCAACAATTAGGATCCTTTCTTGAGTATCTTGATATCTGGATGTTAGGTGTCGGAACCATCGATCTTCGTATAAGATTTCTGCGGGCACTAGGTTTTCCCTTCACTGCTGGGAAAGCTGTAGCTCAGTATCTGGATGTAGTTGACTTTCTAGAGTTGGTTGATATCTCCTTCGCCTAGGTATCCTTCGCTGAAGTTCATAAGCCAGTCTAGATCGCATTCGGTAACTTCGGATTTGGTCATCCACAGAGTTACCTGATGTAGAGGTGGTTGGATTACGGAAAGAAGTTGATGATAGCCTGGTTTGGGTGGATGATGAGGCCATTTTAATTGGATGATTTTTGTTTTTCTTTTTGGAAGATATCTTTAGGATTTTGAAAGACAAATAACTTGCCGAAATCAGTCCAAATGGCAGGGATCGGATCGTTGGCTTGGGGTCACTAAGACTTTTGCCAAAGATTAAAACAGATAAACAGATAATACTTATTATGAAAGACGACTTACAGGACAAAGTTTGTAGATACTGAAGAGACTTGGAAACCCTAAGAGAGAAAATTTCAACTGAAATGAGTTGTGTGTTTTCACCTCTGCACATAATAGCTATTTATAGCCTTAAAACCCGATATGGTTTTCAAAAACCGATGGCCATAGTAGTAACCCATGGTTTTCTAAAAACAATGTGTCAATGTAATAGTACATAATAATAATAATATAGGGCGCTTTATAAAATTCGGCTTATGTCGATAGTACATAAAGTAATAATATCTGAGGACACTTTAATTAAAAGTTGGGCCCACTATGCTCCATTATGCCTGGTCTTTGTACGATCTGTCGATTAGGTTGGAAAGTAGATCAATTATTCCAGCTAACTCTTCTTCGTTGTTGCGTACTCGTGGAAAAAAGGTTTTTCCACCCATTATCTTTCCACGTGATTTTTTACGTATCTTGTTTTATTTTATAAATGTTGTGGTAGAATGTATTTCTTTGAGAATTATATGTGCATTCGATCTTGATTACGTGCTCCCCGAGGCGTCAAGTTAATGGGATGGTTGAATGTTTCCCATAATAATTCTTTGTGGACGTCATTTTTTTGAAATGAGATGGGCCTTGATGCTGTAGCCTTCCAGACGGGCTTTGGTCCATCTTGAATTTCTGCGTTTCTCTCAAAAGCTTCTTGTAATGTTTCTTGGTCGATGTCGTAATCATCATTGCATATTCCTTTAGTTTTAGACTTCTGGATCCATATGGGCTTTGAAGTTGGGCGAATTTTTGTGTCATCTCCCATAGGTCTTTTTTCGTTATCCTTTCATCTATTGGGGCCTCGGCCTCCGTCCATCTTGGAAAGATTGATTGAATTACTTCTTCCTTGATTGTGCCTGCACAGAGAACAAACGTTAATCGTGAAAGATTATCGGCAAGAATGTTATTCTTCCCGTCTATGTGTTCAAAATTATTTGTGATCCCAGGGTGATATAATTCATAAAAGCCATCGACCGGGATGGTTTATTTTGGGCTGTCTTGTTATAAAAGGAGATTATTGCTTGACAGTCGGTTCTGAGGGTAATCTCTCCTTTATCCAAGTAATATATTTTTAGGGCGCTTAATGATTCCATGCACGCATGGATTTCCGCATATATTGTTGATTTAACAGTGAGAAATTTCCCGCTTGCGTAAGCACAAATTTTTTCAGTGTTCTTTGGATCGCCCTTCTTTTTCTTCCATTTGCAAATGCCTCCCCACCCTTCCATACAGCCATCTGTTTCTAATATGATATATGCATTTTCGGGTGGAATCTCTAGATCAGGTAGCTTTTGGACAATGGATTTTATTTTCCTGATCAATTGCCAATCATGTTCCTTGATGCGCTTGTCCCCGTGTGGTGAAGTCTTTTGATATAATGGACCTAATAGGACGCCAAGGTTAGGAATATATGATCGGGCATAATTCAAAATTCTAACCATGATCGAGTCCTTGCTTTTCCTTGAGCTTCTCGTGCAGAATTCCGCAATCCTTTTGATGATGTGGTTGTAATTTGATTTTCTATTGCCTGATAAAAAGTCTATCACATTCTTTTATCTTCATTTTTTGATAGAGGACCAATCCTTCTTCTTCAACTATTTGTATGAAATTCTTATGTCTTTTTTGTGCTCTTTATTGAAAAAATCGGATATCGTCAAATAATTAAAAGTTAAAACAGTTTTAAAACAATTATCCATTTTTCTTTTTGAAATGTTGCGGGTGCATTCTTTAGCAAATAGCATTCATAAAGTCCTGATGGGCTAATAAAGGCCGTCCATTCAATAGAATCTGGGTGCATGGCTACTTGATGAAACCCACTCTTTAGATCGAATTTTGAGTAAATCCGGCTATTCCCTATCTTCTTTAGGAGAGTATTGATGTCGGGCAGTGAGTACTGATCTTTGTATGTGTTGTCATTAAGGGTGCGATTATTGAAAACCATTCTTTCTTTCCCTTTGATTTCCTCTCGGTTATTGTATTTATAGGCGTGAGTTACTTGATCGTATGCGATGGCGGCTTTTAGTGATTACTTTGTCGCGAGTCCTTTAATGTGTTTCTTAAATTGCTCTTGCATTAATGGCGTAACGTGCTTTAGTGGCCTGTCTTGGATAGATAAATCAGGGTTAATGATGTCTAATTTACAAAGTACCTGATTTTTGACCCAGTGTTTTAACGGGTCGTCCCCAATATAACCATTGGTCTTCAGCCTTTGGAGAATTACTCTAAATTTTTTTGTGAAAGAATTTTCATCAATAGATTGATATATCCATTTTGGTTGCAGTGATGTATAGAAGTAGATCTCGATCTAGTTGAGGATCATTTGGCGGTGATTTACTTACATCGTTATTCTTGGTGTAATTTCCTTGTAGAAAGTGATGTTCCCTTCTATCCTTATTCTGCCGTTTAGATTTCGTAGGAAGTTGCATCCTAGCAGCATTTGGATTCGGTCTTTGGTGTTCATGTCCATACAGTATATTAGGGGGATTCAGAATTTATGTTCTCCGATGATCATGGTACCAATGTTGACCTTTATTTCTGCTTTTGTTACGGAGTTTACTCCATTAAAGGTTAGTAACTTCGGTTTTCCACTTCTTTGCGGGATATCCCGTGTTTTACTCAGCGGAGGTATACGTGTACTATTGCTTGTATTACGAATTGGGACATGCGCAAAAAAAATTAGATTGTAGTGGTTTATTACCTTCTTCTTTGGTTTTGACTTGCTCTTTGAGTTTGTTTAGATCGAATTTTGAGATTTCGATTTCATCGTCTTCCTCGGCTTCCTCCATGATTCTCTTGCCTTTATCTTGGATTAATAGTTCATCTCGATCTTCTTCCAGTTGTGGCTTTATGAGCATTTGAATGTGCTCCTTTAATCTCCTTTAAAATATTCTGATCATCTGGCTGAAGAAAATAGGAGATTAAAGGAGCACATTCAATCTCATAAAGCCTGTGAAGAAGATCAGATGAATATTAATGAATAAGCGAAATTATGGAGGAAATAAAGATGATGCTCAATGGCAAATTAGCATCTAAACGGCAAAGCATAAAGCTGAATGTCGATCTAATTCTAACTGGTCAGGATATCTCAGCGTCTGACATGGGTCGGCAATGGTGATTACCGATGGCTAACAATGAGCGCAAAGAAACGAATGTATGATCATCATTTATCCCAATATCTTTGTAGACATAAACAAGGCGAGATCTGCAGATACAGCTCAATGGCGAAAGAAGGAATCGTATGCTGGAAAGTAGAAATCTTTGTCACGGCAAGATCATTTAATCATCTGATGATCGTGATCATTGATGAAGATGCTTCTAATTCTCGAAAGAAATATTAAGGGACGGCTGTAAAAAGCTTATGAGCCGGCAAATCGTGATTCTATTCGTTAGCGATTTAATCGGCGATCAATAAAGAGCGTGAAAATAATCATCGTGTCAAATCCAATGGGAATCAAGAAATAATTTTAATGACGCATCAATATGCGATCATCTCTTAAAGAGATCATTACTAAAGATAAAGAGTGAGTTTCATCGGCGTGAATGACTAAGTTTTATGCCATTGAAATATGAAAACGTCAAAAGAAAATGATATGTTTTACGACTTGTTTATTATCTGTTCGATAACTGAGCACATAAAAAAAATGATTGAAGAAAAGATTGATGATCGGCTTTTGAAGCTATCTGGCGAAAATCAAATACGGCATCATCAGAATTGGTTCGAAAGCTTTGAGACTTGGGGTATTCGCGATATTCTGGCACTGGCGTCTCTAACATATATCAAAAGACTTCGCGCGAACATGGATTCGTGAAAATAAAATTCATCGTCCAAAAACTGCACGATCTGAAGATTCAGCTATTGAAAGAGGTGAACAATGAAGCGATGAAAAATTTGTGCTTCGCTCAAATCCAATCAACAGGAATCAGAGAATCATCATCTAAAAATATATTGCTGATAAAAGAGCTAGGCAATAATCTCCTTTATGGGCGACCAAAATAAACCATCACGGTCGATGGCTGCGATTATATCTTGGTCGGCGAGAACATTGCTGATAATATCTTCAATAACTTCTGCGTAGGAAGAAATTCAATCAATCTTTCAGAAAGAATGGGATTCGAAACGAGGATAGCGGCCTTTGAGATGGCGGAAAAAAAGCCTTAAAAGCGAAAGTGCAAAGAATATGCAATGATGATGAGCTCAAAAAGCATTGAAGAAACTCAAATATCTACTTTTCCAACCTAACCGATGCATCGCATGACCGTATATAATGGAGAGCAAGGGGCCCAACTTTAATTAAAGCGCCCTCAGATATTATTACTTTATGTACTATCTACATGGTTTTCGCCAATTTTATAAAGCATCCTGTATTATTATTACATTATGTACTATCGACACATGATTTCTGTCGACCTTTAGAAAATCATGGGCTAATACCATAGGGTGCTTTTGAAAACCATGGTCGCTTTTAAGGCTATAAATATTATCAGTGAGGTGAAACACACAACTCGCTTGAAGTTTTCTCTCTTAGGGTTTCCAAGTCTCTTTAGTATCTGCAAACTTTGTCCTGTAAGATGTCTTTCATAATAAATATTATCTATTTATCTGTTTATCTGTTTTAATCTTTGGCAAAAGTCTTAGTGACCCCAAGCCAACGATCCGATCCCTGCCATTTTTGGTATCAGAGCCATGTTGGGCTAAAAACCTCATTATTCTGGGAGGGATGTATTAAGTGAACTTATTCAATCTAAGTCTTCTTCTATCCTTATACGGTAAGACACGGTGTCCTGATCCTTCAGCCAGTAACCCGGGGGACTCTTGAGATTGTCGAGAATAGTAGGCATAGTTCGCAGGCGAAAAGGATTGATCAGGGTAGCATTGGAACTTATCTGTAAGTATAGATCTAACCTGATTAACTAAGTTCTCTGAACAATCAAACCCGTAATATTCATTACCTTCGATTACCTTAATCCAACCTATGAGTGATTGGAGACTCTTCTACTTATTACAAATCACTTCCAATCGATTCCATTGATCCTCGTCTACGGATTCACAAATCCCACTAAAGCTTGCCCAAATAGTGCAACTGCTTTAAGTACCCTAATTAAGCAAAACAATACTATTATCCAACTCCTATTAGTTACCATCGAGAAAGTTCGACACTTGGAAGAACGTCTGGAACAGCTCCAAGCATCACCCAAAAAAAGAACTTGAATCATCCATATCGCAAAATCGCCTCTCCGTAACCTCACCACCACCTAAAACTTCCAGCTCCAGCGGCAAGTTATTTGTCTTTCAAAATCCTAAAGATATCTTCCAGAAAGAAAAACAAAAATCATCCAATTAAAATGGCCTCATCGTCCACCCAAACTAGGCTATCATCAACTTCTTTCCGTAATCCAACCACCTACATCGTAACTCGTGGATGACCGATCCGGTTACCAATGCGATCTAGATCGCTTATGAACTTCAAGGATACCAAAGGAGATATCAACCAACTCGAAAGTCAACTACATCCGATACAGCGGAAGTGAAGGGCAAACCCAAAACCTTATAATGAAGAGATGGATGATGGACAGACATGATATCGATTACTCTGAAGAAAGGATCCTAGCTGTTGATAACACTCAAGTAAACATGTCATTTATTCGACAGCAATCATACCAAAGGTTGCTCCAAGAAGGGATGCAGCACATCCACTTAGGACTAATTATGGTCCGAATCCACACATTACATTGAAGAAATGCTGGAACAACAGCATTAATTGTCCTCCGAGATACAAGATGGCGCTCGGATATATCCATCATTGGCACTATGGAGGTAGACCTATCAGAAGGAACACAATTGGTGTACATTGCCCCACACCTAATGCTCTCAATCCATGATTTCATGAACCACATCGAACTCGTAATTATGACACACGGCTACGAGGACTGGCAAGGAGGAGAATCGAACCTCCTAACTACCAGAGCATTGGTAGCACGGCTAACAAATACCAGCCACACTGATTTCCGTTATAACATTTCGGGAGTAGCCAACTACTTGGCATCTCACGGAATTTCCGCATTACCAGGGCAATGCCACTCCATCACTGAACTTCAGGGCCGTTCGTGGAATCTAAAACCATCAAGCTCCTGCATTTCAAACTCTACAACACATCAAGATGGATATTCTATCCACTCTCCTTTTCCGCTTACACACCACATACTCCTCAAACCATTACTGATACGCCATCCACCTCTAACGACGATGATGAGTTCGCACTAATGGCTAACTCAGATGGCCCCGTCTGGGACCAATCTGAAACCGACTCTGATGATGACTCTGACTTTTCCCTATTCCTTTACCTTAACAACTGATCTCAACGAAGCTCTCCCAGCTTCTACGGAAGGTGGTGGGGAAATACCTTACCCAAAACCTACAGCATCTGAACATGAACCAGACACCTCTTCGACTCCACCCTCAAATGACTCATGCTTCACCCTGAATGACCAGCTGGCTGAGCTGGATTATCCTAAATTAAAACGGATGGCCGATAAAGCAGATCACCTCTATGTATCTATTTCATCCTCATACCTCCCACCAAACGAACCAGTAATGGGTCCAGTGATGTACCCACCTGCAACCACTTCCACATCCTACGGCTATACACCACCCCCTTCATATTACCATAACTATAAATCTCAAAACTCTGATTTCAAGAGATCCTACCATCAGAATATGTGGAATCGCACCGCTTTAACAACCAAGGAGTCCGCTTGTACTGTAAGACTTCTCCTGTATGACGATGTTATTTCAAGATGGGAATCGATCACACTAAATGACAAGTTTGCATACAGATCAAGGTACTGCTCATCAAAATCGCCGGAGAAGATGAGAAAAAGATCTGGATACAGTGGCGAATGGCCTATGAAAATGAATACGAAACATTAGTCAACATTGCAGACGACCCGCAAAATATACTATCACAGATCTGAAGAATAATCCTGCTAGAAGATCCCTATCAAGGCTCAACTGAGGAGCAGAATAGGGCATATCTTGACTTAGAACGATTATCCTGTGATCAAATCAAAAATATGTTCAACTATATGAACGACTATAAGACTTTGGTAGCAAGATCAGGCCGAATGTATATCAATTCTGAGCTCTCGGATAAATTCTTCAGAAAATTGCCACCAATTCTGGGAGACGAAATCGAAACGGCGTTCAAAGCTAAATATCCAGGATGTACAGTCGGGGTGCTTCCAAGGATACGTTTCACATATCAATACCTAGTCGATTTATGCAAGAAAGTGGTGATACATCGAGGTATCAAAGATCTATCCATCTGTAGAAAAATACCAATTCCAGGGTACTATAATAACTCAAGAAAATACGGATTATGAAAATCCAAGAACTACAAAGGGAAGCCGCATGACACGCACATAAGGATAATCAAAAACAAAAACAAGCCACGCTCGACGAAATGTAGATGCTACATCTGTGGAGACGAAGGACATTTCAGCGAATGTAAAAGAAGCAATATGGTCAGCATACCAATGACCTACCTTCGAGGAATATGATGTTCTCTCAAGAATGAATGAAGAAGCCGACGCAATCAAAGATTTGAAGGAAGACGTTAAATCACATAAGGCAAGTTCTGGAGAATCTACCCCCAGAAGAATACGGCCTCTTGATGACAAAGGACCTAGGCTGGAGGTACGCCGTAAGCCTCACCAGTACACAAGAGGACTGTTCTCATAACTGGGAGCAGAACAAGCCAATTCAAGGTCCATACGCTAAATGTACATATTGTTCCATAACAACCAATATAAACATGCAGATCCATTGCATTATTTGCAAAATCACAGCATGCCCCATGTGTGCAAAATTCTACCTCTCGATCACAGTCCAAAAGGAACTCACTCTACAACCTTACCAATCCAAGGACTCACTAATCCAAGAATTAGTAAAATATTTTGATCATTTGGCTGAAGAAAACATGAGATTAAAGGAGCACATTCAAATGCTCATAAAGCCACAACTGGAAGAAGATTGAGATGAATTATTAATTCAAGATAAAGGCAAGAGAATCATGGAGGAAGCCGAGGAAGACGATGAAAGCTTCAAAATTTGCATCAAAACTAAAGAAGAGCAACAAAAACCGAAGGGGTAATAAACCGACAACAATCTAATAAGGCAAAAATCGTCAATAATAGTAGATCTTTTGAAGGGATATCTGCATATAGCAAGAGTTAAGCAATAGTGGCCTTAATGAGTTAAAATGTAAAAGCAAAAAAGTTACTGAACATGAAACGATAAACAACATAAACAATGAAATGAATACATCATCCACATCATGAACATAATATCTCTTCAAACTATCATGAATAAGAGAATCAAGGACTCACACAAGAAAATACACTATCAAGAATAAGAGAAATCGCCAAACATATCCCTGAACTAGAGATCGACTACGACTTCTATACAACACTGCAACCAGAATGGATACATCAATCTATTGATGAAAATTCTTTCACAAAAAATTCAGAGTAATTCTCCAAAGGCTGAAGACCAATGGGTATATTGGGGACGACCTGTTAAAACACTGGGTCAAAAATCAGGTACTTTATAAATTAGACATCATTAACCCTGATTTATCTATCCAAGACAGGCCACTAAAGCACGTTACGCCATTAATGCAAGAGCAATTTAAGAAACACATTGAAGGACTTTTGGCGATCAAAGTAATAAGACCAAGCAAAAGCCGCCATCGTACCATGGCAATGATCGTTAACTCAGGTACGTCTATAAATCCAATAACCGGAGAGGAAATCAAAGGGAAAGAAAGAATGGTTTTCAATAATCGCTCCCTTAATGACAACACATACAAAGACATCAAGATCACTCCTACATCAATACTCTCCTAATGAAGATAGGAATAGCGATTTACTCAAAATTGATCTAAAGAGTGGTTTCATCAGCCATGCACCCATTCCATTGAATGGCCTTTATTAGCCCATCAGGACTTTATGAATGGCTAGTTATGCCATTTGGGCTAAAGAATGCACCCGCAATATTCCAAAGAAAAATGGATAATTGTTTTAAAAATTGTTCTGACTTTTTAATTATTTATATTGATGACATCCTGATTTTCAGTAACTTAGAACAAGAGCACAAAAGACATCTTGAAGAATTCTTACAAATAGTTGAAGAAGAAGGATTGATCCTCGCCCAAAAAATGAAGATAAGAAAGAACGCAGAATTTTTTGGGCTATCATTGGCAATAGAAAAATCAAATTACAGCCGCACATCATCAAAAGGATTGCGGAATTCCCAGACGAGAAGCTCAAGGAAAAGCAAGGACTCAGATCATGGTTAGGAATTTTGAATTATGCCCGATCCTATATTCCTAACCTTGGCGTCCTATTAGGTCCATTATATCAAAAGACTTCACCACACGGGGACAAGCGCATCAAGGAACATGATTGGCAAAAATAAAATCCATCGTCCAAAAGCTACCTGATCTAGAGATTCCACCCGAAAATGCATATATCATATTAGAAATAAATGGCTGTATGGAAGGGTGGGGAGGCATTTGCAAATGGAAGAAAAAGAAGGGCGATCCAAAGAACGAAAAATTTGAAATACAATGGAAATTTAAGTTAAATCAATGATGGAAATTACCATGCATGGAATTTTCCAAAAATCGCTATGGATAAGGAGAGATTACCCTCAAAATTGATCGAAGAATAATCTCCTTTATAACAAAGACAAATCAAAAGTAATTCAATCCTGATGAAAGGATAACGGAAAAAGACCTATGGGAGATGGCAGAAAAATTCGCCCAACTTCAAAGCCCATATGGATCCAAAAGTCCAAAACCAAAGGAATATGCAATGATGATTATGACATCGACTAAGAAACATTACAAGAAGCTTTTGAGAGAAATGCAGAAATTCAAGATGGACCAAAGCCCGTCTAGAAGGCTACAACATCAAGGCCCATCTCATTTCAAAAAAACCACGTCCACAAAGAATTATTATGGGAAACATTCAACCATCCCATTAACTTGACGCCTCGGAGGGCCCATAGAATCGAGATCGAGCAGATCGATAGCTTCAAAGAAATACACTACTACGTATTTTAAAATAAAACAAGATCTGAAAATTCGGAAAAGATAATGTGTGGAAAAACCTTTTTCCACGAGTACGCAACTATGAAGAAGAGTTAGCTGGAATAATTGATCTACTTTCCAACCTAACCGACAGATCGTACAAGGACCAGACGTAATGGAGCATAGTGGGCCCAACTTTTAATTAAAGCGTCCTGTATTATTATTACTTTATGTACTATCTAAGACATGGTTTTACGAATTTTTATAAAGCGTCCTGTATTATTATTACTTTATGTACTATCGACACATGATTTCTGTTGACCTTTAGAAAACCATGGAATAATACCATGGGCTGGTCACTCATTTTGAAAACCGTGGCTTTATAAATATTGCTATGTGCGAGGTGAAAACACACAACTCATTTCATTTGAAGTTTTCTCTTAGGGTTTCAAGTCTCTTCGATTCCGCAAACTTTGTCTGTAAGTTGTCTTTCATAATAAATATCTCTATCTGTTTAATCTTTGGCAAAAGTCTTAGTGATCCCAAGCCATCGATCCCCGCCATTTTGCAATGTTGGGCTAAAACCTCATTATTCGGAGGGATTTATTAAGTGAACTTATTCAATCTAAGTCTTCTTCTATCCTTATAGCGGTCCCGATCCTTCACGAACGGGACTCTTGAGATTGTTGAGAATAGTAGGCATAGTCTGTAGGCGAAAAGGATTGATCATGGTAGCATTGGAACTTATCTGTAAGTATAGATCTAACCTGATTAACTAAGTTCTCTGAACAATCAAACCCAGAACATTCATTACCTATCTGATTACCTTAATCCAACCTATGAGTGATTGGAGACTCTCTTCTATAAGTACTGATTACAAATTTGCACTTCGATCAACTGATTTCATTGATCCCCCTTCTGCCGGATTCACAAATCCCACTAAAGCTTGCCCAAATAGTGCAAGCTTATAATTAAAAACAATACTATTATCCAACTCCTATTAGTTACCATCGAGAATGTTCGACACTTGGAAGAACGTCTGGAACAGCTCCAAGCATCACCCAAAGTAGCAGCTGAGAACTTTGAATCATCCATATCAGCTCTACAAAATCAGCTCCAGAACCTCTCCCTCGGAAAAACTACCACACCACCTAAAACTTCCCACAGTTATTTGTCTTTCAAAATCCTAAAGATATCTTCCAAAGAAAACAAAAAATCATCCAATTAAAATGGCCTCATCCCACCCAAACCAGGCTATCATCAACTTCTTTCCGTAATCCAACCACCTCTACATCGTAACTGTATTGACGATCCGTTACCAAATGCGATCCCGACGCTTATGAACGGATACCAGCGAAGGAGATATCAACCAACTCTGGAAAGTCAACTACATCTAGAAAGCTACAGCTTTCGAAATAAGGGCAAACCTAGTGCCGAAATTATAGAAGATGGATGGTCCGGACACGACAGCAGATATGATTACTCGAATAAAGGTCAACAAATGCCCCCCCAACAAATGTGATTCGTGTATGGAGCGAGTTGCGTTTGTTGAAAACTAGTTGACCTTTTGGGCTGGCCACAGAACTTGGATCACTTCAACTTCAGTTGCAATAGCTTACAGAGCTTTGATAGGATTTGTCATTAGTATGATGCATTATTTTGGACATGCTAAATGATGGGATTTACCGATTTATCAGAATCACTTGTCGGATAGATAAGAGTTCTTATACCATATATTCTCTACTTCAATGATTTTGTTGAAGATCTCTTTCTTTTATGTCATTATAGATTTGAGTTTCCTCTAACCCTAGCTTCGTGCTTGGTTGGGTTTGATGGAGGAATTGGTCTGCTTATTTTGAGATTTAGAATTCCTTCTATCATAGCTTTACGTTTGACGGACTTGATGAATGATTGACCTGATTTGCCCACTTTGACTTGTTAGGAAGTGTATGTACACCCTAAGTTCTGTGCTTGCTGCCTTGACAAACTCGTTGAAGGGTACATACAAATGACTTGCTCTTCTATATATAATGTCGAAGTTATCGCTAACAATATGTGCTTTAACAGACTGAATAACTACAAAATTTCTTTAGTTCGGCCATCGACTTTATATGAACTATATAATTGTTCCCTCGGTCCTGTGCTTTCTGCTCTGGCAGACTTGATGATGAGATTGGCTTTGATCTGTGCTTTGTGCTGGATCAGATCATTTGAGAATAGATTGAAATATCACATTGTAGGCAATATATAGATTGATTTGAGACAGCTCTAAATTAACGGTTTCCTCAGATTGTCTTGGTATATCGATCAAGTAGAAAGATCTCTTAGAATCTGGTTGTTTGTAATCACTAAGCTGGATCTGGCTTGAGATTGAACATCTTTCATCATTGTGACGGCGAGCTCTTTCAAGCTCTTTTCTTTATGGCTTGTTGAGTGAGGAGAGCGTTAGCAACTCAATCACATTTGGGCTTATTGAGTTCGACCTTTAAAACATACTCAAGTCTTCGACTTAAGCTGTGATGGGTTGGTGATTTGGTCATCGGACTAACGAACGGGGCTCTTTCACTGTGGCCTTTTCTTACAGCTTGTTGAGTGAGGAGAGCGTCAGCAACTCGACCAATTATAGGCTTGTTGAGTTCGACCTTTAGAACCCATATATGTCCTAGACTTCAGGATGTAGAGGTTGATATTTTTTCAACTCAATTGATTGAAGCTTCCAAAATTGAGAGTTTTTCTGACTTGATCTTCAGAATTTGGTAAATCTGAGAGATAAATTTTTTGATATATAGGGCTCTCTTTTCATGCGTAGAAATAGATTCTTTTTGTTTCTTGCAAGAGCCTGCAACTTTGATAATAACAATTATGGATATATTCAGGGATCTCGGCCTAAAACTCGATGTCAACCTGAATCAGAATATATGCGAGGATCTCATATTATAGTACAATGTCAACTCAAATAAATTTGACATAAACTAAAATGCTCCCTGTTTTATATGGGGGAATTGTAAAGCACATTTAGAAGAACTTTCAAGATGAAAATAGGAAAATATATTAATATTTGAATTGATATGCTCTTAAGAGGGTTTTAACATGCAACATTGATTTTATCTATATATATAAATCTAAAATGTCCCCTATGTAACGGGGGAATTTTTGCGGAAAAGCTTTTTTCATCTTGAGTGAGTATATCTATTTAGGGATTTCGGTATGAAGCACGATGTCGACCTAAATAGTATTAAAAAATACCCTCTATCTTGCAGGGTGATTTCTATTGTACTTCGAGAATGTAGTCGTCATATATAAAACTTTTTTTAAGTATGGATCATTAATTAGCGGCATTGGTCTTTCACCTTTTAGGTCAATGAGTTGGTATGCCCATCCTTGGTACACTTTCTCAATGATAAAATGACCTTTCCAATTAGGCTCAAATTTTCCATCAAATTTCGATTATGAATAATTGATCTTCTTAGCACCAAGATTAATTCCTCTTTTTGAAATGTTCGAAGTCGTACTGTATGGTCAAAAGCCCTGAGCATCTTTGCTCGATAAACCTTCAAATTTTGATGAGCTTGCAATCTAACTTCATCAAGCGCGTCGAGTTCCTCTATTCTCAAATGAACATTTTGATCTTCGATTATTGGATGGCTACCAAGTGACGAATTCAACTTCAAGAACCGCCAGCCCAAATACTAATGAGGGAGTGGCTTTTAGTGGCTCTTGTAGTTCGATCATAGTTCTATTAGTTTAGTATGTCATTCTCTCTTATTTTTAGTGAGAATCTTCTTGAGCAGCTTGACTAATGTCTTATCGAAGGCCTCCGCTAAATCATTTGCTCTTGGATTGTATATTAAAGAGTATCGTCAATCAATTTTGTGTCGATCGACGAATCTTTAAATCTTTATATTTTTGAAAGCTATGCCATTATCAAAAATTATTCGACGCGACACTCCAAATCTATAGATCACATTATGCGTGAAGAAGTTGATCACCACCATAATAATTTCTTTAAACGGGTAGCTTCAAATTTCACGAGAAATAATCGGTGTCCAATGACACGGTGGATCAATTGGTCCATGTTGACCTCATTTTTAGAATGAGGTCTGAACCCCTCCATCTTAGACATAGGACTTCTCTTAGACTTTAAGAGTTCTATAGTCTTAAGACACATCTAGTAATTAGGTAGACACTCAACTTAGCCCTAGAGACTTCGAAGAGTTAGCCATAGGAATAGGTCATGCCTTAGGGGTGTTAGGAAATTTTGCCCACCCTTAACTTGAACCACTCCTCACCTCCCTTCAAGTCAAACTCCATATTAATCTTATTTGATTTTTTCCAAATTCAAATCAATGCCACATGATTGAAACCCATGATTGAAACCCAATATGAATTCTGAAGTCTTTAATTTCCTTCTTAAGGACTTAGCCAAAATCATCCTCAATTCAAATCAAATCTTTGGAATTTTCTCATAACTCATTTATATTTTCATTTATATTCACATATATAAATGAAATATAAATTCAAACTAATCAAACTAAACTCAAAATTTAAAATTAATTCATAAAATTTCCTTCATGGACTTAGCCAAAAGCAAATCTAAATCAATTCAAACTCATGATATTTTTTCATAATTTATTTATATTCTCATTTATATTCACATATATAAATGAAATATAAATACAAATTAATCAAATCAAATCCAAAAATTAAACTTCAAATTTAAAATCCTTCTTAAGTCCTTAATTTTTCTCTTAAGGACTTAGCTAAATGAAATATAAATTCAAATCAATCAAACTAAACTCAAAATTCAAAATTAATTCATAAAATTTCTTTCATGGACTTAGCCATAATCAAATTTAAATCAATTCAAACTCATGATATTTTCTCATAATTTATTTATATTCTCATTTATATTCACATATATAAATAAAATATAAATACAAATCAATCAAATCAAATCTAAAAATTAAATTTCAAACTTAAAATCCTTCTTAAGTCCTTAATTTCCCTCTTAAGGACTTAGCTAAATCATCTTCAAATCATTTCAAATTCATGGATTTTTCTCACAACTCATTTATATTTTCATTTATATTCACATTTATAAATGAAATATAAATATAAATCAATCAAACTAAATTTAAAATTCAAGCTCCAAACTCCAAAATTTTCTAAGTCCTTTAAATTCCCTCTTAAAAGACTTAGTCTAGATCATGAGCAAATCACTTCAAATCCTTAAAATTTTCTCATAACCCATTTATATTCACATATATAAATGAAATATATTTTTTAAACAATCAAAATCAATTCTAAAAATCAAACTCAAATCTATTCAAAATCCAGCCTAAGCCTTTCAAGTCAAAATTTTGAACTTAGCCAAATCAATCTCAAATCAAGTCAAACTCTTGATTTTTCTTCATGATTCAATCAATCTTACAATCATAAATCCAAATATAAATACAAACTACAATCACTTAATCAAAACTCAATTCAAAAACCAAGCCCCAAATCCATTCATGTTCTTCCTTTGAATATGAAATTGTCAAATGAATCAAAACTCATTGGACTTCAAACCACTTGCAAATGAATTTATATTTCAATTATAAGTCCATATAAACTTCAAATCAAGATTTGAGCATTATTTGACCCACTTTGGCTCACTTGACCAAAGTGAAAAGTATCCTTATGAGCCAAATTTTAGTCCTAACCAAACTGGATTGAATCAAACTCACCTATGCCTCTCATCATGATCAACAATCATTATGAGATGATCAATCACCCAAATTGGGTCAAACCATGTCGAACTTAAGGGTTGATTAAGTCAACACTTAGCCAAAATGAAACCCATCATAGCCAAAATCCACCATAGGCCAAATTGATTGAAACCAATGATCCAAGTTCATTCATGAACTATGTTTGAACTTGACTAAGTCAACATTTGAGCCTAACCTAGCCCAATTAGCCACTTGACCCAAGTTGACCCAACTTGACTTAAAAAGTCAAAATGTGTAAAAACTTGATCTAAGCCAAATTAATCCAAACAAATGGGTCAAGTTCATTCCAAATCACTTGTTGAACTTGACCAAAGTCTCAATTGGCCAACTACACCTGACTTAGCCCAATTGACCTTGAACTTAACTTGACCTAAAGGGTCATGTTGAGCCAAATTCAAACTTAACCAAAATTGATTTGAAACAAAGATATCAATCCACTTCATATTACTAACTAAATCTAAACCTACCAATGACCTAGCTCAAATAGGTCTAATAGGTCAGATTGGTCAACTTGACCCATTTGACCTAGATGAAGTCATATGGACCAAATGCAAATCTAAACTAAATTGAATCAAACCGAAGCCACAAAAATATTTCAAATGGTCATATGAACTTTATCCAACCTTTGGTTTGACCCAATTTGATCAATTGGTCAACTTGACCCAAGTTGACCCATTTTGACCTAAATGGGTCAACATGAGCCAAACCATATCAAATAAACTCCAAATCCAATGGAACTTGGTCAAACCTATTTTCTCAACATACCCAACATATCCAAATTCAAAAATCAGCCAAATGACCATTCTATTCCTAGGTCATAGAACAAATTTTAGTCAAATCCATAAGGAATTTGGTCAAGTCCTCTTCATACCTACTTGATACTTTCCTAATAAGTCAAGTAAACCCTATGGAGGGTGGTGCACCCAACCCAATGGGTTTGGGTCAGCCCAACTTGACCCAAGGCCAAAATCGAGCACATGGCTCAAATTGGCCATATGGAAAACCTCCTTCAACTTGTTTTGAAGCATATGGGAGGTTACCACTCCACTCCCTAGCCCAAACTGACCATGTGCAAGTTTCTAACAGACCAAACAACCCATTGCCTAGGGTCAATTGGATTAAAACGACAACTAGAGCTTCGACCGTCCAATTGATATAGGGGGAGATATACTCCCCCTGATTCCACTTGAATTCAACAGAGGCTAATTCGATTGAGTAAGGAAGAGTGTTAGGAACCATTCTAGAGTGATTCTAAGCTTCCTATAAGGAATTTGAATTTGCCATTCTGGGTTTCCTCAAGGGAAAACAGGGGAGCTCCATTGATTGGCAAACTTTCTCCATACTCTAATTCAACCAAATTGCCTTTGCACACTCCACCAGAGGGCAAAGTCAAGCTTGCCCAAGCTCTCTCTCAAGTTCCAAAGGCAAGGGGGGGATCTAATTCCATCAAAGCTGCAAGGGAGCTAAGGAGGGGTTGGTCCATAGAGCAATTCACTCAACCTCAGGAGCTAAAACTTTCACCACAGCTTCGTCTCAACCAGACAAATCCCCTCCAAGGGAATCGAGCACCGATGATCACCTTCGGCAAAGTTAGACATTTTCCGACCACTGAACTCCATGTGTGTTGGTCCTTTGTGAAAGAAATGTTAATGACATGAAATTTCAACCATTAGATGTGATTGTCATTAGGGTTAGATGGTGTGTGCAAGATTTCATTCTAATCCGAGCTCGATCGAGCTCAGATCTTCCCTTTGAAAGTGGACGGTCTCCATTATTCCTCAGGGAAGAATATGATCTCGATCCATCGCATTTTGGATGGATGGGCGAAAAAATCATGTTTTTTATCCTATTTCATCCAAAATCAGGGTTAATTCTAGCATTGATCCTTGATCGAGCGAGATACCAAATAGCACCACCACGTCTTTCGACATGTTTAAGTGGTCGCATTTGCGATGTAAAGTGCATCCCAGTCCCTATGTGTCACGTTGGATTAAGGGATTAATTAAGTTTTAAATAATTCTAATTAATCCTCTAAACTTCAAAATCTCTAAAGAAAAATAAAAAAATATGAGGTAAATTTCCATTAGAAGATAATTCAATCTAGAATATTCTAAAATTGGTTTTAATGGATTTTGAATTGTATCTTTCTCGATTTTGGGTTTTATTGGAAATCTTAATTTTCTAATTACTCCTAATTAATCCATTGATTAATCTCAAACTTCTTGGTATATTTTGGGGATGACTTACTCCCCTAATTTTCTTGGGATTTATTGGTGGCTTAATTGGGGGAATTATAATTCATTTCTAATTACCCTATGTAATTAAGGATAATTAAGGGTTTGATTAGTGTTTTAATCCCTTTTGAAGTTGATTAAGGTTTGATCCAATGAATAGAGGTTTAGGGAATAATTTTGGGGCATTTCCTAAGCTATTCCTAAACCCCTTTCTTTCTTAATCTCTTAATTAAGGCTAATTCACTAATTACCCTCTTAATTTCTTAAAATTCTAAAACTTTCAGAACTTAATTAATCTACTTTGGGTAGATGCTTAGGTGTTCAAGAGCCTAAGTTCAATTAAGGAAATCAAAACTCAACTCATATGTGTGAGGGGTGTTTTGAAATTACTTAAGTTAAACCCCTTAGCTTAATTAATCATTAATCATGAGTCAAATTGCATTAGGCCCTTTCTTCCTAGGTGCATTGAAAATTTAAATTCCTTATGAGATTTTATGTCATCTCATTGGCTCATAATTATTTGATTAACTATGCTAAGGTGGTATAAGGGTTAATTAACATGTTTAATTCATACCTTAACCTAATCAAAATATAAAATGAATCTAATCATCTAAAAATTAAAAAAATGTCAAACACATGTGGAATGGGTTAGGAACAACAAACTCAATTCACATTTTCAAAATTAAATCAAATTCAAAATCAAACATAAATCATATTAAATAAACTTTGATTTACTTTAAGCTTTCTTATTTCATAAGATTGTCTTTAGGATTTAATTAAAGTGAATGTGTTTACATGCTTTCATTGCTTTAGTTCTTCCCCAATGCATTAAATATGTGTGTCATATGGTTTTATGCATCCATGTTTTTCAAAAATTAAATTTAAAATGAAAATGTTTCCTGTATATCAAATTGCATGTCTTGGCTAAAGTAAGAATATGGTATTATTATCACTATTAAATTCAAATTATTTTCAAAATTTATGATTCAATTATCAAAATTGAAAGTGTGTTACTTATATCTTATTTATAAGTTTACATGTGAGTAAAATATAAGGATGTGCTTAGTGTAGGTTTCCTTCTCTTCTCTTTTAGTATAGTTTTGAATAGGATTTGGCAAGGTGTATGGTTCATTTGAAAAGAACCTAACACTTGCCTAATTCCATATCCTATTCATTCCTATACTATCACTTAAGAAGGATACCTATGCTTGCACATATAAATTGCATAAACAAAATAAATCAACTAACATCAACTTTTGCATTCTTTCTTTTCCATTCATTTCTTTTGTACACATGTTTGTATTTAAGGAAAGTGGTATATTAGTCTGGACAATCCCGAGGTTGTGATGCTTTAAGTAGCCCTAAGTAGATCTTGTACCTTACACCTATGGTTAACAATGGCATCGTACTCACCTATGTATTTCATACATTCATATGTGCATGTGAAAGTTGGATAAGAAACCCTTTGTTACATAATAAAAATCATGCATCATAAACTTCCAAATTTTCTTAAATGAATTACTTAGCATGTATCATAAAGTGTGTTAAACATTCTCATTTGTATGTATAGATATGCTTAGGACTCATTCATATGCATGTTATACATGTTGGGAAAGAAATGAAGTGATGTATATTTTGTGAATTTAGTTCATTTACTTAATCCTAAAATGCCTTTCTTTTTAAAATAGGTTTATTTATAGTTCATCTAAACTTAGGATTAATTAAAACACCTAATTAAAACATTCACTAAACAAAACTAAAATATGAATCCACTTTAGAAATTACTTAGGTTAGGGAAGGAAAGAAGTTCTCTCTTCTCTTTCCCTCTTATAACTTAGTAATTAATTGTAGGATTCACTTGAACCTAATCAAAACATAAATAAAATCAACCCAAAATAATTAAATCACTTAAATGAAACCCTCCTCTAAGTTGAACATGCTTCACACTTAGAAAATTCTAACTTAAAGCCATAGCTAAGCATACCACACAAACCTCCAAAGCACACATTAGGCTAAGTCACCACTAGCTTTAGGTTAGGCGGTGCATGGATTTGATGCTTGCTTTTATTTTGTGATATATGTTTTAATTGGATGTTAGGATGTATGTCATAGAATGAATGGTAGGGCGATCTTAGTCTTATCTTAGAGGATTGTGCTTAAGGGTGTTGTAATAAATAAAATATAAATATTTTTTGTTGTGCGTGCTTATACCCCTAAGCATAATCCAATAGGCAGTGGACTTAGTCACCCATGTGTGGGTGATAAGTCCAATATATGCTTAGGATTTGGTGTTTATTTAACTAACCTTTATTTTGCGGTGTTAGATTTACTTTTTCTTTTCATGTAAATTTTATAATTAGGATTTTGGAATGATTGTTATGGGGATTAGGATGAACATTGGTCATAAGATCTCATCTTATGCTTATATGTGAACCTTTGGAGCATCCACCTTCCAACCATCAAAAGAAGGAAGAAAGAAGAAAGAAAGAAAAGAATAATGAAGAGATAAAGCTTGAAGACCCCATAACAATGATTTCTTGCTTAATTATAATTCATTTGTAATCTGGGTTGTATAAGGGTAGAGCTTGGCTACCCAATTTATTTTTGAGTTTGTACGGTGGTACCTGACTACAATGGTCTCTTATTCTTTTGCGAATAGCTTTAGAAATTGATTGATGATTTATTTAGCTTATGCATTAAGTGGCATCTTTTTCATAGTTTCTTCCTTGCTTTATGTATGCTGGATGTGGATTAGGCTCTTAGGAAAAATAAATCTTTTACCAAATCTAACAATTCAAAAAATAAAATAAAGAACTCATAACCTAAGCTTAGGTTAAAATCAAGATAAAAGAATTATCAACCCTTAGCTGGATGAGTACTTCTTTTATAACATCATGCACAAATATATATTATTTTCACTCTTGATTGGAGGCTTCATTTCTGAAACGGCTTTGAGATATGGTGAAACACACCTCCTCTTTATTGATTTTGTTAATAATCTTATTTCTCATTGATTAGGCATATGAATCCTATTATCCTGAGTCAAAATAATTGTCCAAAAATAAAAAATAAAATGAAATCTGAATTGCATTAGCTTTAGGTCATTTAAAGCATGTATGATCTACATGTCTCTTTAGGAGTGAGTTTAAGGACTTAGTCTCTTTCTAAATAAATAACATCTTACTATCTTGCATAAAGCTTGACTACATGAATTTAAAATGTAGGAGGAGTTAGTTGGCAACCTCCCGGTTGTAAGTCCAATTGGGTGGTTTGTCTCTCTTGTGAGGACCAAATACCCATTTTCCTTAGATTTAGGTTGTGCTTTTGACTCAAAACCTCCCAGATTTAGGTTACGGTTGCTTCTCTCCCCATGGGCCATAAGCATTTTCTTAATCTTGTGTTATGGAATCATAAGCTAAATTTCTAATGAAAATTTAACTCAAACAAATTAAATCAATTTCAAAAATATAAAGCAACCATAGATAGTTTGAGATGCTCAGGTTTCCTAGCATGGGCATCTCCATCTTTCTTTGGCTTGATAATAACTCCCTCTCTTTGATCAATCCCATTTGATCTTCAAAATAAATTAATTGATTGATAGTCCACTATTGAAATCTTTGGAGATAATGATCATTTAATCGAGAGTATTCTAAGGATCAATCCTTAGGATGTAATTAACTATGGGGTTGCCCTTTTAGAACTTAACCAGTTTAAAATAAACCTACTTTACTTTTCATGTAAAGTAGGGAAGAATCTTTGGTACATATGCATGTCCATTAGGAGTCCTTATTGAGGTGATTAGGTCCATTGTAGGGTGGTGACTTCTATCTTTGAGATAGTACACCTCTCCCCTGTATCATCACCTCAATAATAACATCTAAGGATCTACGTGGTTTCCCAAAAGGTGTATATTTTTCTTTTCATTTATCCTCTTCAAAAGGATAGATGAAGGCGGAAATATTTTCATCACAGATTTTTCTGGCGACTCTGTTGGGGATGGTTCCTCTCTCCATCTTTGGTAAATGATCATTATCTTCAAGTATCGATAGTGGGTTTGTACTTTGGTATGAATCCAAGACTATCTTTCTTTCCATTGGCATTTATTTCATTCTTAAGTTGAGTTAGCCAACATCTTTAGGTTTTAGGACCTCACCCATGTTGGTCTTAAAATCCCCGTTGGGTTCTCTAATGGGTAAAAATAAAAAGATCAAAATAAAAAGGAAATATTATAGACTTCCTCCTTATCATTTCCATGATAAGGAAATGTTCATTCTAAAATAATAAAGACAAAATAAGTTTTTCATAAGAATCTTGCTTTTTAAAAAGTACTTTTTAAAAGAAATGTACATAATAAAATATTTTTCACAAAAGTTTCTTAAATTATCTTCATCTAACAATTCTCATAATTGTTACATGTATAAATTTTCAAAAATAAAATTAACAATATTTTTCAAAAGCACAAATGAATATCTTCTTTCAATTTATTTTGATGAAGACTTCATTTTCAAATTAAAATGAACAATCATCTTTCCAAAAATCAATATAAAAAAATTAAAAATAAAACTTTCAAAAAAAAGCACACATGAACCTTTCCATTCAATACAATCACACTTATTGAATGAAAATTTCATTTTCAAATAAAATTAAAATTTTTTAAAACTACATATGAATATCTTTATTTAATATACTCAAATTTATTGAATGAAGATTTCATTCATGAATAAAAATAACATCATTTGGAAATCCCACTTAAATATATCACATATATGATTAAGTTAGAATTCCTTCTTTTAAAAAGTAATAATCATAAACAAAACAAAATTTACATTTCAAAAAAAGATTGACTTGCATTTCTACATACCTAAATTTGTTGAATGGAAGTCATTTTTTTTCAAAAATCAAAACTTAACAATCATATTTTTTTATCAAAAATTTTCAAACACATTTGGAACTTCATTTAGCATACTCAAATTTGCTAAGTAAAGTCTCCAAATTAAAAATTAAAAATTTTCAAACACATTTAAAATTTCATTTAGTATACTCAAAATTGTTAAGTGAAGTCTCCAAATTCAAAATCAAAAAATTTTAAAACACTTTGGAACTTCATTTAGTATACTCAAATTTGCTAAGTAAAGTTTCCAAATTCAAAATCAAAATTTTTTTCAAACATATTTGGAATTTCATTTAGCATACTCAAATTTGTTAAGTAAAGTCTCCAAATTCAAAATAAAAAATTTTCAAACACATTTGGAATTTCATTTAGCATACTCAAATTTGCTAAGGGAAGTCTCTAAATTCAAAATCAAAATTTTTTAAAACACTTTGGAACTTCATTTACTATAGTCAAATTTGCTAAGTGAAGTTTCCAAATTCTAAACCAAAAATTTTTCAAACACATTTGGAATTTCATTTAGCATACTCAAATTTGCTAAGCAAATTCTCCAAATTTAAAATCAAATTTTTTTTAAAATACTTTGGAACTTCATTTAGTATACTCAAATTTGTTAAGTGAAATCTCCAAATTCAAAATCAAAAATTTTCAAACATATTTGGAATTTTATTTAGCATACTCAAATTTGCTAAGTGAAGTCTCCAAATTCAAAATCAAAATTTTCAAACACTTTTAAACTTCATTTAGCATACTCAAATTTGCTAAGTGAAGTTTTCAAATTCAAAACCAAAAATTTTCAGACATATTTGGAATTTCATTTATCATACTCAAATTTGCTAAGTGAAGTCTCCAAATTCAAAATAAAAAATTTTCAAACATATTTAGAATTTCATTTAGCATACTCAAATTTGCTAAGTGAAGTCTCCAAATTTTTTAAAAAAAAATAAAAATTCTCAAGCACTTTTGGGACTTCATTCTTTAGCATACCAAATTTACTTAAGAGAAGTTTCCATTTTCAAAATCAAATCAAAAAATTTTGAACACATCTTTGAGAATTTCATTTAGTATACTTAAATTTGTTAAGTGAAATTTTCATTTCACAAAAACTAAGTATGACGTAATCTTTAGCATACCCATATTTGCTAAAGTAAAGTCTTCACTTTCAATCAAAAATAAATCAAAATAAAAATGAAACACATTAGGATAACATACCCAAATTTGCTAATGGTCCTACTTTTGCAAAATCAAAATATCCAAAAAAAATAAAGCACTTAGGATCTTCTTAGCATACTCAAATTTGCTAAGAATTTATTTTCAAAAATCAAATAGAACACACTTGGGTTCTTCACATTAGTATACCTAATTTTGCTAAGTGGGAATTCCAATTTTCAAAATCAAACAATAATTCACAAAAAAAAAATAATTATTTTCAAACACTTCACTTAGCATATCTAAATTTGCTAAGTAAAATTTTAAAACACCAAATCAAAAACAAAATCAATTGACCCTTACTTTAACCTACCCAAATTTGTTAAAGGGAAGGGTCCTCAAATCAAAATCTAAGTTCAAACAAGCATGAACCTATGGAAGCATCATTCTAAAAATATTTGAATCCACTTTTCAACATACCCAAATTTGTTGAAGTTGGATTCATATTCAAAAATTCTTCTTTCAATCAAATTTCTAAATCCTCTCAAATCCATTTGAACCCCACTTAACTCTTCCAAAATGTTAGATGTGGGTTCAAATTTTCAATTCAAATTCAAAAAGCAACAAAAATAGAAATATGATCCAAGCTCGTTTCCTATTGCGATTCTTCGATCAGTTAGTTGGTCTTTTTGGTCTTTAGTTGATGCGAAATGGCATGCGAAGATTGTATTCACTTTCCCTCACGGCATGGATTTGGCTTTGAACTAGGCCAATTCCCCCCCCGATTGGATCATACACACCTTATCCATTTTGGCAGGGGATTTGAGGGAGTGAGGATTACATGTGAAGGCACTTCCCTCCACTCGTAAGAATGTATGGCGGCGGTCATCGGTCGATCACCTTGATTAATATCTCCTCATTGAAGGAAAGCGGTGATCCCACCGGTAGATACCGGTGACTCCACTTTCAGCCTTGTGGTTTCTTGTCTTTTAGTGAGGCTCTCTCATGTACCTCTAAGGGTAAGGCTCCTCTGATCCCAGGGATTGCCTCTCCTACTTTTGAGTACGGATCTAGTTCTCACTCCTCTCATCTTATTAGAACACAACGAAGGAACAAAAATTGCATGATCAAGCGGTATCACACCAGGATTGGTAGGGAGATGGAGGCAGCCGCTCGTTTAGCCGTTGAGGAGTTGTTTGTTTTGACTTCACCATTGATTACAACAAACTCGTTTCATCCTCTCTCTAGGTCAGACAGAGAGGATGCGAGGAGGATATGCAATTCACCTCCACTAGTGGTTCAACACCATCATTACTTGGGCGAGGTTGTATCCCTCTCGGTCTTTAGTTGGTAGAGCTTATGTTCAGAGTCAAGCTTAATTTGATCGAGATCCATCATCCCCATAGTGTGGGAAACATATTCATTAGGAGAGGCTAGAGGCCCATACATCTCATATTACTAGTAGGAGGTTGGTCCAAGTTGGCCTTCTGTGATTTTTCAACTTGCTACCCGCGACCATCTGATAGCATCCACTTAGGACCAAGCATCACGAGGATCTTGTTCATAAAGTGGTGTCTCCACCACACCTCTACCCGTCCACCATCAGTTCACAAGCATCTCCGGTTCCATGAAGGCCATGAAGGCTCAGGAAGCGTGCAGGTGGTGATCGGCTACGGCCGAGGATCCTACTTCATCTACACCTCTGTGGCGGGCCAACTCTCCCCCGACCTTAGGTGGTGTGCGGAGGAAGTGGCGACCACGAGCATAGTGGTCATCCTTCACCTCCATCGGTTTAGGATATGGAGATGATAGCTTTGAGAGGTAGCGATGATAGCCCTACTGGATGATATGGAACCTCTAGGAATGTCACCCCTTTCATGGTAGTTATAGTGTGTCTCTCTTCTGATGAGTCCTCATAGGATTGACTCTCCAGCGAGGCGAGGTCGGTGCCTCTCAGTGCATGGAATGATCATACAGTGAGATCATTTGTTCTCATTGATTTCTCGAGGAGATAGTAGCACATTATCTTGTGGAGAAAGGAGGTAATGATTGGTTGAGATGAGGAGAAAGGTGGTTTGATCCCAATGAAGATGATTTGTTGGGAGACTTCGAGATGTATGATATGCGAGGATCTCTCCTCAGGCGAGCCATGGAAGGTGATGAGGTTGATCGGGAAGACACCCCAGACCTCGATGTCATTGAAGCAAAAGATGAGATAGATAGGATGGCACGATAGAGGACTTGTTAGCGGTTTTACGAAATAAGCCCCAATAGTTCATCTACTACAAGACATTAGTTAATTAGTTAGTGCATGTCTTGGACCCAGCCAAGACCTTACCTCCCATTGAGCAAGGTAGCACTAACATATATAGGAAGGTAGTGAAAAGTACCTCCATACAAGAGAAAGACATCAGATCCATGGTTGAATAGTAAGTAAAGGAAGCATTGGCCCAAGCTTGCCCGGGGAGGATCATCGGTTCCAAAGGGTAGACCCTACCTGGAGAAATTCAATGACATCTAATATCTCAAGGGTTTCATGCCACCTTCCTTCAAAAGCTTTGATGACAGTGGAAACCTAATGCAACATATATAGCGCCAGGCCAATTATGTAGGTGGCGGATGCTTTATTTATTGCCTCTTTGTTAGTAGCCTAAGGATTGGTTTTGATTGGTATGAACTTCTGGTTAGTAAAGACATTCTTGAGTTAGAGCAACTCTTTATCAAGAGGTTTGGAGCTTCAGTTATAGGTGATCTCGTTGTAGCACAATAGCACCAAAGTGAGTCCATTGTTGATTATATTCTTCGATGGCATAATCTAAGTATGAAATGTGAGCCGTAGCTATCTGAGAAGCATGCCATTGAGATTCTTCTAAAGAATATCCATGGCCCGGCCGCCTTCATGCTTAAGGGCTTCACTATCAAAATATTTGAGAAGCTAATCAACAAGGCGGCTAGTCTACAATGAGAGGCCAAAGCAGTTTGCCTTTTCAAGACTAATTGCCCAAAGCAAAATATGAAGGTCTATGAAGAAGCGGGAGCGGTGTGATGTGGTAGATAGGGAAGCAAGTAGAGATCAGTAGAGACCGACTCCTGACCTCCACCTCCTTTACCACCACCGGCCTCCAGCGACCTCCATGCCCACATCCTTAGCCATACCCGGTGGTGGGTACATATCAGGTAGCTATGGTCCACCTACTCTTTTAGATAAGTTTAACAAACCTTATTCATTTAAGAGGGAGTGTCAGAAAATCTTTAAGAATCTCTTAAAGAAGATTTTACTACCCGAGCTAGGAGAGGAGGAGGCAAAGTCATGATCCAAAACCCGTATGTTAGGTTATGTTTGGAGGATTGCTTCACATTTAAGGACTGGCTTGAACATAGATTCAAGACCAATACTATAGTTATCCCAAAGGAATACCTTGTGGAACAACCATCCAGTTTCATTAGGGTAATCCTTGGGGATATAAGTGATCCTTCCAAAACTAAAGATGGTTGGGATATTTTTTTATCCAAAACCTCTAAGAAGATTGTCCAGAAGATCAAGAAACTTTCATTGCGGGTGCAGGTCAAACCTCCAACATCAAGGAAGGTTTGCAAGTTTAGTGCCAACTCGAGGAAGGGGGGGAGTGATAACATGTGTCACCGGGATAGCGGTAGTGCAACCATCGATGAGTCAACCTCCGACTCTGTTGTAGCTTCCACCGTGACTTCCACTTTAGTAGTTCTTCTTCTTCTAGTAGAACTCTTGTATCAATGGATAAGGGCATCAAATCCCTTACCCCACTCACTTTACTTGATTTGCTTTACCTCCAAACAAATCGAAATTGAAGAATAAAACTAGAATTACATTATGTCACTTTTGATGGGTTGTCTTCTTATTCCTAATGATAACTCTTCAAAATAACTATAATAATTGATCTTCCTCTTTTGATTGAGTTGGACTTTCTCTACGAATCTATGGGTTTCACCTCTTGAGATAGACTTGGAATCATCCAATTTTGAGGGTCCCATAGGAGAAGTTATTGAGCTGTGACCTTCCATTACCTACCACAAGAGATCAGTTAATCTCCCGTGGTGGCAGGTCTACCTCTGACACCTCAAGATAGAGGAAAAAAAGTCATTGGTAGAGAGGATGAAGCCCCTCCATAGCTCCACCCTTGGATATGCTTGTGGAGGATCACCAGGTGGACTACAATTCCTCTCATCTAAGAAAGTTGCCATCTAAGCTAAGCATATACAATGCCCTTGTCTTATCCAAAGATGAGGGAATCACTAATCAAGGCTCTCCTTGATCTAAGATATGTTTAGCTTCAGGTTGGCTATAGGTGAGAGGACACAAAAGCAAAAATCACTTCACAAATGAAGACCTTCTTAGGGACTTAGAGCACAATATCCCCTCACATCAGTTGAGTTGGACTTAGAGTTCGTTGATCAAGTGCATCGATGAACATAGTTTAAAGACCCTTGCCTATTTGAGGATCGACATCTCCACACTCCGAGGAGATCGGATGATGTTGAGAGGATTCAATGAACAAGGTGAGCGGGCTTTAGGTTCTATAGTGTTGCATTTGGAGATAGATGATTGGAAGCCAAGTTTTACATCATTGATTCAAATACTTCATTCTTTGCTCATAGGCCTTGGATACATACAAGATAATTCCATCCTCTCCATCGATTGCATCAAGTTAAAAGATGGGATTGAATACCATGTCAATGGAGATGAAAAATTTTAATTAGAGGTTGAGATTTATGAGGATGCTACTATCTTCTCAAAACACCCTTTTCATGAACTTGGATAAAATTTAAACACAAAAGAAAAGAAAATGAAAGAAAAGAAAAGAAAGAAAAGAAAAAAGGAAAATCAAGTGAACAAGAAAGGGAATTGAAGAAAAATAGATCCTCATATCACATTCCACACAGTTCATTCCATCATATGGGACATGTGGGTAGATGGCTCAACCTCCACTAGGTGGATAGTAGTTCTAGAGGTGGAAGACCCCCTGGTTAGCCATCAGTCAATCGAAGTCATGTTCCAATTTGTAGGAGGATCCCTACTATTCACATAGATTTGGAATCCAGCTCAAAGGAAGAATCTCTTGTGATTAGTATACTGGCCAACCCCTCTCAGCGGGTTCCATTGGAGGTGACTTTTGATCTAGATAGAGAAAAATACCAGGCCTCTAGACAAAGAAAAGTATTTGAATCAAGTTTATGTGAGACTATTAAGCAACAGTTGAGAATTTTAGCTCTAACCTTGCTTTTTTCTCAAAAAGTTGAAGGTTTAGTAGTCAAGGAAGCCCCTAAGTCTTCAAGTAACATGAAGCCGAAGAGATTCTTTTTGGGATCATCATCCTCAAGTCCTGAAGTTAATGTAGAACTTGAGGAGGCTACATTTAAAGAATTAATGGAATTATCATTTGACTTTTACTCACTTTGTGTTCATAATCTTATACCGAAAGGTTTAGTTCCTCATACATGGTCCAAGCAATTGAGTACTTTGAAAAATATGGAACAATACAGGTGGAAATCAAGAGCAGGACTAAGATTTGATACAGTGGGTCCAGTCGATGATGACGATTACTACATAATTGTTACCAATCATTTGGATTCTGATAGGTTCTTTTCACACAACACCAACTCTTATGAGAATATGTGTTTATAAATCTCAGATGATCCAGATGATCTCCAAATCAAAAGAACTAAATTTGAAGGAAATTCAACAATTGACAAGCTTAAAGAAATCAACCTCGGGATAGAAGAAAATCCATGCCCGACGTATATCAGTTCATTGTTGAATGAAGAAGAAACTAATGAATTAATTAAGATATTGATTGAGTTTAAAGACTACTTCGCATGGAGTTATGAAGAGATACCTGGATTATTTCCTAACGTAGCAGTCCACAAGCTAACAATAGACCTTAGTGCTATCCCTATTAAGCAAGCTCCAGGCATGCACGATTAAAAAAAACAACAGGTCATTTTAAAGTCAAGAAAATTGATCTTTGGTTTCATCGAGGGGAAAAATATCTACAGTTGTAGTGTCTTCCCAATTAAGAAGAAGAATTGCCAAATAGATCCAGAAAAGATCAAAGCTATCCTAGAAATGCCACCTCTAGAGTTTAACTCCTTCGGATCCTTTCTGATGATGGTGTCAAGATGCTTTATTCCAACTTTCTCATGGATGTAAGTCATTCAACACTTATCAAAAGGATGTCAAGTTCAAGTGTGATGACAAGTGTGCCTTTAAAAGACATCAACATATTTGGTGGCCTTGATTCAGCAACCCATATCGGACGGGCCACTCATTCTACCTTTCTTTGTATTGGATGACTCCCTTGAGTCTATTGAAAACAATGGCGCTCTCTACTACCTCGGTAGTCTCGATTCTGTTAAGTGAACTATCCACCTGATTGAAACATTGCTAGCTTTGATCTTTTGCCTCTCAAAAGCTGACACTATATGCTTTCTCATAAGTGAACTTGATCTCCCAAACAAATCCCTGCGGTATCTCATGACATGATAGCGCTATCGGGCGTTTGTACGATGGTCCATGATACTTTTGATTTGACATCACATTCGTACCCTCAGCGGTAAAAGGATAAGCAGTGGATTTCTTAGCAAACCCACTTCTGTTGATTCTCGCAGTGATGATCTCCACGATGAATAAATCATGAACTTAGGGAGGCGCGCCGATGGGAGATGTATTTTGATGGTGCAACTTCTTTTCATAAAGGGGAAGCATCACGATCTATTCTCCCAGGAAAGGCAAGGGTGGGAATAGTTCTCCTAACTCTAGACCACAACGTGATGGGATTCTCATACTATCTTTCCAACCCTTCACCAACAACAAAGCCAAGTATGAAGCTTTAATTGCTGGTCTGGAGTTAGCCATCACAGTTTGTGTTAAGAGCATCAACATCTTTGGGGATTCTTAGTTGGTCATCAATCAAATTGTCGGGTCCTACAAGGTTCTCAAACCAAAGCTTCGTCATTACCATGAGTATACCATGAAGCTATTGGCCTAGATTCTCGATGTCACCATCTACAAGGTTCCCCGAGCAGAGAATGTAATAGCAGATGCTTTGGCCAAACTTGCCAAAAAATTGGCATGTCTGGAAAATGAGTACATTTCAATAAGGTTCCAAAATAGACAAGTCCTTTCCCCTATTGATGCTGAACTCATCGAGAGACTTTCTCTTGAAGGAGAGATTGTCGTTGCCTATAAGGCAAGGAGTTGGATTGGAGGCAACGTTCATAGACTATTTGAACACCAAACTACCTCAAGAAAAGTCACAAGCCCATCGGGTGAACAGAGCTCTCTCCTATGTTGATGGCACCTATACCACCAATCTTTTGTCCAAATGTGGTTGCTTATTTAGACAAACACGCTTAGCAATTGAGATATATGTAGGTCTATAGCTCGGTCCAAGATGAAAGCCAAGATCAAGAGACTAGTATATTACTGACCTTCGATGATTATAAACTGCATGGATGTAGCTAGGAGATGTCATCAGTATCAGGTGCAGGGTGTGGTCCTCCACCAACCACCTAACATTCTACACACTACATTGGCCTCATGGCCATTCAAGTGTTGGGGTACTGATATTGTGGGTCCGATCGATCCTCCTTCTTTCAAGCATCGTTCATCTTAGGTCAGACTACTTTTCCAAGTGGTGAGCCATCCCACTCAAAGAGGTCACATTTCGGCATGTGCTTGATTTTAGGAACCATATCATATATAGGTTGAGGTGCCTCGGATTATATCGATAAATGCGTATTCAAAAGCATGAAGATCAGCTTTGAGAAGACGGTATAGATTGGAGATACTCTACCATTTACTATCCCAGAGCAAATGGCTTAACGGAAACATTCAACAAAACTCTCATCCAGATAATGAAGAAGACTCTTGATGATAACAAACGATAGTGGAATGAGCAGTTGGTTGAAGCCTTGTGGGCCTACCACACCACATATCGAGCTCCAACTCAGTCTACCCCATTTTTCTTATTGAATGGGTCTGAAGCTATTTTACCTTTAGAAGTTCAACTCCTATCACTAAGGATAGTATTGGGTAGCAAAATCACTACATAGTAGAATGCAAAGTTGCAGTTAGAATAGCCGGAGGTTTGGAGGAGAGTCGCCTACCAGCATGCTAGAACCTCGAGTTATACAAGGTCAAAATGATTCAAGCTCATAACAAGCTGGTCCGCCCTAGGTCTTTCCAAGTAAGCGAATTTGTGTTAGTCCTAAGGAGACCAATTGTTGCCCGTCAAAAGATGGGAGGCAAGTTTGAACCCACTTGGGAAGGCCCATGTCATAGAGAAGGCCCTAAGGAGGATCTTATCAACTTATTGATTGTAAAGGGGAACACCCGATGCTTCCAATTAATGGGCTCTATCTAAAGAAATATTACCCATGAAATAAATCATGTTTGAAAATAATTATTAATAAGAAGAACAAAATCTGATTCCATTCATTAAATCTTCTCTCTTTTCAAAGCATTATTTGCTTGTCTTGTGAATCCGCCGTGATGTGTCTAGGGTAGGTGTAAGAGTCCCCTAGTGGCATCCTATCCCTCTTTCACAACACAAGCACAATCTCCCGATGCTATTAGAATAGGTGTAAGAGAACTCGAGAGGCATCCTATTTCGATTAGCTTAATTAAGTTAGGTGTAAGAGAACCCAAGCAACATCCTTTCTTAATGGAAATCTTATTTGTCATTCGTGGCACCATTTTATCAAATCCCCCAACGTGTTTTAAGGTAGGTTTAAGAGGTCCCCAGAGGTGTCCTATTCCTTTTAACACAAGCACAAAAACAAACACAAATCTTTTATCTCGAGCTATTTTGATGTAGGAGCAAGCCCCCTGTGGCACTCACTCATTAGCTGTTCTAGGTCGGGTCTACAATGTCACCCCATTGGTCACTTGTTTTGACGATGTGAGTCCCTGCGCTTTCTTCCTAACTTGACCATTGCAAACTACCAAGCGCCTTATTAGTATGGTAGTCTTCACTGCCTAGCCAGTAAGCTACCTTGTGTTGATTTTATTTAAGAAGATGTGAGTCCCAGTGCTTTCTTCTTGAATTAATCATCATGATTTAACTAGGTCGAGTATATTTCAGGTTTAGGATAAGTCCCCTAGAGGCTCCTTTCTTCCATACTACATTTGAGTGATATAATAGTGAAATTCATTCGATGTAGTCTAGGTCGATAACACACTTCGAGCGAAGATAGACTATCCCAACAATCAGCTTCATTATAGGAAGATGTGAGTCCCCAAGCTTTCTTCCTAGGATGATTGTTGCAAATCGACGGGCACCTTAGGTTGGTTGATGTTTGTTATGCTGACAGTGATTCACCCGATGGATACACCACTCTTGGCAGATATGAGTCCTTGCACTTTCTCCTTGAGTTGGGCACCGAATACCTATTGAATATATGACTAGCCATGCCATTTTATCCATGATGTTGGATTAAGCCCTTAGAGGCCTTGCGGGCATTCTATTTGGTTCACATCCTTTGCGATCCCATTTAGACACTACCCAGGTTACTTTTGGATTAGATAGTCCCCCTTTCCTAGTAACCACCCTTGTGGTTGAAGAATTTGTTCAGCGGATGTGCAAATTCTCCCTTGGTTTAGTAAATATGAGATAGGCCTAAGCTGATATAAGCTCTTTCTCAGTTTGATCCCTCGCAAACCAACAGGGTCCACGATAAAACAAACTAAACAAAATAAAAAAAAAATTCGCATGTGGATTAGGAATTCAAGCCCCCAAAGAGCCCCTTTTCCCAAGCAGACATCCTATCTTCAGGGCAGTGTCAGCAGAACTTCTTATAGGAATTGTCTGACTACCTGAGTTGAGATAAATCCCTAGGTTGGTACTCACTCCATAGTCACCTTTAGGTCAGGTTCAATCTGTTTTGCCACAAGCAGGTTACCCCGGTAGTCATCCGCTTTGGAAGATGTAAGGCTATGACGCATTCTTTCTAACATGAGTGTCGCAAACCGACGGGTAGTTCTAGGTCGGGTTCGATTTGTTGCCCAAAGCAATCGATCACCCCAATGATTTTTTGTAGTGGAATATGTGAATCCCTGAGCCTTCTTCCCTTAAATTGATCATTGCAAACTGAAAGGCACTCCTTTGGTCGGATAGCTCTCCCATTGGTTGGGAAGCTACTTGCTTTGGTTCAGTAAATCTAAGATAGGTCAAGGCTGATATAAGCTTCTTCTTAGTGTGATTCATCCCAAACCAACAAAATTCATCAAAACATATCTAAAAATGAAATTAATCTTTGACTATCTTTGAGTTGATTTAAGTCCCCTTTAGCGACATTCACTCAATAGTCAGCCGTAGGTCAGGTTTGATTTGTTGGCCAAAGCAACCGATCACCTAATGGTTTCTTGTTTCTAGAAGATGCGAGTCCTCGCACTTTCTTCTTAAGACTTGACCATTGCAAACCGAAAGGCACTCCCTTTGGTTGGATAATCCTACCTTATGGTTGATAGACTATTCCCTTTTGATTGGTGAATCTGAGTTACTTTTAGGCCTCCATGGCTACTGTCTGATTATCCAAATCAAAAATCTAAAATGAAATTAATCTTTGACTATCTTTGATCTAAGTCCCCTAGCGACATTCACTCAATAATTCTAGGTTGTTCAATCTTGTCTTGCCAATAGATTACCCCGAAGCGGTCTCACTTTGGAGGATGTAAGTATTACGTTTTCTTCCTACGATTCTTTGTCTTGAAGCATCCCTTTGGTTGGCTAGTCCTACTATGTGTTTAGTAGACTACCCCTTTGGATTGGTAAATCTGAGTTAGGTTTTGATCTTTGCGACTCCTACTCAGTGTAGTCCATTGCAAACCAACAGGATTCATCTAAAAATCCAAATAGAAAAATTGAAACAAATTCAACCCTCTTCCCTAGTGAAAATTTCTCCTCAACGAGACTTAAATCAAATCAAACCTCTCATCCACTGTGGATGACTTGAACCGGCTTCCCTAGTGGAAGGTTCACATACTCTATCCCTAGTGGATTCCTCCTTCCCTCTCTTATGTCCTTGACATAAGTAGAGCACATTAGCTCGATTCTACACCTTGGGTTAGGAGTAGATCATCTCTGTTAGTGCTTGTGATCTTTTGATATTGTTGATCATTTCAGTCAACACCAATACGTGCGATTTTCTTGGTCAGTCACACCACACCTATTAGGCACCTTTTGTTGACCTCATTTTTAGAATGAGCTCTCAACCCCTCCATCTTAAATATAAGACTTCTCTTAGACTTTAAGAATTACTTAGTTTTAAGACGCATCTAGTGATTAGGTGGATACTTAACCTAGCCTTAGAGACTTAGAAGAGTTAGCCATAGGAATAGGTCATGCATTTGGGTGTTTGGAAAATTTATCTACCCTTAGCTTGAACCACTCCTCACCTTCCTTCCTTCAAGTCAAACTCCAAATCAATCTTATTTGATTTTCTCTAAACTCAAATCAATGCCAAATGATTGAAGCCTATGAATGAAATCTATGATTGAAACGTATGATTGAAATTCCAAAATTCCAAAATTTTCTTAAGTCCTTAATTTCCCTCTTAAGGACTTAGCCAAAATCATCCTCAAATCAAATAAAATCCTTGAAATTTTCTCATAACTCATTTATATTCTCATTTATATTCACACATATAAATGAAATATAAATTCAAACCAATCAAACTAAACACAAAATTCAAAATCAATTTATAAAATTTCCTAAGTCCTTTAAATTTTTCTTCATGGACTTAGCCAAAATCAAATCTAAATCAATTCAAACTCCTGATATTTTCTCATAATTTATTTATATTCTCGTTTATGTTCACATATATAAATAAAATCTAAATACAAATTAATCAAATCAAATCCAAAAATTAAATTCTAAATTTAAAATCCTTCTTAAATCCTTAATTTCCCTCTTAAGGACTTAGCCAAATCATCTTCAAATCAATTCAAATTCATGGATTTTTCTCACAACTCATTTATATTTTCATTTATATTCAAGTATATAAATGACATATAAATATAAATCAGTCAAACTAAATTCAAAATTCAAGCTCCAAACTCCAAAATTTTCTAAGTCTTTTAAATTCCCTCTTAAAAGACTTAGCCTAGATCATGAGCAAATCACTGCAAATCCTTGAAATTTTCTCATAACCCATTTATATTCTCATTTATATTCACATATATAAATGAAATATAAATTCAAATAATCAAAATCAATTCCAAAAATCAAACTCAAATCTATTCAAAATCCAACCTAAGCCTTTCAAATCAAAATCTTGAACTTAGCCAAATCAAGCAAAACTCTTAATTTTTCTTCATGATTCAATCAATCTTACAATCATGAATCTAAATATAAATACAAATTTCAATCACTTAATCAAAACTCAATTAAAAAATCAAGCCCCAAATCCATTCATGTTCTTCCTTTGAATATGAAATTGTCAAATGAATCAAAACTCATTTGACTTCAAATCACTTGCAAATGGATTTATTTTTCAATCATAAGTCCATATACAAGTTCAATCAAACTCAAATCAAGCTTTGGATTTGACCCACTTAGGCTCACTTGACCCAAAGTGACCTAAAGTACCCTTATGAGCTAAATTCTAATCATAACCAAATTAGATTGAATCAAACTCACCTATACCTTTCATCATTATCAACAATTATTATGAGATGATCAATCACCCAAATTGTGTCAAACCAAGTCAAACCTAAGGATTGGCTAACTCAACATAGCCAAAATGAAACCCAACATAGCCAAAATCCACCATAGGCCAAATTTATTGAAACCAATGATCCAAGTTCATTCATTAACTATTTTTGAACTTGACTAAGTCAATATTTGAGCCTAGCCTAGCCCAATTGGTCACTTGACCTAAGTTGACCCAACTTGACCTAAAAAGTTAAAATGTGTCAAAATTTGATGTAAGCCAAATTAATTCAAACCAATAGGTAAAGTTCATTCCAAATCACTTGTTGAACTTGATCAAAGCCTCAATTAGCCAACTAGACCTAACCTAATCTAATTGATCTTGAACCCAACTTGACCTTAAGAGTCATGTTGAGCCAAATTCAAACTTAACCAAAATTGATTGGAAACAAAGATACCAATCCACTTCATATGACTAACCAAACCTAAACTTACCCATGACAAATAGGTTAAATAGGTCAAATTGGTCAAATTGGTCAACTTGACCCATTTGACCTAAATGAAGTCATATGAACCAAATTCAAACCTAAAGCAAATTGAATCAAACCAAAGCAACCAAAACATTTCAAATTGTCATTTGAACTTGACCCAACCCTTGGTTTGACCCAATTTGATCAATTGATGATAAGTTGACCCATTTTTTTGGGTCAACATGAGCCAAACCATATCAAATGAACTCCAAATCCAATGAAACTTGGCCAAACCTATTTTCTCAACATACCCAACATATGCAAATTCAAAAATCAGCCAAATGACCATTCTACCCCTAGGCCATAGAACAAATTTTGGTCAAATCTATGGGGAATTTGGTCAAGTCCTCTTCATACATACTTGATACTTTCCTAATAAGTAAAGTAAACCCTATGGAGGGTGGTGCACCCAACCCAATGGGTTTGAGTCAGCCCAACTTGACCCAAGGCCAAAATCGAGCACATGGCTCAAATTGGCCATATGGAAAACCTCCTTCCACTTGTTTTGAAGCACATGGGAGGTTACCACTTTACTCCCTAGCCCAAACCGACCATGTGCAAGCTTCTAACAGACCAAACAACCCATTGCCTAAGGTTAATTGGATCAAAACAACAACTAGAGCTTTGACCGTCCGATTGCCATAGGGGGGATATATACTCGCCCTAATTCCACTTGAATTCAACAAAGGCTAATTCGATTGAGTAAGGGAGAGTGTTAGGAACCATTCTAGAGTGATCCTAAGCTTCCTAGAAGGAATTTGAATTTATCATTCTCAGTTTTCCTCAAGTGAAATCAGGGGAGCTCCATTGATTGGCAAACTTTCTTCATACTCCAATTCAGCCAAATTGCCTTTGCACACTCCACTAGAGGGCCAAGTCGAGCTTGCCCAAGCTCTCTCTCAAGTTCCAAAGGTAAGTAGGGATCTAATTCCATAAAAGTCGCAAGGGAGCTAAGGAGGGGTTGGTCCATAGAGCAATCCAATCAACCTCAGGAGCTTAAACTTTCACTACAGCTTCGTCTCAACCAGACGAACCTCCTCCAAGGGAATTGAGCTCCGGTGATCACCTCCAGCGAGATTAGACATTTTTCGACCACTAAACTCCATGTGTGTTGGTCCTTTGTGAAAGGAATGTTAATAGCATGAAATTTCAATAGCTAGATGTGATTGTCATTAGGGTTAGATGGTGTGTGAAATTTCATTTCCAATGCAGCTTTCGAGCTGGATCTTCCCTTTAAAAGTGGACGGTCTCCATTATTCCTTAGGGATGAACAGGGATGATCTCTAGCCATCCATTCACACATTTTGGATGGACGGTCGAGATTAAATGCACGTTTTAAATCCTATTTCCTCTTTTTAAAACCGTGGGTTAAATCCTAGCCATTCGATCCTTGATCGAACGGCGGATATCAAACAGCATAGCGCCGCTGCCACGTGACGCTGTGACAAGATGTTTAAGTGGTCGCTCATTGCTTGATGCGTGTAAAGCACATCTAAGTCACTGCCCGCATGTCACGCCATTGGATTAAGGGAATTAATTAGGATTTAAATAATTCTAATTGATCCTCTAAACTTTAAAAATTCATATCTCTCTAAAGAAAAATCAAAAAAATATGAGATAAATTACCACTGAAAGATAATTCAATTTAGAATATTCTAAAATTGGTTTTAATGGATTTTGAATTGTATCTTTCTCTAATTTTGGGTTTCATTGGAAATCTTAATTTACTAATTACTCCATAATTAATCCACTGATTAATCTCAAACTCTTTGAGTATATTTTTGGGGATGACTTCTGCCTTATCTATTTTTCTTGGGATTTATTAGTGGCTTAATTGGGAGAATTGCAAATTCATTTTCTAATTACTCCATTAATATAATTAAGGTTAATTAAGGGTTTGATTAGTGTTTTAATCCCTTGTTGAAGTTGATTAATATTTGATCCAATGAATAGGAGGTTTAGAGAATAATTTTGGGGCATTTTCTCTAAGCTATTCCTTAATCCCCTTTTTCTTTCTTAATCCTCTTTTAATTAAGGGCCAATTCATTAATTAACATCTTAATTAATTTCTTAAAATTCTAAAATTTTCTAGAACTTAATTAATCTACTTTAGGTAGATGCTTAAGTGTTCAAGAGCCTTAGTTCAATTAAAAAAATTAAAACTAAACTCATATGTGTGAGGGGTGTTTTGAAATTACTTAGGTTAAACCCCTTAGTTTAATTAATCATTAATCATGAACCAAATTGCATTAGGTCCCTTTCTTCCTAGATGCATTGCAAATTTAAATTCCTTATGAGATTTTATGTCATCTCATTAGCTCATAATCATCTGATTAACTATACTAAGATGGTGTAGATAAGGGTTAATTAACATGTTTAACTTATGCCTTAACCTAATCAAAATATAAAATGAATCTAATCATCTAAAAATTGAACAAAAATGTCAAACATATGTGAGAATGGGTTAGGAACGGCAAACTCAATTCACATTTTCAAAATTAAATCAAACTCAAGATCAAACAAAAATCATATTAAATAAATTTTGATTTATTTTAAGCTTTCTTATTTCATAAGATTGTCTTTAGGATTTAATTGAAGTGAATGTGTTTACATGCTTTCATTGCTTTAGTTCTTCCCTAACATGCTAAATATGTATGTCATATGGTTTCATGCATCTATGATTTTCAAAAATCAAATTTAAAATGAAAATGTTTCCTTTATGTAAAAGTTGTTTGTGTTGGCTAAAGTAAGAATATGAGTGGCTATTATCACTATTAAATTCAAATTATTTTCAAAATACATGAGTTAATTATCAAAACTGAAAGTGTGTTACTTATATCTTACCTATAAGTTTGCATGTGAGTAGAATATAAGGATGTGCTTAGTGTAGGTATCCCGTCTCTTTTCTTTTAGTATAGTTTTGAATAGGATTTGACAAGGTGTATGGTTCATTTGAAAAGAATCTAACACTTGCCTAATTCCATATCATATTCATTCATATACTATCACTTAAGAAGGATACCTATGCTTGCACATATAAATTGCATAAACAAAAATAAATCAACTAACATAAATTTTTGCATTCTTTCTTTTCGATTCATTTCTTTTGTATATATATTTGTATCTAAGGAAAGTAGTATATTACTCTAGATACCCCTGAAGTTGTGAGGCTTTAAGTAGCCCTAAGTAGGTCTTGTATCTTACACCTCTGGTTAACAATGACGTCGTACTCACCTATGCCTTTCATACATTCATATGTGCATGTGAAAGTTTGATAAGAAACCCCTTTGCTACTTAATGAAAATCATGCATCATAAACTTTCAAATTTTCTTAAAGGAATTGCTTAGCATGTATCATAAAGCATGTTAAACTTTCTCATTTGTATGTATAGATATGATTCATTCATATCTATGTTATACATGTTGGGAAAGAAATGAAGTGATGTATATTTTGTGAATATAGTTCATTTTACTTAATCTTAAAATGCCTTTCTTTTTGAATATGTTTGGTTAGAGTTCATCTAAACTTAGGATTAATTAAAACACTTAATTAAAATATTCACTAAACAAAACTAAAAACATGTATCCATTTAGAAATTACTTAGGTTAGGGAAAGAAAGATAAGTTCTCTTTTCTCTCTCTCTCTTTACAACTTAGTAATTAATTGTAGGATTAACTTGAACCCATTCAAAAATATAAAATAAAATCAATCCAAAATAATTAAATCACTTAAATGAAACCCTCCTCTAAGTTTAACATGCTTCACACTTAGGAAATTCTAACTTGAAGCCATAGCAAAATATACCACACAAACCACCAAAGCACACACAGTAGGCTAAGTCACCACTTCTAGCTTTAGGTTAGGACGGTGCATGGTTTGATGCTTGCTTTTATTTTGGATATATATTTTAGTCTAAATGTTAGGATGTATGTACATAGAATGAATGGTAGGGCAATCTCAGTCTAACTATTATCTTCTGCAGGGGATTGTGCTTAAGGGGCGCTGTAATAAATAAAGATATAAATATTTTTGTTGTGCAAGTGCTTATACCCATAACTATAATCCAATAGTGGACTTAGTCGCCCATGTATGAGGTGATAAGTCCAATATACATGCTTGGGATTTGGTGGTTTGTTTAGCTAACCTTTGTTTTACAGGTATTAGCTAGATTTACTTTTCCTTTGCATGTAAATTTTGCAATTAGAATTTTAGAATGATTGATATAGGGATTAGGATGAGCATTGTCATAGGATCTCATCTTATGCACCATGTGAAGCCTTTGGAGCATTCACCTTCCAACCATCCAAAAGAATGAGCTAAAGAAGAAAGAAGAAAAGAAGGAGAAAGAAGAAAAGAAGAATTAAGAAATGAAGCTTGAAGACCCCCATAGCAATGAGTTCCTTGCTTAATTGTATGTAATTCATTTGTAATCCGAGTTGTATAAGGGTAAAGCTCGGCTATCCAATTTGTTTTTAGGTTTATGCAGTAGAACCCGACCATAATGGCCTCTTATTCTTTTGCGATTAGCTTTATAAATTGATTGATGATTTGTTTAGCTTGTGCATTAACTAGCATCTTTTTTCTAGTTTCTTCCTTGCTTTATGTATGGATTGGATGTGGATTGAGCTCTTAGGGAAAAATAAATCTTTTACCATATCTAATAATTCAAAACTAAAAATAAAGAACTCATAACCTCATCTAAAGCTTAGGTTAAAAATCAAGATAAAAGAATTAGCAACACTTTAGCTGGATGAGTACTTCTTTTATAACATCATGCACTAATGCATATTATTTTCACTCTTGATTAGAGGGCTTTCACCTTTGCCAGATAAACTTTGCTTGACCTTTGAGAGTCATGGTGGAAAAATACCTCCTCCCTTCTTGTTGATTTTTATCAATAATCTTATTTCTCATGCATTAGGCATATGAATCCTATTAGCCTAAGTCAAAATAATTGTCCAAAAAAAAAAAAATGAAATCTGAATTGCATTAAATTTAGGTAATTTGAAGCGTACATTTACATGATATATTCTCTTTAGGGAGTGAGTTTAAAGATTTAGTCTCTTTCTAAATAAATAACAGCCTAGTTATCTTTCATAAAGCATAGACTTTCCTACATAAATTTAAAATCGTAGGAGTTAGTTGATAGCCACTCCTAGGTGGTTGTAAGTCCAAGCAGTCGGGTGGTTTGTCCTCTCTTGTGAAGGCAAACTAAATACCCATTTTTGCCTTAGATTTAAGTTGTGCTTTTGGCCCTTGTCAAAGTTCTCTAGATTTAGGTTCTGAGGTTGCTTCTTCCCATTCTAGGCTATAAGCATAAATCCTCACATCTTAGGCATTTTCTTAATCTTGTGTTATGGAATCATAAGCCCTAAATTTCTAATGAAAAATTCAACTCAATCAAATTAAATCAATTTCAAAAATATAAAGTTCAAGCATAAGATAGTTTGAGATGCTCGCTATGTTTCATCTCCTACTTATCTTCCTTTGGCTTCAATAATAACTCCCTCTCTTTGAACAATCTCATTTGATTTTTCAAAAATAAACTAATTGATTGATAGTCCTATCATATTGAAATCTTTGGAGATAACGATCATTTACCTTAATCGATAGTATTATTAAGGAATCTCATTCCTTAGGATGTAATTAACTATGAGGGCTTGCCCTTGTAGGGAACTTAACGAACCCTATTTTAAATAAACCCTACTTTACTTTTCTATATAAAGTAAAGGAAGAATTTTTGGTACATATGCAGACCCATTATTCTTAGAAGTCCTTGTTGAGGTGATTAGGTGGTGGCGACTTCAATATTTAGAGATAATACACCTCTCCTCAATGTCGTACCTGATCACCCTCAATAAGAACATCTGCAGATCTACGTGGTATCCCAAAAAGTGTATATGCATTTATCCTCTTCAAAAGGATAGATGAAGACGGAAATATTTTCACCACAGTCTAATACATCTGTACCCCAACATTCGAATGACCAAGATCTTATTGTTGGGTGCAGTGGATTTGGAAGTTGATAGATCATATTCTCATGTACTTGACATTCATGACACCTCTTAGCATGATTGATACAATCTCTCACCATAGATGGCCAATAATAGCCCATCCTTTTAATCTTTACTGCCATCTTAGGACCTGACTTTTTTGCACCATAAAGTCTTTCATGAACTTCAACCATCACTTTGCTAGCTTCATTTGCATTTAGGCATTGTAGCCACATTTGTTCAAATGATCTACGATATAAAGTATTATTGATGAAAGCATAGTGTAACATTCTCTTCTCGATCTGAATTGTTAGTGATTTATTATTTGGTAATTTACTTTTTTTAAAGTAGTCGATGAAGGGTTGTCTCCAATATTGTAGCTCTTCTACAATGAAGGCTTCACAGTGCTTTTCTGAGGCAATGTTATTCTTAGCTCTTCTAGGTATAACTTCTTGTTGATTTTGGGGAGGATGAGGAGCAACTAGGGTCGCATCTTGCTGGGTCAAATTTGATAACCCCTCTACCTGCAGGGATTGATATATTGATGGCTCTAGAACTTGAGTAAATATGTCAATCATGACATAATCACCATCCATACATGCCATTTTCTTAGCTAATTTTGCTAAACAATCGGGTTTACTATTCTTGAATCGAGAGACTCGAGTTAGTGTGACATTTGGAATCTACTTCATAAGCTCAAGAACTCGCATATGATAAAAATCTAACTCAAGCTTGTTGATTTTATAGATACCAAGTACTTGATTAATAATAAGCTGAGAATCGCCAAAAATATGCAAGTTTTGAATGTCTATGAAAATAGCATCTTGAAGAACTGCTACTAATGTTCCATACTTGGCTTCATTATTAGTTCTTGGCTCGGTCAACCTATATGATCGTCTCATCATCCCTTCTTCTGGTGTTATGAAGACGATGCCAATTCTTGCTCTTGCCCTTGGGAAATTTAGAGGTTAGACTTGTTTGATCGATGAGGCTCTATCAAAGTACATTTCTTAAATTTGTGATTTTTCTCTTTCATGAATGAGCATAATTTGCTCATCTGGAAAATCTTCGTTAAGAGAAGAGTCCGCAAGAATGGGATGCGCAGCAAGAAAATCTGCTAAGACTTGTCCCTTCACTGCTTTCTGCGGAACGTATGTGATATCAAATTGTAGAAATAATACTGCCCATCTTGCCAAACGACCTGTCAACGTTGGTCTTGTCATCAAGTACTTCAGCAAATCGATTATTGAGATGAGGGTAATCTTGTGAGATAATATATAATGATGGAGCTTTTGGACTACAAAGATCAATGCCAAATAGTGCTTCTCTATCGGAGAGTATCTCATTTATGCTCCTATCAACCTTTGATTGATATAATAAAGAGTATTCTCTTTGCTTTCTTCATTATGTTGTGCCAATAATGCTCCAAGGGACTCTTCTAATACAACTGTATGTAGAATGAGGGGCTTCCTAGGAGTAGGCACTATAAGTATTGGTGGATTTAATATATAACTTTTAATTCTATTGAAGGCTTCTTGACACTCATTATCCCATTCGAATGGAGCATCATTCTTCATCAACTTTGCAAATGGTTGACAGCATCCTGATAGGTTTGATATAAATTGATGGATGAATGCAAGCTATCATTGTAAAGAATGGAGTTGACGCAAACTCTTCGGTGGAGGCATCTTCACAATTGCCTTGATTTTAGCAGGATCAATTTCAATTCCTTTATGACGTACAATATACCCAAGGAATTTTTTGGATGATACTTCAAATGCACATTTTAGAGGATTCATCTTGAGATCATATTTTCTGATTCTCTCTAATACAATTCTCAAGTCTTCAAAGTGATTTTCACGATTTAAGTTCTTCACCACCAAATCGTCAACATAACACTCCACTTTTTGGTGAATCAACTCATCAAAAAAATGTGTCATGACACTTTGGTATGTAGCTCCAATATTTTTCAATCCAAATGGCATGACTGTGTAGCAATATATACCATTTGGCATCCTAAATGATGTGTGCTTCTCATCTTTAGGTGTCATCTTGATTTGATTATATCCCGATGATCCGTCCATAAATGAGAACATATCGTAATTTGAAGTATTGTCTACTAATAATTCGATTGGAAGAAAGTCATCTTTGCCTTTATTTAGGTCCCATTATACGGATTTGACTGTTCTTCCTAATTAGGATAATGTTGGCTATCCAATTTGCATACTTCTCCTCGGATGAAGCTGCTGATCGCTTTTTTAGTTTCGCAATTATTCTTCAATCTCCAATCATACTTAGCTTTGCATCACATATGGTTTAATGACAAGTTTATGAACTGGGATAAGCCTAGCATTTAATATGTCCACGCAGCATACCACAAAATTTTAGCTCTTCAACAATCACAAGAAAGTTGGATGAATTTTTTTTTTTTCTTTCTTTTTTTTTTCTAGGTTGATTTCTTTGAGTTCATGCATAGTAGCTGTTTGTCCACTATCTTCGAGTTCTTCAACCGTAGGCTTGGTTTTTACTTCTTTATCGTTTGTAAGAAGAATTTCATGAAGATCATCTTCTTCATCACTATTAGTTTTGATCTCATCTTCTATTATATTATAACAAAATTTATTTTGATGTGATTTGTGGATGAACTCAAAACCTTTAGTGATAAACTTATCACTTCTTCGTGATATTTGAAGACTTCCTTGATTTCACATCCGGTTAAAAATTTGAGTTCTATTTTTAGTTGCTCCACTATGAATTCTAAGCTTATGCATCATTCTTCGTAATTTCTGTAGATAGTATATTGGTATTCTTGTTGGCACTATCTCATCAGAATTTTCATGTTGAGTAGGCTGATCAAAATTATGAGGTTGTGACTCTTCAGATTTATAAAATAGAGTTCCTATTCTGCCACTCTCACTTAACGGTGACGCATAGAATGTTATCAATTCTTCAATATTATGAACCTCCAATTGAGTGATTTCTTTGAAGTACTGTTGTGGTATGGGTATAATTTTGAAGGAGTCCTCTAACACTACCAAATGAGCTATTCTTCTTGATGCGATCATCTGAACTTTATTTTTATAAGTAGATTCAAAGTCATAGTCTGAATCTGAATCACTTATTTCATACTTTAGTTTTCTTGAAAGCTTAAAAGTTCCCTTATGTTTGACAGAAATATCTTATTCCTCTTGTGTGTCACTACCCAAATGAGGAACTGATCTTCTTGAGTTAGATGTAGAATCAAGTGCTTTAGGGAGAGTCAACATTGCCTTCTTTCTTCCTCTTTGCTTCTACTCTTTCACCTTGTGAAGTTGCTTTTTAGTTCCTGAAATAGATGCTACCGCTTCAAGTGGCTCTGTTGGCTTAGGCTCTTTAGGGATAAAATATTTTGCATCTTCATAGATCTTTGCTTCATGGACGGAGAATGGTTGTAGGTTACCAGGAATTTTGAATTCTTCTCCATCTTTCAGGTACTTCATACACTGAAGCATAGTTGTTGGGACCATGCCATACTCATGCAGCTATGGTCAACCCAAGAGAGCTCTAAATGATGTATCGACATCGATTACATGAAACTTGACTTCTGTATATAATTCCTGAAACTTGAGCGGGAGAATAAAAGAACTTAGGATTTTCTAGCCTTTCTCATTGAAACTATGAACCATCAACTTATCTCTCCCGAGATGTTGGATATCAAGTGATAATCCTTTAAATACCTTTTGACTCATAAGATTGATAGAAGCTGATCAATAATCAATCGATTGAGATGTCATTACTCTCTGTAGTAACATATAGAGGATGGTTGTGATCTGTTCCCAACATAAGATCTTCTTCAAAAAATATGATTACTAGGAGATCTTGAGTTTGTAATGATTCAGTCATGCATTTTTCGGTAAAGTAAGCTTTATAACTCTCTGAATATTTGAGAGCCTATATCAAAGTTTCTCGGCGGTCTTTTGACATCAAGAGAGCTCATAATAAATGTAGATCTTTCTATGTGATAGAATATTATAATCTATCTTTTCGCTTGATTTAGGCTTTATCCTAAGATTTTTGGGAATGATATCTTTGTTGACTTCAATTTATTTTCCTTTGTCTTTATTTGCATTTCCCCTCTTTGATGGAGATGGTAAGACTTTACCGCTTCTCAACTGAACTTGAATCACCTTACCTTGCTCAGATTCCTCTGAAGAAGTAGTTTTTTAAAATTTACTTCTTATTCTAGAGGATTGACCAAAAGGGTTAGACTCATTTTTCAACTTTATACATTTCATATGTGATGATATCGATGAGTCCGACTCTTTTCCATTGAGAAAACATAAATCTTCATCTGAACTATTATCTACTTGTTCAGTCATTAAACGAAATTTAGATGTTACTTTTTAGGCTCTTCTTGCTTTCGTGATAAAAATTTTGATGGATAGGTCGAGTTTGTGATTAACCTTGTCATTTTGGAGTAACTGATGCTGAAGAACATCTGATATCAAAGAAATGATTCAGCATGTCTCTACTGGATAAGATTCACCATTATCTTCTTCATCTAATTCAATAATGCAAAGTTTAGGCATAAAGTCTGCAAGCCGAAATGGTTGTCTTGCCGGCTGGTGATACTCTTCTAAATTGTTAATAATTTTTTGAGTTGTAGTTCTCTTCTTTATCTTCTTTTTCTTTGTTGGCTTCCTTGATTTATGAGGCCTGTGTTTAACAGACTACTCCTCGTGTTGTGATGAAGTAGCCTTATCAAGATGCTGCTACTTGGTTTAGACATCTCTTTTAAGTCCAATATAGGTTCAAGTGGTGATTTCCACTTAACACTAGGAACACCTTTTAACTGCTTCACCATTTTCACGGTCTTCTTAGAGACTATTGTTTCTCATTCTTTAGTATGAACTGATTTCTCTTTCTTTTTGTCTTTGATGGATGATACGGAAGATGACGTAATCATCTTTGTAGACTCTCTTTTTGGGTTAGCTAGAACACTGTCAGATAATGTAAATTCACCTCACCGATACTTCATTTCTAGCCAATTTTTGAAGACATAACAATCTTCGATAAAATGACTAATCATTCGATGATAGAGACAGTAATTTAGATTATTGACTTGATCAGCTTCTTTAGGCCTTTTATTTTAGTAATTGTAGACTAGATTTGACTGCTTGCCGAAAGAATTTAGCCACACTATCCATTCTAAAGGAATATTCTTTGTTCATCTTTTCCTTAAGAGATGTCCGCAATTGCTCATCATCTCTTGTTGCTTGTTTTGGATACTCTCCACCACTTGGAAAAGTCCGAGGTTTATCATTGCCTCCCAGTTGTGAATTAGGAGGACAAGCTTCTTTCCCTTATCATCATTATACATTCGTTGTTTTCTTTTATCCACATTATAGACTACCTGCTTTTTACCATTTGAGCTATAGGAAGCATCATGAGTTTTATTTCTTCTTGAGTCTTAAGGTTTGTTTCTCTTCGCTTTATAGATTGACTTTTTTTCAAAATTTGGCCACCCTATCAAGCAAGTCTTGGAATATTGTAATTGACGTCACACATAAAAATGGTGTCATTTTATCATCCATATTACCCATTAGCAATTGGATTGCATGTTCTTCTTTCAATTGTTGCTCACATTTCATGCTTAGGTTATGCCGACGATCTATGAATTTTATCACTGACTCATCTTTTCTCCTTTTCAGCAAGGCAATGTCAGCGATTGTTATTTTCTCGGTTGCACTAGCGAACCTTTTCACGAATATTGTCTCTAGCTCAACAAATGTTTTAACTGAATCATTCAGCAATTTTGCATACCACTTGAAAGCAGCTGAAGTCAGGTTACTAATGAACTGATGGAAAAGTAGTGCATCATTCCTCCCTATGTCGCCACAAGTATCCTTAAATTGGGCTAGATGTTGCTTTGGGTTACCAAGCCCACTGAAAGTATTAAATTTCGGCACTGAGTAACTTTTTAGATACAACACTTAATCATATTCAGCTGGGTAAGGGAGACCCTTACTCACCAACTTTTTAGTATGTTCTGAATCTATAACTGTCATTATCTTTTCATTAATTATTGTTTCTAGTTGAGTAGTTGTTACCGTTCCCGATGTGTTAGCCATATTTTGAATTATCGGCTAAAAAGGTAGTTGGTTAACTTCATTCTTTGCTTCATGTGTAACATGTACTATAAGAGCTTAAGCTATCAGAGTGACTGGTGGTATATAAGTTGTATTATTAGCTACCCGTTAATTAGTAGACATGACAGGTGCTACATTTGACGTGAAATTCTTCTGCAACATATCCATCATGATATTCATTTGTGCCATCATGTCATTCATCTTGGTACCAAGCTATGCAATTTCTTTATCTTTGACTTCCATTTGATGCTGCATTTCTCCTTGCTATCTAGTTAGTGCCACGGAGTCAACAAGTACAGACTTTTCTTCTTTCTCTATTTCTTGTTGTTGTTCTGCTCCTTGTTCATCTTTAGGGGAAAAACTTGACTGTCCTTCTCCTTGTGCATTTGCAGGGGCAGTTGTTTCTTGGGCTAAATGCCGGCTTTGATTATAAAAGCGTGTACCAGGCTGATCATTTCCTGGTTCAACCATGTAAGCAGCCTCAACACCCATGATCTCTTTCTCATTTTGATCTTCTTCTTCTTCCACTTCACTGGAGATTGAAGATCCTTCTTCTACTTGCTTTAGTGAAGACTCTTCTTCGTTAATGTCGAATTTAGGTTCAAGCTCCCTCGATTCATGTTGTTGATGATGCTGAGCAAAATTTTATTTATATCTCTAACCATATAGACGACTTCCACTTCCATAGTGTCCTCTTCATTATCTCCTTCTTGCATATGAATTTCTGATCGACGTTTCCAGTGGATCTCTGGTTCAATGTGCAGAACAAACACTTCTTCCATTAAAGGACTACGATTAAAATCGACATTCTCTTGTGGGGGTGAATCTGATCAATGATGGGATCCCCTAGAGGATTCTCCAGGGTGTTGATCGTCATGTCTTCCATCAGTGATATCCCTTCTTTTAGGTATCCACTTATTATGAGTTATTTTTGAGGTGGATTTCTAAATATGTGAATCATATGTCACACCACTTCCATTCTTCAGAGTTTCATTACAGAGTCTTGGCTTCTATTCCTGCTTATCCTTTCGCCGGGACCTTTCGGCAGTGGATTCTTGGACACGCTGTCCGAGTGTCACGCTTCGATACTCACCGGAAGCATACTTGGCTCGATGACTAGTTACCATAAGAGATGACAACCTCCTTGGTGGAGCTTTAGTATTTTCAATCACTACAGGACTCTAAAATTTTCTTTTTATCGAGTCTCTTTCCTTGGCTACTTTAAGAACTTTGTATTTTAGAGGACAGTGTTTCAGGCTGTCTCCTCTGTGGTGGTGGAGGTTGATGTTGTTGAGTCCAGAAAAACTGCTTCACCTCACCAGTAGAGCTATTTCTTTTTACTCATTTTAGATTGTCAAAGTTGTTATGGTTAGGAATACTTGCTTCTGGTGGTAGTATTGCTTGTTCACTAGGCCGTTTAAATGGGATCTGCTGAGCCCTTAGCTCAACATTTTGTTTTCTTCTCTGCCTTCTGGTTAATTTGCATCCTAATGAGGAAGCTTCATGATCATGCTTTCCTAGTACTAAAGGTTCAATTGATGAAGCAATTGTACCATGAGGCATTAAAGACAAAGTTTTCCTACTGACGGTTCTTTTCATCACGGGGGATTCAGATTGACCTAGTATTTTAAAAATTGAAGTTCTATGTCTGGAGAACTCCTTAACAGCAGTTGGCTGCTGAACTGGTTGGCAAAATTGACTAGTAGGAGTTTCAGTAAATTGAGGCCTCCCAACATGATCTCGGATGAGTGTACCACGGGTGGGTACTACAGGAGTTGCAGCTATAATAGTTGGGAAATTAAGTTACCAAATTGAATGGTAGCCCCAACATCTCTTGATGATATTTTAAAGTGATGTTACCACGCTTAAGTTGACGGAAATGAGTGCTCTATGGATCTATTCTATAAAAGTGAAAGATGGGGATTAATAATTAGTAATTATTATTTTATCCCATACTTTCAAAATGCAGAGGTATTACAGAACAAAATAATAGTATAATAAAAATGTACTCTATAGAATAATTCATTCGATATAGAGTCTCATACATTTGTAATTTTAATTTATTATATATTTAAATCACCATTTTTGTTTTAAATTTTTAAATATTTTGTTGCTACTATAGCACATATATGACTAGCCATAGATGGAAAGAGATTCCTGTCCCCAGTAGAGTCGTTAGAAATTTGTGGGCTCCGAAAATTTGCCACACCACAATCAAAGAGATTAAATTGTGTAGTAATTTTCGTGTAAAAGATGGAATAGTAAATAAGACACTACTCAGAGATTTTGCCCTTGTTTAGTGAAAACTTTAGATCTGGTTTCAGGTTTCCTATAGGCGCAAACACCTATAGTTAATTACCCCTCACAATGCTGAGAGAACTTTCGATTAAGGATAGTCGCTAGGTAGCTTAATGTGTAGCATATAGTAGCAATATGTGGAGTTTTGAAATTTAGAATTTATGAAATTCACCATTTTTGCTTAACGCGGATGGTTGGGGGAATGATAACGTGCTCGATCTAGATCCCATGGTTCCATCATCCCGTCATCATGGTCTTAGTCTAGTTAGAGGTAGTAACCCGACCAAGGACCCTTATCACATGGGTTACGTTGTCCAAGAAATTCTTGCAGACCTGGGGTAGTGTTTGTCTAAGGAGACATGCTTAAGTCTACTTTAGCTGACATATGGCTTTTTGCCCTATCAGATGTACCCTATGATTCACAAATCAGAGGGCAGAGCCATTGGTGAGCAAACGGGCTACGGTCATGATTGAATATAATGGAGCCTTATTGGCCAAACCACCCGATTAGAGGACTCTGGTCATAATTGCATCATTTGGGGAGCAAACGGGCTACGATCGTGATCGTATTATAATGGAACCTTACTGGCCAAACCACGATCAAAGGACTCTGGTCATAATTGCATCATTTGTGGAGCCTACCATCCAAGCCACATAGTCAGAGGACACGGGCCACATCCTTACTAACATGAGATTGATTAAGAGTGAACATAGCAGAACACTTGATTTGACATTGGCTCCTTTGTGAGCTAGAGTTTTCTTAAAATGTCACCTTCGATAAACTATTGCGGAAGGTGGATATATTGAGTTTTGCTTTATGATTTTAATAATTGAATTTCATTTAAGCAATTTTTTAGATTAATACTTGATTTAAGTTAATTTGATTTGAAATTAGAATCACATTTTGATGAAAGTATCTCCTCCGGTTGAAATCACCATTCAACACAGCCATCATCGGGGCATTTACTTGATTAATTTGAATATATTCGAGAACTTTAGATCATGTCAACTCTATTTAGTACCTAATAGAGGATCAGTCTACTGTCACATGACAGAATTAGCTTCTCAAATATTTTACTAAGTTGAAATTCTTATAATAGATATTTAGGTTTTGTTAACCTGGACCCAGCCCTAAGACTAAACCGAGTAGCAGCCCACGCAACATCCTCAGACACTTGAATTTAAGCATTCAACGTAGTGTTGGGGCCCATGCGGGTACATTTAAGAATGCATTAATTAACGCCTTCTGTTTGCTTGTACGATGTGTTATGAATCCGGTGACGTTTTATATCGCATAATTAGATTTATAGTTGCACTCAAAATATTGTATCTTTGCTTGATTTGTTAACAAACATTTAACTCTTCATTAATCATCACATTCAATTTTTTGTTCTCCCCAAGCAAACTTATTTGAATTCAAGCTTCTTTTGAATACAAGCCAACTATTTAATAAGAAGCTTTGCCTATACTTGCTAATAGGTCATTCAGTTATAGTGAAAACCTCTTATGAATTTCATTTGGATCCTATTAGTTTGGAAGATAAATACTTAGATATATCGCAAATCTCATTGTGTTTCAAATTCAATTTTAACCGCAAGATCCAAATTATTCTTTTAAAGGCTATATTCATGAATGATCACGAGTTGCCTAACTGAATTTGTGCTTATAAGAAAGCTACCAAAGTTCTTACACATTTTATTCTCAATTTGGAATTGGACATTTAGACTTACCACCAATCATTTGTCTTTTAATATTCAATTGAGATCTTTACTTCATTTGAGATTAAATATGATTTGTTCACATTAAAAAAAGACTTCAAATCCAATATGAATTTATCCTCAACTCCAGATCAAGTTTCATATTTATCTGAAAACTAGACTTCAAATTTATTGTAAGTCTCTTATGAGTTTGGCATTTGTCTCCCCAAGTTTCAATTAAGGCTTATTTAATTTTGATAAATTTGAATACAAGAGAACTCACTTTATCGCTTTAATTTAAGTCGTAGAGAATTACAATTAAAGCTTGTGAGTTTGGTGTCATCCCTCAAACCCCGTCGTCACACCTGATTATTAAGTTTAGATAAGGATAGGTTTCACATTGTTTCATCTCATTCCTATAAATAAGGCTAAGAGGAAGGACTTCTATTTCATTCCATTTGTTTGAGGAGTTGGAGTGCTTGAAAGAGAAAGATTAATTTTTAAGTGGGCTTTCGACTCCTCTTAGATAAATCTTGTAAGTATTTTTTACCTATTTTCTCTTTTTATTCTCCCTTTTTTTTCTAAGTCCAAAGATTTGTAAATTGACATTTCTTATAGGGAGCGACATCTAACAGATGTCTTTACTCGGCACTCCAATGGCGTGAATGAGTTCTGACACCACAGATGATTTTCATCTCGTCACGCTCTAATAATGACAGGCCTTCAAACGCAAAAAAAGACAAGCATATAAATATATACATTCACATCACACACATGACTTATTTTTCTACGCTTGCAAAAATGCCAAACTAAGAGAGAACCGCTAATGACATGTTCCTCCCTCACAAAAGGAAAGGAGACAGAGAGATGGAAACCCAGAGAAGAACGCCTAATGATGTGTTCTCTGGTTGCACAAAAAAAGGAATTGAAAATTTTAGATTGGGAGAAAATAAGAGAAATGGAAGAAGAAATTTTTCGGTTTAGAAGAAGATGAGGGAAGAAATGGAGAAGGAAGAAGAGGAAGGAGGTGAAATTTAGGCTTGGGGGGAAAAGAAGGAAGAAGAGGATTTTGACAGAGAAGAAGGAAGGAAGAAGAGGGAAGAAGAAGAAGAAGGTAGAAACCTACCCTTGGTTTTGAAGGAGCGAGAGAGATGTGAGAGTTGGCTTGCGGTTTTGGACAAGGGAAGTGGGAGGAAGGCTCAGTTCGGTTTGGAGGAAAGAAAAAAAGAAGGGATCGGTTTTGGGCAGTTGAAGGGGAGACGAACGTAGCGGGAACAGTTGCAGGTGTGCATGCGTTCGAAGGAGAGCCGAGCATTTGAGCGTTCAATTGAGGAGGAGGAAGGCTTGCATGCGGCTCTCGTGCGATTTGTTAAAGGGGCTTCAGGATAGACGAGTTGAGCTGAGCGATGGAGAGAACGCACGTGAAGGAGAGGCTGAGCGGAATCGGTTAGGGGGATTTAGGGATTTAGGTTAGGGTTAATTAGTAAAATAGGTTTTTTTAAAAAAATTGATTTTTAAGCGTGTAATTAACTTTAATGAGAATTATATGACGACACGATTAGATAGTTAATGCATATCAATTTAAGCCCATTTGAATCGGTCGTTTGTTCAAGTCGCGAATTTCAATTAGAAATGCTCGTAATCATTTTCGATCGCTCAATTTTCTCGCAGACTTGTCCGAATTAAGTACGAACAATCTTACTTGATAGATTTTGATGTTTCAAAACTAACGGCCCAATCAATTTTGCGAACGGAGGTCGTTTGGTTTATGTCGGCACCTCCTGACCTTGACATATAGGCGTGTTGACGACTCGATCGCTTGATCAGTTGATCATCAAGTTGTGCAATAGTTATATTCTGACCAGTTTCGACGTTCTGAATGCAACAGCGAAGTCTGTTTGTCGATCGGAGGTCATTTTGACTGATTTTACACGTCAGTGTATTTTAGTCGATTTGATGTCATGATCATTCGACATTTGCATGACGAATTGAGCTGGTCTATTTGGTAGTTATCGACGTTTCGAAGCTAATGACGTGATCAATTTCATGAACGGATGTCTCGACATCGCTGCGCCTTCCGACCATATGCGGCATTGATAGCTTGATCGCTGATCGATTGATCTTTAGATTATGCAATATTTATATTTTGACCAATTTCGATGTTCAAAACGAATGGCAAGTCGATCGGTGTCAGACGAGATGTTTGGCGATCTCCGATTTGTGCTCTAAAGCATCCAAGTCGATCAATTCACCTTATTTCGATTGGCTTGTGTAGAGGAAGGTCAACATCATTACATACATGATGATCTTGTATATTTAGATATCTAAGTCCTAAACTTTTATATTTAATAATACACCTTTTCATGCATAGGAAAAATGTTATATTTATAAATATCAAACTTTAAGTGTTAGATATGTAATACCATAAAAATTGTGTGGTATATATGTAAATTTCTTTTGCCAAACCTTTAGCTCATCTTCTATGTGATTATAAAACTTAAAAACTGTCAACTATAAAATATTTTTTGTGTTGTATATCACTTTGATATCCTTTTGTTCTTCTTGTTTTGCTCATTTCTTTGGTAGATAACTTCTTTGTAGATATGTCGCAGATGTCTGAAAATGTCATTGGCAAATCTAAACACTAACAATTAAAACTGTATTTTCTAAAAAAAGTAGGGGTTGTAGACCCAAGGAGCATATAAATGCTCTTGATTTTGATGATCATAAATAAACCAAGCGAGTTGAATTGATAGTTTTATTTGAGCTTCTGCAATATATAGGTATGTCATTAGGATATCTCAAGCACGTGAAGATGAAGCTATTTAGGTTTGAAAATTTATAATGTTTTTCATGTGTAGGAGCTACACAAACAAAGTATTTAAGTTAAAAAGGCAAGCAAGCCAGGAAGATGTTACCTAAACTAGCTTTAAATTAAGCATTTTATTAGTTGGATGTTATAAAGTAATTATTTGCAAAGTCAAATTATTTTTTTGAATGTTATATAAGGTCCTATCATCAACTAACTAATACTTTTAAAACATTAGGATTTAGTTATTTGGTTAAATTTCAAATTTAAAAATTGATTGATGCATTTTACTTGTCTCTCCAAAGTTAGCAGAGAGCTGTTAATGTGCCAGCTCTATGGGAATTAAGTCTTTGCAGATCTCTGTTATTTTTTGAAACTTTCAGCAAAGTTTAAATGACCTTTGTTAAGTCGATTTTAGTAACGGCTTATTATTCTGTAACACAGTCGTTAAGAACCTAATCTACCCTTAACATTAAGCTTTTTTTAATGCTCTCAGCAGGAAAAAAAATCATTGTTATTTAAAATAAAACTATTTTTAATATAATTTGAATTTCTAGCGTATTATTATAAATGGCATCAGTACAAATATTTTATTATATAGTTTAACTTAGGCTAATGTAAAAAAAAAGTAAAAAGTTGTAGCCATACTTTTAAAAACATCAATCAAGATTATTCTCTTGCTGAAACAATCATTGAAACTACAACCATTCAATTGAGAGAAATAAACACGAGGAAGTTCTCTGATACTTTAGGTTGATGTAATAGATTTGTGTGTAAGATTGCTTTTATCTGTATTTGGTTTTGTTTTAATAAATTTTATTGTACTTTTGCTATATATTCTAGAAGAGAATACCTTGATGTGATGCTTTTGCTCGATCGTTCCTTGACTCAATCAGCTGGTTGAGGCCTTGTGTTATTTTCTCAGAGATTGCGTGTTTGAATCTTGAGGAATGTATGTGTGTGTAAGTTTATTATGAAATAGCTCAAATTTTTGCAGCCAAAAAGGTTTGTGCAAATGCTTATTAAAGGGGTGATGTGATTTAGTGTAGGAATGAAGGAATGCTTACATTTTATCATACACTTAGGCATAAATGTATGGTAAGATTGAACCATGTAAAAAAATTACTTGCATATTTGATTGCTATTTATCTTTGCTCATTTTTCTTTTTGATTCTACTTATTATTTAAATCAATGATTTTCATTATGGTAACACATTTATGGTAAATTAATAAAAGAAATTTTAAAAAGTCCAATTTCCCTTCTCTTGGGGACATGTAAAAGAAACAATTGGTATAAGAGCCTTGACTTTTTTTTGATTTATTTTATATTCAAGATTTATAGCTTTTCAAATATATTATTTGATTGCACCATAGGTAAGATCAGTGAAGGTTTCTCCATCACCTAACCACATAAGAGTCTAACCATTATTGTAGATCAGAAGAAAGTTTCAAAACATAATAGAAGAATGGACCTCCAAGTTAGGATTGTTTAACAGTAAAGAAGTAAATACTTTTATTATGCATACAAATATGAATATTATTTTAAAAAACTAGAATTTAAGAACATGAAAAAAATGGGACAAGTTGGTGTTTAGTGATTACATATAAAGAAATATACATTAATATTTTGATACATGAATATGAACTATTTAGAATAAAGTTAAGGGAGATAATAATAAAAAATGTTCAAATGATTCACAAAGATTATTAATGATCTCCATGCGCTTGGTAAGGAGTAGACTATGAATAGATAAATAAGAATTCACATTCTTTTTCAAAATAATAAGATCCAAAGGTAACTATGATTTTTGAGGATGAAGTGGTCATTTTTATGATTCTTTAGTAGCTCTCATGAATAAAAAGTTTGTCCATAAAAAATGAGAAAGGCAATATGAAGAAGAAAATGATGAATGTGGCTCCAAAATCTCATAATCTAAGTAATAGTGAGTTTTCACTATCACAAAGTGATAATGATGAGATAACATTATGGATACATCAATTTGGAAGAATGTTTAAGAAGAATTTATATGGGAGTAAAAGTAAGAAAAATAATCAAATGATATTGAAGTAAACAAAATATTGATGATGCAAGTGAAAAAGAAATAGAATCCAACATGCTTCATTTGTAAAAAGTTTGTTCATTTCAAGTTTGAGTGCCTATAAAAAAAAATTTGAAGAAGAGAAATGCACAAAAATAAGAAAGGCAAGAAAGCTCTAAAGGTTAATTGGATGTACTTGGACTATGAAGGAACAACCACAAAATCATTAGAAAATAGAAGACGAATATATGATTGATGGTTGCGCCCTCTAACAAGTTAAATCTAACAAGTTAAATGAACTTATGACTTATGATGAGTTACATGATCCTTTGTTTGAAAAAAAAAAAATGAAATTCTAATTAGCTTCATGAAGATGTATTGTGTATGAAAAAGGCATATGCTATTTTTATGATATTGAGCTTTAGAATGAGTGACAGTGTGCTAAAAAAATGAATGTTTATCAACCAAAGCATCATTATATAATATATTGTTTAGAGAAAATTCATCTTGAATGCTATGCTTGAATTATTATATTATTTAATTTAAAAGCAAATGTAAATGTATGTTAGATTTCGCTTAACACTATAAAGGTTTCATAGCTTAGATCATATGCACACACGCAAGATAGGTCTGTGGCTTGTGATGCCTTAGGACACATTTCCACAATATAAAGAGATATAAGTTTACATAGAAGACTATTGTGTGTTTAGGTACTTATGCTCATATATGCAGAAATTTATGTTCTTTATTGCATATTCCAGTTACTACTCCATTCATTCATTTAATAGACCCAATACAATTTAGGTTCCCAAGGCAATGTGCTTAATAGGTTGAAAAACAAATCTATTATAAAAAAACATCCTATGAGATTTGGAAACAAAAGAATTCTAATGTATTTGATGAAAGTATTTTATATTAAAAAATGGAAGAGAAAACTTGGATACATTTAGTATTATGTGATGAATCTGTCATAGAGAGAACGTCACAGTGGATGGAGAAAGAAGAAGTGTTTTAGGATCTTTCACTCACCGAAGTGGAAGAGATACAAGAAGTTTTACTCACCCAAGTAGAACGATAGCAAGAGATCACCGAATCCCTTGAACAGTCGGCCACCAAGCCCCTCTAAAGAGTCTTCGCTCAAGTTTTTTTCACATGAAAATAGTCTAATTACTCTATTAAGTCATAATAAGAGTTTATATAAGTACAATACTCCAAGGGATATGTCTATTGGGAAAGAAACTACTGAAAAACTGTCATAACGTGGAACCTATCACTTCATAATGTTGAGGTGCCGCAAATTAGTGCTTAGGCGCTAGCTTCTCTATCCAGACACCATATAAGGAATCAGCTGTAACGTTAAGGCACTAGAAAGCTAGCGCCTAGCCGCTATATTATTGATGCACTTTTGATACTAAAATACTAAATGATTATAACTCTCAAACAACACTTAAACATGATCAAATATATCCACTACAACATAATACAACACGTGAGACATAATTATAAAATACCAAAACACATAAAGTATAATAAAAGTTCTCATAAGTTTAAGCTTTTGATTTGGGATCTTGTGACAAGTTATTTTCTCTTTTGATGTGCTACATCAACTACCTCGAACCCCAAAGAACTCTTCTCCAAAGAGTTATGATTCTGAAAGTCTTCAAGAATTTTGGGGGCAAAGCTCTATAATTCTTCTAAGGTCATCTAAGTATCCTAGCTTTGTGGCTTTTGTTTCCACCAAATTAAGAATCTCTAAATGGTGATATTATTTATTAGTGTTTCAGCTATGATGATATTCTCCACTTCAAGAAATATTGGTTGGATAGATACTTGCAAATAATTTATATCTCCTTTTGCAAAAATATCATTCTACAAATTTGGAAAAAAGGTAACTCTTTTAAAAGATATTATATTTTCCACATTAAAAATATGAATAATAAACATGTGAGGGGGCAATTCGAAAACATAAACATTAGTCCTAAGTTTCCTGATAATTTTAAATTGCCCAAATGCTCACTTTTAACTTCTTATATTTTGTAGAAGGAAATCTCTCATGATAGATACAAATTAATATGTAATAACTTGTTCCATATTCCTTAAAATTTTTATCTTTATTCTTTTATTCAGCACACTTAGCATTTTATATTTTTCAATTATTTATTTATGTCTTCATGAAGGCTTTGAAAATCATATATAAATGTATATGTTGAATCACAAAATACATTAGTAGGTGTACCAGTTAGATCAATAGGCATTTTAGGGTTATATTCATAAACTATCTTGAATAGTGATTTGTGGGTTGATATGAAAATAGAACTATTTTATGCAAATTCAGAAGTAGTTAATGTTAAATCTCAATTTGCTAAGTTTTTTTCAACTAAATATTTTTGTAAATTTTCTAATGTCCTATTGATGACTTACATTTGTCCATCAATTTGTGGATGAAATGTAGAGAATAATTTTGGTTGTGTTTCTATTAGTTTTCATAAAATTTTTCAAAAATAAGATATAAATTTGACATCTCTATCAGAAACTATAGTGGATGAGACCTTGTGTAGCCTAACAATTTCTTTAAGGAACAATCTTGTTATATGATATGCGCCATTTAATTTTGAAGAATGTATGAAATATGTCATCTTAGAAAATCTATCTATAATGACAAATGTATTATCATATTCATGAGACATCCTAGGTAAACCTAATGTAAAATATATGGATAGGTCTTCCTATGATCTAGAATGAATAAATAATGATGTAAAACGACATACTTTTATTTGACAATTTTAGCTTAATGATAGGTGTAACACTGAGCTACGATACGTTCAACATTCTTTCATAAAGATGACTAGTAAAATCTTTGTTCAACTAGTGTTTGGGTATTTAATTTACCAAAATATCCTGATATACCTCATAAATTCAGCTCATAAATATGGAATTCTTTTAAGGAAGTTTCAAGAATGCATAACCTCTTATCGTTATAAAGATATTCATATAGAATGGTAAATGAGTTATCAAAAGTGAAGGGCTTAAATTATGTTCCAAGTATATTATATGAAAATCAGAGCAAATTTTATAATCTTCCTTTAAGACTTAAATTTAGGGATTTGACATTCGATGGATGAAACCATGAGATATATTCTAGATAGAGCATCTGCTGGTTTATTTTATATTCCAGATTAGTTTTTAAATACAAAGGGAAAGCCTTGAAGGTATTCGACCCATTTACCGTGTTTATAATTTAGCTTATTTTGGGAGTTAATAAATTTTAGAGCATGGTGATTTTTATTTAGAATAATTTTTTATGTAACCAATAATGTCTCCATTGCTTAAGAGTTTGAATAATCGTATAAAATTCTCGATCATATGGGAAATATTTTTATTTAGCATCATTTAATTTCTCATTAAAGAAAATAATAGGATGGTTTTCTTGACTTAATATTTCACTAATTCAATACTTAACGCATTATAAGTCACTTCAAATGCTTTATTGAAGACAATAAGTCTTAAGATAGGTGAAGAAGTCATAAGGGTTTTAATTTTTTCATTGGCCCTTGCAGCATCTATTGTCCACGTAAACATGTAAACTTATTATTTTTCTAAGATGTCAGTGACATGGGATAGAATAGTGCTGAAATTTCTTAAAAATCTCTTATAAATAATAGTTAATCCATTAAAATTTTTAACATCCATAAAAGACTTCGAAGTTAGCCAAGTTATAATGGACATAATTTTTGATGGGTCTACTTTAATCCATCAACATACATAATGAAATCTAAGAAGATGATTTCAATTCAATAGAAAAAGCATTTCTTTTGATTTACTTATAATTGTGTTGCTCTTAATTTTTCTAAGATCATTCTTAAATGTTATAGACATGATTTCTCCCTTGGGATATAAATAATAATATATGTTGACCTCACTTTTGGAGTGAGGATTCAATCTTCTTATCATAGGTCTAGGAGTCTTCTAGATACTAAGATCTCCTTAGTCATAAGATGCTTCTAGTGGCTAAGTGAACACTTAACCTAAGCTTAGAGACTTAGAAGGATTAACCATAAGATTAAGCTATGCCTTAGGACCTAGGGAAACCTACCTAGCCTATAGCCTAACCATATCTATGTCAAGCTCCTTAGCCAAAATCCAACCACAAATCCACATATCCAATTCCAATTAAATCTTAGTTAAATATTCAAATCTTCAAACCAAAACCAAATCTATCATAACCCAAACCTAAGCCCATGATTTGATTCTATGGACTTAGCCATCCTTCAATCATCATTCCAAACCAAATCAAATCTTTAATCAAATCAACCAAGCCAAAACCTATTCAATTAACCTGACCTAACCCATTTGATCTAAGATATTAAAATGTGTCAAAATCAATTGCACCCAAATCAATTGCAACCAAAGCCATAAATCAATCTTCAATCAATATCTAAACTCAACTCAACTCAATTCAACCCAAAATCGATTCAATTAACCCATTAGGCTCACTTGACCCAAAGTGACTTAAAAGACCTATTTGAGCCAAATTTCAATCTAGCCCAAATTGGATTGAATCAAACCAATCAAAACCTCCCATAATGATTGTTGATCATCCTTGATTGATCAATTGCCATCAATTGGGTCAAACTAAGTCAATTTGGTCATTTGACCAAGTCAATCAACTTAACCTACATAAGCCAAATGAACCAAAACCCTTCCTAAGCCAAATTAATTAAAGCCAATATTCATGCCAATCTATAATCAATCCTTGAATATGACTTGACCATCAATTGAGCCAAACCAAACCCAATTGGCCCTTTGACCTAATTTGACCTAAAGAGCCAAAATGGGTCAAATCAAAATCTAACCCAAATTGATTGCAACCAAGGGCTCAAGTTCATTCTAAATTGATTATTGAACATGATCAAAGTCTTGATTAAACCCAATTGACCCATTTAGCCCAAATTGACATAAATGGTCAATTTGGCCTAAATCATTCCTAAATCCAAATTTATTGAAATCAAACCTACAATCATCTTCAATTGACGAATTAAACATCAACCAATGCCTAACCCAAACTAATTTGGCCAATTGGCCAAATTTGTCAACTTGGCCTATTTGACCCATATGAATTCAAATGAGCCAAAATCAAATCTAAGCTAAACTAAACCAAGTCAATTGAACCAAAACCTTCTAAATACTCATTTGAACTTGGCTCAACTTTTGATTTGACCCAATTTGACTAATTGGTCAACTTGACCCAACTTAGCCCAATTTGACCTACATGGGTCAAATTGAGCCAAACCCATTCAAACCAAGCCCAAACCCATTAAAACTTGGCATGACCCATCCTTAGCTCACCTTGGGTCATCACAAATCCAACCCAACCCATAATGAACCCAAATTGACCCATTACCCAATGGGTAATGCCTCCCACATGAGATAAAACTCTATTTTGGATGGTCAAACCCACTCTTCTCCCTTTGGCAGCCACCCTAAGCTTAAAAATGGACACAAGGACCACTGGGTCACCTGGTCCAAAGTGGTTTGGGTCAGCCATGAGCCAAGTGGAGGTGAACTAACATCTCCAAGCCCATTAGGACACTTGGAAAGCTAAGCTATCCACCTCAGCCAAGGACAGCCACTCCTCCTCCCTTGGCCACTCAAACTAAGCCACCTAGATGATTCTCTACCACCCACGACTACTTACGATGACCAGACAGCTGCTAGAGGCCAAACTAATCCCATCCATTTGATCCAAGGGAGTAGGGGGGTATATCCAGTTCAATTTGATCCAAACTGAGCAAGTGAGCTCTCAGAGAGCCCTAAAAACTTGAGATGAGCCTCTAGAGCTTCCTCTCGAGTACCCCCAAGCCTTCCCATCACCGGAGATGATGAAATCGAGCTAACCCATGGTTTAGCTTCGTCCATCTTTACTAAAACTCCACCTCTATCAAATTAACTCTTCCCACATGTTCACCAAGCTTCGGTGAGGCAAAATGAATCTTCCCCCAGTCTATTCGAGCACCGGAGACCCCTTCTAGACTCCAGTGAGGATTCTGGTGGCATTTGGTCTACAGAGCAACTGACGAGGATACAAGGTGCTATCTTCTCAACGTGGCTTTTCCTTTTCAAGGTGAAGCTACCTCGGTCGGTTCACCGTCAATCCGAAGCTTCGGCGAGATATTTTCTAGAAAACTGAGTATTTTCCAAAAAATTTTGGGCTTTTTTTGAAGAAAAATGCAATGTCATGCAAAATTCACCATTAGATCCCCTAGGATCACTCCCTTGAATGCTTTGGATCGATTCCGACATCTCACGAGCTCCAGCGAGCTCGGATCGAGTGGAGGAATGCGGATGGTGTCCTTTTTCTATCGCTTGGGGGATGATGGATCATCCGATGTCTGTTCCGCATGATTAGAATGGACGACCATGATTATACGCTAGATTTGATCTTGATTTATCCCTTATGAACTACGAGATTAATCTCCGTCGTCCGATCTTAGATTGAACGGTGGGGACGAAAGTGTGCCCGTCATTGCCACGTCAGACATTAGGCAATTCTGTGGCACCACGTGGAAAGCTCATCCACATTAGCAATCTGCGTGGCGTCAGTAGGATTAGGCTTAATTAAAGGTTAATTATCTATTTTAATGGCGAGAATTTTAAAAAATCATAACAAATTGTAGAAAAATCTAAAAAATACAAATAAATATTTATTTTAAAGGTAAAGCATAAAATATTTTATTAAAATTATTTCCATTTGATTTTGAATAGTAATGAAAGTTTAATTAGGATTTGAATGCATAATTAATTAGTCTAATTAATCCTTAATTACTTGGGTAATTAATTCCAAGCTTGGAGATTTGATTTAATGGGATGACCTCTGTCTTCCATGATAATTTTATTTTTTTACATATTCATATCATTTGTGGCTCATGATTAAATGATTAATCAAAATAAAGAAGCATAGGAAAGAGTAATAAATGATTTGTTTAATGGTTTAACTTAATTAATTCGTAAAACCTACTTAATTATCTTTTCTTAAACCAATTAAGCTTACAAACATGTGAATTAGATTAAAACAATAAATTATTTCTCTCCTCTTTAAATCAAATCCAAATCTCAAAATCAAATTATTAATAAGCTTTGGCTTTCTTTAAATAATTTTTCTCTAATGTGATTGTCCATAGGAATTAATGTATTTGAATGAACCATGTGTTTATATTTAGTTATTCATTTCCAATCAGTTTAGATGTTGTGTGTCATAAGTTTCCATGCATTCATGTTTTCAAATTTAAATGAATCAAATGGAATTTATATATGTAAGCTTGCATGTGTTGGCTTAACTTAATTATATGTGTAGCTATTATCACTATTAAATTCAAATATAGTTCTTCAAAATTTATAAATGGATAGCAATATATATATAGCCACTATTGGGATGATCGACCTTCGAAATTATCTTTATGGCGCCTCTCAAACTACTATTGAGAAATGTGAATCATCTAAACAAGCATCATCATCTCTTAAAGATGTTATTGTAGAAGAACTGGCTTACTTTATAAAATAAGTAAAGCGTAATATCATTGAAATAAATATATCAGATTATTTCATAAATAATCCAAGGGCATTACTTGAAAGATATTTGAAAAATAATCTTTTCCTATATGAAATAAATCTATCTCGAGAAGTTTATGAGAAAATCCAGACACAATTTAAATGTGTTAAAATTTTTCATGTTCAAGATTAAGGAAATGAACTTATTATGTATAGCAAATACATTATACATAAGATTATTCATCAGAGTGAATGGAGGTTAACTCCATTCCAACAAAAAAATAGTTTTCTATTTCACCAATTTTCAAAACAAAATTAGTGAGAATTGTTGGTGTTATGTTGAAGCAGTGATGAAGGCCTTCATCCTTATCAATGACAAAAGATGTCATTTTTGGATGTTCATTATCAATAACAAAATTATTTCAAAAGATCTATCAACTTGGTTCTATAGATGGTGAAACTATTTTGTATGAAGACCTATCTTCTTGTCTTAATAACTCAAAGCTCTTTGATTTCGAGTTATCAGTACAAGATGTTCTTGATAACATTCGTAGGAGGTATCCACACGAAAATGAGGAACAATATAAGGATCGCTTGACGAAAATTTATAAAACTCAATTTGCTAAAGTCTTCAAACATCACATATACATCTGTGACAACAGAGAATCATCAGAAGAAGTCAACATTGAATCTATTGGAGAAAATGAATAATCGCGCACTCTTGATAGTCGAATATATATATATATATATATATACTAGTAATAGTCCACATGCACCAAGCACACGTCAATAAATTTTGAAAATATAAATTTTTTTTTTGCAATTTTATCTTTAATTAAAAAATTAATAAATCTTATAATTATAAGTAGTAATAATATAATTGAATTATAAAAGGAAATTTTTACTAATTTTAAATAGCATTTGTTTTAAGGATAACAACATTAATGTAATACAATTAAATGGAGAGTCAATCATGTATAAATCAAAATTTGTTGCAAGCACTTAATATATAAACAATAAATTCAAATAAATATTAATCATAAATTTAAAATATTTTATATATTAATGATTGAATATGGTACAAAAAAATGAGATGAAGAATGGTTTAATTTATTAAGATTTTTAATAAATTGTAGATGTTCATAAGAAATAGATTATCAAAATTTTAATTTAAATATATTATCAGATTTTACCAAAAACATTTAAGATTATTTATTGCATAGAAAATAATTAATGAGATAAAAGGAGAGATAATAAGCGTGCATACAACACTAAATAAATATACTAAATTCATAATTAATCAATATGAATATTAATTTAAAATATAATCACCTGAAGGTTAATATATTTTAAATTATTATATCATTGAACATGAACAACATATATTTATTTAATATATTTTATTATAAAGATGTAAACTGCTTATCAAAATATACTAAGAAGTGATAAATAATAGATTTTACAATTAATAAAAATATTATTTACTTATGATGCATGCTAACAACTAATCATAATTTAAAGACATAAATAAAAAATTAATTTGTTAATTATAAAAATAAGTAAAAAATTATGTAAATACGAAAATGATAATGAAAACAAGTATTTTGACTTGTTGAAATTATCTTGTAGAGTAAATACATTTTCTCAATAAATGATTTTAAATCTTTCTTCAATTTGGATTTTTTTTAGATCTTCTATCAAAATCCTTTTCTCATTCAGAAATATCATTTCATTGAATACAAATTAAATTAATTTAAAAAAATCTATACATATCAAGAAAATATATAATTATCTTATATAATCTAATTATTAAAATTAATTATGATAAATATTTAATTATTTTAAATTAATATTATATTAGATTAAAGTTGAATTATATATTCATCTTCCATTAAAAATTAAGTGCTTAGAAGAACCATTTTATGATTAAATTGAATTAAAATAAATATAAAATTATTTAATTTTATGTGTGACAGTAATTATATATATATATATATATATATATATATATATATATATATATATATATATATATATATATATATATATTAAAGAATATTTGATAATTATTACGTCTTCATTAATTATTAATTAATTTATATGTTTGATTTCTTTTAAAATACATTATATAAGTGGTTTACAATGTTATTTTGTATTTTATTTATTTTTGCATATATTATATGTATTTCATTATTTTATTTTTACTAAGTAATTATAAAATTGGAATTGGTTATATATATTGTATGTTTATGATTGAATTCAAATAATAAGTAATATAGATTTTGAAAAAATTAAGATAAACTCAACATTAAATAAATAGTATAAATATGATAATTAGCTTTGTTAATTTTAATTTAAAAATTCTCACAGTGATAGAAAAAAAATATTGTATAATATATAAAAAGTTTTATTTGATACAATAGAAATAGGTTTTAATGTATTCTGAATGATAAATATATTTTTAAAATTATATTATAAAGTCAAATAAATATAGATTTTAGTCTCCTAAGCTCTCTCAAATATAAACTAAAATATCCTTAATATAATAATTTTTTCACATAGAAATGAGTGAAAGTATTTTTGTAGCAGCAATCAAATGAATATTAAGAAAGAGGAATGAAATTATGAAATTTGATAAAATTAAAAAAGTGTAGATATTGATTATCTATGTTTAAAACTTATGTACATGAGAGATTTATCTCTATCTCTAATCACACAATCAAATAGATTCACGGGAAAAGAAAAATTCTTATGATAGACGCATTATTACATAAGAATATAAATGATCATAAAAATAAATTTTTGGAGAACTAAATAAATAGAAACTATATATGAGAAGAAAATAATGATTAAAATAAGAGAGACAGATTTAGTTTAAATAGTTATAATTTTCTATTTTTAAATTGAAAAGGCCATTTAATATATATAATGGACACACTTTTGTATGAACCATCATAGAAAATTTTACATACATAGCAAACAATTCTTATGCATTTACATGTCTAACACATAAAATTTAATATTTACAAAAATATCACTTTTCCTATGTATAAAATATACAGTTTACTTTAAAAAAATAATGATATGCTATTTTTGATGTAATAATAGAGATTTAAATGCTATTTAAATAAATAAGAAAATTTAGGCGGTAAATATGTAAATACATATGAATTATGTGCTATGCATGTAAATACCCCCAAAAAGTAATTGATGCATCCAATAACCCCACACATTTTCACTTCAATGGAATAGCCACAATTAATGTCTATGGTTAAAATTATCAAACCAAATAAAATGAAAGGCTAGGATTTCCTATTAGAAGAAACACAAGCCATATATATATATAGGAAGAGCCTTTTGAGATACTTGGAAATAGGATTAGACAAAATAATGTAAACATGAATGGGGAATAGAACCAGAGACCAAATGAATTTTATTTTCTTATGAATCCGAGTATAAAGACTAGAGGCCTAAAGAAGAGAAGAAAAAAGTCAGCCGTGAATGCTAAGAGACCACGTGGTAACACTAACCCTACTTCACTATGTACTTTCCTTCAAAAAAAGATGAAGAATGTTAGGAAGTCTAAGGAGGTCACTATGCTTCTATGGCTCAAATGAGTGGGCATGTCGTTCCTATTGGTGAGATCATTCTATGACTGAGATGAGTGTGCCACCCATGACCTATAAAGGGAGCCAAGCACTTGCTTAATTGAGGGTGTGTGGACGACACCTATCTTTGCACTCCTTATGAGTGCTTAGAGAGAGGAAGAAGATGTGGTTGGCTTGATTAGGCATTTGAGGATTATGGTGAGCTAGTTAACAAAACCCGCAACTATGAGGACTATTATAGAGGATTGTTTGGCTGAGATGAGACTCATTTTTATCTTATACTTTGGATTCCTTTGCATTTATGAGTTTTCTTTATTGGTTGCAGCTAAGTGTGACTAGTGTATAGACATTGACAGAGTGCTACAAAGGGCATTCATCAACTCCTAAAATAATATTTTCTGATAGTCCAAATAGTTATGTGAACTAATTCATCATACTATGAGTAATTTGCTAGGTTATGATCCAAATGATGAGAAATTTCATTCACTTTAGTATGACTTTTATTTCCGAGGGTCCGACCTTTAGCAAATTCCCTTATTGAAATTTTCAATTTAATTTTTGATGACTTTCTTTCTTGCCATTTAGCAATGACTCCATCTTTGCCCCTGGATAACTTGGCAGTGTCGACTACAGTCTTAGAAGAGAGCTTACATCCATATGAGTCATCCATTGAGGAGCCTACTTTATCTTCTGCTATGGTGACCAACTTCACATTTACTTTATCTTATGAAATATCAAGAAAATGTTGGTGAGTTTTTCTCTTTCTGCTCATCGGGATAGCAGCAAGTCTGCAAAAGGGTGAGTTTTCTCAATTGACTAGGGCTGATGTAGTGAAGGAGCCATGGATACTCACTGACTCATCCGATCTTGCCATTTTGCAAGGAGAGGTCACTCTCTTAAAGGAGGCTGTGAAAGTGGAGTACTAGTGAGATTTTACAACTATGATGGCTGAGTTATTCAAAGCTCAATCAAGTCACTGGGGACTTCCCTCTTTCTTTCTAGTACAAACTTCTTGTTCGATTATATGTACGAGAAGGGTGGACTCAACAATGAATTACACTCGGACCCTATAAAACTACTCAAAAAATAATTTATAGGGGTTATAATGAATGCATTTTGTATTTTTATTTCTTCTAATTTATAATAAAAATATTGCTTTTTTCTACTCACCATACTTGCTTTGCCAAGTCTACTTTTACAATGTGAGTGAATAACATTAATGGCCTTTCTTGTAATTTGTGTTGAATGATATATCAGCGAATCAGATAATCATTTCTCTATTTAATTCTTGATGTGGTGTCTGCATTACCATGCCTTACTAACCACATTTATAAATTCATTCTTACTATGAGTGGTTAAGCCTTTACTACTCTTTTGATTTCAAGCAAGTAGAGCTTCTCTTTTGCCAATTAGAACTAGCTCCCACTCTTGTCCAAGCGATCTTACTTGTGTTTTCTCTTTTGAAGAAGGCGGTTTCATCATTCTACCAAGCACAAGTCAAAAGGGTGACCGACTTAAATAAGTCTCACATGACCTTTGTCTTCTATGGCTACTGATGTGATAGCCTCAACTTTGACATGTAGGTAGTTGAGAGGAGTGAGCGGTTCAACACAATTTGCATGAGCAAGTTATGCATCCCTCTTGCCCACTTCAGAAATGAGTTTTAACTCACTCTTCCCCATGAGCGGGTTGACATCTTAAAATTTTATAGGTTGGTGCCCACCCAAGTTCTCCCAAACTCGGTGGCAAGTATTACCACTTTCATTTTATGCTTGTAGGAAGAGAACCTTCCATGGAGTATCAGCCTTTTTGGAGAGTCTTTATAGTGAAGGGCACCAAGACGGAACTATGCAATTTTTGGTGACTCTACTGAAGATTCATGACATAGAAAATAAGGTACTGCGGTGGTGGTCAAAGCTCTTGTTCATCAAGAGCTTATCATCATAGCTAATGTCAACTCTTTCTCTTCTATTCCTAGCCATCAAGGTGTCAACCTTAGGTAAGACAAACACTTAAGAGATGAAGGTATTAGAGAAATTGATGGGTTGGACCTTGAACATTTTTCATTATCTTTCTTTTGGCAATGTCACCAACGTCCACGAATGTGAGTACATTTCTTTGCCTACTCGTTGTTTGGCATGCATCTTTCTGATTCACCTTTTTAATTATTATGCTTGCTTGTTTGCAGGAGAGGCAACCTCAACGTCACCTAAACTAGACCTTGATGTGCTTAGATTTCTTAAGGATGGTGAAAGCGAGGTGGGTAAGCACGAGATCGATGGTGATTGGTCGACTCCCATTGATGCCTAAGATCATGAGGAAGGGTCAGGTATGGCTCCCATTAAGGACACCAGTAGAGGAGCAAGCCAAAATACAAAGAGAATTAGGGCTAGTATGTAGAGGACAATTATACTTTGATATTTTATGAGTCAACTAGTGGGGCCTATGAACTTGGGCAGGCGGTCTTCTCTAAAGAATTCAACGAGCATCTAGAATATATTATTATTCGACGATTGCCCTATGTTGTTATGACTGCTCAGGCGATGGTGTGGCAGTTGACCTGAGAAGTATGTTGTAAATTTTTTTGTTAAGAAAAAAGAAGCCTTTTTGTTGGTGACTAAGAAGAAAGATTTACAATCCCTTCAAGCCAATCACAAATATCTTCAGGCTAAGGCAGCTCACCAAGAGGAGGAGAAAATAAGGATACCCTAGAGCTTACTTTCTTAGTTGAGGTGAACAGGGAGTTGGAGGAAGAGCTCTCCTATCACATTGAGGAGTTTCAGAAGAAGGAAGCTGAGTTCGCTGAGGTGCTTGATTGTAATGAGTATCATGATCTACTTCAACAGAAATTCAAGGTAGGCACCAACTTCATTATCATCAAGCTAGTGAACCATGTCCATTTTGAAGCCATGTACTTGGATTTCTCTAATGTACTTACCCTTTTGAACTCTGATGAAGATGATGATGAGGGTGGAACGAGTTGATATTTCCTCTATCTCTCTCTCTCTCCGCCAAGTGCAAGTTCATATATCTTACTCACTTGTCTTGTAATAATTTTTTTTACATTATGAAATGAAAATAATTATTTATTTTCCCTTTATGAGTTTGATTGTGATTATACCAATGAATGTACTTACTCGAATGGCAACAAAGGTTGTTTCTTTACTAAATATTCCTGAGTAGGAGTTTACTCACTAAGTTGATGTTGGACTTGTCATTATATGAATTATTTTATTTAGGACTTAGGGTACATTTATTTGATTATTAACTCATTATGGAACCTTTCCTAGGTAGTCACTTGATTATGGTGAGTTGGGTAAATATTTCTTCACAGACCATGTGACTTGGCAAGCAAGCATTTAATTACTAGTTACTAATATTGATTCTTCGACTCCATGAGCTGTGTGTTTTTTGTTCTGATTGCCAAGCTTGCAAGATGTTGGTCTATTTTTGTATTGAGTTGCCTAGCTCAGGAGTGTTGATTTTATACTATAGTCACCAACCACATGGGTTGTTAGTATTTGGTAATATTGAGTTTTTGACCTCACGGGATTTCAGTCACTATAGTTGTCAACCTTACAGGGTGTTGGCCTTTTTCGAGTTAATTATTAGTTCATATAAATAAGTACCAAAGGTGGTGCTCTAAGCATTGTATTAGAACTTAGGCCAAAAATGGTGTGCCAAATGACCTTAGCCTACAGGCACCTCCCAAGCTTAGTATTTCTAATTCTTAGAGATTTGTGTCGCCTCTCAGCTCCCTGAGTATGTTTCTTCAGTATTCATTATTATTTTGCAAGTTAGCTTGACTAGGAAATAAAATACTAAGAGCTTTATTTTTAAAAATAAGAAGATACATGACATGTGAAAATAAAGAGCAGGTACAAGTTTGGAAAACTTTCTATCAAGGATTAAATTTCTTCAAGTCTCTTGCATTCCTATTCTCGATATGTTCTCACCTGAATAAGATTGTAGTTAGCATGCAGCAGGACCTACTTGATTCTTGACTATGAATGGCCCATCTAGTTATGGGAGAGCATGCCTAAAGCATTTTGCCAAGCAATGGCATCTACTTTCTTAAGTGTCGAATCATCACTCTTAAAGTGCGTCTCCTTTACATTGTGATCGTAATATCTTTCCATTCACCTCTTTAGTTCTTATTATCTTAGTGATTCCTCTATTCTTAGTCATTCGAGCATGTTGGGTGTGTTTTCCAGAGCATCTGAGTTTTCTATCTCCCATTTTCCAACTTCACCTTCTAGTCCCTCCATTTATTAAACTTTTTAACTTTGGAGTTCATACTCAACCGACAATATCACTTTTGTGCCATGCGACAAAGTGAATGGGGAATGTCCCATTACATTGGTGGCCTTAATTTTGAGTTCCCAAAGTATGGCTCGTAATGCATCTACATAGTTAGCCTTGGTACATTCTATTTTTTTCTTAAGTAAAAGATCTTCTTGTTGGCAGTCTCCACTTGGCCATTGCTATATGGCTAGTGTATTAATGTGAACTTTAGCTTGATCTCTTGAGACTCACAGATGTCTCATATGCCTTTTTCGGTGAATTGAGGCTCATTGTCTATGATGATTGTCATGATGGTCCATACCTATAAATGATGTCAGTCTAAATGAAATTTTAACTACTTGAGAGATCACCTCGAAGAGTGAATTTACCTTAATCCATTTGTTAGAATTATCAATCATGATGGGAATGAACTTTCTTTGGCTGGTGGCAATTGGCAATGGACCTATTAGATCCAATCCCCAAATGGCGAATGGCCAGGGGCTTATGATATACTGCAAAGGCTAAGACAATGACTATTAGAGTTAAAGCAAATTTCTAGCATTATATGCATCTTCTTGTGAAGTCCTCAGCATTGTTTCTAAGTGTGGGCCAAAAGTACTACTACCTTAGGATATGTTGAGCAAGTGTTCTCTCTCCTGAGTGACTGCTACATTCGCAAGAGTGTATCTCCTCTATGATCTTTCTTATTTGTACTCTCTTACACATCAGAGGTTAAGTGAGGATGTTGATCTTATAAATAGCTCTCCTATAATTAGCATGTATTAGGCCACTCTGATTTTGAACCTCCTTGAGCCCTTGATTACTACTTCAATTTTCTCATCCTAATATTTCTTGATAAAGTCAATCCAACTGGGCGAGTATTCTGTTTGACTTGCATTGGTTCTTCCTTCTTCGTGCTCAGTTGGATAAGTTGTATGACTGGATGCTCCCTAAATTCATTAGCTTGAGATAATAGATTGATGAACTGGTTTTGCTCTCTATGTATTTGCTCTATCTTACAATATCCCAACTTCCCTATCTTTCCTTTCACCTTGAGCAAGCACTTCCGCATAGATTAGTCCCTGACCTCATAGTCATCATTGACTTGCCTCACCACTAACTATGAGTCTAAATAAGTCACAACATGTGATGCACTGAGTATTCGGGTGAATCTCAGTCCGACAAATAGAGCTTCATACTCAGACTGATTATTCATTACCTTAAAGTCAAATTTGAATGACTACATTTCGATGATTTTTTCTGGGCATTTCAACATAATGTTGATTCCCATGACTAGCTTGAATGATGAGCCATCAACATATATCCACCATAAAGGTTTCAGGTTAATCGAGACATCGTGTGAACTACTAAAATCAGCAAAAAGTCTTCTAGCCCTTGGGATTTTATCACCGTTCTAAGCGAGTAAGAATATAAACTCGCTTAGTTCTACTAACCATTTCTGTAATCTTCTCAAGTGATTAGGCTTCACGAGTCTAGATTTGAGCAAAATATTGGTGATACTAGGATTAAATGTGCTTGGAAGTAGGGTCGTAGTTGTCAAGCTGAGATGATATGTGTGAGTTTCTTCATGAGTGGATAATTCAATTCAACATCTCACTAAGATTTTCTAACATAGTAAATGGGATACTACTTCTCACCTTCTTCCTAACTCCTAAGTATAACAGGAGCTTCTCTTCCTTCTTTGGGCTTTGTAATAATGGAGGTAATGCGAATAGGGCCTTCAAATTACAAAAAAACTTTCTTACATTCTTGTGTCAACTCGATTCTCTTCGCTCCCTTGAAAAACTTGAAAAATGGCGAACAATGTGTTGGCCTTTAAAATGAATCTATTTAGCCTGGCTACTCATTTCGTGAGCCATTGCACTTCTTTCAAAGTCATCGATGATGGCATTTCAAGTATTGCATTTACTTTATTGGGGTTCATCTTTATGCCTTAAGGGGCGATAAGAAATCCCAAAAAAAAAATTATTACTACACCAAAAATGCACTTTAGAGTATTAAGATGCATATTATACCTTTTCAAAGTGATGGATGTCTTCTCAAGGTCTCAATGTGTTGCACTAACGACTTATTTTTTTCTACTAGATCATCAATGTAGACTTCCACATTCCTTTCTTTCTATTCCTTGAATGCTCAATCCACTAATATTTGATTGGTCTCCCCTGCATTTTTTAGCTCGAAAGGCATAACTCTGCTGCAATATAGTCTCTCTGTAGTAATTAAGGTCTTCTTTTCTGAGTTGGCAGGGTGCATTTGTATTTGATGATATCTCGAGAATGCATCAAGAAAACTTATTACTGAGTATCTAATTGTTGAGTCAACTGATGCATTTATTCGTGGAAGTGGGTACCCATCCTTTGAGCATGTCGAGTTTAAATTGGTGAAGTCGATACATATTCTCTACTTTTATCCTAACTTCTGAACCATTATCACATTCGATGCCCACTATGGATACTAGACTTCCTTAATGAAGCTAGCATCAAGTAGCATGGTGACTTCCCCTTTGATGGGCTCGATGAGTATGGGAGTGGTCTTCCTCAATTTTTATTTGACGGGTGTTGACCTCACTTCTGGAGTGAGCTCTCAACTTCTCCATCTTAGACATAGGACTCCTCTAGACAGTAAGGGTTCCTTAGTCTTGAGACACTTCTAGTGATTAGGTGAACACTTAACTCCCTAGAGACTTAGAAGGGTTTATTATAGGATTACGCTATGTATTAGGGATTTAAGGCAACCACTTACCCTATAGCTCAAATCTAGCCCATGTACACTCCTTCAAACCAATCTAAATCAAATCCCAAATCAATTCCAACTCAATTGATTTTCTCAAATCTCAAATCAATCCCAACTCAATTGAGTTTCTCTAATCCAAAATCAACTCCAAATATAATTCCAATCCCAAATGATTCAAATCTAAAATCAATTTTGAATCCAACTTCAATTCCAGATGATTAAAACCCATGATCAATTCCAAATCCAAAACCTTCCTAAGCCTTATGAATCACATCCATAAGCTTAGTCAAACCCTTCAAATCAACCCAAAGACAAGTGATTTCTTTATAAATCACTTATTCCATCATTTGTATTCACAACTATAAATGAAATTTGCATCCAAATCATCCAAATCAACTGAATATAAATCAAACCAAATTAAAACCCCTTTTTCAAAATTTTTGACCTACCTTAGCCAAATTCATAATCAAATCACTCCTAATTCATATGATTCTCTCATGGATCATTTATATTCTCATTTATCTTCATAAATATAAATGAACTATAAATTCAAGTGGCCAAAATCAAATCAATATAAATTCAAAACTCAAATCCAAACCCAATTTATATACTTTAAGACAATTTCTTAGATTTAGCAAAATCATTCTCAAATCAATCCAAACCCTTGGATTTTCTCTTCAAACAATCACTCCTTCAATCACATGCCCAAATATAAATATAAACTACAATCACCAAGCCAAAATCAAACTAACCCAAGTCAAACCCATGTTCATCCTTTTGACTTGAAATTGTCAAATGAACCAAAACCCATTTGACTCCAAACTACTTGCAATTGCATTTATATTTCTATCATAAGTCCATATGTGAATTCAACCAAACTTGAATTAAGCCTTGATCAAGTCAATTGACCATTTAGGCTCACTTGACCTAAAGTGACCTAAAAGACCTTTTTGAGCTAAGTTCTAATCCAATCTAAATTGGATTGAACTAAGCCCATTCAAGCCTTACATTGTGATCAATAATCATCCTAGAATGATCAATCACTCAAATTGGGTCAAACCAAGTCAAACCTAGCTTTTGACCAAGTCAACACTTAGCCCAAATGAGATCTAAACAAGCCAAAATTCATTATGAGCCAAATTGATTAAAACTATTGATCTAAACCAATCCGTAATTAACTAGTAAACATGACTAAGCCCTCACTTGAGCCAAGACCAACCCAATTGGCCCTCCTAACCCAAGTTGACCCAAATTAACCTAAAAATCTAAATGGGTCAAATCTTGATCTAATCTAAATTGATTGCAACCAATGAGTCAAATTCATTCCAAATTGATTGTTGAACTTGACCAAAGCTTCAATTGACCAATTAGACCCAACTTAGCCCAATTGACCATGAACCCAACTTGACCCAAAAGGTCAAATCAACTTCAAATCAAACCAAATCAAAATTGATTGAAACCAAAGCTTGCAATACATTTTAAATGATCAACCAAGCCTAAACCAACCCATGACCTAACCCAATTGGGTCAAATGGGTCAAATTGGTCAACTTAACCCATTTGACCCAAATGAACCTAAATGAACCAAAACCAAATCTAAACCAAATCAAACCAGACCAATGATTCCCATAGGATCCAAATGATCATTTGAACTTGACCTAACCCATGGTTTGACCCAATTTGACCATTTGGTCAACCTAACCCAATTGGACCCAACTTGACCTGGGTCAAATTGAACCAAATCAAATCAAATGAACTCCAAATCACTTGAAATTTGGCCCAACCCATTTTTAAATAATTTCAAATCTGCCCAAATCAAACTCATAGCCAAATGACCACTTTACCCTTAGGTCAAAGGGTATCTCATGACCAAATTCACTTGGAATTTGGCCATTTCTTTCCCAAGGCCACTTGACACCTATCTATTGGTCCATATGGGCACCAAGGAGGGTGGAGAACATTAACCAATAAGCTTGGGTTAGCCATGACCCAAGGCAAGGCCAAACTGACCACCCCAATCACCCTTGGACACTTGGCTCACCAAATTCACTCACCAATCATATGGGCATCCACTCTTCCTCACTCCTCCACCCAAAATGACCCATGTAGGATGTTTCCCAACTCAAACCGATCAACCAATCCAAGCCATTGAGCTAAATGGAAAATCAACCATTCACCATCCGATCCAAGGAGGGGGAGATATACCCCCATCATTCTCACTCAAACAAGAAGAGATTCATTCCTCGGAGCTCTAGGAGTCAAAGCCAAGCATCCCAGAGCTTTTCTCAGCCTTTTTCGAGCACCATTGCTTCCCGTTTCTCAATTTTACTCAAAGCTAAAATAGGGGAGGTGATTTTTGAATCCAATTCGCTCGATCCTCAACCAAAGTGCAATTAACCTTACACACACCATTCTTGGACCTCATTGAGCTCAAACGAACCATTTCCTAAGTCTCTGAGTAATGGGAAGTGCCAGTTCGATCAAGATCGATCGCCATTGATGAGGAGCTTGGTCGACTAAGCCAACCACTTCAAATCAAGACTATATTTCTTCAATAGGGCTTCATCCTTACTAGACGAAGCTACCTCCTTCGTTGAAAGTGCTGGTGATAGCCTCCGATGAGGTATGCCATTAAAACTAACATTATAGTAAAATTTTCTTGGTCCTCTATGAAAGAAATAATTAAGTCACGTGATCTTTAACATTAGATGTGTTTCTTGTGCTTCCCTGAAGGTGTGGGATGAATTGGAGCTCCATTTGAGCTCGGGTGAGCTACGATCGATGGACAGCATCCGTTTCTCGCCGCTCAGGAGGAGATGAATCACGGACCATCTGTTCCGTGTGATTAGATCAGACGGTCCTGATCAAATCACACTTTAGATCTCTTTGATTTCCTTCTTAATTGTGGGATTAATCTCAGTCATTCGATCTTAGATCGGATGGCCCATAGAGAAAGCATGTCCGCCGCCAGCTGACTCAATCGATGAATGTGACAACTTAAATAATCAATCCCATCACGCCATGTAGAAAGTGCACTGCGTCAGCCGCCACATGGCCCGACGGGATTAGAAGTTTAATTAGGCTTAATTAATCTGATTTTAATGGTGAAAATTCTAAAATTCATAACTAATTGTAGAAAAATTCAAAAAATATAAATAAATACTCACTTTAAAGGTAATTTAGAGGAGAATAATAGAAAATTAAAATCAATTAATTTTGAATAGTGATTTGACTCAATTTAGGTTTTATTAGAAATATAATTAAGCTAATTACTCTCTAATTACTCTATTAATTAATTCTAAACTTTCTGAGATTGATCAGTGGGATGACCTCTGCCTCCCATGTTTTTCTTGGAATTTATTGCTTGATTAATTAGGGGAATTGCTTGTTTCATTCTTAATCTCTCTTTTAATTGATTAAATGATTAATTAGCATGTTAAACAATAATGAATTCATTAATTAAGTTGGCTAATCATTATGAAATAGTGAATGAACATAAGAAATGAGATTAGGACTTCTTCTCCAATCTTTTCCCCTAAGTTTATTTCATTTGGATAACACTTAATTAATTTGCAACTAATTAATGGCTTAATCACATCATTAAATAGTTTAATTAATCAAACTCAAAACCAAATCATTCTAGAACTCAATCATTCAATTCTTGGGTAGATACTTAGGTGTTCAATAACTTAAGAAAATTCCATAGGAAATTATAATCAAACTACATGTGTAGGAGGGTTATAAAAGTACTTAATCAAACCCTTTAGATTAATTAACCAATAATTGTGAGCCAATAACATTAGGCCCTTCATTTCTTAGGTGCATTGCTGATTTAATTTTCATGTGGTTGCATATCATATATTGGCTCATAATCACTTAGATAATTATTTTAAAGTAGTATAGGTAAGGGGTAATTAATGGATTTAATTCATACCTTGACCTAATCAAAATATGAAATCAACCTAATTGTTCTAAATTAAATCAAACCAATTCACATATGGGGAGAATGGGTTAGGACTAGCAAACCCTTCTCATATTTCCTAAGTCAAATCAAAATTCTAAAATAAAAATTTCCTTAAGGAATTTTGATTCATTTTAAATGATCTTATTTTATATGATTGTTCTTAGGAATTAATTAGGATGAATGAAGTTGTGTGCTTACATTTCTTTATTTCTTTCTAATCATGCTAAATATTGTTTGTCATATGAAATCATGCATTCATTTCTTTTAAAAATTAATTAAGTAAAATATTTTCTCTTATGTCAGATTGCATGTGTTGGCTAAAATTAAGAATATGAGTGGTTATTATCAATATTAAACCAAAAATTATTTTTTAAAACTTATAAATCAAAGATTATGAATGAAGTGATGCTAGTTATAAATATTTATAAGCTTGCATGTGATTATAGCATAAGATGTGTATTATGAAGTTCTCTTCCCTTCTCTTAACATGGATTCACATAGGATTTACAAGTATATAGTTCATTTGAAAAGATCATAACACGTGCCTAAATCTATGTCTATGTATCTCCATATTAAGACTTAGGAAGGATCTTCATATTATACATGTAAATCATACAACCAAATAAAGCATAATCTCTTGCATGATTCCTTATCCATTTGGATATTTTTATACAACTATATGTATCTAAGAAAAGTGGTATATCAGTCTGGACATCCCGGGGCTACGAGACTTTAAGTAGTCATAAGTAGGTCTTGTACCTTATGCCCTTGGTGTAGAAAATAATGATGTCATACTCATTTATAACTTTTATACATGTGGATGTGCATATTAGCTAATGGATGAGAAATCCCTCTTTTTTACATAACAAAGACATGCATTAATGATCCAAATGATAAATGGAATATCCAAATTCTCAAATCACATCTCTTTGCATTCATCATCAAAGTGTACTAAGATTTACATTGCATGTATAGGTATGCTTAGGATTAGTCATATGCATGGTATACATGGTGTAAAGAAATGAGTGGGTGGGTGTTATGTGATAGTAATCCACCCTAACTAATCCTGAGATGCCTTTCTTATTGAATAGGGCTATTTAGAGTGAATCTAAACTTAGGGTTAATTAAAACACATAATAAATTATTCATTAAAGAGAATTTAATTAATGAATCTACCTTAGAAATATTTTAAGATAGGGATGAAAGAGATCTCTCTTCTCTTTTCTTCTCTTCATAACATTTAGTACCTAAGTGTAGGTTCATTCAAACCAAATCAAATCACCAACTAAAATTGACATGTCAATTAAATCACTGAAAATGAAATCACCATCTAAATTGAATCTTTCACACTTGGAAAATTTCAACTTTAAAGCCTAGCTAAGACATGCCACAAGCCTTACACATTAAATTTAGTCTTCTAGCTCTATGTTAGGCCGGTGCATGGTTTGATGCATGATTTTTGTTTTGTGATATATTATTTTAGACTAGATGTTAGAGTGTATGTGTGTAGTCTAGATGACCGATATTAGCCTAATCACGCTTTTTGTAGGGGGTTATGCTTAAGGTGCATTGTAATAAGAATATAAATGCTTTTTGCTGTGCAAGTTTCTTATACTCCTAAGCATAACCCAAATTAGGACAGATGGGCTTAGTTACCCATGTGTGGGGTACTAAGTCCAAATTATTACTATAATTGCTTAGGTTATACAGTATGTTTAGCTAACATTTGTTTTGAAGGTGTAGCTAGATTTACTTTCCTTTCTTTTAATGTAATCTTTGCATTAGAATTAGGATAAGTGTTATGGGGACTAAGATGAACATTGGTTATAAGACCATGTCTTATATACCATGTAAGGCCTTGTAGCAAACTACAACCCAAGTCAAACTAAAAGAAAGAAAGAAATTGAGCACATCATGATGAAGGAATGAAGGATAAGGAGTAAAGAATGGAGGATGAATAATGAAGACCCCCATAATACTTGTCACATCATAACTGTAATTTATTCTTTCATTGATCCGGGTTGTATAAGGGTAGAGCTCGGCTACCCATTTTCCTTTTTCGGGATGTGCGATGGTACTCGATCACATCAGCCTCTTATTATTTTGCACTAATTTTATAAATTGATTGATGTTATGTTTATGATTGTGCAATTAGGATGCCATAATTTTCCAAGTTTCTTAATTATTTCATGTTTGTTGAATGACCTGAATGCGATTAGGCTCTTAAGGAAAAATATAAATTTTGTATCCTATTAATCAATTCAAAATTAAACTAAATAATTTATAACCTCACCTAAACCCTAGGACATAAATCAAGATAATAAAATATTTAGCAACCCCTTAGCTGAATGTTGTATGTCTCATATCATGCATAAATCATATTATCTCACTCTTACCAATGGAGGGCTTCCACCTTTGCCAGAGAAAATGGCTTGACCTTTGAGAGCCATGGTGGAAACACACCTCCTTCTTTTTGATTTTGGACCATAACTAATTTCTCATACATTAGGCATATAAAATCCCATAGCCCGTGATAAATAAAAATATCCAAAAATCAAAATAAAACTTGACAAAATTTGCATTAGATTAAGTCATGGATTTATGCCACTCATGCTCTAGTCTCTACATATTTTTATAATCGTAAGAGGAGTTAGTTGGTGGTTACTCCAAGCAGTTGAATAGTGGGGTGGTTAACTCTCTCTTGTGGAGGTAAACTATATACCCATTTTTGCCTTAGATTTAGGTCATGCTTTGGCCCTTTTCAAAGCTCCCTAGATTTAGGATCTGTGATTGTTGTTCCCTTTAGGGCTACAGGCATAAATCCTCACCTATTAGGCATTTATATAATCTTGTATTGTGGAATTGTAAGCCCTAGATTTCAAATAAAAATTCAACTCAAAACATATAATTCTCTTCAATTTCAAAAATATAAAGCCCAATCATAGGATAGTTTGGGATGCTCACTAAGTTTCCAAGTATCATGAGCATCCCCTACTCATCTCCCTTTAGATTTGATAATAACTCTCTCCTTTTGATCAATACCACTTAATTTTCTAAAAATAACCAATTAATTGATAGTCCTATCTTTAAAATCATTGGAGACAATGATCATTTACCTTTATCTAGAGTATTCCTAAGGAGCCTCATTCTTTAGGATGTGATTAACTATGGGGGCTTTTCTCCATAGGGAACTTAACGAACCTGGCTTAAAATAAATCCTACTTTACTTTTTTTTATGTAAAATAGGAAAAAGATCTCTGGCACATTTGAAGACCCATCATGCCTTAGGAGTCCTCATTAGGTGATTAGGTCCATTATAGGATCGTGAATTATATCTCTCAAGATAGTACATTATTCCTTAATGTCGAACCCGATCACCCCAATGAGTACATCTGCGGATCTGGGTAGTGTCCCCTCACATAAACAAACACGAACATATCATCATAAAAATAAACACCACAATGGGTTGGGCACCTTTGTAAACATTAAGGTGATGACATGCAATGTTAATGTCAATACTCAACATATCTACTGTAGTCCATGCGAATACATCAAGATTGTCCAAGAGAGTTTGGGTGAGACTCTGTTTATGCTCAGGGCAGAAAGTAGAGCTAATCTTTAGGATTAGCTCATAATCTTTCCTAGTTAAGACTTCTTCTATCTTTTTATTAAATTTGATTCCAGTTTGTGCGACATCTAGCAACAAGACTTCATCTTCTTCCCTTGCCAATGGATTTCAAATAATAAGTGTGGGATTGATTGAGATTTCTATTGATAGTAATTTCTTTACCTCCAGCAAGAAATTTGACAACAATGTGATATGTTGACACTACTACTCTGAATGTGTTGAACAAAGGTTAGTTAAAGATGGAATTATAAGTAATAGGGGTTCCACTATAATAAAATTGATCATAGCTGTGAATTTTTTCTTATCCTTTCCCCAAGTTATAAGAAGAGCAATCATCCCTTCAATCTCTCTTTATTCTTCTGAGAAGCCATATAATAGTCCTCCAGTAGGTGCGAGCTTGGAATTTGCTAATCACAATTGAACAAAGATGAACTTGAAGATAATATTGACTGAGCTCCCCATGTCAATTAAGATACTTCCTACTTGGTAATTAGCAATTATAGATGTTACGATGACTGTGTCATTGTATGGGTTGCCAATGGTGAGTTTTTCCCATTCTCAGAAACTCATAAGAACCATAATTGTAGTTTGTGCTCATAACATGGCACATGAGTTCACTTCTTTGGACCATATCCTTTTTATACTTGTTTTTCTTAAAGACTCTTTGTATCCTCCAAAGATAGTAAGTATGACTTCAACAATATGGATGGTATGTGAGAGTACAAGTTCATTTTTAGTTTCAATGACTTCCTTAGCCTTCTTCCTTTTAAAATCCTTATGCTTTCTCGCTTTGATTAACTCATTGACTAAACTCCTTAGATGGCAACACTCTTTAATGACATGCTCATGATCATGGTGATAAGCGTAGTTCCTTAAGCAATCGTAAGCTCCATCAGCTTTCATAGGTAGTGGTCGCTTAAAGTACTCATTATTCTTAATAGCCTCCACCAACTCAGCCATTAACACCCTAAGAGGGGTCGCTAGAGCAAGCAGTGGATAATTGACTCCTTGATAGTGAGTTGTAGGATTTCTAAAACCTTGCCTTAGTACTTGTGCTTTGGTCGCCTTCCTTTGTCTGTTCTTCATGCTCAAAACTTATCTATAAAAAATCGCTCTAAAGAAGATCTTTTTTGTCGAATCCTTTGACTGAGTCAACGATGTCTGTTGGATCACTTCATTATACCCTCAGCATTCAGATGACTATTCATTAACTCTATCAATTCAACAAGTGTTTTAGGTTGTTGAAGCCTAAGAGCATATTTAAAGGGTCTCTCCCTTAGACATTGAGCGAGTGTGGCATGGGAGACTGTGGGTTCCAAATCTTTAACCTCTAGCATTTCTTATTATAAGTGGGTAATGAACTTTCTCTAAGACTCACTAAGTTCCTATCTCATATATAATAAAGCTTAGGAACTTTTCAACAATTTTTTAGCACTAGTGAATTTTGTGGCAAACATTTTCTTGAAATTATTAAATTAAGTTATGACCCTTATTAGAAGGTGAGAGAACCACTTAAGGGCTAACTCTTTGAAGATGGTAAATAAGATGCAACACTCTATTGCATCATTCAAATCTAGTAATGAAATTGTTCACTTGAAGTAAGCTATGTGATATGTTGGGTCTGTCTGATCTTTGTATAATTATAGACGCAAGATCTTGAACTTGTGCAGGGGGTGAGCTTCGATAATCTTCATAGATAAAACATTGGTTGGTTGAAGCAATTTTTTTTGTGTCTTTATCGTCACTCACATGGTAAGTCTCATCATCCAAACTAATAGTTTTGGACAACTCTCTTCTCTCTCGAAGCTCGGTGAGTTATCGACCATGTAGATCCCTCATTCTTCTTAACTCTTAGTTCTTTGTGGTGTGCTTTCTCCATAGTTTCTTATACAAAGTGAGTGATCTGATCTCCTATTTCCCTCAAGTCTTGTTGCATGGAAAATTATTGGGCATTCTCCGCCATGCCCATTGAGAAATCTCATGTTGAAGGTCCTACTTTGCCTTGTATCTAACTTTTTGTTCTTTGCTTCATCCATGATCACCGCACCTAAAAAAATGTTAAATCCAAATCTATCCGTCAGTTGAGGAGGAGCCTTTTGAGATACTTGGAAATAGGGTTAAGCAAAATAATGTAAATAGGAATAAAGAAAAGAGTGAAAGAATAAATGAATTTTAGTTCCTTTTAAATCTGAGTACAAAGCCTAGGGGCCTAGATAAGAGAAAAAAAAGTCCCTTTAGAAGAGAAGTGCCCAACTTTCTATATTTTTGAAGGGGGGTTATTACTTATAGTAAGTATAGATAAGATAGGTCAAGTACAAGTTAGAGCTCACCCTAACTTGAGGTGAGTATGCCTGGCTATCTATGTTAACCCATGGGTTGAGGTCAGGTTGCTAAACTATGACTATCCTCACTTTCCTTGGTCACTTGCCAGTTGTGGACAAATTGATTGCTCAGGAAAAACATATTTTTAAAAACTCTTTGCCATCTTTATTGGGATGGTTAAGAGTATGTTCTTCATGAGGTAGATTGATGTACAATCAACTAGATTTCCCATAACATTATGTTAGGGCTATTTAGATATGGGTTCTACTTCTTATGAACACAAGCATTCATAGTTAATAACCCCTCTTACCACAGTAAGAGAGAACTCTTGATTAAGGTTGAAAACAAACATATCTCTAATATGAATTGGTGTCTAGTGGTTCATGTGGTGTAGCATAGATGATTGTCTGAAGGAAAATTAGAGATAGTCCCGATCAACATCCCATGGTTTTGTCATCCCAAGACTATGTTATCCTAGTCTACCAACATTAGAGGGTTATCAATTGTAATGTCCTGTAGTCTAATTAGCATCTATGGGTTGCCTCATTTTAGATATCCTGAGTAAACTAAAGTTTTAGTGTAGGAGTTCTGGTGTAGGGATGTTCGCATGTCGAATAAGTAGATTGGGCTCACATTCCTTTGGAAATGCCAAGTTGGAATGCTCGCATGGAAAATAGATAAATTGGGCTTTCAACCCTTTAGAACTCTATATTGATATAGATTGTGAGCATGGAAAATGGATGATGAATGAAAAGATTAGACTTACATCCCTTTGGAATGCCATTTGGATATAGATTATTTGCACAATGAACATATTGATTGGACTTACATTTTTTTGGAATGCCATTTGGATGTTGATTATTCGCATGACCAAATGTATAGATTGGACTTACATTCCTTTGGAATGACATATGGATATAGATTATTCATATGGTGAACGTATAGATTATTCATATGGACTTACATCCCTTTAGAATGCTATAATTATAAGGTTGTGTTCACATGCCAAACAGATAGATTTATAAGATATTTGTGTGGTAACATTAATTTGTGGTTCTAAGGGCAGCGCCTCAGTGCTGAAAATATAGGGCCTAAGCACTATCATAGTAGCACCTAGGTGCTATCATGGTAGCTCCTCAACACCACTAGGGCAGTACATTGCCATGTGTACTTAGCACTATAGCATTAGAAGACACAAATTCATGTGTTAAAACTTAAGGGCTCAAATGCCTCAACACACTATAGCCAGCAACACAACGCTTTTGGTGACATGATATTGGAATAGCAGGATCAAGTTGACTGGTTGAACTGCATCTAGGTGCTAGTGATTTGGCACTACAATGCGAGTCAATGATCAGCTCAAAAAGGGTGGTAGATGAACAAGCGCATTTAATGAAAATGATAAACTTTTTTACCAATGCTACAATACTGTATCAGAGCAATGCAGAGCTACATCAATGTCCGGCCTCATTTTTGTACGACATCAATTACAGAGTTAATTATCATTAATATTATTAATATGCCTTTGTTGACTAGCACAATAACCATTATGGTATGATGACTAGCACCTCGACGATGCATGTTTAGCGCCACAGAGCTGGTCCCATGTTTTAGAAACCAAGAGGCTAGCGCTACGGCGCCTAATTGGCATTATGTTGGTGTTGGGTGGACAAGACATAGATTTTAGATTTAGAGAAGTTAGTATTTTAAAGTGTCATAAATTATAAAATTAATGCAATGCCTCATTTCTTCAAAGACAATGCTGAGGCACTATAATCGAATGTTTTGATCCTCCAAAACCTAAGAGGTCAGCATTGTGGCTCAAAATATGTAGTGCTGTGGTGTTGAGTTTAGTGCTTGGGCACCTTATAAGGCATTGCAGTGTTGTGATGCGGGACACTATATATTTGATTTCTAGGGAGCTTAGCACTATGGCACTATTCCCTGAATGACGAGGCACTATGAGTCAAGAACTCCATTTTTGGGTAGTTTTCTTAAGGGAATTCAATGATTTTTAGAAATTTTTGGTAACATAATGGCTTATTAGTGCTAGATTTTTCACTTTTTTAGTGCAAAAGCACTCTTCTCACTTGTTCCAGATCCAAGGTTGATAGAGAGAGGGTCTTCTTTTCAGCCTAGAACTAAGCTCAATGGTGAAGGTCTTCATATTTTAAGATTCTTGGGTTTCTGGGAGTTCTTTCTTACTCTTGATCTAAGATCAATAGAGATAGGCTTCTTTATTTCACACTGGATCCAAGATCGACGGTTGAAATATTCTTTTAGGGATAAAATTATATAAAAGAATATTTTCAAGAATCTTTACCTAGAGTTCATGGTGGTTGGCTTCAATTTTATCTCATGCAAGAGCAGAGTGCCCTTGTACAGCATGAGAAACTCACTATGGAGAGAGACTGTTAAAGACTAGGAATAAGAAAGGGGAGCAAGTGAAAGAGAGAGGAAGAATGAGGGAAGAGGTGAGTGGGTAGTTCCCACCTCTTTTGATAGATGTTCGGGTTACCATTCCCACTCTTCTTGGGCAATTTTCTCATCCTCTAATAGTTAACCCTCTTCCCCTCTAGACAATTATCACTACTAGGCAAGTAGTTGGCGGGAAGGCTTAGTTTTCTTGATTTTAAAACCAAAGGCTGTCGTGATAGCACCTAGGTGTTGGAATTACAATGTCATGATGCTGTGTTATTTAAGTAAACAATCAATAAGGTGGTTATCCTTCTTGAAATTCATGACAGGGGTTAGGTGCTAGAATTATAACACCGTGATGCTCTAGGTTAAATTTTTATTTTATTTTATTATTATTTTTTTAGATGGAAATATAATTTCCCCCCAACAAATATGTCATGTCGATTGGATATTATGTATTTATTATTTTCTTATTTATTTATTGATGATTATATGTAGCAATATAATAGAAAGAGAGAGAACATAGTCTTTCAAAATCTCTAATCACTTTCATGTAATGAGACAGTGACATAAAAGAGGTTTTATCTACAAATAATTAGCATAGACAAAAGTTGTATGAACTCTATAGGCCATAGTCGATTGCCTCTCTCAAACTTTATGAAGATGCTGAAGGATAGCTTTAGGTCATGGACTAATGAAGAAAGAATCTACTCAAGTTTGGATACCTGAGCATTCATCTGTGAGCAATCCTCTTCTATAGTTGTGATAGCCTATCTGAGTATATATCTCCCCTCTAATAGATACTGTCTACTTAGTTGTAACTTCTCAATTCAGTAGATGTGTCAAGAAGCTTAATCTATGCTCTAGAAAGCTCTCTCTAGTAGGATCTCAATACTTTGAGATGGTGCTTGAGATCTTGGCAAACTAGGTAGACTTGATGAGAAGTAATGTTGAATGAGGTTGCTGCAATAGTGATTGTATCTAACAAGATCTCTTGACAAGTAGTGTGTAGCAAGAATAATCTAAACTCAACATCTTTGTATAGGGATTCCTAAAGCTATAGCTCTCCTACTTCAAGACCCAAGGCAATAACACAATCTAAAAAGAATTTGCTTTCACACAAAAGTTATAAAGGTAAGGTAAAACTTTTGAGTCAACACTCAGAAGTAAGTGGTATAGCGTGTCATTATATAACATATGCTCTTTGAAGAGTCATAATGTAGTGAATCTAAAGGCCAAGGGCGTATCCACTACATTAGTGGAGATGAAGCATGAGATCTCCAGACCAAATAATTATCTCTGAGTTGGATAACTCCAATTAGGAATAGGGTGGTTTTCTACACAAGAGTCAACTTTTAAGGAATCATCTAGGGTGGCACTTACTATTACCCAAGTCAAGTCTGATAAGAATAGCTCATGACTAATCATCAAAGTGTCAGATTCTTGTGTATATGGATCATCTCTAATATACACATGATCATTGTTGACAGGTTGAGTAGACATAAGGGAAGCAACACTAGTATCCATCGATAATATGATGGTGACATCACTCTCCATTTGTTCTATTGGTGGCTCAATTGTTATTGGTGAGACAGGAATATAAATAGAGTCATATTGTCTTGCTACTTACATATCATAATGAGCTAACAAAGGACTGTGAATATTTATATCATTTCTCTCTTGAATGGATGAAGCCTCTCAGCATCGCTTCCTACTACTGCCCTACTCATCTAATGATCTCTTAGAAGCATGAGTCGCATGTCGAGGGGATGTAAATATCATGTCGGTCTAGCTCTCCCCAATTTGTGATTATATATGCAAAAGCCTAGCTTTAAGAAGGAAGAGAAGGTATGGTGAATCCATAGTAACCATAGGTGATTAACTCCTGTGCAAGTATCCTATAAGGTCACATAAAAACCAGAATAAATTCCTAGGAAAAGTGAGAAAGCCTATGCTATAGAAGTTACTGTTAAACGAGCAAATAGTGGAAGTGTCCCTAAGTAATGAGTATCTACTATGTATAGTATTTGCGATAGTCTATATATAGGTACAGCCTGAGTGAATCCATACTGCCTAGCCACTCTGTTAATATTATATCCCTCCAAGATCATGAACTCATGACAATGGTAACAAAGCTAATCAAGTCTCAGTCCAATGAGGTATTATGTTATGCATCTGTATCCTAACTTTGATAATAGTAATGGTCTCTCTATCAAAAAAAACCCTATGAATCTCTATCCCAAACTCTGAATAGGCAGGCTATGAAAGGATGATCTATGAATGATCAGAAAATGATTTTACATGCGTGATGGAGCAAACATGAAAGTTTAGAAATGATCATTGTCTAAGGTGATTGTATCCTTGCTCAACTACATAATTAGAGGGAATCGCTGCTCTCTGAAGTAAGGTGGCATCTCAGGACAACTGAAAGCTCCTTATGGTATTTTAATTAGGAGTCGGGTAGACACCACACAGATCTTAGGGGGTATTTATTGAAGTGATCGAGTATGATATTAATCTATGGTGCACTATCTAGAAAGATAGAAACATTACCCTACAATAGACCTATTCACCTAATAAGGACTACTAAGGTAGATGAGTCTTCGTATATACCAGAGATATTTCCCTACTTTACACGGAGAAGTAAATCAGGGTTTATTTTATGACGGGTTCTTTAGTTCCCTATGGAAGCAAGCTTCCATAGTTAATTACATCCTAGGAAGTTGGATTTCTTAAGAATACTCTCATTTAAAGTAGTCAATCATATCTTCAAAGATTTCAAGACTAGACTATCAAAGGATTAGGTATTTTTAGAAAATCAAGTGGGATGGTTCAAATTGGAAAGACTTATTTTGCTCTGATTCCAAATGGTGAGGCTCTATATGTTTGAAAGACAAAGTTTGTTTTAATTTGAGTTGGAATTTTTATTAGAATGCTAGGGCTTATAATCCATCAATACAAGATTGTAGAGATGCCTAAGAGGTGATGATTTATACTTATAGCATGAAGGAAACAAGCAACTTTGGATCCTAAATCTAGGAAGCTTTAGCATAAGCTAGAAGCACGACCTAAATCTAAGCAGAAAATATGACATACTGGTTTACCTCCACAAAAGAGGATAAATCCATCATGACTCTTCTGGACTTACAACCGCCTGGAGTGGTCGCCAGTTAACACCTCTTATGATTCAAAATCATGTAAGCCGGTCTTATGTAATTGCAAGATGGATTGTAAGCCACATTATAATACAATTTTACAATTATAATTGAAGGAAAATGCTATGGGGGTCTTCATTCTTCATTCTTCTTCCTTCCTTTTGATTTGATTTTCTCCAAGGCTTCATAGGGCATCCCAGGACTTTTTCTTCTAGCCACTGCTCATCCTAAACCCCATAGCACTAAAACTAATTCCTATTGCAAAATTATATGTTTGGAAAGTAAAATATAACTACACCTACAAGGCAGATGTTAGCTAAACAATCATTCAAACCTAAGCAGTTATATTCCATAATCTAAACTTAGCACCCTGCACATGGGTAACCAAGTACACCTGTCTTAACATGGATTATGCAAAGGGGTATAAGCAACCTGCAAACAAAAGTATTTATATTTATTATATTTTTAGTAACCCCTTTAGCATAATCTCCTATATAGAATATCATTAGGCTAATAATAGCCTAACATCTAGTCTATGCATAAATAATCCTAACATTCAGTATAAAGTATTATATCATAAAATAAAACACAACATCATGTCATACATCATTATCGACCTCACTTCTAGAGTGAGGATTCAATCTCTCCATCATAGATCTATGAGTCTTCTAGACGCTAAGAGCTCCTTAGTCATAAGACACCTCTAGTGGCTAAGTGAACACTTAACCTAAGTCTAGAGATTTAGAAAGATTAGTCTTAGGTTATGTTATGCTTTAGGACTTATGGAAACCCACCTAGCTTATAGCTTAAAAAAACTGATGCACATCTCCTTAGCCAAAATCCAACCTCAAATTAATATAAATAATTTCAATTGAATCACAACTCAAATCCAATCCCAAACCAAATGATTGAAGTCCAAATGATATAAACCTAAGCCCATGATTTATCCCTATGGACTTACCCAAAATTCTTTCAATCCAAACAAAACTCAATTGATTTTCTCAAAATCACTTCAATCTTTCAATTAAACCATACCAAAAACTACAATCAAAACCAATCAATCCTAAATCAATTCAATCTACCTAACCTAACCCATTTAACCCAAAATATCCAAATGAGCCAAAATCCAATTGAACCCAAATCAATTGCAACCAAAGCTATCAATCAATCATAAATCTAATATCAAACTCAACTCAATTCAATTCAACCCAAAATCAAGCCAATTGACCCATTTAGGTTCACTTGACCCAAAGTAACCTAAAGGACTCATTTCAACCAAACTACAATCCAATGCAAATTGGATTGAACCAAACCATTCAAAACCTCCTATCAGGATTGTTAATCATCCTTGATTGATCATTAACAATCAATTGGGTCAAACCAAGTCAATTTGGTCATTTGACCAAATTAACCTACTTAACATATATGAGCCAAATGAACCAAATCTTATCCTAAGCCAAATCAATTAAAACCAATGATTCATACTAAACTAAAATCAATCCTTGAACATGTCTTGATCAACAATTGAGCCAAACCAATCCTAATTGGCCCATTGACCCAAGTTGACCCAATTTGACTTAAAGGGCCAAATTGGGTCAAATCAAAATCTAATCCAAATTGATTGCAACCAAAGACTCAAATCCATTTCAAATTGATTATTGAACATGATCAAAGCCTTATTTGAATCCAATTGATCCATTTAGCCCAAACTGACCTAAAGGGAAAATTTGGCCTAAACCATTCCGAAAATCCAAATTGATTGAAACCAAAGTCTACAATCATCTTCAAATGATCAATTGAACATAAACCAATGCTTAACCCAAGCCAATTTGGCCAATTTGGACAAATTGATCAACTTGACCTATTTGATCCATATGATTCTAAATGGGTCAAAATCAAATCCAATCTAAATTAAGCCAAACCATTTAAACCAAAACATTACAAAAACTCATTTGAACTTAACCCAACCCTTAGTTTGACCCAATTTGACCAATTGGTTAACTTGACCAAGCCTAGCCCAATTTGACCTACATGGGTCAAATTGAACCAAACCCATTCAAACTAAGCCCAAACCCATTGAAAATTAGCATGACCCATCTTTGGGTCACCTTGGGTCAACCTAAATCTAACCCAAATTGAACCTGAATTGACCCATTACCTAATGAATAAAGCCTCCCACATGAGACACAACCCACATTTAGTTGGACAAACACACACACACACACACACACACTCCCCCCCCCCCCCACCCCAACCCTTGGTAGCCACCCTAAGCTCCAAATGGACACAAGGAACCCCATTAGAACACTTGGAAAGCCAAAGATAACCACCTCAGCAAAGGACAGCCACCTCCCCACCTTTGGCCACTCAAATCGAGCCACCTCAGCTCCCTCCAGTCACCCGCAGTTGCCTACAAATGGAAGAGAAGATCATGGTCATCCAATTTGAGGGAGAAGAGGGTATACTCCCCTCATTCTAATTCGAATCCACAAACGGAGTATTCTAAGAGACCTAATAACTCGAGATGAGCCACTACAACATTTTCCCAAGCTTCCTGAGCTTTCCCATCATCAAAGACAAAGAAATCAAGGAAAATTGAGGCTTAGCTCCATCCAAATTCACCAAATCGCAACGATTTTCAATTAACTCTTTCCACACATTCACCAAGCTCCAGCGAGATGAAATGAATCTTCTCTCATTTGATTCAAGCATCAGAGAACCCTTCTAGACCAACTCTAATGAGGATTTCGGTGGTGTTTGGTCTACAAAGAAACTGATGAGGAGGCAAGGTGCCATCTTCTTAATAGGGCTTCACCTCTTCAAGGCGAAGCTACCTTGATCGGTTCACCATCAGTCCTGAGCTCCAGCAAGATATTTTCTAGCAAAAAAAGATTTTTTTCAAATTTTTTGGGCCTTTATGAAGGAAATCATGATTTTGTGTGAATCCCACTGTAAGAATCTTTTAGATCTCCTGTTTAAATGCTTTGGGATTGATTTCGGCATCTCACGAGCTCTGATGAGTTCTAATTGAGCAGAGGAAAGTGGACAGTGTCAATTTTCTGTCACTCGGGGATGACAGATCATCCACTGTTCATTCCGCATGATTGGAACGGACAGTCATTATTATTCACTAGATTTAATTTGATTTTAATCTTATAAAAGCGTTGATCCTTAAATCGATGAGGATGATAAGGCCCACCGCCACATCAACACTCTTGGACTGGTTTAAGTTGTCAATCCCATGGCGCCACATGGAAAGCGCTACCACATTAGAGGTCTGCGTGGCGCCGATGTGAATAAGGATTAATTAGGCTTAATAATTCATTTTAATGGCTGAAACTTCATAAATTTATAACTAATTATATAAAAATCCAAAAAATGCAAATAAATACTCATTGAAAAGATAAAATAGAGGAGATTTTATAAAAATATTTCAATTTGGTTTTGAATTGAAATTAAGGCTTAATTAAGATTTGAATGTTTTTCTAATTAGCTTAATTAAGCCCTAATTACTTGAGCAATTGATTCCAAATTTGATGTGTTGATTTAATGGGATATCCTCTACCTCCCATGATTTTCTTGAAATTTATTTCCTAGGTAATTAGGGGAATTGACAATTCAAACCTTAATTACCCCTTTAATCAACTTAATGATTAATTAATATTCTAAATAGCAAAAATTAATTAATTTAGCTCCATTAATCATTGATTAATAGTGAGGTGATGAGGGAGAGTGATTATGACCTCTTTCCTAATTACTTTTCCAAATTCATTTCATTAAAGAGAGTTAATCAAATCATAAATCAATTAGGAAATTAATCAATCAATTAAAGGATCAAATCAAATTAAATTAAAATGTCAATCACTTCAGATAATTAACAATGAAATTAAGGGTTCCTTTTATGTGTTTAATAACATAAAGACCCTTAAGATAATTATGATCAACCTATAAGTGTGGGAAAATCATAAAAGTACTTAATTAGATTCTTTAGCTTAATTAATATTTAATTATGAGCCAATTGCATTAGGTACTTTAGGAGCATTGCAATTTTATTTTTATCTATGTTCATATCATTTGTGGCTCATGATTAAATGATTAATTAAATTAAAGGAGCATAGGAAAGGGTAATCAAATGATTTGATTAATGATCTAACTTAATTAATTCATAAAATCAATCTAATTATCTTTCCTTTAAACCAATTATGATTACCAACTTGGGAATGGGATTAAAATAGCAATTGATTTCTCTTCTCTTTATGTCTAATCCAAATCCAAAAATTAAATTAATAAGAAGCTTTGGTTTTTCTTTAAACAATTTTATTTGATGTGATTGTCCTTAGAAAGTAGTGTAATTGAATGAATCATATGATAATGTTTAGATAATCCTTTCCATTCACTTTAAATGTTGTATGTCATGTGATCTCATACATTAATCTTTTTAAATCTAAATGAATCAAATGGAATTTATTTATGTAAGCTTGCATGTGTTGGCTTAATTTAATCATATGTGTGGCTATTATCACTAATGAATCCAAATTTATTTTTCAGAGTTTATAAATTGACAATAATGTTTGGAATGATAATAGTTATTAATACATATAAGATTTGCATGTACTTATAGATTATTCATATGAAGGTGAAGCTCTCTTTCTTAGGTTCTTATATAAATTTACATAGGTTTGGATGCTAATAAGTATATAGTCTTGACATCTCGGGAATACGAGGCTTTAAGTAGCTCCAAGGAAGTCATTTGATTACCTTACTTCCCAAGTTTAATAACGACGCGAACTTATTTAATTTCATTCCTATGTATTTTGGTATTAGAATTTGGATAGAACTTTAATTCATATGCATAAATAATTCAACTAAAGAAAATATAATCTTTGTATAGTTTTCACTCATGCAATTATGTATACATTTACATATGTTTAAGATAGTAAGTATATAGTCTGGACATCTCGAGAATATGAGGCTTTAAGTATCCCCAAGGAGGTCATTTGATTACCTCACTTTCTTGGTTTAAACAACGAAACGTACTTATTTACATCTTTTATACATGTGTATGCATGCTTGATTAAAGAGTGAGAATCTCATTTTTTTTTACTAAAAATGCATGCATCCATAATCATTTAAGCATATCAAATGTATTGCATATATAGGAAGTGCTTTCTTTCCTATGTTCATATATGAATTTACATAGGTTTGATAAGTTTATAGTCCGGAGAATATGCTTTTGAGGCTTAAAGGAGGTCATTTGATTATCTCACTTCCCTGGTTAACAAAGACACATACTTATTTAATTTCATTCCTATGTATATTTATATTATAATTTGGATATAGCTTTAATTTACATATATAAATAATTCAATCAAGTAAAAATATAATTTTCAAATGTATGCACCCATGATCATTCAAGTGTGCCAAAATATGTTGTACGGATATGTATACTAAGTGTTAATTTATATGCTTGTTATGGGTGATGGAAAATAATGGTTCAACATATTCTGTGTGATGGTAATTCAACCACATTAATCCTATGATGCCTTTCATGTTGAATAGGATTCTTTAAGGTTAATCTAAACTTAAGACTAATAAAAACATTTAATAAATCATTCATTAAAAGAAACTAAATCATAATAATATGTTTTAGAAATAACTTAAGGTTAGGATGAAGAAGGTTAAGCCTCTTTCTTCTCTTTATAATGTTTAGATGCTAAGTGTAAATCAAATGGAACAAAATAAACATAAATTAAAACTCACAAACCATTTAAACAACTTAAAGTGAAACCAACCATCATACTAACTTGAATAATTCCAAACTTAGAAAAATTATAATTCAAATGCTTAGATGAGACACACCACATAAAGCCTAAGCACACACATTAGAATGCTAAGTCACCAATTTTAGCCTTAGGTTAGGACGATGTATGTAATGATGATATATTTTATTTTATGATGTAATATTTTAGACTGGATATTAGAAATGTGGATCATAGACTGGGAGTTAGGTCATTGATAGCATAATCCTATTTTTCTATAGGGGATTATGCTCAAGGGGCTGCTTAAAAATAAATATAAATGTTATGCTTGCAGGTTGCTTATGCCCGTAAGCATAATCCATGTTAAGACAGGTGGGATTAGTTACCCATATGCAGGGTGCTAAGTCCAAATTATAAAATATAACTGCTTGAGTTTGTATGTATGTTTACCTAACCTCTGTTTTACAGATGTAGTTAAATTTATTTTTCCCACAAATTGTAATTTTTGCAATAGGAGTTAAGATTAGTGCTATGGGGTATAGGATGAGCAGTGGCCAAAAAGCTTAATTCTGCGATGCCCTGTGATGCCTTTTGGAGCGCAATACAATCAAAAGAAGGAAGGACGAATACATGAAGACATGAAGAAATGAAGACCCCCATAGCATGTACTCATTTTAATTGTGATTATTCATTTATGTTCCAGGTTGTATAAGTGTAGAGCTCAGCTACCCATCTTTTCTCTTTTTCGGGGTGTATGGCGGTACCAGGCCGCACCGGCCTCTTATTCTTTCATAGTAGTTTATAAAATATTTGACGTTGTTTTTAGCTTTTTTCATAATTTCTTTATGATTAGTGTTTTAATGTGTGGACTGGATGCGATAGGCTCTTAGGACAAAAATTAATTTTTTCACCCCAACTAACAACTCATAATTAAATTTTAAATAACTCATAACCTCATCTTAAATCTTAGGTCATAATCAAGATAATTAAAATATTTAGCAACAAATTAGTTATATATTGTATGTCTAACATCATGCATATCATATTGAATCACTCTTGCAAAATGAGGGTCTCCATTCTTACACTTTAGGGACCGCTTGACCTATGAGAGTAACCTCATATGATGGAGATTCACCCTTTTTCTCTTTTGATTTAGCCAACAATCAAATTTCATCATGCATTTAAGCATAAAATCCCAAAGCCTTTGTCCAAAATATTATGTTAAAATCATATAAAACTTGCAAAATTATGCATTTTTATACTAAGCCATATACTCATGCTAGTCATGATCTAGTCTCTTAGGGAGTGAGTTTAGGACTCTAGTCTCTTTCCTAATTAAATAACAACTTAAAACATCTTGCAATTTCATAAGATTGAACTACATAGTTTTGAATCATAGGAGGTGTTAGCTAGCAGTCACTCCAGGCGATTGTAAGTCCAAAATAGTCAGACGGGTTTATCTTCTCTTATAGAGTAGACCCTTACGTCCCCTTTTGCTTAGATTTAGGTCATGTTTTAACTTATGTTAAAGCTCTTTAGATTTAGGGTCTGAGATTGCTATTTCCCTTAGGCTACAAGCATAAGTCCTCACCTCTTAGGCATTTCAATAATCTTGTGTTGATGGATTATAAGTCTTAGCAATATAATAAAATTTTAACTTAAACCAAATAAATCCTCTCACTTTCAAACGTATAAAATCTCACTATAAGATATATTAGAATGCTCACTAGGCTTCCTAGTGTCATGAGCATTTTCTACTTACTTCCCTTTGGATTCTAAAATAAGTATTTCCAATTGAACAATCCCACTTAATTTTCTAAAATAACTAATTCTCTAATAATATTAACTTAGAAATATTTGGAGATAATAATTGACTAGTTTAATCCCATGTATTCTTAAGAAATCTCATTTCCTAGGATGTAATTAACTATGGAGGCTTGCCTACATAGGGAACATAAGAACCCTGCTTAAAATAAATCTTACTTTACTCTTCCATGTAAAGTAGGGGAAAGATCTCTGGTATATTCAAAGACCCATTATGCCTTAGGAGTTCTTATTAGATAATTAGGTCCATTGTAAGGTGATGTTTCTATCTTTTAAGATAGTACATCATACCTTAAAAATCATACCTAATCACTTTAATAAGTACCCCCTATGTTCTGCATGGTGTCCACCCCACATCCAAAAATAAACACCACAACCATCCTAATTTAGAATTAGAAATAGTGACTTAGGTGTGTGCTAAGGTTTACTGTGGGATGTCGTAACTAAGCTTTAAGATTATGATTATCTAAGATTTGGAATGTTCAAGTTATCCATGAGGGTGGTTTCACTTCAAGTTATTAGAAAAATTGTTAAGTTTTAATTTATATTTTACTTTGTTTCATTTGATATTCACTTAGCATCTAATTGTTATAAAGAGAGGAAAGAGGTTTAAACTCTTTCATCCCAACACTAAGTTATTTTCTAAAGAGTGCATTATTATAATTTTGGTTTATTTTAGTGAATAGTTTATTAAATATATATTTTTAATTTGTATTAATCCCATGTTTGGGTTAATCTTAAAGAATTCTTTTCAACATGAAAGGCATCTTAAGATTAATAAGATTGAATTACTATCACATGGATAATGTTACATCATTCTTTTTCATCATCAATAGCATGCATATGAGTTATGACTTATGCGGTGTTTTATTTCGGAGCATCGGGTGGACACTATATAGATCTTAGGGGGTACTTATTGAAGTGATCGGGTATGATATTAAGGTATGATGTACTATCTCAAAAGATAGAAACATCACCCTACAATAGACCTAATAACCTAATAAGGACTTTTAAAGCATGATGGGTCTTCGTATGTACCAAAGATCTTTCGCCTACTTTACATGAAAAAGTAAAGCAGAGTTTATTTTATATTGGGTTCTTTAGTTCCCTACGGAGGCAAGCCTCCATAGTTAATAACATCTTAGAAAATGGGATTTCTTATGAAAACTCTCGATTAAAGTAGTTAATCAATTATCTCTAATGATTTTAAGGTTAGCCTATCAATGAATTGGTTATTTTTACAAAATCAAGTGGGAACGTTCAATTTTAAAAGACTTTTTTTTAATCCAAAAGAAGATAAGTATAGATGCTCATGATACTAAGAAGCCTAGTGAGCACTACAATCTATCTTATTATGAGATAACTAAGCTTATTATTTAATGGAAAAGAGATTGTCCTAAACTCACTCCTTAAGAGACTAGATCATGATTTACATGAGTATATGACTTAGTCTGAATGTAAGACTTTATAAATTCTTATATCATTTTGGCACAATATTTTGGACAAAGGCTTGGGGTATTTTATGCTTAAATACATGATGAAATTAAGTTATTGGCCAAATCAGAGAGAAGAGGGGGATCTATATCATGAGGAGGTGCTCTCATAGGTCAAGTGTTCCTTAAAGTGGAAGAATGGAGACCCTCATTATTTCAAGAGTGAATAATATGGTATGCATGTTGTTAGACATTCAACATTTAGCTAAATGGTTGCTAAATATTTTAATTATCTTGATTATATTGTAGGCTTTAAAGTGAGGCTATGAGTTGATTTAAAATTATAGTTATGAGTTATTGATTGGGTAGAAAATATAATTTTATCTTATGAGCCTACCGCATCCTGGCCACACATTCAAACATCAAGTTTAAGAAACTATAAAGAAGATGCAATCTTTATTTTGCAATTTAAACATAACATTCAAAAAAAATGTATAGATTCTGTAAAAGAATAAAAGGCCAATGCGGCCGGGTACCGTCGTACATCTCGAAAAAGAAAAAATCGGGTAGCTTAGCTCTACCCTTATACAACCTGGATTACAAAAGAATATTATAATTGAAATTAAATTATATGCTATGGGGGTCTTCATTCCTTGCTTCTCTTTTTCTTCTTCCTTTTTTTTCTTCTTTCTTCTTTCTTTTCTTTTGATTTGTTTGTGCTCCAAGGCTTCATAGGGCCTCCCAGGACTATGCCTTTTAGTCACTGCTCATCCTAAACCCCATAGCACTAATCCCAATTCTCATTGCAAAATTATATATTTATGGAAAGTAAAGTCTAACTACACCTACAAAATAGATGTTAGCTAAACATACATACAAACCCAAGTATTTATATTTTATAATTTGGACTTGGCACCCTTCACATGGGTAATCAAGCTCACTTGTCCTAGTGTGGATTATGCTTAGGGGGCATAAGCAACCTACAAGTAGAAGCATTTATATTTATTTTAGTGGCCCCATTAGCACAATCTCCTACAAAAAATAGCATTAGGCTAGCAACGGACTAACATCCAGTCTATGAACTATAATCTTAACATCTAGTCTAAAACACTACATCATAAAATAAAACACAACATCATTACATACATTTTTTTAACTTAAAGATAGAAGTGGTGACTTAGCATTCTAATGTGTGTGTTTAAACTTAGTGTGGTATGTCTTAGCAAGGCTTTAGAATTTCAATTGGCTAAGATTTGAAAGTATTTAAGTTAAACATGAGGGATAGTTTCATTCTAAGTTACTTAGAGGATTAGTGGATTTTAATTTGTATTTTTCTTTTGTCTCATTTGATATTTACTTAGTAACTAAGTACTGTAAAGAGAAGAAAGAGGCTTAACCTCTTTCATCCCTACCTTAAGTTACCTTCTAAAAAGTATATTAATATTTTTGTTTATTTTAGTGAATGATTTATTAAGTGTTTTATATTACTCCTATGTTTGGGTTAATTTAAAAGGATTCTATTTAACATTAAAGGCATCTTAAGACTAATGTAGTTGAATTACCATCATATAGAACATGTTATACCATTCCTTCTCATCACCCATAACATGCATATGATTTTGGACCTAAAATACCTATACATACAATGTATTTTTGGCATACTTAGATGATTATGAATGCATGTATTTTGGTAGAAAAGAGAGATTTTTATTTCTTAGCTAAGTACACACACATGTATTAAATTTTTAAGCACGTACGTGCCATTGTTTAAACTAGGGAAGTAAAATAATCAATGACCTCCGTGGGGCTACTTAAAGCCTCATATTCCCAAGAAGTCATGTCTATATACTTTCTAATATTAAATACATATGAATGTATACAAGACCATGAGAATGAAAATCACGCAAAAGATTTTATTTTAGTGAATCGTTTACACATGTAAAGTAAAGCTCTATCCAAATTCTAGTACAAGTACACATAGTAATAAAATTAAATAAGTGTGTGCCTTTGTTAACCAGGGAAGTGAGATAACTGATGACCTCCATAGGGCAACTTAAAATCTCGTATTCCCTAGATGTCCAAACTGTATACTTATTATTACTCAAATATATGTAAACCCATACATGAATAATATAGATAAATCGGTGCTTGCTTAAGCCATAAACACATGTAAATCATATGGAAGTATTCATAGCTAATATCAATCTAACTTTTCACTATTAATTTATAACTTTGAAAATAATTTTAAAATTTATTAGTGATAATAACCACACATATAATATAATTAATTCAACACATGCAACTTTCACATAAGTAATTCAATTGATTATTTTTATTTAAAGCATGAATGTATGATTTCAAATGACACAGAACATTTATGGTAATTGAAAAGGAATAATTGAATAATTCTGCATAATTCATTCAACTACATTAATTCCTAAGGACAATCATATTTGATAAAACTATTTAAGGAAAGCCAAAGCTTCTCATGAAATTTAATTTTGGATTTCAATTATTGAACTCAAAGATGAAGAATCATTTGTTGTTTTTACCCCATCCCATGTGAGTGATTTAAATATGTTTAAAGAGAAATAATTAAGTTGATTTTATGAATTAATTAAATTTAAATCAATAAGGAATTCATTTATTACCCTTTCCTATGCTTCTTTGATTTAATTAACCACTTATTCATGAGCCTCAAATGATATGGAAATGAGAAAATAAAATTACAATGCTCCTAAAGGAACTAATGCAATAGGCTCATGCTTAAGTGTTAATTAGATTAAAGAATCTATTTAAGTATTCTTATGATTTTCCCACACCCATGGGTTAATCATAATTTTCTTATGGGTCTTTATATTATTGAATACATAAAGAGGAACCCATGAATTGAATATTAATTATCTGAAGTGATTATCATTTCAATGTAATTAATTTTTATTATTAATTGCTTAATTAATTCCTTAATTAAGTCATGATTTAATTTAAACCCTCTTTATGGAATAGATTTGGAAAAATAATTAGGAAAGAAGTCTTAATCATCTCCCTCCTCATTTCATTGTTAATCAGTGATTATTAGAGTTTAATTGATTACTTTTTACTATTTGGAATTTTAAATGATTATTAAATGGCTTAATGAGGGTGATTAGGGTTTGACTTTCAAATTCCCCTAATTTTTTAGCCAATAAATTCTACGAAAATTATGAGAGGCAGAGGACATCCCATTAAATCAACTTTGCAAATTTAGGATTAATTGCCCAAGTAATTAGGGCTTAATTTAGCTAATTAAGGAAAAATTCAAACCTTAATTAAGCTCTGATCACTGTTCAAACCATAAGAAGATCATTTTTATTGAAATCTCCTCTGCTTACCCTTTCCAAAATGGGTTTACTTATATTTTAAAGATTTTTTTATAATTACTTTTGAATTTTTGAAGTTCAAGGTGATTAAATGACATTTTAAGCCTAATTAATCCTTAATTCTGTCGATGCCACGTGAGAGCTGATGTGGCAGCGCTTTCCACTTGGCGCTGTAGGATTGGCCACTTAAATCGTCTGACGCGGCATGCTAAATCAGCGGAGGTGAATGCACTTTTATCCTCACCATCTAAACTAGGATCGAATGGTGGGTATTAATTTTGCAGATCTAAAGTGATAAAATCAAATAATCTAATCATAATACTCATGATCGTCTATTCCAATCATGCGAAATGAATGGTAGATGATCCTTCGTCCCTCAAATGATGGAAGATGGACACTATCCACCCTCCTCCGCTTAATCCGAGCTTGCTAGAGCTCATGATGCATCGAGATTAACTCCAAAGCCTTCAGGGAAGAGATCTAAGGGATCATACTATGAAAAAACATATGAAATCATGATTTCTTTCACAAAATACCAACAACTTAGTGGATTTCTACGGCTTACTAAAATTTACCTTGTCGGAGCTCAAGATTTGAGGTCTAATGATAGATGTAGCTTCGTCTTGAAGAGACGATGCCCTATTGAGAAGCCCGAGAATTGCCTCCTTGTCAATGGCTCTATGGACTAAGAACCACCAAAAATGTTACCAAAGTTGGTTTAGGGATGATCTCTGGTGCTCGAATCGATTCGTTTCACCTTGTTGTAGCTTGAGGAACATATGAGTGAAGTTAATTTGGATTTGGTAGAGTTTAGGTGGAGTTGGACGGAGTGGAGGCTTGATTTTTCTCGGGTTTGATCTCGCCAGCGATGGGAGGCTGAAAGGAACTTAGGAAGGCTCTGAGAAAGCTCATCTCGACTCACTCTTGCTCTATGTCCAATTGAAATAAGATGGGAGCGAGTATACTCTTCTTCTCGATTGATTGAATGGCTTGGATTGGCTCCTTTTGGTAGGCGTGGGAACTGGCGGAACGTCAGTGGTGAGGTGGAACTCCTTGAGTGGTTGAGTGAGGAAAGTGGGCTGACAAGGGCTGGGGTGGAGTGCCCTTCCTCTTCAAAGAGAACTAATGGGGTGGCTTGGGTTAGCTCACCTCCACTATCTCATGGTTGACCCAATCGACTTTGGGTCAGGTGACTCAGTAGTCCACATGTCTCATTTGAGTTTAGGGTGGCTGCCAAGGGGATGAGAGTGGGTTTGACCATCCAAATAGGGATTTTGTCTCATTTGGAGGGGTTAACCTAATGAGTTTTATGCTAATTTAAGTATGATTTGGTTTTGATCCATGGTGACCCAAGGATGGGTCATGCCAAGTTTGGTTGGGTTTGGACTTAATTTGAATGGGTTCAGCTCAATTTGAGCCATGTAGGTCAAATTGGGTCAAATTGGGTCAAGTTGGGTTAGGTTGACTAATTGGTCAAATTGGGTCAAACCTTGATTTAAGTTCAAATGAATATTTGGGATGTTTAGGTTCAGTTGGTTTGATTTGATTTAAAGTAGATTTAAATTTGACTCATATGAGTTCATATGGGTCAAATGGGCTACATTGACCAATTTAGCCAAATTAACCAAATTGGCTTAAGGTAAGGGTTATTTTAGGTTAAATTGATGATTTGGAGATGATTGTAGGTGTTGATTTTAATTAATTTGGATTTGGGAATGATTTAGAATAATTAGTCCCTTTAGGTCAATTTGGGCTAAATGGGTCAATTAGGTTGACTTGATCAAATTGGGTTCAATCAAGGGCTTGATCATGTTCAATAATCAATTCATGATTAACTTGAGTCATTAGTTTCAATCGATTTGGATTAGATTGGAGTTTGACTCAATTTTTCCTTTAGATTAAATTGGGTCAACTTGAGTTAGGAGACCAATTGGGCTTCATTTGGCTTGATTGATGGTTGAATCATGTTCAAGGATCAATTTATGATTGGTTGGAATCTTTGGTTTCAATTGATTGGGTTTACAATGGAGTTTGGTTCAATTTGGTTCATATAGGCTAAAATGAGTCAACTTGGGTCAAGCGATCAAATTAGCTTGGTTTGACCCAATTGATTGTAATTGGACAATCAAAGGTGATCAATAATCATTATAGAAGAGATTAGATAGATTAATTCAATCCAATTTGGGTTGGATTGAAGTTTAGATTAAATGAGTGCTTTAGTTCACTTTGGGTCAAGTGAACCAAATAGATCAATTTGAGTTAGATTAGGTTGAATTGGGTTGAGTTGAGTTTGATGATTGATTTATGATTGATTGATGGCTTTGATTATAATTAATTTATATTTAATTAGATTTTGGCTCATGCAGACTCTTTAGGTCATATCAGCTAGCATAGGTTGATTGGATTGATTTGGTTTGATTGGCTTGACTATAGGTATTGGAATGGTTTGAAATGATGTATTGAATGGTTGAAGTGCTTTTGTGAAGCTCAATTGGGTTTGGTTTAATTGAATAAGTCTTGAGTGATAGGATTGGATCATGTGGTTAAGATGGGTTTGGGTTTAAATGATTTTTGCTTGGAGCTTGGACGTGAAATAAAATCAATTGGGGTTTGATTGTATGGGTTTGAGGTTGGATTTGCATGAGTGGATAGGTATAAGTCATGGGTTAGGCTATAGGATAGGTAGGTTCCCTTGGCCCTAAGGTATAGCTTAAACCTATGGTATACCTTCCTAAGTTTTTAGGCTTAGGTTTAGCATTCGCCTAATCACTAGAAGTGTCATATGACTAAGAAGATTCTGGTGTCTAAAATACTCCTAAGCTTAAGAAAGAATGAGTCAATCCTCACTCCAAAAGTGAAGTCAACAACTTAGCATACATATACATGCCATGTATTTTTGGCACACTTAAATGATTATGAATGCATATACTTTTGGTAGAAAAGGGAGATTTCTTTCTTTAGCTAAATGTGCATACACATGTATTAAAGATTTAAGCGAATACATGTCATTGTTTAAACCAGGGAAGTAAGATAATCTAAGACCTTCTTGGGGCTATTTAAAGCCTAGTATTCCCGGGATGTCCAGACTATATACTTGCTATCTTAAATACATGAGAATGTGTACACAACCATGAGAATTAAATCATGCAAAAGGTTGTATATTAACAAATTTATTTATTCATGTAAAGTAAAGATTTATCTAAATTTTAATGTATGCAAATATATGAATGAAATTTGATAAGTACGTGACATTGTTAACTAAGGAAGTGTGGTAATCTAAAACCTCTGCGGGACTACTTAAAGCTATGTATTCCCGGGATTTCCAAACTATATACTTACTAACATTCAAACAAATGTAAACATACACATGAATCATGAAAATAAAATAATAGTTTAACATGTTTAAGCTATAGACAAACATAAACCATATAGAATATTCATAACTAACATCAATTTAAATCTTCATTTATAATTTTAAAAATAATTTTGAAATTTGTTAGTGATAATAGCCACACATAATAGGATTAGTCGAACACATGCAATTTATACATTATTAAGTTTCATTGATTCTTTTATTTGAGAACATGAATGGATTATGTCAAATGGCATACAAAAATTATAATGATTGAAAAGGAATAATCAAATATGTCCACATAATAAGGACAATCATATTAAATAAAATCATTTAAAATTAGCCAAAGCTTCCTATTGAATTTGATTTTGGTTTTGAATTATTAAACTTAGATGGGAGAAATAACATTTGATGTTTTGCCCTCATCCCACATTAGTGACTTAACATATTTAAGAAAATATAATTAAGTAACTTTTATGGATTGATTAAGTTCAAGTCTTTAAGCAAATAATTTATTATCCCTTTCCTAAGCCTCTTTAATTCAATTAAGCATTTAATTAAGAGCCTTCAATGATATGAAAATGAGAAATTAAAATTGCAATGCACCTAGGGACCTAATGTAATGAGGCTCATAATTAAATATTAATTAAATTAAAAAAGGATCTAATTAAGTACTTATATGATTTCCCACACCCATGGGTTAACCATAATTTCCCTAGTGGTCTTTATGATATTGAACACATAAAAAGAAACCCATAAATTCAATTTAAATTATCTAGAGCAATTACCATTTTAATTTGATTTCGTTCCATCATTAGTTGCTTAATAACTCTTAATTAATCCATGCATTAATTAGCCCTCTTAAATGAAATGGATTTAGGGAAAAAATTAAGAAAGAGGTCCTAATCATTCCACTTCATCATTTCACTATTAATAATGATTAATCAAATTTAATTAATTAATTTTTACTATTTGGCATTTTTAATAATTATTAAATTATTTAATAAGAGTAATTAAGGTTTGAATTTCAAATTCTCCTAATTACCTAGCCAATAAATCTCAAAAACATTATGGGAGATAAAGGACATCTCAAGGAATCAACACATTCAATTTGAGATCAATTAACCAACTAATTAAGGCTTAATTAAAGTAATTAAGAAAATTTCAAACCCTAATTAAGCATTATTCACTATTCAAATATTATGAGTTTTATTTTTATTAAATTCTCGTCTATTTACCCTTTCCAAAATGGGATTAGTCATATTTTTAGGATTTTTCTACAATTAGTTATGAATTTTCAAAGTTCTGACCAATTAATGGTATTTTTAAGCTTAATTAACCACTAATCTCATCGGCACCGTGTAAGAGCTGACGTGGTGACAGTTTCCACGTGGCGCCATGGGATAGGCGAGTTCATCTGATGCAACATGCTAAATCAACAGTGACAGATTGGCTTTCATCTCCGCCGTCCAATCTCGGATCGGATGGTGGAGATTAATCCTGTGGATCTTAATGGATTAAGTTGAGATTTTTAATGGATTGAATCATGGTCATTTATTCTAGTCACACGGAACGGGCGACAGATGAACCTTCATCCCCCGAGCAAGAAAATACTATCACCATCTTCCCTCCCCTAGTCGATCCAAGCTCGTCGGAGCTCGTGAGGCATCAGGATCAACTCCAAAATATTTGAAGAAGAGATCTAAGGGGATCCTACATTGGAAATCATGTGTAATCAAAATTTCTTTCACAAAACACCAACACCTAAGAGGATTTTTATGGTTTTTTAGAAAATTACCTCACTGGAGCTCAAGTCCGATGATCCAATGATTAAGGTAGCTTTGTCTTTAAGAGACAAATCCCTGTTGAGAAGCTTGTGAGTTGCCTCCCAATCGATAGCTCTATGGACCAAACATCAACGCAACAGTCACCATAGTTGGTCCGTGAATGTTCTCCGGTGCTCGAATCGATCAAGAATTGATTTGTTTTAGCTCGTCAGAGCTCAGAGAAGGTGTGGGAGAAGTTAATTGAAATTTGGTGAGGTTTGAGTGGGTTGGATGGACAGAGGGCTCAATTTCATTCGGCTTTGGTATCACTAGCGATGGGGAGCTCAAGAGGGATCGGGGATGCTTTAGGGATGCTCGTAAACACTCACTGAAGCTCTCTATCTGGTTTGAATTATATGGGGAGGAGTATACCCTCTTCCCCAATTGATCCAACAAGTAGGATCAATTTGGCTTTTGGCAGTCATCTGGCCAATGCAGGCGGCCGAAGGTGTCAGTGATGGGCTAAGGTGGAGGGTCTTAAGTGGCTGGAGGAATGGAAGGGGCTGAGGTGGTGTGTACCTCCTCCCCCAATGTTCCAATGGGGAGCCATGAGTTAGCTCACCTTCTCTTGACCTATTGCTGAACCCAATCAGCTTTGGGTCAAGTGAGTTAGTGGTCCACATGTCCAAAATGGGTTAAAGGTGGCTGCCAAAAGTTAGTGGGTAGGTATGAACATCCAAATGGGGATTTTGTCTCATTTAGATAGGTTTACCCAATGGGTTTTAGCCTAATTCAGGTCTAACATGGGTTAGGTTCATTTGGGTTGACCCATGATGACACAAGGATGGGTCATGCCAAGTTTGGTTGGGTTTTGATTTGGTTTGGATGGGTTTGGCTCAATTTGAGTTCAATTGGGTTAGGTTGACCAATTGGTCAAATTGGGTCAACCCAAAGGTTCAAATGTGTTTGAATGATGATTTGGGATGTTTTAGCTTAATTGGTTTAATTTGATTTGAAGTGGATTTGATTTTGACTAATATGAGTTCATATGGGTCAAATGGGCTAAGTTGACCAATTTGATCAAATTGGCTAAATTGGCTTAGGTGATGGGTTGGTTTAAGTTCAATTGATGATTTGAGAATGATTGTAGGTGTTGATTTGGATTAATTTGGAGTTGGGAATGTTTTAACTCAATTTGACCATTTAAATCAATTTAGGCTAAATGGGTCAATTAAGTTGGTTTGATCAAATTGAGTTTGATTGAAGGTTGGATCATGTTCAACAATCAATTTGTGATGGATTTGAGTCATTGGTTTTAATCAATTTGATTTAGGATTGGATTTAGCCTAATTTGGCCCTTTAGGTCAAATTGGGTCAAGAGCCCAAGTTGGCTTGATTTGATTCAATTGATGGTCAAATCATATTCAGTACTCAATTCATAATTAATTAGAGGTATTGGTTTCAATCGATTGAGTTTAAAATGAAGTTTGGCTCAATTTGATTCATATAGGCTAATTGGGTCAACTTGGGTCAAGTGACCAATTATCTTGGTTTAAACCAATTGATTGTAATTTGGTCAATTAAGGATGATCAACAATCATTGTAGAAGGTATTGAATGGGTTGGTTCAATTCAATTTGGATTGTATTAAGATTTGGATCAAATTAGTCCTTTGGGTCACTTTAGGTCAAGTAAACTAAATGGGTCAATTCAGTTGGATTGGGTTGAATTAGGTTAGATTAATTTTGTTGATTGATTTAGGATTGGTTGATGGCTTTGATTTCAATTGATTTGGATTTAATTAGATTTTAGCTCATATGGACCCTTTAGATCAAATGAGCTAGGTTGGGTTAATTGGATTGGTTTAGTTCAATTAGCTTGATTGTGAGGTTTGGAAGGATTTGAAATAGAGTATTGGAATGTTGGAATACTTTTGTGAAAATTAATTGTGTTAGTTTTAATTGAATAGGCTTTGGGTTTGTTCCATAGGATGATGGTGGAATTGGTTTAAGTTAAGAGTTAAGTTAATTTGGCTTGGAGCTTGGATATGAAATCAAATCTGATTAAGTTTGGTTGTGTTAGCTTGGGGTTTGGTTTTGGATAAGTGGATAAGCATGGGTCATGATTTAGGCCATAGGATAAGTCAAGTCTATCTACCTTAGGGTATGACCTAAGCTCAAGGTATGCCTTCTTAAGTCTCTAGGCTTAGGTTTAGTGTTCAGAAGTGTCCTATTTATAGGGAAATTCTAGCACTTAGAAGACTCCTAAGTCTAAGGAATGGTGAGTCAATCCTCACTCCAAAAGTGTGGTCAACACTCCTAAAATATATTTATAATATACATCCATATAAGTAGTGTTAAGGAACATCTACGTCATAGTGTTGTGAGTCAATAATAATGCTCACTCATCCATGGTATAGGTAGGCTAACAATATAGGTGCTAGTGTTATCCTTTCACCATGAGCATGCAAATTGGTCATAAAAAAAGTGGAAGGATGGAAAAGTCTATTGTGACCTAGAAACGCAAAATAGCACAACCATATGGCAATGAAGGCTACTAAAGATAGCTCCTCACCAATGTCCCGTGCTAGTATACGTTGGGAATTAGCTTCTCCTTCAGGCTTGAATCTTGCACTGAAGAACTTCTCAGATGAATAAAGTTTCATGTCAAATAGATCATCTGATCATGCGAAATGAGGCAAATATACTGCTGAATTAAGAAAATTCTCTGACCATGTGTCTAGAGTAATTGTGCCCCATCACCTACGGCCTGATCTCCACTCTTTGAATAGTCTCTGATAATGAGCTAAAGCATGATAGAAGCTTGAAGAATATACATAATTGCCTATTCTATGCTGGCCAATTGGCTGACGCTAAAAGAGCTCATGATCTAGAGGAACACACTCCTTGTAGGGAATGCCTATAATAGGGATGCTTGCTTTATCCTACATGTCTGCTAAAGTGGTTGTCATCTTATGCAGACTAATCCAGTACGTATTGGTAGTCATGTCTCAATGTTTTGCTATGCTCTAGATCCAAGTAAATGAAAGACAAGGAGTAGTATCTACAACTAACTGAAGTATATCCTAATCCTTAAAGCTAAGGAGATCTATGATGTGCTCTAAAAGAACATCATGATTATATCTCAACTTTAAATTGATCACCTAATAAGTAGGATCATGTCCTGATAGAAGCTTTGAATCAAGAGGTAGAATGCGTGATGATAGATCTAAGGTTTGGATTTAAATTTGAGACTTTTTTAGGCATAGTGGAATCTAAATTTGGGTTTTAAATTCAGTCCATTTTGGACATCATAAAATCTAAATTTTAGTTTAGATACAACCCTGTTTGGGCACGATGGAATCTAAATTTGGGTTTATATCTAGCCCCTTTGGGCATGATGAAATCTAAATTTTAGTTTTATATCTAGACCCTTTGGGTATGATGGATCTGATCTATCCTTTTTTGGCATGATGGATATTAATTTAAATTTAGATCCAATATCTTTGGGCATGATGGATCTTTTTTTAGATTTAGATCTGATATCTTTAAGCATGATAGATCTGATCTAGTCCCTTTGGGTATGATGGATCATAGTTTAGAATAGCTTTGATAGAAGAAAGTTTATCTATGATGGAGAATTTTTCTTACATTATAAGACTTATAAAATTATTTCTTGTTGATGGAAAATTTTTTCTTTGAGATGAGAATATTCTTCACATACTTAAGCGAAGAGTATCACTTCAATTGATCGATTTAGAGTTAATTTTGACTCTTGCATTTGTAAGATATAATGCATTTAATAGTTATGCATGATATCTCTTGAGATATTGTCCATTTATAAGGGAATATGTGTTATCCTTTTTGCTTCAATGAGTTAATAAGCTCCCCCTTTGTATACTTTTTTAATGATATATGATCCTTCCTAATTTAGGTCAAATTTTCCACCAGCTCATTGATGTGGACTGATAAGTCTTTTGCATACTAGTACTAGTTCACCTTTTGCTTTTCTTCATGGGTCATGGGGTCATCCTTGCTCTATATATTTCTAAATTTTGTTGGGCATATAATTGAGTTTCATCTAGAGTTTCAAGCTCTTTAAATCATATTCAGATATTTTTCTCTGTTGTAAGTATATTTTGAACTACTATACAGAGTGAAGGTAGCTTTACTTATAGAGTAAGTATTGCTTCTTATATGAAGATTAAGGAGTATGGTGTTGCTTGTGCAGCTATTTTGTATGTATTATAATATGACCATAAGGCTTCTATTAATTTATCATACCATTCTCTTTTATTTTTAGAAAAACTTTTCTTGAGAAGTTTAACCAACATTTTGTTGAATGCCTCTGCAAAACCATTAGTTCTTGGATTGTATATTGAAAATATAGCCAATCTATCTTGTATTTCTCAAAGAAGCAATAGATTTTGGCATTCCTGAAGGAAGTGTCATTATCTGATATGATTCTTTGAGGTACTCTGAATCAGTAGATGATATGATCTTGAAAAAGTTTTACTACATTGTCCACTTAACTTATTTTAATGGAATTTCTTCTACCCATTTGGAGAAGTAATTAGTGGCAACTAAAATGAAACGATGTCTCTTAGATGATGGAGAATCCATTTGGACGATTATATCGGTTCCCCAACTTTCAAATGGCCAAGATGTCACTATTGAATGTAAGTTATTAGGTGGTCAATACAATGTGTCTACATATATTTGACACTAATATCTTTAGTCATGTTCAATGCAGCCTTGAACCTTAATAGGCCAATAGTATCTCATTTGTTTAATTTTGATTTTAATTTTAGGACCGTATTGGTGTGCATCGCACAACCCTTCATGGACTTTAGTCATCACCATCTTTGCTTCATCTAATCCTAGGCATCGCAACCACATTTGGTTGAATGAGCACAGATATAACATATCATTCATAAGAGCATATCATAACACTCTTTGTGAAATTTGATGAGCCTTTGATTTATCATTTGGCAATCTACCACCTTTAAGATAAGTGATGAATGTTTCTCTCTAGTCATATTCTTTTATTATCATTGAATTCTCTTGATTTTCTTTAGCTTTAAAGGCTTGTAGAAGGGTGGGTGCTAATATTAGCCTGCTTTGGACTATTATTATAATTGGCTCTCCCTGAGGGTTTGTCATTTCTTTAGCCAATTTAGCTAATGCGTTAACTTTATCATTATCTCGATGTGACAACCTTGTAATTGTTACTTCAAGAATTTGTTTCAGAAGCTCCAAGGCATGCTTATGATAAAGCGTTAATTTAGGCTTGTTTATCTTAGAAGTCCCAATTATTTGTTAAATTATGAGTTAAAAATCTTTGTAAACATAAAGCTTCTTAATTTTCATGTTAATTATAGCTCTAGACCCGCGATTAATGTTTTGTATTCAGCTTCATTGTTGGTTCAAGGTTCAGTCAGACTGTATGAATATCAGAGAATACCACTTTGTAGTGTCACAAATATTAAGTCAATTTCGACATGTAATGTAGGTAAACCAAATAGTTTAGCTGGCTTTATTAATGAAGCCCTATCAAAGTAAAGCTCACATTCTGATGACTGTTGAGCTTCTTTAACTTCAAAGATTTTTCATCAGGCAATTCATCATTGAGTGGAGAGTTTATTGATAAGGGGTTAGTAGCCAGAAAGTCAGCCAAAACTTGCCCTTCTATAACCTTTTGTGGGACATGTTATATTAAATTGAACTAATAGGGCTACCCATTTAGCTAAGCGATCAATTAGGGTAGGTCTAGTCATTAAAAATTTAAGAGGGTCAACTTTATATATCAAAGTTATTTTTATGTGATAGTATATAATGCTATAATTTTTGAGTAGTAAGTATCAATGTTAGATATTGCTTCTCAATAGGAGAAGATTTTATTTCGTATCCTATTAGACGTCAACTTATATAATATAGGGTGCTTTTCTTTTCTTCTTCATTATTTTGAGCTAACAAAGCTCTTAGTGATTCTTCTAAGGCTGTTATATACAATATCAACAATTTTCCCATTATTGGTGTGCCAAAATTAGAGGATGTAACAAATATTATTTTATATTATCAAATGCTTCTTAACAAGTATTATCACATATAAAAGGTGCATCTTTTTTCATTGAGCGAAAGGTTGACATCTCCCCAGAGAAATAGAAATAAACCTTCTATTGTGAGCCAATTTGCCTTGTAGTGAACGTAGTTGCTTGAAGGTCTTAGACGATGGCATTTCTATTATTGCTTTTATTTTAAAGGAATCAATTTAAATTCCTCTATGGTGCACAATAAAGCCCAAGGATTTTTCAAAAGTCATACCAAAAGTACATTTCAATGGATTAATCTTTAAGTTGAAACTTCAAATTCTATCGAATACGACTCTTTAATTACTTATGTGCTCACTTTGATTCTTGCTCTTGACAACCAAATCATCAACTTAACATCTAATATACCTATGTATGAGGTTGTTGAAGATACAGGTTATTGCCCTTTGGTATGTAGCGCTGATATTTTTCAAACCAAATGACATCACTTTGTAGTAATATATGTCAATTGGCATGCAAAAGGATGTATGCTTTTCATCTTTTGGAGTCATTTTAATTTGATTATAGCTCGATGAGCCATCCATGAAGGAGAATATATCATAGTTTGATGTATTTTCTACCATGAGTTCTACATTGAGTAGTGGGAAGTCATCTTTTAATCATGCTTTGTTTAAATCCCTGAAGTCAATATAGACACAAATTTGTCCATTCTTTTTTTTTATTATGGTAATATTGGTAATCTAGTTAGCATACTTCTCTTCCTGGATGAATCCTGCTTCAATGAGCTTTTCAGTTTCAATGATTACTTGCTCTTTAATTTCTAATCACATTCACCTTGATGCTTGCTTTACATGTTGTACATCAGGCTTAATGGCAAGCTTTTCAATTTCAATATTTTGATTTCGAGCTAGCTCGAATTGAACATTTTAAACTTTTTTTTAGCTCAAATTCCTATAGAGTTGGTCATTTTGATCCAGTAGCTTGAATTTAATAAAAATGATTATTGAAAAATTTTAAAAAAAATTGAATTAAGTGCATGAAATGAAAAAAAAAAAAAGATTTTCAAAGTAACAATATTTATAGTTATAAATATCATATTTATTTTAAAAGATTACAAGTTATAACTCTATACACTTAATTTTATGAATAATTTTATTATTATAAACTTAGAAGTATTATATATAAATTTAAATATTTTAAATAATAGATGAATTTGATCCCATCTGTGCCTGGCTCGAGATCGGCTCAAAATAAAGTTTCATCCAAATCTTTGGCTCATAGCTTGGCTCAATATAATTGATTCGATCTCAATTAGATCAAAATTTCGATTTGATTTTTGAGTGATCCTCGATTTTCAAGCTAAACTAGCAGCCTTAGTTTCTTCTAGGTCCTCAGTTATAGGATTAAAAAATTTTTGTCTCTTTTTTCTAGCACTATTTTTGCTATAATGATTCATTTTGTGATGTCTGCTCAATTAAAATGTAGTACTAGTTTTTTGTTTAACATATGACTTAATATAGTAATTGCATTTGTACTTCTGTAAGACTTTTTCTTTTTTGTGACAGATATTTTCGTAAAATATTGTCAATCTTCAGAACATTATCTTTTACTCTTTCTATCATCTATAGAAGTAATTACATCTACACTTTTAATAGCATTTCATGCATTTTCAGCATGAAGTTGAGTTGAAGAACTATTTGATTTGCTTTGAGAGTGACTTTCCATTATATCTTTGCAAAAAATAATATGATCCAATTATGGACTTTCATGACATTCAACAAATATTTGAAATTTATATGTGAAAAAATTATTTCGAGCAAAAAATGAATTTACTAAATTATTTCTCTACAAACATGAAACTCATGCCCAAGGGGCCAAGCCCAACCAAGTAAGAGAAGTAGAGAAGGTTCAAAAGTTCTTAAAAAAACTTGATGTCCTACAAGGAAAATAGGAATTCAGTCTTCTAATTTGATCATGAAGTAATCATGATGCTGAAATCAAATGATTGGGAATAGGTTTATGTAAACCATGATGCCAAAAAATGTACTAAGAAGTAAGAAAGCATCACCCAGATAAAAAATGATGTACCTTAAAGTAACAAAAGAAATAGAATACATTATAGAAGATGCCAAAATTTGTGCAATTTTACTTCAACCAAACTTATATCGTGTCAGGATTTCATCTATCCATGAGGAAAACATAATTGTGAAGTTCAGAATAAGAGTACACACAAGTCAATTTTCAATTCACAAGTACATCTACTTATTCAAATAAAAAGGAGAGAAAACCAAGCATCTTACAAGTGATCACCTCAAATAAAGCTTTCTTTCTCAAAGTTTCTAATCCCCAAAGAGTCATTGATTGAGGAGAGAACATATGTGAAAAACCAAAAATATATTTGATTTGTTTATCTAATAGCCAAAGGATTTACACATCTAGGCACTAGTCACCGACCTTTGAATGCAAACAAGAAAATTAGCATGAGTCAAAAGGCAGGTCCAAACCCTGAGGATAAGAGCCTATTAGGTGCAACCATGCAATTCCTGATGATCATTACTAGTACTCGATTCAAGGCAACACTACACATGAGGTGCCCACCTAATTCCCAAAATAATCTCAAGGGTAATTATGGCAAAAAAAAACTATTTTGTCAATTACAGTTCTTCCCCTTGACTCAATATTATGACAAAGTTGGATCTCCTCTATGACTCATTTCCAAGAAGAACACTTTAAACTCTCAATGCCCCAAATGACTAAGCACAACATAATCTTATTAGGCCCATATTACATTTAAAACGAACAACTGTAAGAGATCTTTATGAATGTTTGTAACTCCAGGTCCACAGGTCCACCATCCACAACTTCAGTTTTAAGCGTCCAAAAAATGGTTAACACATTTAACTGATAACATATTAAATAAGTTTAATACTACAGCAAGAGCATCCAAAAATCACACTTTATAAATGATACTTAAAGGACAAGAGCAAACCAAGAGCATCCAAGAAAGGATATATTCACTTTACTCAAGATTTAAAAGACAAGAGCAAAAAGGAGACGAGCTTCACAAGAAAGGAATCACAGGCTCCACTTTACTTTACTCAAGACTTAAAAGATAGGAGCATCCAAGAAAGGAGCAGAAGTTCTGCTCCAAAATTATTTTTACAGAATAAATAAAGGAGATGAGCAAACCGAAAGCTCGAAATATTGATACCACCAAAAAACCAAGAGCTCTAATAGCAAGAGAACATTCCTCCAAATTTTTTTTTTATAGGAAAACAAGCCCTAAAATTGATTGCATCAAGAAACTGAAAGCCTTATAATCAAAAGCACATACCCCTAATAACTTTTTCACATTAGAAATAACCCCTAAAATTGATACCACCACAAACAACATTAAAAATGATTATAGTATGTTCACTTTACTCAAGAGACAAGAGCGTCCAACGGACCAAAATAAGAGCAGAACACACAGAGGAGACAACAACACTTTCTAAAGACCGACGATCTATAGTCTGCAGATTCTAAAGCCAAGCGAAAAATTAATTAGCAAGAGCATCCGAAAGTTTGGAAATTTAATACCACCAAGAAACCGATAGCTCTCAAAGCAACAGAACAATCCCCTAAAAATATTTCTTCATTACTAACAACTAACAAGCCGTGAAATTGATACCAACAAAAAATCGAAAGCTAACAATGGTGTCATCGAGAGTAATCAAAATTTGAGGCTATAATATATAAAAAAATAACCAACATACATTTATGCCATAAACTAACAAAAAAATTTTACCAATATTGGTGCAATGTGTGCCTGGAAAATGAGTCTATGGCAAAGAAACAAACTGAGTGGTTGAGCGAAGTTGCGAAGGTTACAATGAGTCAATGACAGAAAAAAAAGCAGACGACTGTCGCTAGGGCTGAGAAATAAGTTAGAAGTGTCGAAGCCTGAGGACCGAGGAATAGAGGATCGTTCTCAGCCCTAGCTGCAAAGATGAGAGACAGAGAAAGAAGTCACGAAACGTCAAAGGCTGAAACTCTAGTTATAATCTCGATTCTAACATTCATCTCCACCGTTCATTAGACAAAGCCCTTAATCTCATGGTCCACAGCAGTCGCTCACTCGTGAAACAACCCGCGGCCCATGAGACGTGACACCGTGTCGGTCACGGCTAGCATTCGATCCATTCAAAAATTGAACGAGTCGATTTATATACAAATCAAAATCGGCTCAATAAAAAATTTGAGCCAACATTTCAGCTTGTTGCTAGGCTCATTTGGCACGATTCGAGTCAAAATGCGAGTCAATTTTCAAACGATTAACGATCTTCGAGCTAATTTTTCAGCCCTATGTCTACCATTGCTATTAGTGTTGCGGAGTTGCTATTATTACCCGTCACATGCATCGTGCCTTCAACTATGGTTGCTTGCGCCATTCTTATTCATATTTAAATATATTAGAAATATATCATAACAAAAGCATTAAAATTTTTAATGCATTTAATTTTTATTTAATTAAATAATTGTTGCATTTCTAAAATAAATATATTTCAAGCACTCAATATTTATAAATGCATTTACTTCGGAAACATATAATCAAACAACTCCTAAATATTTTATGTTGCTTTATATTAAACATGCTTATTGTGGTATAATATTTTAAGAAATTAATTAATTTTAAAATTCATAATAACATCCATGAATCTTCATAAATACTTTTCTATACTTCATCATCACCTATGTCCTTATTATAATAATGTTAACAACCAAAACCTTTTTTTTTTTTTGAGAATAAAAATCTAAAATTAAGTTTCAATTATATGTCTTCATTGAAGACCAATGAAGACATACTTTTGATTGTTTGAAGTGCACAAATTCATAATTGATAAGCATACGGTTATCTAATCTAGTGAATTGAGTGAATAAAATGAGCTCATCTTAGGATTTTAGTTGGTTTATGTCTAAAAATTAAACTTAATTGTGATCGAATTTATTTTATATTTTATATTTTTATTTATATGTTTTTTTAAAAAATATATTTATTTTAAGTATTTTTTTATTTTTTTTATATTTTTGAAAATGAATTATACTATTTTTTTAAAAATATTCAAAATAATTTTTGAATGTTTTGAAAGATAGATTTATATCTGTTTAATTTTTTATTTTCTCTTTTTTTTTCTTATATTTTGATTTGAAATAAAATATTTTTGGTGATAATAGATGTTTTCACTTTCAAAATAATAAGTAATTTTTGAGTATTTTTATTTTTTAAAATAATTTAAATTATTTTTAAAAATACTTAAAATAACTTTTTGATGTTTTGATTATTCTTAAAAACAATTACAGCCATCAAATATATTTTTTTCTAATTAAAACATATAAAATAAATAAATTTAAAATAATAAAAAAGTGTCTGTTTGGGTTCATTTTTATTTTAGTTTGTTTATATTTTGAATAGAAGTAAAATACATTTGATATTAATGTTTTGAGTATTAGTAGCATTTTAAAATAATCATAATATTCAAAATATATTTTAAATATTTAAAAAAATAATATGAATCATTTTTAGAAATATAAAATTTAAATAAAGAACACAACAAAATTGATTCCAAATAAACTCTAAGATTTCATTTAAGATTAACTATTTGTAAAAGTAGCTATAGAATTATTGTGAGAAATTTAATTTTTTTTAATAATTACTGAAAGTATATATATATATATATATATATATATATATATATATATATATATATATTAGATAATAATATTTTTATAATTATCACATGTTTAGTAAATTTGTGTATAAAAATAAAATGTGCTCCTAATACATAATTTTTAAAATATAATAAAAAAATTATGATCAAATATATATATATATATATATATATATATATATATATAATGATAAGTTATAAATAAAATAAAATTATAAAATAACTGTCATAGGTATATCTTATGCCCTATTTGGTTGACTGAAAAAAGAATGCAGTACAAAAGGAATGTAATATAAATGAAATAGTGTAAAAGGATTACTTTTACAGTTGTTTGGTTGAGAGTTTTATAAATTCATACTTTATTTTTTTCTGTATAGTTTAAAAAAAATATAATGTAAAGTATTTTGAAAGTTTGTCAATAGGCAACAATGGTGCAACGGCAGCGGCGCGGCGCTACGTGCAGTAACACTTTTTGATTGGTGTGATTTTGAATTCGCCCAAATCGGGCGAATTCCAAATACACCAAAAATGACCTTTGTAATGTATTTGGAATACATTACATTATCTTGAAAATTTTATTTTACTTCAAGCCAAATACCAAAAAAATTTAAAATCCCTACATTTATTTTACTTTACACCCAAAATTCTTCCAACCAAAAAGCCCCTTAAAGAGGAATCAAATTGATAGGGGTTGTAAATGAGCTGAGTAGTTGACAAGCTATTGATGGCTCAATTTGATCATATTTCATTCATAATCATTTGATAAATTAATGGAATGAGGTTGAATATTTTTATAAATATTCAATTATCAAATGAACAAGTTAAAGAGCTTGTTGTTTGATTCATTTTATGTTCAAGAATAATATTATTTAAAACTCGTGAACAAGCTCATGAAAGAGCTAAATTATGATTCAATTACGGCTCGATTAAAGTTTATTCGTGAACATTATTGTTTTAATTTTTATTTTTTAGACTTTAAACCTTAATTGATACAGTTCATGTATATTTCTTAACAAGTTGCTCGCGAATAAGTTTAATTAATGCTCATTTATGATAAATGAGATGTTGGTTAATTGGCTCAATAATTCAATTTGAACTAAGCTCTTGAACAAACTCAAATTGAGCTTAAGCTTGATAATAATAAATAAAATTAAACTCGGACACTCACATACTTGATTTGGCTAAGCTCAATTTATTTGTATTCCTACTAAGGGTATATAAATGAGCCAAGTTTGAGCGAGCCGAACCCTTATTCATGTTCGACTCATTTGAAAATTACTTTGTTTATATTCGACTCGTATTTGAAATATCAAATTTCATATTCTATTCTACCGAATTGTTCGAAATGACTAAATCGCAATAATTCAAATGCTGAGAGAGATTCAACTTGGATCAATATTTTATATAATAAAGATTTTAATATATATATACTTATATATATATATATATATATATATATATATATATATATATATATATATATATATATATATATATAATATAATATAATATAATATAATATAATATTTTATTTAACGAATGATTGTTGATGCTCGATTTATTTATAATTTGAATTTAAAATATTTATTCGTATTTGATTCACTTAATTAATGAATGAACTAAACATGAATTACTTAAACAGTCAAAATATGAGCTCATTATGAATAATGAATTTTTTTGAGGGCCCTTTTCAGTTTAATTTCTCGGTTCTCTTCGAGTAATATACAGCCAATTTACAGCGGTTGAATTTGCTAAAAACATCCAAAGCCTCTCTAGAAAGCTCCCTCCAGGTTTTTGAAATAACAGTAATGCCACCAATAGATTTATTACAACCTGCTTCGCCTGCAAGCATTATGCGTATCCATCTTGAACCCTAGTTGACCAGGTCAATCTAGTGATCCTTCTGCTGTCGATTTTTTCTTCTTTGAAACCAATGGCGACAGAGACGAAGCCTTCGGCAGGCGAGGATGCCAAGATCGACCTCTTCGAGGACGACGACGAGTTTGAGGAGTTCGAAATCAGTGAAGGTGACTCCAGCGATTTTTCGTCTTTTTGTTTTTCGCTTAAGGACCTTATATTTTAAATACATTTCTTAAATTGAATTTATTTGTCAGTTCTTTCATGGATGTGCACACGTGAATTGTAGTCGTATTTGTCTGGCATAGTGGAGATATTTGCTTCTTTCTTGTTATTCATGGCCCGCGAACTAAAAGGCTGCGTTAGAGTTCAGCAGGTTCTAAATGAGATTGAATACGCGGTTAGGCATTATGTTTGGGGATTTCCATGTATGGGGGGCAGCGTGGGGTGTTGCTGGAGGTCTTTCTGCGTTAGCTAGCTATTTTGCATCTATTAAGCTTTAACATAGTCAGATGTTGTAGAACGAGAGCAGCAAGAATGACTTGATTCTTGGCATATGCTGGTATGAGATTCTAATAATGTTCATATGGAAGAAAATGGTGTATTAGATTGGTTTCTGTCTAATGGATCTAAAGCATGGACTTTTAATTAATTTGAAGAAATGTCTAATTGTTAGGGTTGAGAAGCAGCTGTTTTGGCAACTTCTTCCTTCTTTGTCATACATGGCTTATATTTGAAATGCATTGAAGAGTATGATGGAAGAGAAGGAATATTGAATATTAAAATTGGGTGTGTAACAGAAAATGTGTTTTATATGCTTGGGAATTTGCCTTCATAACTTTATTTTAGAGGATACTAGGAATTAAGGACCCACATTCCATGTATGATATTTTTGATACTGAATTCAAAGCCTTTTAATGAATGATTGCTCTTAGAAGAGGGGAACTCATATTTTGGAGCCAATTTTTGTTTGAGAACAGCAGCACAAACATCTAATGAAGGAACACATTTCATTTACTAAATTTTTGAAACACTTTCCTTAATTTAAATGAAATTAAATAAAATGAGCAAATAGTTGGTTGCTTTGAGAAGAATGCTATGGTTGTTCTCATAGACTTTAGATATAGATCTTATGGTCGAGTGAGAAGATGGAAATTTAATAAAAAAAAAATAATATGATTTTAAATAATGAAAGTCGGATAAATATTGGCAATTTTTTTCATGGTCATTAGAAAGCTTTAGGGTTTGTTTATGGATCGTGCAAACTAAATGCTAGCTTTTGATCATGAATAATAAGAAAATGCAAGATACTAATGAGGAATAAATGATATGTATTAACTAACTAAGCCAAGTGAAAGGAATTTGATAAATTCTAGTCAACTAAGAGTAAAGATAGTTTTTTTATGAAGGGGTTGTTTGATTGGATATTTTTAAACATATGTATTTTAAATTGGCGAAGTAATTGACATGCATGAATTTAAAAATGAATGAGTTGTTTTGGTAGGCTGCAAATATAATGCATTGAAATACTTTTTTATATTATGATACATTTTTAATATATTGAAATATGTTGGATGATGGTTGACATTAGTAGTGGGTGGCTTCCGCTAGTAAAGATTGTCACGTCATGGGTTGTGAGTTTTCCCTACGTTAGGAGTTTGATTGAATTTGACAAATTCAAAATTCATCGAAAATAAACATTTTAGGTTATGGTAAATCCCTTACAAAAATTCCTTTTATTTGTTTTACTTGAATTTAAACACAAAAAATACAACTTTTGCATTTTTTATTTTTTAACTTTCACACTCATAATACTTGTATGCAAACAATCATTCAGGAATGAAATAAAGTTGTGAATGATTATTTTGAAAGAGGACTTTTTTTGGAAGATCAAGATGAACTTTATTATCACATAATTAAGTGATTTCAAAAATTTGGGACGTTAAGTGAGTTTGCAATGTGCTTATAGGTGATACACATTGAAATTTGAAGAATTAACTAGACGTTGATCCGTTTTAATTAATAATTTTGAATAAAATATTTTTGATTAAGAAGATGCTATTTATTAGAGAAGATTATCATGATGCCAATATTCAAGAGCAAATGATATGTTCATAACTATAGTATCCATAGGAGAATGTGACTTATAAATTATATAGCGAAGTTATGAGAGAGGTTAATGAAATAAAGGTTAATAAAAATTACATTGATGTAGAAAATTAATTTAGTTTATTTTTATAAAATTAGCTAGAAAATTTAGTTATATGCTAAGTAATGAAGAGGTGGAAAGAGCAAATTTTTTTGTTAATCTAGAAAAGATTTATGATTGAGTATTAAAATAATGATTTGGTGGGCTTTAAGGAGAAACGATATGCTATGTATTTGTTAAGCGTAAAAGGGTTTTCAAGCATGTTATGTTAAAGATAACTTGGGTGCTCTCTCTTAAGTACATAAGGCTTTACTTGGGTGATCACCTTGCCTTAAGACCCTTGACATCAGTTAGTGTGGTGAATCTCTTACTTGATTTAAGAATCAAGCATTCATTCTACAATTGTGAAAGATGAGTCACATTTGTTGAGAATTTGATATGGGGGTAGCACTTCTAAAGTTACAGTACTATGAATGCATACTTAGAAACAAGTTAGATCAAATGTCTGTGTAAGCACTTTAAATTTAGGATTAGTAAATCTTAGTAAACAAGTGAATGAGAAGAAAGAGAGATACAAAATTAGTCATAGAGAAGTAAGCATGGATAATAATTAAGTTGGATTAGAGAGTAGAAGATTAGTTATAGATTGGTTATTCATATATAAATTGAAGTAGTTTATTTCCTAGATTATTTAAATTTGTCTTTTATGCCTATTGTTTTGGATAATCTATTCAACAAGGATTTGAAACTTTGAATGCAATTTAGGTTAATTTTTTTATTTCTCCCCCAACATTTGATATTATAAATTTTTTACTTTTAAAAGTCTTCCTTCTAATTCAAGTGTTTATTAAGATGTAATCATGTCTTTTTAGTCCCTTTCATTGCTTGATAATTGCCTAGATTGGTGCTTGATTCTGTAGGCATTTGTTAGTCATTTTTCCCTACGAATGTCTTGTAATTTTGAAAATAATAATTAGGGTTATATCGAAGGTCACATCAACTTCATCATTTGCATTGACTATGAAAATTTTTATAGTGGATGTTGAAAAAAGGGTTTTTTTGGTTATGTTTTGCATACTACGTCAATATGATAGGAGAAATCTTTTTAAATGAATGAAAAAAGAGGAATGGAGAAAATGTAGAGGTAAAATGTTTAAGATTAGTCAAATAATCGAGTAAATGATATGTGAAATCAGTGGATGTGAAATCAATAATAATCAATTAATAATGTTGGAAGATCAAACAACATCTAGATGTGATATATTTGAATATCATGTATGGTTTATAGGAAATAATAAGGATGCATATGGGGATATAATTGTAAAGTTAAATTAAGCTTTTTTAGTAGAGAAATGTTAGGAATTGACATGATTTAAGAGAATATTATGTTCATAAGAGGATGGATAGAGAATCGGATGTGAAAATTGGATTGAAGAAGTTATGTTTGATTTCATATTAGTGTATCCTTTAATAATAGTTGACACATACTTTGAGTATTGAGTAGCATATACTTTCAAAAGTGGAGCTATTATATCATAAATAGGTCATTTTCCACTTTGAATGAAATAATTTTTTCTTTGTGAAGTATGTGAGTTAATTCTAGGAAAATGTTCAATGGTACAACATAAGCTAATATTTATAGATATATACATTAAATGTAGAAAAAATATTTAAAGAAATTACATATGTTGGGATAAATAGTGGAACATAAAATTTGACATGTTATTATTCTTAGTAGAAAATTATCAAAAGTGGGAAATTGAAAGCCTGAAATTAAACAAAATGACCAAATGGCTAGTTGCTTTAAGAAGAATGATATGACGGTTCTCATAGACTTTAGATATAGACCTTATGGTGGAATGAGAAGATGGAAATTTTTTTGGAAGAAAAAATAATGTGATTTAAATAATGAAAGTTGGATAAATATTAGCATGGTTCGCCGTTATCATTAGAAAGATTAAGGATTTGTTTATGGAGTTGTGCATCCTAAATTTTAGCTTTTGATCCTATGTGATTAGAAGAATGCTAGATACTAATGAGGAGTTAATGATATGTATTAACTAGCTATGCCAAGAGAGGAATTTGATAGATTTTTGGTGCACTAAGAGCAAAGATAGTAAGTTTTTTTTTATTAAGGGGTTGGTTGGTTGTTTTTAAAATGCATGTATTTTTAAAATGCAAAGTAATTGAAATGCATTTAAAAAATGCATGAGTTATTTGGTAGTCTGCAAATAAAAAGCATTGAAATACCTTATTATGTTATGATACATTTAAAATACGTTGAAATATATTGGTTGACATTAGTTGTGGGTGACTACCACAAGGAATGTTAGGTCATATGCTATGAGTTTTCCCTATGTTAGGAATTTATTTGATTGTGATGAATTCAAAATTCATCAAAAATAAACATTTAGGGTGTATAACAAATCCATTTCAAAAGCACTATTTATTTGCTTTACTTGAATTTAAACACAAAAAATCACAGTTGTTGCATTCTTTTTATTTTTAAACTCATAGCACATGTATGCAAGCAATCTCCATGGAATCAAGTAAAGATGTGAACTACCATTTGGAAAAAGGATTTTTTTTGGAAGATCAAAATGGACAAAATCAAAAAGTACTTAATTGATATACTAAGATTTGGGAAGTTAAGTTAGCTTGCGATGTGTTTATACATGATACACATTGAAATTTAAATAATGAATTAGATACTAATATGGTTTCATTAATAAATTTTGAATAAAATATTTATGATTAAGAAGATGCTAATTATTAGTGAGGAAGCATCTTGTTGCCAATATTCAAGAGCAAAGGATATGTTCATAATTACTGTAACCATAGGAGAATGTGTGATTTATAAATCATACAATGAAGTTATGAGAGAGGTTAATGAAATAAAGGCTAATTAAAAATGCATTGATGCTAGAAAATTAATTTAGTTTATTCTTGTAAAATTGGTTAGTAAATTTAGTTATGTGTTAAGTTATGAAGAGGTGGAGAGAGCAATGAAAGAACTTTTGTATGATTTTTTTGGTAATATAGAAAGATTTATGATTGAGTATTAAGTTAATGATTTGGTGTGTTCTAAGGAGAAACAATGAGCTATAAATTTGTTAAGTGTCGAAAGGGGTTTCAATCATATTATGTTAAAGATAAATTGGGTACCCGCTCTTACATACATATGGAAGGTAGACCTTATTACAAAGGCATAACTTGGGTGATCACCTTGCCTCAAGACACTCGATGTTAGTCAATATTGGTTGATTATATGGTATAGCTTGGATTTCACTCTTTGGTTGATTATATGGTAAAATCAATTATATATCTATTCAATTATGCATGTTTATGTTGACAATATTTACTCCTTTAAACAAAATATCATCTGATATTTCAAGTTTATCTATCTTTATCATATTCTCAAGACTCTTTATTTTGTTAATTAGGCCATTAACTTAACTTTATTATGTGTATGTGTTTCAAACTTTTAAGAATTTATTTTTCTCAAAACATTCCAACTTCACTTTTGTTAAAAAGGGTTATTCAAAAATTGTAAACTTTGTATCGAGATTACTTACTCAAACTTATCAGTATGGCCTGACTTACAATAGATGGAGATTGCTTGGCTGGGTGTAGTGGGTTTGTGAATATGAAGGCGATGATTGATAGCATTTATGAGATTGTTGTGCATGTTGTAATAATTTTTTATGGGATCGAATTGGAGTTGTTTGTTGGGGTATGGTAGTAGTGGAGTGGGAGGTCATACATTCTGCCGGGATGCATACAGGCTTTAACTTGATAGCTAATAGTTGAATTTTCTCATTTGTGATCTTCCTGAATTAATCCAAAAGTTGCATGAATATAGTAATGTTTGGTGGAGTATCATATAAGCTCACTTATCTTAAATCTAATTTATTTGTCGTGGAGTTTTTTCACCAAATTTGTCTTGAGTTAGTAAAAATAATTTAAAATTTGTTGAAGCTCTAGCTAACAGACAGTTCACTTTATTATACAAGCCCTTTCATCTGTTGCAATATAATTGATAATGATTGTGTGCTTAAAAAATCATATATGTACATAATTAAACAAAAGTTATTAAATATAATTTAGTAAGCCCTAAATCAAGTTAAATATTTACAACAGATATTTTTTTCATCACGAGCAAAGTTATGTATCATAAGGAACACTAATAAAAATATTTTTGAGTGCAAGTTACAAAAGTTTAGAATTTGAGATATTCATAAGGAATCTAATATTATGTGGGAAAAAGTAGCAAGTGAAATTAAGTAAGTTGCAAAAAAATGTGCTTAGAGAATCAAAAGGGGAAGCTTTTTTTTAATAAAAATAGTAATTGGTGGTGGAGTCAAAATGTGCAAGAAAAGATAATAAATAAGAAGCATTGTTATAAAACTTGGTTTAGATGTAAAAACTCTGAGAATTGGAAAAGATATGAAGTGACTTGTAGAGATTCTAAGAAAGTAATATATGATATAAAAAATTTAATTTTTAGCAATTTATATAATAGATTGCATACCAAAGAAGGTGAAAGATGTATGTATAAGTTAGCCAACCAAAGAAATAGGAGAAGTAAAGATCTAGTTCAAGTGAGGTATATTAAGAATGAAAATCATAATGTATTTTTCTTAGAAGGATATTGAAACTAGGCGGATGAGATATTTTGATAAACCTTTCAATGAAGGATCTGAAAATTTGATTAATTTTAGCAATCTTAATACCCTATACATAAATAGAGAATTTTGTTTTTATCATCGTATTAGTAAATTTGAAGTTGGAAAAGCTTAATAAAAAATGAACTGTGGAAAAACAATAGGACCTGATGATATTTTAATAGAAGTATAGAAATGTTTAGGAGATCAAGGAATTTCTTGGCTTTCAAATCTTTTTAATGTTATTTTAAAGACAAAAGATGTCAGATGAGTAGAGAAAGAGTTGGTATATTTAAAATAAAGGTGATGCACAAGAGTGTGCAAATTATAGAGGAATTAAGTTAATGTGTCATACATTAAAATTATGGGAGAGAGTAATTGAGCATAGGTTATGATCTCAAAATCATTTTGGTTTCATGCTAGGCAGATCTACTATGGATGCAATACATTTGTTGAGAGGTTTGATGAAGAAGTATAGAGAAAGTAAGGAGGATCTACATATGACATTTATTGATTTAGAGAAAGCTTATGATAAAGTTTCAAGAGATGTTCTTTGGAGAGTTCTAGAAAAGAAATGAGTTAATATTGGTTATATTCAAGTCATTAATGATATGTATACTAGAGTTGTTACTTGTGTCCAAGCACAAGGAGGATTGACAAAATATTTTCTTATTTCAGTTGGATTACATCAAAGATCTGTTTTAGGCCCTTATCTTTTTGCTTTAGTTTTGGATGTTCTTACTAGGCATTTACAAGAAGATGTACCTTGGTGTATGCTTTTTGTTGATGACATTCTTCTTGTTGATATGACTAGAGAGAGAGTTTAAGAGAAACTTGAATTATGGAGGTCAATCTTAGAGCCTAAAGGCTTTCATTTGAGTAGATCTAAAACTAAATATATGAAGTGTAATTTTAGTTGTAGAAGTTATAGTGGTGGTGTTGTGACATTGGGTGACTAAGTCATTAAAAAAAGTGAACGATTTAAATATCTAGGCACTATTGTTGAAAATAATGGTGAAATAGATGAAGATGTTATTAGTAGAATTCAAGTAGGATGGTTGAAGTGGAGGAATGCATCTGACCTATTGTGTGATAGAAAAGTACTGTTTAGACTTAAGGGAAAATTTTATAAGATGGTGGTAAGACCTGCAATGATTTGTGGTACATAAGACTAAATTAAGTGTTGTAGAGATGAGGATGCTCAGGTGGATGAGTGGCTTTACTCTTAAAGATAAAATGTGAAATGAGTATATTTGGAAAAAAGTTGGAGTAGCTCCAGTGGTAGATAAGATTAGAGAGAGTCACCTTAGATGGTTTGACCACATAAAGCGTCATCATCGATAACTTCGGTTAGAGAGTAGATGTATTAGATTTTCTATGTTAAGAAAGAGGTAGACCTAAAAAGACTTGGTTAAAATGTATAAAAAATAACCTTAGTTTACTTGAATTAAATGAGAATTTGACACACAATAGGATACAATGGAGAAGAAGGATTATGTAGTCGACCACACAGTGGGATAAAAGCTTGTTGTTGTTGTTGTTGTTGTTGTTGTTGAGCAAAGTTATGTATCATTTTTTTATAACCAATAGATTGATCTATTGGATTCTTGTTTGGGAAGTCCTTAAATCAAGACAGTAAAAATTTCTAAATAGCTTCTGCCTAGTTATATTGAGGGAACTCATAAATGTTCTTTGAGCAAATTTTTATGGACTTTATAGTTGTGTAAAGAAAAAAATTAAAAGCAAAAACTCTCTGAACAATTTAATAAAATTAAAGCTATCTTTTGATGACCCTAAAATTTTTCATTTTCTATTTTATATCTATAGCAGTGAATGTAAATAATGATTTTCTATTCCAGATAATTTCTTATCCTTGGTTTGACGACCTTTTCATTAGAACAATCTCATATACTGTAAAGTCTAGCATGCATTCGCATATTAAAATGATTGTCTCTCAACACTAGCAAAATAACAATTAATATGTGATCGACATATTTTGTTGGATAGAAGACATGCTCTTAAAACAATCAATTTGAGCCTCCATAGAATCTCAGCAACATCTTCATGAGCATGTTGAGACACTTGATCATATACAATTTTGAAGGTTAATGACCGTCATCTAAATGTCATCTTTAGAATATATATCTTTTTGTGTCATTCAAATAAAATTATATTAATTTAGAGATCAAGCTCATTTACAAAAAACATAATTGTGCACATAACAAGTGTGTACATTAGTTGTGAGATGTGTACACAGCAATTATCTACATAGTGTACACATCAATTATCTACATATAGCAACAATCCATAGTTATTGTGCACCCAATAGGTTTACACAACAACTATGCACAGTTGCTTTATACACCTGTTGTCCATAATAGCATGTACACAAGTCCAGTGCTATGTACATCTATTATCAATATATCATGTACAAAGCTTGTGTATACTAACTATCTGACATAGTTTACACAATATTATGTATGTAGAAAGCCTTAACATTATCTACTGAAATGGTTTAAACAAAAAACAAAACTTTAATTTAATACTAAAAGCGTACAATATAGTAAATGATGATTTAAAATTATTTAAATTGAAAGCAGAAATAGTACCTTAAGGTTGAAAAAAAAAAAAAAAAAAAAAAGGTTGCAGCATCAACAAAGGCGACATGAAAAATAGATTACGCATCCGAGGAGAAAATAGGAAAGCTGTTTCAATCACTTAAGGCTGAAACCCGAAGTACTTGAGAAGTCTTGAAATAATTCAGTATGAAATATTTACTAGTTTTTTCATCTCGCATGTGGGGCTGGGTCATTGGATTATATACTCATTTTTTTATTTAAATACTTGGTGCCATATGAAATAGTACTATTGGAGTTCGGGCATAAGAGTTAATCCCGGACTCCACACAATAATTTCTCCCTGCAGGCTATTGGTGCCCTATTTCATTGAACTTGGTCATTTTCTACTCTTCCTCGTCCCATGCATTCTTCTAATTCGGTAAATCTTCTCCATTCAGAAAGCCCCAAAATTTCCATCAACAGTGCTGCAATAGCATTATATATATGTATATATATATATAATAAATTTCTATAGCATTTCAGAAGTCGTCATAATAAAGAAGAGAGTTAAAAGTTCTTACGGGTGAGTTACGGGTCACGAAGGAGAAAACCAGCAATGACCCACTAAACATATTGACTAAACAAGTAATCAAATTTGTATCAATCGGGTATATCTGTTTTGAAATAATTTTTCAAGTTCCTGTCTTTCAATTGCTGCATACCATCACATCCCTCACCAAGTCATTCGCCTCTTTTTTTCACCTAATTTCTAGCTTTCTTACTAATTAATATGAATGAATTCAATTAATGCGTGGGGGTAATTGAATTTATTTTTTAAGTAATGTTTTTCCTGATTAATCTCTGTTTTTACCTTTTTTTTAAAATAATTCTGTTATCCGCAAGCATTAATTGTCTTGCTATTTATGCATTAGAAGCTTGTACAATGATTGACATTTTGGTAAAGGCAACGCAGAAATCAGTTATAATGGTATCCTTCTGGCCATTTTGATTCAGGCCTCAATTTCTAGATCTTACTGTATGTTGATGGATATCCTTAAGTATATCATCTCCTGGTTTACATAGGATGTCTATGAGGAGGCAACTTATGATTGTTAATTATACTATCTTGATGATGTGACCTCCTGGTCTTCCATTGTTGGTAGACTAGGTTTATTAGATTGACAAGCGATGATCTCTAGATTTGGTAACCATTCATCCCCATCACTCCTTTATAATCTCATAGTCATCGCTATCATATAAAGCACATTTATATTGTTAGTCAAGAGTATACTTTGACATCAGGTTTGAGATATAATTAATCATAGAATTTGTTTGCCATAGAAAATCTTATTTTTTTCATATTTAAAATAAGCTTTGCTTGGCTCTTGAAAGCTTTCAAAGTCCAAATATTACTCTCTCTGGAGGTTGTAGCTCCTGGAGACTTCCAGATCAATCTGCTCTCTCGAGCTACTGGAGATAGAGCAAGCATAAGTTTTGCAACATATTTTATTTGGTTTTTTTATTTATTTTGGGCAGCTCTTTACTGCAAATTTGGCTCAAATTTGCATCCTTATGCTGCAGTAAACAAACTACAACAGTTTTTCATTGATTGGTTTGATTTTTCAAGTGTCCAAATTTCAATTGTAATTATTTTAAAGCATGAAATCAGTCATCATCACAAAAATATCTCAATGCATAAGGTAAAATATCTCATAAATGCATAAGTTATCTTGCAACAAGTTTGACTATTTTTCCCATCATGATGAAGATTGCAAGGGGAACAAGAATTTCATGCAGCAGTAAAACAAATTGTAGTACTTCAGCTTATAATTATTGAAGTTGTCATTAAAAATTTAAATCTAGGCTGACGAGACCTTAACTACACATTTTCCAACTACATCTTTCACAAATTTTTGGCCTTGTGGCCTGATTATTATAATAGACTGCATGATCTTTCTCTTCCACATGCAACCAAGCAACGTAAACATCTCAACTTAATCTTGTTGATTCCATCCAATAGTTTTAGCTCTCAAATTCCTAATGTTAGACACACACACACATATACAACAAGCTTTTATCCCACTACATGGAACCGGCCACGTGAATTCTTTTTCTCTATTAAGTATCATATTCTTATTAAACAACCAAAATTCAACACAATCTATCCATTTTATGTCATGCAAATCTCCAAGCATCCCTCAATATTTATAATTTTGAGTCAAATTGAGAGGAGACAGCATCCCACTGATGGATAATATTATTAGCTTCAACCACATTTTATTGTGTTGCAGAGTGGGATGACAAGGAAGAAGGAAAGGAAGCCCTGCAGCAATGGGAAGATGACTGGGATGATGATGATGTCAATGATGATTTCTCCCTTCAGTTGAGGAAAGAATTGGAAAGCAACTCAGAAAAGAAGTGAAGTGAAGAGCCAGATAGATAGCAAGGTATTATCATTATTCCAGTACTTTCATTGTTCCAGTACACTCTTGTAACAGGATAAATGTTTTTTTTTAATGTTTTTAAATGACAATTTTAATTGATGAGACATTGAAATTAATGGAAAGCTATAATATGGAGAATGTAATTAAAATATATAAATTTTAAGATTTAGTGGATTAAAAATTAAATATGTAATATTATAATTTAGGTATGTGAATTTTAATAATTATCATTAATGTGGAAGATCAAGTGATCTCTATAAGTTGAGTTTCTTGATTTTATAATATGAAGGAATGAATAATATATAGATGAGGTTAACTGAATTAATTTAGGTTGGGAAATTAAAGTGGATAAATGTTTTTACAAAATATTATGGAGATAAAAAAGGTGAATTTTATAAAAAAAATTATTATTAGATTGGTTATATTTGTAATCTCAGCTCATTATCTGTAACAAGCGTTGTCAGGATAAGGATTTAATTCTTTGCAACGTCTATTGAGTAATTTGTATTCATATTATACTCTTGCAACATTTAATTTTTAAGGCATTTTATTTTGATCACTTCCCTTTAATTTTAGAAGTTATATCCTCATTTATGTATTTATTTTTCTAGACAATGGATTGAAAATAAAAAATATTATTATATTCAGTTATTATATTTTTTTTAATAATATTAATTAATATTAATAAATGTTACTAAAATTGTATATTGCATGCTCAATTTTTATTCCATTAAATCAAAATTGAAATATTTATTTCATTGTTTATTTTTATCTTAATGGATGTCTCTTCGATTTTAATTGCGTTTTTTTTTTATGAAAAGCACACGCTAAGGCACTTTCAATAATTTTTAGTACTCATCTCTATAAGATAAAAACATATAATTTTAATGTTAATGGTCTGCCCAAAGATTAATTTTACTAAAGACAAACTTATGCAAATAGCTTTCAATATGTTTCCTATGATTTAATATCTAAATGACAAATGCTAAAGTGATTAATAATTTTCATGCAATGTAGTCATATGATTTGAAAAGGAATCTCAATCATAGAGATGCGAGTGTTGAAAGGAGAATTCTAAGCTAAAGTATATGCATATTTAAAAAAGTTTAAATAACATAAATTTTTTGATAATATAGATTATGAATATAAATATAATTGATAATGTAAAAAATATAAGATTATAATATAAAAAGTATTTTTGAAATTTTACAAAATATTTACAAATATTATTCTACTATATATATATATATATATTTAAAATTTTTCTTTTATAAATAATTTATAATAAAAATATAAAGTTAAAAATTAAAATATTATTCTTATATTTCAAAGTTTATTTTATATTATTAAAGATCATTTCATATATTTTAAATATCTCAATCTTAAAGCCTAAGTGCCCAACTCAATATTCAATTTTTTTAATCCCACATCATGAAGGAGACTTAGTGTTCACTCTTTATGTTGAGAAGCAGAGCTCCAAAATTATGAGTTTGAAACACAATTAGTTATAACTTGTTGATTATGTTATAAACTTATAATTAATTTAGTTTAAGCTCATTAAAAAAGTTAATTGACATATTTTGTTAAGTTTGATATTTAAATATAATTATTTAATACATTTAAATAACTAATATAATAATAATAATTTTAAAATGTATAAGATTTCTTATTAAAATAATTAAATTACATAATTTGTTAAGTTTAATATTAAAATATAATTATTAATCAAACTATATTTTTTAAAATTGGAACTGGTTCATCATGGTTTAGTCCAGTTCTTGAACTAAAGGCGGTATGGCCGGTTCACGATCGAATCAATTAAATTGGTTCTGATTTGATTTTTAAAACATTGGGTCAAATTTTAATTAGATCTAGCCTAAATATATTGTGGGAGATTATATTTATATCTAACATAGGGAACTAAGGCAAGACTAAATGAATCCTATGTGGGTCACCTAGGGTCTGAAGGGATGCGAGTGTGCATGATAATCCCTAACAAGGCTAGGTCAATTTTGCTTTGTCTATGGTTAGCTCAAAGCTAAGAGAGAAGGTTAAGTTGATCATTGAGTTAACTAAGCAATCAAGATGACCTAATGTGACTTATTAGGTCAGGGACTACGTGAGGCTAATTTTGGGTGTTTTAAGGCCTATAGGGAGTGTTCATGGTTTCAGCCTAAGAGTGTTAGGTTCACCATAGAGTGGTCGTAATGGTCTATTCTAGATGATTTAAGATCAACCTATTGTATAACTAGACTATCTGAGCTCTCTCTAATGCAAATCATAAGCTAATATGGTTATGCACAAGCTCGAAGTATACATGCCATTATATCAAGAGTGGATTGATCAAACTATGACTCTAAACAAGACTATATGCCCAATATATGGAGTGAGATCTAAATAATTCAATAGGAGAATGCAAATAATTCTAGTATATGTGTTAGAGATTAAATAAACAAGGAGACCTAGAATAATCTAAAGAAATTAAGATTGAGTCCATACAAGAATATCGACTTAATGATCATAAATCATGAAAGGTACCTATTGGGGGTGTGTGGCAATAGAAGAGCCAAGTTTGTAAGATTATGAGTAGAAAGACACTTAAATAAAGATGAGATATAATGGACTCTAGTGTCAAGAATATGTTCAAAAGTGGCGCCAACATAAGGAATTTAACTCATATTTTACTTACTATTTTAGATATTTTGATTTTAGTTAAACACCATAGCTTAAGTTAAGTTTGAAAGATTGAGTGGATAACATATATTAATATTGAGTGTGGTCCTATGTGCATGTTTTTTTTTTTTTTTTTTGATTTTATTTGTTAGTCTTTCATGATATTTTCTTAAGAGATAAAATTTATATATAACTTTTGAATTCATCAATCCATAAAATACCTTTTAATTAAAAAAAATCATGTGATTCAATCTTGACCATTATCACTTAGAAATGAAATAAAATTAACTTTTCATTATATGCATTTAAATGATAAATTCTATACTTAATAGACAAGAGCCCAATTTATGTATATTCATATTGCATCTTCTTAAAATATGTTGGCATATAAGTCTTGAATAATTATCATTCTTATATGGCATGCCTAAACCGTGTCTGTGTGTGTGTGTAATGTCATTTTTCATATAAAGTAAGATAATAAGATCAACATTATCCCTCCTTTTTAACCCCGCCCTTTTTTGTATTGTAAGAAGACTTAACAACATGATTTTGAAATGCATTTTTAGATGGAATATCTTGTCTAAAGAGTGTCCTACATCAACTTTTGTGATCCTCATTATTTTGTGATAAACATTTAAGAGTTGAGTTCCTTAATCATTGGACATTTTTCTATTAGGTATTTGGGAAAAAAACAATTCAAGGTTCTTTCACGAGATAATTTATTCACTCTTATTTGTTAGGGTTAATGCCAAGTTGATTACCTCCATCATCATGCAATCTCCATTATATGCATTGCAACACTTGGATTTTGTCATCATGGATGAAATCATTTTATCTCTCTCTCATTATTATATTTGTCTATAATTTTCTTAAATGTTAATTTCATATTAGCCATTCTCTGATTGGATGGAAAAATAACTTAGAACCATATTACACAATACTAAGAATACAAATAAATATCATTGAATAAGAATTTTCTTGAGCATGGCTTGCACCAATGTGAAATCAATCCCTCAAAATTAAATTGACCATATTTAAGGATCTTTATCACTTAGAAAATTAAACTAAATTAACCATTGTGGTATTTATTTTTTTGGAAGTAGAGGATGATTATAGGGGATACTTTAGGTGATATGCGACATTGAGGTATAATGCTATCTCAAAAGATAGAATCACCTTCAATGGACCTAATCACCTAATAAGGACTCTAGTAATGTGTCTAATATACCAGATTTTCTCACGCTTTTCATAGATGAATAAAATATATTAAACTAGGTTCTTAAGTTCTATGGAGGCAAGCCTCTAGTTAATACATCATAGGAAATGAAATTCCAAATATAGATTAAAGTATATAATTATCATTTCTAAAGATTTCAAGTTTAGACTATCAAAGGATTGGTTATGTTTGAAAAATCAAGTGAGAAAGTCTAAGGAGAAGACTTATTTTTGGAATCTAAAGGGAGGAAGTAAGAAATGCCCATGGTACTAAGAATCATAGTAAGCATTCTAATCTATCCTATGATTAGGCTTTATATATTTGAAAGTGAAGAGATTTATTTATTTGAGTTAAATTTATTAGATTGCTAAGGCTTATAATCCGCCAACACAAGGTTGGAGAAATGCATAAGAGGTGAGGATTTATACTTATAGTCGAAAATAGCTGATCCAAATCTAGAGCAAGTGCAAGCTAAAAGACCTAACTCTAATATGAGTGGACATAAGGGTTTATCTCCATAAGAAGAATAAATTGTCAGACTTACAATAACCGCTAGAGTGGTGCCACTAACTCTACTATGATTATAAATCATGTAGTATGGTCTTATAAATTGTAAGATGGCTAGGGTAGTTATTTAATTAGAAAGAGACTAAAGTACTAAACTCACTCTCTAAGAGGCCGGAGCATGAGTGGTTTGAGTATATAACTTAATTTATAAATACAAAATCTTTTAAAATTTTATTTTATCTTGGACACATCATTTAGACAAAGGCTTTGAGATTTTTATATGCTTAAATGCATGATGAAAATTGATTATTGGACAAATCAAGAGAGAAAGAGGGTGAAGCTCCGTCATCAGGGGTTGCTCTCATAGATCAAGCGGTCCTTATTGTGTAAGGATGGAGGCTCTCATTTTACACAAGTGACTCAAGATGATATGCATGATGTGAGACATACAATCATATAGCTAAGGGGTTGCTAAATATTTTAATTATCTTATTTATGTCCTAGGCTTTATTGTGAGATTACGAGTTGTTTAAAATTTAATTATGAGTGAATAGTTGGATAGAAAATTTATTTTATCCTAAGAGCCTACTATATCCAGGCCACACATTAAAGCATCAAACATAAATAAACTATGAAAATCATGTAATCCTTATGCACATTTTAAACATAACATCAAGCAAATTTATAAACTTTAAAAATAAAAGATGGCCGCTCTTACAACCCAAAAGAAAAGATGTGCGATCTCTACCTATATATGAAAGAATAATTACAATTACAATGAATACATGTTATGGGGGTCTTCATTCCTCACTCTTACATCTTCCTCCTTGGTTGTGTTTGCTTCAAAGGCATTATAGGGCACCCCAGGATAGAGCCTTCTGGCCACTGCTCATCCTAATATCCTATATCATTAATCCTAATTCCTATTGCAAAAGTTACAATCATATTGGAAAAAGTAAATCTGATTAGGCCTATGAAACATAGGTTAGCTAAACATACATACAATCCCAACATGTTATGTATATAATTTGGACTTTTTCTACATGGATAATAGATATCACTTGGATTATACTTGGGGTTTAAGCAACCTGAGAGCATTTACATTTATTTAAGCATAAGAAATCTCAAAAAAATGATTAGGCTAAGGCGATAACATCCAGTCTATTAATCACACCCAACATGGTCAAGCAATTCATAAAATAAAATATACATCACATCACATCATACCATCTAACATAGAGCTAGAAGTGGTGACTTAATTCTAATGTGTGTGTTAAGGACTTGTGTGGTATGTCTTAAGTAAGCATTATAGTTATGATTTTCTAAGTTTGGAAGATTGATCAAGTTAACATGATGGTGAGTTTCATTTGAAGTTGTTTAATTAATTTGTGAATTTTAACTTGTATTTAATTTGGTTTTGTATAATTTACACCTAACAACTAAGTGTTATAAAGAGGAGGAAGAGGATTGCCCTCTTCCATCCCTTCTAAGCCACTCTCTAAAGTATATTAATTCGATTTACTTCTCTTTAATGAATGGCATATAACATGATTTTTTAAATTAATCATAAGTTTAAGTTAACTTTGAATAATTCTATCCAATATGAAAGACATTTTAAGATTAACATAATTGAATTACTATCACATGATACATATCAAATCCTTCATTTCCATCATATATAACAAGCATATGATTCAATCCTAAGTGTATCTATACATACCACACGTTTTAGCACACATGAATGGTGAATGAATGTGTATGTTTAAAATTTATATTTTGATTGAATTATGAAAAAAAAAAAGATTAGATTAAAGCTCTATCCGAATTCTTATACAACAATACATAGGACTGAAATTGAATAGTAATGTCATTGTTAACCAGGGAAGTGAGGTAATTAAATGACCTCCTTGGGGCTAGCTAAAGCTTCGTATTCAGGATGTCTAGATTATATACCCATTTGCATCCAAACATATTTATACTTGCATACATGAACATAGGAAAGAAAGCTCCAAATCACTTGAATAGCCAATTCAATCACTTGAACAATTATGGATGCATGAAAGTTTTAATAGAAAGGGGATTTCCATTCCTTAATCACATATACATACACATGTATGAAAACATAAACAAGTATGTGCCATTGTTAAACCAAGGAAGTGAGGTAATCAAATGACCTCCTTAGGCTTACTTAAAGCCTCATATTCCCGGGATATCTAGATTATATACTTGCTTGCTTAGATACACATGAATGTATAGACAATTAAGAGGGTGAAAACCATGTAAAACTTGTAATTTATTTAATTGAATTATTTATGCACATGGATTAAAGCTCTATCCAAACTCCAATGTTAAAATACATAAGAGTGGAATCAAATGGATACATGCCATTATTAAACTAGAAGTGAGGTAATCAAATGACCTCCTTAGGGCTACTTAAAGCCTTGTACTCACGGGATGTCCAGACTATATACCCATTACCATTCAAACTTATATAAATTAACATATTAATAAAGAAAAAAGAACTTCACATCTATATACTTAAACTATAAGCACATATACCCCTTGTATATTTATAACTACCATCATTACGTATGAAATTATCAATTTATTAACTTTAGAAAAATATATTTAGATTTAATAGTGATAATAGCCACACATATATTAAATTAAATCAAAACATGCAATCTTACATAAAAGAAATTCATTTTGTTTTCACTTAATTTTGAAAAGATGGATGCATGATTCAAATGGTATACAACATTTATCATGATAAGAAAGGAGTAATCAAATATAAACACATGATTCATTCAACCAAACTAATTACTAAGGACAATCAAATCAAATAAAATTATTTAAAGAAAACCAAAGCTTCTTTATTAATTTGATTTTTAGATTTTAGTTTGATTTAAAGAGGAGGAGAGTCCATCATTTTCTACTTTAATCCCATTCCCACATTGGTAATTTGATTTGATTTAACAGAAGGTACTTGGTGGATTTTATGAGTTAGTTAGGTTGGATCCTTAATTAAATCAATTAATTACCCTTAACCTATGTTACATTAATGTAATTAACTAGATAATTATGAGCCAACATGATATGCACAAGGATGAAAAGTAATTTTGCAATGATTCAAGAAAATAAAAAGGGCCTAATGCAATTGGCGCATAATTAATAGTTAATTAAATTAAGAAACTTAATTAAGTACTCTTATGATTTCCCCACACATGTGAGTTAGCCATAATTTCCCTAAGTATCTTTAGTTATTAAACATCTAAACCCTTGATTTAATTAATTGAGCTCTGATGTGATTATGATTTGAATTTGATTAATTAAGCCATTTAATTAATTAATTCTTTAATTAATCTATTTTTTAAATTAATTCTTTAAAAGACTTGGGAAAAGATTAAGGAGAATAATCTCATTTCCCTTGCCTCACTGATTAGTGTGCTTAATTAATTAATTTATTATTGATTAGGATAGTAATTAATCACTTAGTTAATTAAGGGAGTAATTAGGACTTAAATGGTCAATTATTCTAATTAACCAAGCATAAATCCCAAGAAAATTATGAGAGGCACAGGTCATCCCACTGAACTAACACATAAAATTTGGGATTAATTACTCAAGTAATTAAGCTAATTAATTTTTAATTAAACCTTAGTTAAGCCTTAATTACTATTTAAAATCAATTAGAATTAATTTTAAATAAATCTTCTCTTAAATACCTTCAAAATAAGTATTTATTTATATTTTTCTGATTTTCTATAATTTTTTTTTGAAATTTCACCATTAAACAATTAATTAAATATTCTCTTCACTAATGGGATCACTTTGGCACACTTTAGGCTCCACATTGGTCACTTATGTTGGCTTAATTAGCCTCATGTTCAATTTGATTAATTTTGATGATAACAAACAAATGCTTGGATGTTCTAATGAATATTTTATGTGTTTTGATATATCAATTGCTAATTACATATCCAATACATCTCACAAATTGTTAGAAGAAATTGCAAGAATAAAAGAATGAAAGGGATAATGTGAAGCTCATGATTTTAGGTTATATGACTATTCATATGAGTTCTTTGGCATGAATCAATTTGCTCACTAACATACTATTTTAATGAGGTTAATTTGTATAAATCTTTATTTAATTAACATTCAATTATATGTTTTTTCATAGCAATAAAATTGTCAAAGTAATAAATGATCATAACTATTAAGTATTATTTTATTTACTTAATATAATTAGGTATTTTAATTTAATTTGCTGTTATATGATAACTAACATATTTATGATTATATATAAATTATATCATAATTTTAAATATCACATGTCAAAATTAACAAAAATATATAAAATTTTGTATTTTAGCCAAAGTCATTGTTTAATCAAAGAATTCATATCTGATTTTATCTCCATCGGATTCCTTGGATTTTTTCCTTTAAAATAAGTGGTTACATGACCCACTTTGCATTAAAATTGAATTTATTATGATTTTTTAAACATTACTTGATTTTAATAATGGATGCATGCTACATGCTTTGAATATATTAAGAGCTTGTGATTACTTTTGACTTTCCCATGTGAATAGCCGAATTTTGCTGCTAAATTTAATATTTGTTTAATATAAATTATATTTTTATTGAATATTAAATTATCACATGATAGCATGAGGTTGTATAATATATTTCTTTGAAATAATTTAAATGACCTTCTTGCCTATAAATAGCCCTCATTCTCTTCATGAAAGCATCCTCATTCAAAATTCAAAATCTCTCCAGCAAATCTAAGAGAAAATCTCTTAAATGTTCTTTTCCAAGTGTTCTCCAAATATTGCAAGATCAAATCCTTGGTTTGGAAGCTTCAACATCTTCAACTAAGCAAGCCTTTTAAATTACTTGAGTTTGTTTTCTTGATCTTAATACTTCTTAGTTGTTCATGCTATTTTCACCATCTATTTCTTCTTTCTAATTTATACTTTTGGTGGATTAGTCTTTGAACATTGGTTTTCACATCAAAGTTTCTCAATCATTTTTTGTGAAAAACTCTTGTGATAATTTGTAGGATCTATTTCAACTTGCTGAAATTTTAGCTTCCTACAAATTTCTTTTGGTTTCTTGAAATATTTCTTCTTTGGTCTTATTTTGAAAGATCATTTATTCTTAGATCTATTTTAAGCATTTTAAAATAAATTATTGTGCTGAAATTATTTTCATATTTTCTAGATCTCTCTTTTAATTGAAAGCTTACTAGCCAACTTAGATCTATCATATACTTATTTTTTTATTTTGTGATCATTAGCATTAATTGAAAGAATTTTTTGGTTAAAAAAAAAAAAATTACTCTTGCTGAAATTTATTTTATCATGAAAAAAGAATATTGTGAATTTATTTTGAAATCATTTTGTATTATTCTACAATTATAATAACTTAAACATCCTAGTAAGATCACTTTAAGATATTTATTTTTTATTAAGTGAGCATTTTGCTTGCCAAATTTTTGAGTTGTAAAGTGATCATTTATAAGTTGTGAGATCACTTTTGAATTTGATTTCTTGGTATATTTGTGAGAGATTTACTTTATCAAAATTTATTATTTTGTATTTTTTTGTGTTGTAAAATTTATTTTGGGGTTGTACTCAGCCTTGTAGAGAGTACATATTGTAGGGTTGTACTTGCCTGCTATAGAGAGTACTTTTGTAAACCATTTTTCATTTAGTGGATTCCTAGGGGTGGCTAGGTGGACGTAGGCAGCTTTTGGTCAACCAATAAAATCGCCTCTTGTCTCTATTTACTTTATTGTATTTTTATTTTGCAAGAATTATATCTTATCATTATAAAATCAAAATCTAATTTTCTATTTAAAATTAAAATTTAAGTTTTGAAAATTTTAATATTACCCAATTCACCCCCCTCTGCTATATCCTCTAATTGGTATCGAGCCTAGGCTCTTTATTGGCTTAACATCCAAGAGTAAATCTTTTCACTATGGCACAAGGTTTCACAAAGGGTTCATTACCCAGGGACAATCCACTCATAGACCTCCACTTTTAGATAGTGTACCATTTGATTATTGGAAAAATAGAATTAGTACATTCTTAAGAGGTCAAGATGCACGCATGTGGTATATGTTGACACATCAATATCATACACCCACAGAGAAGTAAATGGCATTAAAGTAGAAAACCTTTTGAGGAATGGTCTATATAAAAGAGAACTTGATGAATTAAATGCTAGGGCTTGTAATACTTTACATTGTGCTTTATTACCCGATGATTACATGAAAATTTCTATGTTATAAAAAGAAATATGGGATAAACTTATTATAACTTATGAAGGAACTAGTGAAGTTAGAGATGCTCACATAAATAGACTTGTTCATGATTATGAGTTATTTCATATGTCTCCTCTCAATCTATTTCGATATGTATACTAGATTTATGAAAATAATTATACATTACATGTCTTCCAAAAGAATGGGAACAAAGACTATTTAGTGAAGCAAGATTTATCTACTTATCCACTTGATCAGCTTTTGGGTTCTTTGATAGCACATGAACAGTTATTGCTCAAAGGGATAAGATGGATAACTCAGCAAAAAAGGAGAAGGAGAAAGGAAAAGCCATTGCACTACAAGTTGATGATAATGATGAGCATAACACCTCAAGATCGGATGGTGATTGTGATGAGGTGGTCATGCTTTCCAAAAGGCTTGGGAACTTGCTAAGGAAGAAGAATCAAAGGTATAAAAATCTAAAATTATAAATTTCAAACTAAGAAATTTCCTACGTGTGAAGGGATCATTTGCTATCAAAAAAAGCCCGGACACATAAGAGGTGATTGTCCAACTTATTGAATCAAAGAAAAAGAAATTGATGTAAACAAAAGAAAAAATATGAAGGAGAAAAAGTACCATAAGAAGAAGAAGACTTTTATGGGCCAATCCAGATTCAAATGAATCAAGTACCATCTCATCGATGAAGAGGTCAACATATGTCTTATGGCAAATGGAGAATTTGACTTAGATTCTCAAGAGGTATGTAATGATATATCTTATGATGAATTAGATGATGCTTTTAATGATTTAGTTATTGAATATAAAAAATTAAAAGAAAATACAAAACCTTAGAAAAGAACATAAAATTTAGATATGCATTTTTGTGATTTAAAAATGAATGTGATAATTTAAAAGTAAAAATACTTTTTATTAAATTGTTCCTTAGTTGTGTAAACTTGAAAGAGAGAATATCTTATTAAAAGCAAGATTAGAATTATGTTTAAAATCACAAGTTCATTATAATACTTCATAAAAAAAAACATTTAATAAAAATTATTTGCATCATACACATCCCACTCATATATCTTATAATTATCATTCTAAATCATATGCGAACACTAATGTTTGGTGCAACTATTGCAATAAAAAAGGGCATATTTCATTTGATTGCTATGCATGTAAAATACAAAATACTAAGCAATCATCTTATGTATGGGTACCAAAAGGTACAAACACTACACAAACCATGCATGCTAAATATCTTACTTCAAATTTAGAATGTGGACCCAAACATGTTTGGGTTCCAAAAGTTAACATGTGAGTTTATTTGTAGGAATGCCTTCAAAGCAAAATCAAAGAAGGCATGTGGTACTTGGATGTTCAAGACATATGACGGAGATAAAGATAAATTCACAACTTTAGAATCAAGTGATGGAGGATTTGTTACATATGGAGATAATGCAAGGGAAAATCATTGGCATTGGTTCTATTTGTAAGAATTCTATCACTTTAGATAAAGTTTTTCTAGTAGAAGGATTAAAACATAATTTAATTTCTATTAGTCAATTATGTGATAAAGGTTTGAATGTAGTATCATGCATCATATTAATATAATGAAAATGTGTATTAATATTTAGTCATTGATTTAGATAGCTAAATTTAAACTTTGTTTTAAAAGCACTCATGATGATATATGGTTATGTTATGGAGACTATGTCATATTAACATGCACACTTAATAAATTGCTAAACTTGATTTAGTAGTTGGTTTGCCTAAATTAAATTTTCATTCAAACTATGTTTGTGATGCATGTATTCATGGTACATTCTAGAAGCTCATTTAAAAGTAAAATATTGTTTCTACTTCTAGACCCTAGAATTATTACACATGGATTTATTTGGTCCTATTAGCACCACTAGCTGGAAAAAATTATGGTTTTGTGATTGTTGATGATTTCTCTAGATATACTTTTTATTTGTAACTTACAAGGATGATGTTTTGGTGAGTTTAGAAAGTTTTCTAAATATATTCAAAGAGAACAAGGCCTTTTGATTAATAGGGTTCAAACCGATCATGGTGGAATTTGAAAATAAATTATTTGAGGATTTTGTGATGAACATGGGATTAGACATAATTTTTTTGCACCTAGAACTCCCCAACAAAATGGAGTAGAGAGAAAAAATAGAATATTAATTGAATTAAGTAGATCTATGCTTGATGAGTATAAATTGCCAAAATATTTTAGCGTATAAAGAATACCGCATGTTATGTAATGAATAGGATCTATTTTAGACCAATTTTGAAGAAGACACCCTATGAATTGTTTTTTTGGAAAGAAGCCTAAGATTGAACACTTTCATGTATTTGGATGTAAATGCTTTATTTTGAATAATGGAAAAGATCATTTAGGTAAGTTTGATTGCAAATCGATGATGGTATTTTCTTAGGATACTCTCTTTCTAGTAGAGCTTATAGAGTTTACAATAAAAGAAAAATGATTGTAGAAGAATCAATACATGTTATTTTTGATGAAAATTTGATTGATCCTATTAGAAATGAAGTGATTGATGAAGAGATTGATAACTTTAAGAAAATATCTTTAGAAGATAATATGGATGATTCATTGCCTAAAGAATGGAAATATAATAAAAATCATCCAAAGGAACTAATTATAGGGATCCTTCAAAAGGAGTTATGACTAGAAGGCATAGTAGAGAAGTTGTAGATCATTCAAGATTTTATCTGAGGTTGAACCTAAAAATTTAGAAGAAGCATTAAATGATAATTTTGGATTATTGCTATGGAAGAGGAGTTAAATCAATTTGTAAGAAATGATGTTTGGGAATTAGTCCCAAGGCCCCAAGATCAAAATGTCATTGGAACAAAATGGATCTTTAGAATAAGCTAGATGATTCAGTTGTATTAGAAATAAAGCTAGGTTAGTTGCACAAGGGTACACAAGTTGAAGGTATAGATTTTGAAGAATCTTTTGCATCAGAAGAAGACTAGAAGCTATCGTTACTCCTTGCTTATGCTTGTTTTAGAAATTTTAAACTTTTTCAAATGGATGTCAAAAGTGCATTTTGAATGGATTTATTGACCAAAATGTATTTGTAGAGCAACCACGGATTTGAGAGCCTTGATTTTCCAAATCATGTGTATAAATTAAAGAAAGCCTTATATGGTTTAAAACAGCTCGTGCTTGGTATGATAGGTTAAGTAACTTTTGATAGATCATGGATTTAGAAAGGGTAGATACCACTTATTCCTTAAGAGCATAGATGATGATTTGAGGTACAAGTGTATGTAGATGATATATTATTTGGAAGTACAAATGAATCTTTATGCCATGAGTTCTCATCTTTGATGTCTAAAGAGTTTGAAATGAGTATGATGGGAGAACTTAATTTTTCTTAGGTCTTCAAGTGAAGCAACAAGAAAATGGCACATTCATCTCAAAACTAAGTATATAAATGAATTGCTTGAGAGGTTTGACATGAAAAGATTTAAATCTAGTAAAACTCCTATGAGCCCATCTATAAAATTGGATTTAGATGAATTAGGAAAATCATTGATCAAAACTTTATAGAGTATGATAGGTTCACTTTTATACCTTGCCGCTAGTAGGCGATATTATGTTTGCTATTTGTTTGTGTCGGCCAACCCAAAGAATCTCATTTAATAGCAAGCATCTTTCGGTATTTGATAGGCACTACTAGGTTAGGTTTATGGTATCCTAAAAATTCTTTATCATGTGATTTGATTGCTTATTCTCGATGTGATTTTGCAGATGCAAAGTAGATAAAAAAGCACATCGGCATATGTCATTTTTAGATCATCACTTGTGTCTTGGTCATCTAGAAACAAAATTGTAGCTTTATCCACCAAAGGTGAGTACATAGTTTAGCTGTCGTGTCCTTTGGTTAAAGCAACAATTAGAAGATTTTGGTATTAAGCAAGATCACATTCTAGTTCAATGTGACAATCTATTAGTTTAACTAAAATCCTATCCAAAGACTCTCAACCAAGCATATTAGACATCATTTTATTAGGGATCATGTTTTGAAAGGTGATGTTAATATTAATTTTATTAGCACCGATTTACAAATTGCAGATATTTTACAAAACCCTTACCGTAAGAACGTTTTGTACTTTAAGACGATGAATGTTAGATCCTAATATTTAAAATTGTATGTAGTTTTTCTCACTTTTGATGTTGTCGGGGAGAAGAGTAAAATGTTGGTTAATATTAAGTCTATTTAATGCATACATTTAGGGGGAGCAACATTATTCATCTCATATGCAAAATTTTTTTTAATAGAATTTCTTTCAAAAACTATGATGAAAGGTCAATTTGCACCTTCATCAAAATCAATACCCAACATTAGTTTGTCATCATCAAAAAGGGGGAGATTGTTGGCTTAATTAGCCTCATGTTCAATTTGATTAATTTTGATGATAACAAACAAATGCTTGGATGTTCTAATGAATATTTTTATGTGTTTCAGATATATCAATTGCTAATTACATATCCAATACATCTCACAAATTGTTAGAAGAAATTGCAAGAATAAAAGAATGAAAGGGATAATGTGAAGCTCATGATTTTAGGTTATATGACTATTCATATGAGTTCTTTGGCATGAATCAATTTGCTCACAACCTAACATACTATTTTAATGAGGTTAATTTGTATAAATCTTTATTTAATTAACATTCATATGTTTTTCTACATAGCAATAAAATTGTCAAAGTAATAAATGATCATAACTATTAAGTATAATTATTTTATTTACTTAATATAATTAGGTATTTTAATTTAATTTGCTGGTTATATGATAACTAACATATTTATGATTATATATAAATTATATCATAATTTTTAAATATCACATGTCAAAATTAACAAAAATATATAAAATTTTGTATTTTAGCCAAAGTCATTGTTTAATCAAAGAATTCATATCTGATTTTATCTCCATGATTTCTTGGATTTTTTCCTTTAAAATAAGTGGTTACATGACCCACTTTGCATTAAAATTGAATTTATTATTATTTTTAAACATTACTTGATTTTAATAATGGATGCATGCTACATGCTTTGAATATATTAAGAGCTACATGTGATTACTTTTGACTTTCCCATGTGAATAGCAATTTTTTGCTGCTAAATTTAATATTTATTTAATATAAATTATATTTTTATTGAATATTAAATTATCACATGATAGCATGAGGTTGTATAATATATTTCTTTGAAATAATTTTTAAATGACCTTCTTGCCTATAAATAGCCCTCATTCTCTTCATGAAAGCATCCCTCATTCAAAATTCAAAATCTCTCCAAAATCTAAGAGAAAATCTCTTAAATGTTCTTTCCAAGTGTTCTCCAAATATTGCAAGATCAAATCCTTGGTTTGGAAGCTTCAACATCTTCAACTGCCTTTTAAATTACTTGAGTTTGTTTTCTTGATCTTAATACTTCTTAGTTGTTCATGCTATTTTCACCATCTATTTCTTCTTTCTAATTTATACTTTTGGTGGATTAGTCTTTGAACATTGGTTTTCACATCAAAGCTTATCAATCATTTTTTTGGTGAAAAACTCTTGTGATAATTTGTAGGATCTATTTCAAATTGCTGAAATTTTACAAATTTCTTTTGGTTTCTTGAAATATTTCTTCTTTGGTCTTATTTTGAAAGATCATTTATTCTTAGATCTATTTTAAGCATTTTAAAATAAATAATTGTGCTGAAATTATTTTCATATTTTCTAGATCTCTCTTTTTTTTTAATTGAAAGCTTACTAGCCAACTTAGATCTATCATATACTTATTTTTTTATTTTGTGATCATTAGCATTAATTGAAAGAATCTTTTGGTTAAAAAAAAAAATATCTTTGCTGAAATTTATCTTATCATGAAAAGAATATTGTGAATTTATTTTGAAATCATTTTGTATTATTCTACAAATTATAATAACTTAAGCATCCTAGTAAGATCACTTTAAGATATTTATTTTTATTAAGTCATTTTGTTTGCCAAATTTTGAGTTGTAAAGTGATCATTTATAAGTTGTGAGATCACTTTTGAATTTGATTTCTTGGTATATTTGTGAGAGATTTATTTTATCAAAATTTATTATTTTGTATTTTTTTTGTGTTGTAAAATTTATTTTGGGGTTGTACTTTTAGGAGAGAGTACATATTGTTGTGTGGGGTTGTACCCCGCTATAGGAGAGTACTTTTGTAAACTATTTTTCATTTAGTGGATTCCTAAAGGAGGTCTAGTGGACGGGTTTTTACAAACCAAAAAAAATCGTGTGCCTCTTGTCTCTATTTACTTTATTGTATTTTTATTTTGCATTTAGAATTATATCTTATCATTATAAAATCAAAATCTAATTTTCTATTTAAAAATTAAAATTTAAGTTTTGAAAATTTTAATATTACCCAATTCACCCCTCTGGGTGCTATAGTCTCACAACTTAAGCGATTTGCCTATATGGGCAAAGAGACACGCTTTATCCACCTCAATCAAGATCAATGGCGATTAAACCCATGGTTCCTTAAGAGATAAAATTGGATTAATCTAATGGATTAATCACAACTGTCCATTCTGATCATGTGGATGGATGATGTGTGATCCATCATCTCCTGAGCGATGAGAGATGGACATCATCCTCCTTTTATCGCTCGATTCAAGCTCAATTATCGATTCAAAAAATCAACCCAATTCATAGGTAGATCCAAAGGGATCTACCGGTAGAATTCACATGACATGCGAGTTTCCTTCAAAAAGCCATAGAAAATTTCACAAAATCTCAGTTTTGTGGAATTACTTCATCGGAGCTGAAGACTGGTGGCACAATCGATTGAGAAAACTTCATTTATTGGAGATGAAGTCCTGTTGAGCAGCACTTGAGTTGATTCCTTATTGTTCACTTGGTGGACCATGAATCGCCGATTTGGAGGTCGATGTTGATCGAACTTGTTGGTCTGGAAGCTCTGAGGTGATTCATTCTGCAAAGGGAAGGTGTGTGAAAGGAATTTGGATTTGATTGAGTATGGGTAGAGTTGGATAGAATGGAGGGTTGCCCTATTTTGAACAGGGAATTGAGGTGACTAATTTGGGAAGCTCAAGGCTTTAGGATTTCAAAATGCTGGAAGCTTTTAAGTGTGTGTGTCTTAATTTTGATCAAATGATATATCCTCCCTTGGATTGGACGAACAAGATTAGAGCCCAAATTTTGACTGGTTAGTCATCATCCGAGCGCTAGAGTGTTTGGTGTCACCGCCACTTTAATTGGTTGGTGGCTCAAGCCCTCCCATGGATCCATGGAGTCTAAGGTGGGGAGGTTTAACCACCCTTGGTAGATAGCCCACTGGGTTGGGCTAGTGGTAGGTGTCCCCATTTGGGTGTTTGATGCCAAGGGAAAAGAGAGGTTGACCTTGCTATTTTGGAAAAAATCCAAGGAGAATTGTGTAATGGATTTGGGTTGGTTTGTTGACCTCATTTAGAATGGGTTGGGTCAGGTTTGATTGAGTTTGGGCTAGTTTCAAGTGGATTTGACTCAATTTGACCCTTATAGGTCAAATTGGACTAGGTTAGGTTAGGTTGACTAATTGATCAAATTGGATCAAACCAAGACTTGGGTCAAGTTCAAATGATAATTTGAAGTATTTTGGTTCAATTGGTTTGAATCAATTTGGCTTAGGTTTGATTTTGGCTCATTTGGATTCATGTAGGTCAAATGAAGAAATTTGACCAAATTGGCCAAATTGGCTTGATTGTGGTTGATTCATGTTCAATTAAGAAGATAAGTACTTTTTGATTTAGAATTTGACCCTTTAGCTCAATTTGGGCTAAATTTAGGTGACCAAACCAAATTAGGTTAAATTGACTTTGGTCATGTTCAATAATCAATTTGGAATGAATTGAGTCATCAAAACAATCAATTTTGATATGATTTGACCAATTTGGTCTTTAGATCAAATTGGGTCAACTTGGGTCAAAGCCGACAAGGTTTGCTCAATCGATGGTAAGTCAACCAATCATGATCATAGTTAGTATGAATCATTGGTTTAGATGGCTTAAATTGAGTTTCCATTTAACTATGTAATGCTAAGAGTGTTGACTTGATCAAATGACCAAGTTGACTTGGTTTGACCTAATTGATGACAATTGATCAATTAAGGGTGATCAACAATCATCATAGGAGATTTTGGTAGACTTGGTTCAATCCAATTTGGATTGGATTAGAATTTGGCTCAAATAGGTCCTTTAAGTCACCTTGAGTGAAGTGAGCCTATTGGGTTTAGTTGAGTTAATTTTAGGTTGAATTGAGTTTGGTTGAGTTTATATATGAGTTTAGGTTTGGTATATAGCTTTGATTGCAATTAACTAGGGTTCAACTGTTTTTTGGTTCATATGGATATTTTGAGTCAAATGGGTTAGGTTAGGTTAGATTTGGATTGATTTTGGTTTGGCTTGATGATTGTAGATTTGATTTATATTTGGGTTGATAATTGAAGGAATAATTGACTCAAGAGAAAATCAATTAATTTTGGTTTAAATTGAATGGAAATTTGGCTAAATCCATGGAATTGGTTTATCTAGCTTAAGCTTGGGCTTGATATTTGGATTTGTTATGATTGATTTGGTATGATTAAGTTTGGTTGTATATTTGGTATGGGTTGATTGAAGAGTTGAATTGACTTTGAGAAAATCAATTGAATTTGGCTAAGTCCATGGAATTGAACCATATAGCTTAAGCTTGGTTTGGTTAAGTTTGATTATGGTTTGGAATTAGTTTGTTTGTAGATTTTGGTAAATTGATTTATATTTGGGATGATGATTGAAGATGTAATTGATTCATGAGAAAATTAATTGAATTTGGTTTGGTGTGAATTTGATTAAGGCTAAGTCCATGGAATAAAATCATAGAGCTTAGGAAGGATTTTGATTAATTTGATATTTGGATTTAGATTTGGATTTGGATTTGGATTTGGATTTGGATGAATTGAATTTGAGGTTTGGTTTAGGTTAGGGTAGTTATTAGATAGATAAATTTCTCTAAGTCCCAAGGCATACCAATCCTATGATTAACTCTTTAAGTCTTTAGGCTTAGTTAAATGTTTTTCTTATGATTAAGGTAGACTTTGTATCTAGAAGATTCCTAAATCTATGAAGAGGAGATTGAATCCTCACTCCAAAAGTGAGTTCAATAAAAGGACTCCCAATAGGTGTGGTGTAACTGACAAGGCACACCGCACGTATTGACATTAATCGAGGCGATCAACAATGTCTAAAAGATTACAAGCGCTAACGAAAAAGATCTATACTTAAACCCGAGAGGTAGATGGAATCACGATCTTAGTGCAATGCAACTCACCTCATGCCAAGGGCATGAGGGAGAAATCCACTAGGGACAAAATTTGATTGAATTTGTTTGGTAGGCATCCACTGTGGATGAAGATTTGATTCAATTTATTTTAATTTGTTTGATTTGATTTATGAAGGGGAGATCCACTGGGGATACAAGTTTGAATTTGATTTATATTCAATTTGGGGGCATATTCGTCGGGGATATAAGCTTGAATCCGTTGGGGATCAAGACTAGATTTGGTGGATGTAACTTGCTTAAATGTGATACATATCCGCTGGGGATATGGGCATGAATCCACTGGGGATCAAGACTGGGTTTAATTTATTTTAATTTATTATGGATCCACTAAGGAGGTTGGTTTTGAATTTGATTTGTTTATATATGATCTAGGCTCCACTTGAGAGAAGGGTGCGATTTAACTCCACAGGGGAGAATCATATTGGGTTTACTCTGATTTAGATTTAATTTATGGACCATGCAAAGCGATGGACCTAATGGTGAAGGAGCCAGGGCCTGGCCTATCTTAGATTTACAAATCTGAGGGTAGTCACCTGGGTAGATATATCCAACATAAATGTTGCCTTTCGGTGTGCAACATCCGTGTTATAAAGAAAGCGTAGCAGACTTACATCCTCCAAAGCGGGGAACAACCACTGGGGTAACTTGTTGGTAGCACAATAAATCAAACCTGACCTAGGGCGACTACTGAATGAGTGCCACTGGGGACTTATGTCAACTGAAGAGTAGTTAGGTGATTACTATATGGAGTCTTGCTGACGCTGCCATAAAGATAGGATGCATGCTTGGGAAAAGGTATCGCTAGGGGTGTTCTCCTAATCCATAAGCGTGTGTATATATATATATATATATATATCTGTGTGTGTGTCCGTGTGTGTTTTATTTATATGTTTGCGTGGACCCTGTTGGTGTGTGAGGGACCACACTGAGAAGGGGATATATTGGCCTTGACCTATCTCAGATTTACTAGACTAAGAGAGAATTTGCACATTTGCAGTACGAATCTCCAACCATAGAGGTGGTTACTAGAAAAGGGGAGCTATCCAATCTAGTAGTAACCCATGTACTATTTAAGTGGGGTCGAAAAGGACGTGATCCAAATAGAGTGCCCACATGGAGGTGCCGTTAGGGTCATTATCCTAAGCCTTGAAAAGAAAGATTATAGGTGTACAGTGGCCAACTTAAGGAGTATGCATAACAAACTTACATCTACCATGATTGGTGTATCCACCAGTAATTGTCGGATACAACACAAACCAACCTGGTGGTGTCGCAGGTGACGATCAATCTAAGAAGAAGGCGAATGACTTACATCTTCATAGGCAAGAATGTTATCCACCTATACTTTTCTGGAGAGTCCCAAGAAATACGGACCTGGGACTTGAAGTAGTCAGGAGGAAAGGAGCCACTATGGGACTTGCCCTAACCTCAAATATACTCGACCCAGTTAGTGTGTGATGGCTAGTCAAAGAAGAAAGTGTATCAGACTTACATCTTCTCAAACGAAGCCAACACGATGGTAGCTCACTGACCACGCAGTAAGGCCTCCCATACTAACAAGGTGTTCATCAGTGTGCAATGGTTAAGCTAGGAAGAAAGCATAGCAGATTTACATCCTCATAAGCAAGAAGACCATTGAGGTGACACACTAGCTAAGTAGTGAATCAACCCAACCTAGAGAAGCTACTAAGTGAGTGTCTCTAGGGGTGTTCTCCCAACTCGAAGTAGCCCGAGATAAAAGATATGTGTTTATTTTATATGTTTGTGTTTGTGTTGTGTTGTGTTGATGAAGGATAGGATGTCACTTGGGTTCCTTACACCTACCCTAAACCCATCGTGGGAGATTCGTAGACATAAATGCTTTTATTTGAAGAGATCGAATTTGAAATGAAATTTCTATTAATAATTATTTTCAAACATAATTTTATGGATAATATTTTTGTAGAGCCCATTGATCAAAAGCATCGAGTGCTCTCCTTTATGATTGATAAGTTCATATGATCCTCCTTGGTAGGCTTTCTCTATGGCAAAAGGGCCTTCCCAAGTGGGTTCAAACTTGCCTCTCATCTTATGATGGGAAACAATCATCCTCCTTAGAGCTAAAACAAGCTCTCCTACTTAAAAGCTCTAGGATGGACCAACTTGTTGTGAACTTGAATCATTTTGGCTTTGTACAACTAGGTGGCATGCCTAGAAGCGTCTCCTCCAAACCTTGAGTCTCTAACCGCAACTTGGTTCTGCTCCATTATGATCTTGTTACCCATCTATCCCGTGATGGGATTGGTCTTCTAATGGTAGACTTGGGACCCATACAGGAGAAAGGTAGAGTTGGAGTTCTATAGGTAGTGATGTAGGCCCATAAAGCTTTAACTAACTGCTCATGTCACTATCATTTGTTATCATCGAGTGTCTTTTTGAGTATTTGGATGAGAGTTTTGTTGAAATCTTATGCTAAGTCATTTTCCCTCGAGTAGTAGATGGTAGAATATCTTCAATCTATGATGTGTCTCTGGGAAAAGTTATTGATTTTGGTGCTCTTGAGTGCAGTGCCGTTATCGGATATACCAATTCAATATATGATATGGTTCCTAAAAAATTGAAACATATGCTGGGTCGTGACCTCTCTATGCAAAATCACCTTCGCCCATTTGGAAAAGTAGTTGATGGTAGCTAGGATGAATCGATGACCCTTGGAAGAAAGATGATCGATTAGACCCACTATGTCAGTACCCCAACACTTGATTGGCCACGAGGCCAATGTTGGGTGTAGAATGTTGGGTGGTTGATGTAAGACCACTCCATGTACTTGACATTGATGGCATCTCCTAGCCACATCCATGCAATTTATGATCATCGATGACTAGTAGTATCAAAGTCTCTTGATCTTGACTTTCATCTTGGGACATGATTGGTGAGCTCCACACTGAGTGCACCTCGGTCATGATCTTACGGGCTTTGTACTTGTCTAAATAACATAACCACATATGATCAAAGGACTGCCAGTATAAGATACCATCCACGTGAGCATAGGAAAGTTCTCTTTGTTTCATCTGATGAGCTTGTGATTTCTCTTGAGATAGTTTTCCTTTATTTAGGTAATCTATGAATGGTTGCCTCCAATCTAGCTCCTCATCCTTCGCAATGGTAACCTCCCCTTAAGGAGAGTACCTTTCAATGAGTTCAATATCAATAAGAGGTAGGACTTACATATTCTAGACCTCTATTGATATGGATTCATCTTCCGGACATGCCAACTTTTGGCAAGCTTGGCTAAAGCATCTACTATGGTGTTTTGCCTGAGGGATCTTATAGATGGTAACCTCTATGATTTGGGCCAACAATGCCATGGTGTACTTGTGGTAGTGATAGAGCATAGGCTTTAGGACTTTGTAGGACCCAGTAATTTGGTTGACTACTAATTGGGAATCCTCAAAGATATTGATAGGTGCTTAGAAGATGAACTCCTCAAAGCCTCATATTCCTTTTGTTATTGGTGTAAAGGATAGATAGATATATCTCATCATATTGGTTGAGTTAGGAGAACTATCCCAACCCCTACATTCCCTGGGAGAGTTGATTGTGGTTCTTCTCCTCTTTAAAAAGAAGCTGCACCATCAAAATACATCTCCCAGCAGTGAATACTAGTATCCCCTAAGTTCTTGATTCGTTTATCGGGGAGATCATCACTAAGTGAAGAATCAACAAAAAGTGGGTGTGATACTAAGAAATCCACAAGTGCTTGCCATTTCACCGCACGGAGGGGTACAAAAATGATATTAAACTGTGATAGAATCATGGACCAACGTGATAACCGTCCAGATAGCATCGACTATTTCATGAGATATTATAGTGGATTGATTATAGAGATCATATTTACTTTATGAGAAAGCATATAATGTCGCTTTTGGGATGTGAAGATTAAAGCTAAGTAATGCTTCTCTATGGGTGGATAATTTGCCTCAAGAGGGATCGATGATGAAGGTAGTAGAAAGCTTTGCCTTCATCATTGCTGAGCCAACAAAGCCAATAGAGTCATCTAATGTAGGTGAGTATGGGATTTCCTAGATAGTCGCTTGAAGTAATGCTATCGCACCGCTTGATGTTTTTGAAGGCATACTAGCACTTGTCATCCGACTTGAACTTGGGCATCCTTTTTGACAAGTGCTAAAAATGGCTGACATCTTTCTAATAAGTTGGATATGAAGCGTTTTAGATATGCCAACCACCCTTAGAATGATCTGAGTTATGTTAAACTTTTAAAGGGTGGCATTTCTAATATCACTTTGATCTTTTTCGGATCGATTTTGATTCCCCGGTGTCGGACAACAAACCCAAGAAATTTCCCTAAAGCTACTCTAAATGTACACTTGAGGGGGTTTATTTTAAGGTTAAATTATCTTAGCCATTCGAAAACTACTCTCAAGTCAAAGAGATGGTCTTTCTTTTATTTGCTTTTGACCATGAGCTTATCAACATAGCACTCGACTTGATGATGAATGAGTTCGTCGAAGATTCGAGTCATGGCTCGCTGGTATGTAGTGCCAGCATTTTTTAGGCTGAAAGGCATAACCTTATAGCAATAGATTTAAATTGGGGTTCTAAAAGTAGTGTTTCTTTCAACTTTGATGGCCATCTTTATTTGGTTATATCTAGATGAGCCATCCATGAAATAAAAGACTGCATGAGATGAGGCAATATCCACCATCAGCTCTAGTATCGGTAGTGGAAATTCATCTTTTGGACATGCCTTATTTAGATCCCTAAAATCAATGCATATGTAAATTTGGCCATTCTTCTTCTTAACTGGGATGACACTGGCCAACCAGGTGGGATATCTTTTTTCTCCTAGATGAAACTAACATCGATCAGTTTCTTGACTTCAGAATGACATGTTGTTCAATGTCTAATCACATGCATCTAGGAGCTTTCTTGATAAGGTTAGCACTAGGCTCTATTGCCAGTTTATGGACCGCTATGTTAGGAGCCAATCCGGGCATCTCTTCATAACGCCATGCAAAGCAGTCCTTAAACTCAATGAGTCTAACTAAGTCATTGGTTTCAGTTTCATTTAACAAAGAACTAATGTATGTGAGGCGTGGATTGTCTTCTCCCTAGGTTGATTTCCTTGAGCTCATCGATGGTTGACTTTATTTCTTCTTCAAACTCTGGCGGTGCATCTTTGAATTAAAAATCATCTAGATTATCTGAAGTTTCTAAGCACACCTCCTCATATGAGTTAATGTGACTTGAAATAAACCTATCATATTCCAAATGATTGGTGATGACTAAGTAGTAATCATCATCATCGACTGGACCCATTGTACTAAATCTTAGTCACGGTCTTGATTGAGAGTTCTTGCATTTGTTGTTCCATATTTTTTTAAAGTAGTCTGACCTGTGCTTAGACCAAGTATGTGGGATTAACCTTTTCTTTATTAAATTATGAACACAAGGTGATTACCAATCAAAAATAATTCTATTAAATCTTTATATGAATCATCCTCAAGTTTTAAATCAACTTCTTGACTTGAAGATGATGCTCCAAGAAAGAACCTCTGAGTCTTCACATCTGTGGATGACTTAGAGGCTTCCTTAACTACCAAACCCTCAACTTTTTGTGAGGAAAGTGGGGTTTGAGCTAAGGTTCCCAATAGATGCCTGACAGTTTCACATAGATACTTGGATACACTTTTGCTTTGCTTTAAGCCGGGTCTTCATCTCTATCTGGTTCAAGTGTCATCTCTAAGGGAATCTATTGTTGAGAAGAGCTAGCAGGTGTGCTAACCATATAGGACTCATACTTTGAACTAGATTCTAAGTCTATTTGGATAGAGAGTGTACTTCTAATAGCTGGGACATATCTCTTATTGGGTGGCCAATAAGGAGGTATTCCACCCCTAGGACTGCCTCATCCTCATCCCAGTAGGTTAGTCATCCACCCACTTGTTCAAACGGGTAAAAAATGTGGTGGAATCTAATCTCGTGCTTTACATCCTCTCTATTTCTTTATTTTCCTTTTCTTTTTTTTTTTTCTTTTTTTCTTTTCTTTCTTTTTGTCCCACATGAGGATTTTGACTAAGTTTGTGAGAATAGACTTTTTGATTTTGGGGGAAGTAGTAGGCTACATCCTCATATATCCTGATCTTGTGCATTAAAAATGGTTTGAGATCTATTTTAACATAATATTTTATCCCACATCTCATGAAATTCATGCACTAATGTAGAGAGGATGGAACCGTGTTGTTCTTGTGTATCCATGATCTCCCAAGCAAAGCGTTGAAAGATATATCGAGTCTATGATGTGAAACTTAGCTTCAGTCTTCCAATCATCTACCTCCAGTGGCAACACTATAGAGCCTAAGGCCCTCTTGCCTTGTTCATTGAATCCTTTCAACATCATCCTCTCCTTTTGGAGTTTAGAGATGTCAATCTTCAAGTAAGCAAGAGTTCTTAGACTCATAATGTTGACTGATGTACCCGGGTCAACCAGAACTCTGGATAGCCTATATCTACCAACATTCACTGTGATGTAAAGAGGGTGGTTGTGCTCGATTGTCCCTAGAAGTAAGTCTTCATCACTTAATGTAACTCCTAAGATGTCCTTCAAGTAGTGTGCCTCTCCTCCAGTAGCGTTCAACTGAGCTAAGCATATCTTAGGATCAAGTAAGGCCTTGATTAGAGATTCCCTCATCTCTTTGAATAAGACAAAGGCATCGTATATGCTTAAATTAGTTAACAACTTTCTAAGATGAGCTAAGATGTTGTAATCAACTCTGGGCTGGTCCTCCACAAGCATATCCATAAATGGAGCATCTTATGGAGGGGCTATCTGCTCACTAGAGCTAATGATTTGTTTACCCTTATTTTGAGGTGCTACCGTAGGAGGTAGAATTTTGCCACTGTGTAGGTTAACCTCAGTGACTTCTTGGAATGATGAGTTTGTGGAAAGTTCTACCTTCTCATTGGGCATACCTATAGCTTCTCTTACGAGATCCTCAAAGTCGGTTGACTCCAAGTCAATCTCTAGAGGTGAACCCGATTGATTCAGAGAAGGAAAATCTGCCTCTTAATTAGAAATGAATGGTTAAGAACTATCTGAGCTATTATTATTATTTAGACTCGAAGAGCTTTATATAAAAATGAAATCAGTATCAGAAGTAGATAAAATATAAGTGAAATCAGCTTTCTTCATTGATTTCTTTAATTTGGGTGGAGGTACATGATAGAAATCAAGTAAAGTAAGTGGAGTAAGGAATTTGGTACCCTTATTTGCAAATATAATGCTCATGCTGGTAAAAGAGCATCTAGTAAAAGAAGTAGTTGCGAACAATGAGGGAGAGTCGGACTCGACGGTGGTTGTATAAGATCTATCTCAAAAGTATGGTAGTCACTGGGTTGTCACCCACGAAGTTGTCCTTAAACCAACAAACCTTCCTTGGTATCAGAGGTTTGAGCTGCTTCACACACCTGCAAGAAAAGTTTCTTGATCTTAGAAATGATCTTTTTAGAGGTACAAGATAAGGAGATATCCCAACCTTCTTTGGTCTTAAGAGGATCATAAGTATCTCCAAGGATTACTTTAATAGAACTGGATGGTTGTTCTAATAAGTATTCCTCAGGGATAACTATGGCTCCCGACTTGTAGCTACACTCAAGCCATTCCTTAAAAGTGATACAATCCTCTAAGACATAGCCTAACATACGGTGGTAGGGGCAATAGCTTGGATCATCTCTCTTGCCCACTTCCTCCAGCCTCTTAGGCTTTGGTAGCTAAAAATTAGTTTCTTCAAGAAGTTCTTGAAGATTTTCTTGACTACCTCCCTCTTGAATGAATATGGCTTGTTCAATCTATTGGTAAGAGTTGGTAAAAAATAGCTACCTGGTAGTGGATATTAATACCGTTGATGGGTAGGCTACTATGGCGGTGGCAGTGGCCATTGTGGCAGCTGTGGTGGTCAGTATGATGGCCGAGGTGGTGGAAGAGGAGTTGGCAAAGGAGGCTGCTGAGCTCGTGGTCTCTCATACTGAACTCTGGCTAGCTACTTTCCTCTGTCCACTAACACAATTGTCCATGACTTCTTCTCAAACACCTTCTATGGCTTGGGCCTAGATGATTGATCCAAGAAGGGTAACTATTTGGCTTCCTCTTGTAGGCTAGCCACCTTATTGATTAATTTCTCAAATGTCTTGATAGTAAATCTCTTAAGCATGAAGGCGACCGGGCCATGGATATTCTTGAGCAGAATCTCTATGGCATGCTATTTGGATAGATGTGGTTTCTTTTTCTACAATGAGGTCACCTACAGTCACCCTCTACTGAGCACCTACAAATCTCTTGATGAAGAGATGCTCTAACACAGCAAAGAGTTCTATGTACCAATTAAATGCAACCCCTGCTAAGCTGCTAACAAAAAGTCTAAACAGGAGTGCATCACTGCCACCGACATTGTAGCAACTGGCTCTAAAATGTGCAATGTGCTGTCATGGGTTCCCACTGCCATCAAAGATGTTGAAGGATGGTGGCACAAAACCCTTTAGGTATTGAACTACATCAAATTTTTTTGGGTATGGTCTACCCTTTAGAATGGATGAGCTCCCCCTGGCTTATGCCAACGCTTCCTTCACCTATTGTTTCACCATGTGCTTGATATCCTTCTCATGCATGGAGGTTCTATCTGTGAACTTCCTATGTAAACTGCCAACATCATCATCTACGGGAGTGTACCTAGGATGATCTAAGGTATGTACCAACTCTGGCTGAATGACTACCATAGCAGAAGGCTGTGAGATTGGGGTTGGGTTCTACAATGCTAAGATGACTACCATAAACTCCTCTACCCTCTTCTCCATCCTGTATATTTGGTCATCCTTCTACTTGAGCTGGTGCAGAAGGTGCTGAGTTGAGTGAGAGGCATCACCTTCCTCAACTACAACACCTTCCTGACTATGTTGTTCCCTCTGCAGGGATCCTCAGGTGTCGATCATGTGGACTTCAGCTATGTCATCTAGCATGTCATCCTCAGGGTCAAATCTAACCACACCCTCCTCCTGATCAGAGTGATCACTTCCAACAATCTGCTTGACTGCATTGCAGTAGTCCTCTATGATGTCATCTAAGGAATTGTCATCTAACTTGTCTGGCTTTACTAGAATGTAGACTGCTACTGATTAAATACTAGACTATGCTCATACGTATGCACCGAATGCTGGTGGTGCACTCCTCCTAGCTCAACTACCATGGGGACTATGTTGGTGTCCCCTATCCTCTCTTCCTCCAACTGCTGTGAAGGTGGAGCGACCATGACGCTCTTGGGTCGCCACTCCCTCTTAACCACAGTTGAAGTAGAAGGTCGAGCAGGGGAGCTCGACCTAACCTCAATGGGTGGAATGGATGGAGCGGGATCCTTAGGCTATAGCTAGATCACCAATGAAGACAGTCTCTCTAGAATGGGGCTTATGTATTTTGGTAGGGAATGTGAATGTTGGAACTTAGATTGGTGATGGCTGGCCGTGAGTGGAGTGGTGAGATGGTAAGGACACTGACTGCCTTTCTATAGAAGATCTCCTCCTACATCGGATGATGTGGTGAGAACTATGTTATCTGAATGATCGGCTCTAACAGGTCGATCGAAAAATCCATCGAGTGAGGCCCCTTGTCTGGCAGCCTCCTCTCTCTCCCTTCTCTCTCTCTCTCTCTCTCTCTCTCTCTCTCTCTCATGAATCGACCCACATGCTCCTAGGGATCAGACTCCTTAATTCATGTTGTAAGCCAGACTTTGAGCATCAGGTGGGCTCTACACCTTGAGAATGGCGTGAGCGGCATAGGGCTTCCTCCTATCCTACTACTATCTCAAACTCGCAGCGGTGGGGTGATGCAATCTATAGTAATCCTCTTATGATTACGAGAGGGGTGGAACTTACTACCACTCGAGAGTGGAGAGGTCTCTGAGGGGAACCCTTCATGACATGAGAGGCATCATCAATCACCTGCCTCATGTAATGTTGCAATCTTGCAGTTCTTATTACGATGATGTGTCTTAGTGAGCGGGGTAGAGCGAGATCTAGTACCAACCTCGAAGGTGGAAGAGACTATCTTAAAAGCTAAGATAGCCTTCCCCTTCATAGCAGGGGGAACAATAGAGGTGGTGCTAGCCTTTCTTTGGAACTATAAAAGCACTACACTGTCGACACTAAAGCAGCGACACTAATGGGGGTGTAGGAACAACAATGAATTTCTTCTTCAGTGAAGGAAACTCGGGGTCAGATTGCACATCAAAATGAAGAAGTGGCTTCATGCCAGGCACCTCCTCCTTGCTAATGGTGGTGAGGTCTGGCCCCTCACATGTGACTCAAGCCACATCTGGCCCATCACTAATCACAGTAGTGGTGAGTATGGCCTGATCCAAGGCTAGATCCACACCAGAGGGAAAGGAGAAGATCACTTTACTTGGAGACATGGTGGTAAATTGATCGTAGAAAAGGGAAGAGAACTGGGTTGGTATCTGCATTTGTTGGAACAGAACTAAATTAGACCCTTGCCTTGAGCTGTTCATTTGAATTATTAACTTTTGATTTGATTTTTTTAGAATTTTGAACCCACACTTAACAAATTTAGGTATGCTAAGTGGGGTTCATTATATTGGACCTCATTCAATAAATTTAGGTATGTTGAATGAGGTTCAATTATTTTGGAGAGACTTTTGGAGATGTATATTTTTGTTTGAAATTTGATTTTGAAAACTCTTACTTAGCAAATTTAGGTATGCTAAGTGGGGTTCAATTATATGTTTGAAAGCTTTCTATCTTAATGGTTTGATTGTTGTTTATTTAATATGTTGATTTGATTTGCAAAGAAGAACTCTCATTTAACAAATTTAAGTATGTTAAATGGAGTTCAAAATGTGTGTTTGATATTTGTTTATTTGAATTTTTTGAAAGGGGAACTCTTATTTGAGAAATTTAGGTATGTCAAATAAAGTTCAAATATATGTTTGATGTTTTGATTTGATTTTGTTTTGGAAATAAGGCCCACACTTAACAAATTTAGGTATGTTAAATGGGGCTCACTTATATGTTTGAAAAAAAATTTTTTGGTATGTTATTTTGTTTTGATTTTAGGAATTGAATTCTCATTTAACAAATATGGGTATGTTAAATGGAATTCAAAATGTGTGTTGGATATTTTGATTTTGATTTGATTTTGAAAATTGGAACTATCATTTAACAAATATGGGTATGTCAAATGGTGTTCAATTATATTTGCTTATGTTGATTTGATTTTAATTTTTGAAAAAGGGAACCTTCACTTAGAAAATTTGGGTATGTTAAGTGAAGTCAAGTTATATATTGGTTATCTTGTGTGGTGTTTATTTTTGGATGTGGGGGACACCATGTAGATCATAGGGGGTACTTATTGAAATGATCGGGTACGATATTGAGGTATGATGTATAATCTCAAAAGATAGATGCATTACCCTACAATGGAACTAATCACTTAATAAGGACTCCTAAGGCATGATGGGTCTTCGAATATAACAGAGATTTTCCCCCTACTTTGCATAGATGAATAAAGTAGGGTTTATATTAAATCATGTTCTTAAGTTCCTATGGAGGCAAGCCTCCATAGTTAATTACATCTTAGGGAATAAAATTTTCTAAGAATATTCTCGATTAAAGAAGACAATTACTATCTCCAAAGACTTCAAGGTTAGACTATCAAAGATTGGTATGTTTAGAAAATCAAGTGGGAAAGTTCAAGGAGGAGACTTATTTTTTTGGAATCCAATGGGAGGAAGTAGGAAATGCTCATGATACTAGGAAGTCTAGTGAACATTCCAATCTAACCTATAATTGGGCTTTATATATTTGAAAGTGAAGAGACTTATTTATTTAAGTTGAATCTTATTATATTGTTAGGGCTTATAATTCACCAACACAAGGTTATGGAGATGCCTTAGAGGTAAGAATTTATACTTGTAGCCCGAAAGAAATAGCTATCTAGGATCCTAAATCTAGAGAGCTTTAGCAAGAGCTAAAGCATGACCTCAATCTAAGTGACAGGTGGACATAAAGGTTTATCTCCACAAGAGAGAATAAACTGTCTGACTTTTGGACTTATAACCACCTGGAGTGGCCTCCAACTAACTCCTTCTACAATTTTAAAACCATATAGTCCAGTCTTATGAATTGCAAGATAACTATGGTAGTTATTTAATTTGAAAGAGACTAAAGTCCTAAACCCATTCCCCATGAGACTAGAGCATGAGTGGTATGAGCATATGACTTAATCTACAAATGCAAAATATTTTTAAATTATATTTCATTTTTGACACATCATTTTGTCAAAGGCTAGGATTTTTTATATGCCTAAATGCATGTGTTGACCTCACTTTTGGTATGAGTTCTCAACTTTCTCATCATAGATCTATGACTCTTATAGACACTAAAGAGCTCCTTATCTTTAAGACACTTCTAATGATTAGGTGAACACTTAACCTAAGCCTAGAGACTTAGAAAAGTTAGCAACAAGAATAGGTTGTGCCCTAGGGACTTAGGAAGACTTGCCTACCTTATAGCTTAAACCTAATTCATGCCTCAAATTCATATCAAAACCAAACCAAATTTCCAAGACTCATAATCAAATTAATACCAAACCCAAACCAAATTTCCAAAAGTTATAATCAATCTCATGATTAAATTCAAACTCAAGATTTCTCCATAAAATCTTATGCTTGAATTGAAAACCCTTTCTAAACCCTTTGGTTTCATCTTATGGACTTAGCCTTAGCCAAATCAATTTACTTGATTTTCTCAATAATCAATTCAATCACTCAATCATTTATCAAATCAATCCAAATCAATCCAAATCCAAACTCAATTTGAAATAACTAAAACCAAATTTAGTCCAAAATTCCCTCTTAAGCCTTATGACCCAGTTTCATAAGCTTAGCCAAATCTCCACCTAAACTATCCCAAACTTGATTGATTTCTATAAATCAATTGTTCCTTCATTTATATTCACAAATATAAATGAAATCCATATTCAAACGACCAAAACTGAATCAAAGTAGATCAAACCAAGCCAAATCCCTTTTTAAGCCCTATGGACCTACCTCCATAAGCTTAATCAAATCTTAACCCAAATAAACCTAAAATCAATTGGTTTCTTTATAAACCAATTAATCCTTCATTTATATTCATAAATATTAATGAATCCCACCCTCCAATGACTAAAAATAAATCAAACTAAATTGATTCCCTACTTAAGCCCTTATGACCTACATCCTTAAGCTTGGTCAAATTTGCTCCAAAACCACTCCAAACTCAAGTGATTTTCTCATAAACCATTTATATCTTCATTTATATCCCCAAATATAAATGAAATATAAATTCTATTAGCTTGAACCAAACCAAAATCTAATTCAAGCCTTTTAAGCTAATTTCTTGGACTTAGCCAAACCTATCCAAATCAAGCCAAAACCAATGGATTTTTCTCTTGAATCAATCATTCCTTCAATCATTTATACAAATATAAACAAAACCTACAATTATCAAACCAAACTCAAGTCAACCCAAGCCAAGCCTAAGTTAGACCTTTTAGCTTGAAAACTTCAATTCAGCCAAAACTCTTTGGACTCCAAATTAATTGTAGTTGGATTTATATTTCAATCTGGCTTATATATGAGTTCAACTAAACTTGAATCAAGCCAAAACCAAACCAATTGACCCATTTAGGTCCACTTAAGCCAAAGTGGCCTAAAGGACCTTTTTGAGCCAAGTTCTAACTCAACCTAAATTGGATTGAACCAAGCTCATCCAAGCCTCATATCATGATCAACAATCACCTTAGGATGATCAACCACCTTGAATTGGGTCAAACCACAGTTACTTGGTCCTTTGACCAAGTTAATCTTTAGCTCAAATGAAATGTAAATAAGCCAAAACTCACCATACATCAAATTGATTGAAACCATTGATTCAAACCAACTCATGATCAATGATTGAACATGACTTGACCTTCAATTGAGCCAAATCAAACCTAGTTGGTCATTTGACCCAAATTGACCTAAAAAGGAAAAATGAGTCAAATCATGATCTAACCCAAATTAATTAGCAATGGCTCAAGTTCATTCCAAATTATTTTTTGAATTGTACCAAAGCCATAATTGAGCCCAATTTGACCAATTGGTCAACTTGACCCAACCTAGCACAAATTGACCTAAAGGTCAAATTGACCAAAATCCAAATTAAATCCAAATTAATTCAAATCAAAATCTACAATCATTTTTAATTAACTAATTGAACATGAACCAACAATTAACCCAACCCAATTTGGTCAAATTGGTCAAATTGGTCAACTTAGCCCATTTGACCTATATGAATCCAAGTGAGCCAAAATCAAACCTAAGCCAAATTGATTAAAATCACTTGAACTAAAACTCTTCAAATCATCATTTGAACCTAACTTTGGTTTGTTCACCAATTGGTCAAAACCCAACATGAACCCATATGAACCCATTTGACCAAATGAAGCCAAAACCCATAAAACCAACCCATGAGACTTTGGTGGTTGACCAAACCTAACCCAAATTGATCCTAGGTCAGCCCAAAAGCCAACTAGACCCCACCTAAGCCATAATCCATTGGTTAAGCTTTCTTCTCATTAGATTCCTCCCATAAATGGCAAAGTCCACTCTCCTATCACCTTGGCAGCCATCCAACTTCCAAATGAGGGTGCACCTAACCCACCTAGGCCACCTAATCCAAGCTAGGTTGGCCATGGACCAAGGGGAGGTGAGTTGACTCACCTCCCATGCAAGCTGAACATCCAAGGTATCAAGGAAACCAAATCTCCCCATATCAGACCTTGAGCCGCCTCCCATGAGTTCCTCCAACCCAATCGAGCCACGTGGACCCGATTGAGACCTCTCTGATGCTTTAATAGTGGATGGCCAGCCAAAAATGAAAATCCATCCCATCTTTTCAACTTATTAAATCAAGGGAGTATACTCCCCCAATTCGAATAAGAATTAGACTAATTAACTTCGTGTAAGCTTTCTTACACCAAGCCAAACTTCTTGTGAGTTCTAAAGTGATTCTAAGTCCCACATTTGGCATTCTCTCTTCCCATGTGGAAAATAAGGCTAGCTATCCTAACTTCACCAATACCCCCTTCAAATTCCTCATTTCTCTACCCTTATCCACCCAAATCATTTCGAGCTCCAAATCAACTCCAATCAAGTTCATCAAAAGTGCCAAAGAGGAGGATCTTGGTCTCATTCAAATCAAGGCTCGTGTATCAGCGAGGTCTTAACTATGCAAAGCTTCCTCAAGCATGCAAGCCACCGGTCTTAGCTCCGGTGAGGTATTTCCATGAAAATTGATCTCTAGCTTAAGTGTGGTTGGTCCTTTTCAAAGACAATTTTCATTGCATGCAATCGTGACCATTGGATGTGCTCATCTCCTTCCTTGATGGTGTTGGTTGATTTTGAAGTTCATCCGAGCTCGGGTGAGCTCGGATGGAACAATCCATGGGGGAGGAACGTTATCATTCATCACTCGCAGGAAGGAGAATCATGGTCCATCCATTTTGTGTGATTGGAACGGATGGCTCTGATCAAATCATGCTAGATCAAATGAGATTATCCCCTTTACGCCTCAAGTTTGATTTGTGTCGTCCGATCTGAGATCGGACGGGGGATCAATACCGCGTCTGTTGCCAGCTGACTCGGCATGTGACATGATAACTTAAATAACCAATCCTGTGGCACCACATGGAAAGCACGCCGCATCAGCGTGCCATGTCAGGCGATTGTTTAATTTAATGGACTTTAATTTTTAACTTTCATAATTCAACTGTAAAAAAATCTAAAAAAATATAAATAATGGCTCATTTTAAAGGTATTTTAGAGGAGGATTTAATAAAAATACTTTCAATTGGTTTTGAACAATAAATAGAGCTTAATTAAAAAACTTAATTAGCTTAATTACCATATAATCTCTCAAGTGATTGATCCTAAAATTTCTAAGAATATTTGAGAGGATAACTTCTACCTCATCTAATTTTCTTGGGATTTATTACTTGTTAAATTAGGAGTATTGATTAATTAAGTCCTAATTACCCTCTTAACTTGATTAAGGGCACATGAATAGTAATTAATTAATTTTTTGGACTCCCTAATCACTGTTGAACAGTAAAGGAACTTGGGGAATTGGATTGGGGCTTCCCTCCTAATCTTTTCTTAAGTTTCCTTCTCCTTTCAACCAAAAATGCTAATTATTGATTAATTAACTAATTGGTGATTTAATTAGCTAAATTAAAATCCAAATCACATTAATTCATGCTTGATTCAATGGGTGGCTTATGGAATTAGGTTGGGACCTCTTTCCTAGCCATTTCCCTTAAGCCCATCTCACTTCAAAAGATAATTAATTAACCTTGATAGTCAATTAAAGGAGAAATGAATTAATGGATTAATCATTTAATCATTAAATTTAAAAATCTAATTAAATCTAATTTTCTCCCTTAATTCATCTTGAGTAGAGCTTTTGGTGTTCAAGAACCTAAATAGGCTTAATGAAATTATGGTTAGCTCACATGTGTAAGAAAATCATGAAAGTAATTAAAATAGTTCCTTAAGCTTAATTAGTAAATGATTATGAGCTAATTGCATTAGCCCTCTTTATTTCATAGGTAACATAAGTAAGGGTCTAATTAAGTGATTTAATCACTATTTAGTTTTCAATTCACTTGCATATTATATTAGCTCATAATCATTTAATCAATTACCTTAAGGTAACATAGGTAAGGGTTTAATTAAGTGATTTAATCCATGCTTAACTTAATCAATCCATAAAATCAATCTAATTATTTCTTGTTAAATCAAATTAACTCACACATATGGGGAATGGGATTAGGATTAGCAAACCTTTCTCACATCTCTAAAATCAAGTTAAACATAAAATCAAAAGTGACATTAAGAAGCTTTAGTTTATTTTAAATAAATTTATTTGATATGATTGTCCGGAACTAGTTGGATTGGATGAAACATGCCTGTGTTTCTTTATTTCTTTCCAATCATATTAAAATGTTGTATGCCACTTATTTCATTTCTTCAAAAAAATTAATTAAAAATAAATGATTTCCTTTATGTCAAGCTTGCATGTGTTGATTCTAATTAATATATGTGTGGCTACTATCATTAGTAAATCCAAATCTATTTTTCAAATCTTATAAATAAATGATTATATCTGCTATAAATGTAGGTTATGAATATATAGGAAATGCAAATGATTATAGCTTAAGTATATGGAGTAAAGTCCTTTTCTTTCAATATTAGAGTTTCAATAGGACTTTACTCCATGTACATAAATCTTCTCAATCAAATAAAACACAACTTTTGCATGGTTTACTCTCCTTTACTTGTGTGCACATTCATATGTATTTGAGTAAAGCAAATAGTTGGTCTTGAAACCCCAGGAATATGAGGCTTTAAGTAGCCCCAATGAGGTAGTTTGATTATCTCACTTCCTTAGTTAATAATGGCATATACTAGCTCATATCTCACATAAATGTGTGTGTACTTAATTATTGAGTCAAAACCCCTCTTTCTTTTACCAAAATGCATGCATTTGTAATTGTTTAAGTGATAGATTTAATTAATCATGTGATTAAAAGGTCTCGTTCTTACATACATGTTGCAAGCTTACAATTAACAATTAATCTTGAGATGCCTTTCTCATTGAATATGTCTATTTAAGATGAACCTAAACTTAGGATTAATTTAAAATATGTAATAAGCCATTCACTAAAGATAATTCATTCAATTAATTTGCTTTAGATATGACTTAAGGTAGGGATAAAGAGAGTGATCCTCTCTTTTCTTCTCTTTATAACACTTAGTTGTTAAGTGTTAACCAAGTGAAATAAAAGAAAATATTAAATAAAACTTAAAAATCAATTAAGCCACTTTAAATGAAATCATCTTTTATAATTAAATCCCTTCATACTTAGAAAATTACAATGAAGCTTAGTTAAGGCATACCACACAAGCCTTAATACACACATCTTAGAATTAAGTCACCACTTTTAGCTTTATGTTAGGGCGGTGCATGAAGTGATGTATGTTTGGTTTTATGATGTATTATTGTAGACTAGATGTTAGGGTGTATGCTTCATAGACTGGATGTTAGGTCATGATTAGCCTAATCATATTTTCTGCAGGAGATTATGCTATGGGGTGGTTAAAATAAAATGAATGCCCTCTTTTGTAGGTTGCTTAACCCCAAAGCATAATTAAGTTAGGACAGGTGGACTTGATTACCCATGTGCAGGGTGCTAAGTCCAAATTATTCATATAACTGCTTAGGTTGTATAGTGTGTTTAACTAACATTTGTTTTGCAGGTGTAGCTAGATTTATTTTTTCGACTCTTAATGTAATTTTGCATTAGGGATTTGGATTAGTGTTATGAGGGATTATGATGAGTGGAGGCTAGAAGGCTTTATCCTGGGAGGCCCTATGATGCCTTTAAAGCAAGCAAATCAAATGAAAAATGAAGGAGATATGAAGATAAAAAGACCCCCAATAGCATTTATTTATTTGTAATTATAATTATTCTTTCATATGCCAAGTTGTACAGGCGAGCTTACCCATTTCCCTTTTGTTCTGACGTACCGATCCATCGACTTATTCTTTTACATTGGGTTTATAAATTATTTGATGTTTTATTTATAGTTATGTAATAGAAATGACATGTATTTTTCTAGTTTCTTCATATATGGTGATTTAATGTGTGGCCTGGATCTGGTTAGGCTCTTAGAAAAAAATAAACTTTATATCCCAACTATAACTCATAACTAAATTTTCTAAATAACTCATAACCTCACTTAAAGCCTAAGCATTAAATCAAGATAATTAAAAGATTTAATAACCCCTAAGCTAAATGTTATATGCTTAATATCATGCATATCATCTTGAATCACTCTTGTAAAATGAGGGCCACCATTATTGCACATATAAGAACCAGTTGACCTATGAGAGCAACTCGTACTAACAGAGCTTCACTCTCTTCTCTCTTGATTTAGTCAATAACCTCATTTCAACATGCATTTAGACATATAAAAATCCTATGGCCTTTATCAAAATGAAGAGTACAAAATCAATAAAAAATTAAAAAGATTTGTATTAGACTAAGTCATTATTCATACCACCCATGCTCCAGTCTCTTAGGGTGTGGGTTTAAGGACTTTAGTTTCTTTCTAAATTATAACAACCCAACCATCTTGCTTTGATTTAAGACGTGCTTTGGACCCTGCTAAAACTATCTACATTTAGGATCTGAGGTTGCTATTTTCCTTGGGTAGAAGCATAAATCCTCACCTCTTAGGCATTTCTACAATCTTGTATTATGGGATTATAAGTCCTAGCCCTAATAAAAATTCAACTCAAACAAATAATTCTTCTCAGTTTCAAACATATAAAGCCCAACAAAATAATAGATTGGAATGCTCACTAAGTTTTCTAATATCATGAGTGCTCCTTACTCATCTCCTTTGGATAAAATAATAAGTCTCTCCTTTTGATCTATCCCAATTGATTTTCCAAATATAGCCAATTTATTGATAGTCCTATCTTTGAAATCTTTGGAGATAATAATTGCTTACTTTAATAGAGAGTATTCCTAAGGAACTCACCTTCCTTAAGATGTAATTAACTATGGGGGCTTGCCCCTATAGGGAACTTTAGAACCTGGTTTAATATAAATCCTACTTTATTCATCCATGTAAAGTAGGAGAAAATCTCTAGTATATTCGAAGAACCATCATGCCTTAGGAGTCCTTAGTGGTGATTGTGGGTGGTAATGTCTATCTTTTGAGATAGTGCACTATTCCTCAATATCGTACTCGATCACCTCAATAAGTATACCCTCAGATCTACGTGGTGTTCTCCATACACATATTCAAAAATAAGCACGACAGCATGATGAAGTAGATCATTGGACAAATCAAGAGAGAAAGAGGGTGAAGCTCCATAGCCGGGGTTGCTCTCATAGGTCAACCGTCCCTATTATGTAAGGACGGGGCCCTCATTTTGCAAGAGTAATTCAAGATGCATGCATGATGTGAAACATACAACATTCAGCTAAGGGTTACTAAATATTTTAATTTTCTTAATTATAGCCTAAGCTTTATGATGGGGTTTATTTAAAATTTAGTTATGAGTTATTAATTGGGTTAAAAATTTATTTTATCCAATGAGCCTACCATATCTAGGCCACACATTAAAGCATAAAATGTAAAGAAACTATAAAGAACATGCCACCTTAATGCACAATTTAAATATAACATCAATCAATTTTATAAATTATCATAAAAGAATAATAGGCGTCAAGGCTCCGCAACTCAAAAACAAAGATGGGTGGATCCCTTATATACAACCTGGTATATGAATAAATAAGTATAATTAGAAATGAATAAATGCTATGGGGATCTTCATTCTTCATTCTTTCATCTTCCTCCTTCTTTCTCTTAGTTTGGATGTGCTTGGTTCAAAGTAATCATAGGGCACCTCAAGACAAAGCCTTCGGGCCACGAGTGGTGTTTATTTTTGGAATGGTGGACACCATGTAGATCTTAGGGATACTTATTGAAGTGATTGAGTACGATATTGAGGAATGGTGCATTATCTTGAAAGATAGAAATCACCACCCTACAATGGACCTAATTACCTAATAAGATCTCTAAGGCATAATGGGTCTCCGAATATACCAAAGACTTTTCCCCTACTTTACATGGATGAATCAAGTAGGGTTTATTTAAATTAGGTTCTAAAGTTCACTATGGGGGCAAGCCCCCATAGTTAATTACATCCTAAGGAAGATGAGTTCCTTATGAATACTCTCAATTAAAGTAGTCAACTATTGTCTCCAAAGATTTGAAAGATAGGACTATCAATAAATTTGTTATATTTAGAAAATCAAGTGGGATAGATCAAAAGAAAAGACTTATTATCAGAATCAAAAGAAGATGAGTAGAGAATGCTCATGATACTAGGGAGCCTAGTAAGCATCCCAATATGTCTATGGTTGGGCTTTATATGTTTGAAATGAAGAGATTGATCTTATTAAAGTTGACATTTTATTAGAAAGCTAGGACTTATAATCCCACAACACAAGATTATGGAAATGCTTAAGAGGTGAGAATTTATGCTAGTAGTCCGAAGGAAACCTCAGATCCTAAATCTAGGGAGCTTTAATGAGAGTCAAAGCATGTCCTACATCTAAGCAAAGATGGGTATATAGTTTACCTTCACAAGAGAGGGTAAACTACTCGACTGCTGGACTTATAATCAGCTGGAGTGGCATCCAGCTAACTCACTCCTACGCTTTAAAACCATGTGGTCAAGTCATATGATTTACAAGATGGTTAAGTTGTTATTATTAGATGGAAAACTAAGGTCCTTAAACCCGCTCCCTAAAATACTAGAGCATGAGTAGTATGAACAATGACTTAGTCTAATGTAAATCTTTTCAAAATTTATTTGTATTTGACACTTCATTTTAACAAAGGCTTTGGGATTTGGAATGTCTATATGCATGATGAATAATATGATATGCATGTTGTGAAGCATTCAACCATTCAGCTAAGGGGTTGATAAATTTTTTAATTATCTTAGGATTTATGTGAGGTTATGAGTTATTTAGAAATTTTATTATGAGTTGTAGTTGGGTAGAAAGCCTAATCACATTCAGGCCATATAGTAAACATCGATCATAAAGAAACTATGAAGAGGCATGCCATTTCTAATGCAAAACCTAAACATAACATCAAACATTTTATAGCTACCAAAAAAGAATAAAAGCTAGCGCGATCGGGTGCCACCGTACAACCCCAAAAGAGAAATGGGTAGCTGAGCTCTATCCTTATACAACCTGGATTACAAAAGAATAATTATAATTACAAATGATAAATGATATGAGGGTCTTCATTCTTCATTCTTCATTCCTTACTTCTTTCCTCCTTTGACTTGATTTGGGTGTGCTTGCTTCAAAGGCATCACAGGGCCTCCCAGGACAAAACCTTCTAGCCATTGCTTATCCTAATCCCCCATAACACTAATATGAATTCCTAATGCATAATTATATTAAAAAAAAAGTAAATCTAGCTACACCTACAAAATAAATGTTAGTTAAACATACCATACAACTCAAGCAGTTATATGTATAATTTGGACTTAACACCCTGTGCATGGGTAACCAAGTCCACCTGTCCTAATTTAGATTATGCTTAGGGGTTAAGCAACCTGCAAAAGAGAGTATTTATATTTATTTTAAGCACTCCTTAAGCACAATCTCCTGTAGAAAACATAATTAGGCTAATCACGACCTAACATCTTGTCTACAAAATATCTATCCTAACATCTAGTCTATGAAACATACACCCTAACGTCCAGTCTAAAATAATACATCACAAAAACAAAATATACATCAAATCATGCTAATATAAAGCTATAAAGTTCTAATTCTAATGTTAAGGCTTGTTGTGATATGTCCTAACTAGGCTTTAAAGTTAAAATTTCTTAAGTATGAAGGATATTTAATTATAAAGTGTAGTTTCACTTTAAATGGTTTAATTGATTTGTAAATTTTTTACTTAATGTTTTCTTTTGTTTCATTTGACCTACACAAAATAACTAAATGTTATAAAAAGAAGGAAAGAGAGGATCTCTCTCTTTCTCCCTACCTTAAGTCATTTCTAAACCCAATTAATTAAATAATTCTCTTTAGTGAATGAATTATTATATATTTTTAATTAGTCCTAGGTTTAGGTCCACTTTAAATAATCTCATTCAATAAGAAAGGCATCTTAAGATTAATTGAAATGAACTACCATCACATGACACATGTTTGTTCATTTCTTTTCATCATATATATGGCATGCATATGATTAAGTCCTAAACATACCTATACATGCAATTTGTATCTTAGCACACTTAAATGATGAATGTAAGCAAATGTACTTGGAATTGATGTTTCATTTGGTTGAATCATTTTTTCATATTAATCTAAACCTCTATCTAACTTCTTAAACAAAGGCATAAAAAGGGAACTCTAAACCATATGACTAATCAACCCAACCACTTGAATAAAATATGAATGCATATCTTTTTAATAGAAAAATGGATTTTCATTCATTAGCTAAATAAACATTCAAATGTATAAAAGTTTTAAGCAAGTATGTCACCATTATTCTACACCAAGAGAGTGAGGTAGGAACCTCCTAGGGGCTACTTAAAGTTGTGCATCCCTGGATTGTCCAGACTAATATACTCACTATTCTTAAATACATATGTTTGTATAAGCAACTATAAGAATAAAAAACCATGCACCACTTGAACAAAATATGAATGCATATATGTTTTAATAGAAAAATGGGATTTTCATTCATTAGCTGAATACATATTCAAATGTATACAAGTTTTAAGCAAGTACGTTGTCATTATTCTGCACCAAGGGAGTGAGGTATGAACCTCCTTTGGGCTACTTAAAGCCGTACATCCCTGGGATGTCCAGACTAATATACCTGCTATCCTCAAATACATATGGATGTATAAACAAATATAAAAATGGGAATCATACAAAAGTAGAATTGATTTGATTAAATTATGGTTTTCATCCAGTAGTTGTATCACACATACAAATATATAAAAATTTTAAGTAGGTATGGCACCATTGTTTCGCACTAAGGGAGTGAGGTAGGAACCTCCTTAGGGCTACTTAAAGTCATGCGTTCCTAGGATGTCCAGACTAATATACCCACTACTCTTATGTCTATATGAATGTACAAGAAACTATAGAAATAAAAACTATACAAATGTTGGATCCAATATGATTGATTTATTTGTGTGAATGAATTAAAGCTCCATCTAAATTCTAATGTCCAAAATGCATAAGAATGAAATTAAGTGCACGTTGCCATTAGCACCAAGTGGGAGGTAACCTCCTTAGGGCTACTTAAAGTCGCATCCACGGATGTCCAGATTAACCGCGCTAACATTCTAACTTATACAAATCAATATATGAATATAAGAAAGAAACTTCACTTCATTCATGCATATATTCACATATTCATATATATATATATAGAGATATATATATATATATATATATATATATATATATATATATATATATATATATATATATATATATATATATATATATATATATATATATATAAGCTTTCAAAAATATGTTTGCAATTTAATAGTGATAATAGCTACACTTATTCTTAATTAAGTCAACACATGCAAATTTGACATAAAGAAAACCATCTTTACTCAATTAATTTTTTGAAAAGAATGAATGCATGACTACAAGTGGCAGAAAATATTTTAATTATGATTGGAAAGAAATGAAGCAACAAAAGTATGTTATTTCATTCAATCCAACTAATTCCTAAGGACAATCATATTAAACAAGCTTAATTAAAATAAACAAAAGTTTCTTAAAGCCATTTTTGATTTCATGTTTGATTTGATTTGTAAAAGAGGTTTGCTGGTCCTAATCCTATTCTCATATGTGTGAGTTCATTTGAATTAATGAAAAGTAATTATGTTGATTTTATGGCTTAATTAAGTTAAGGTATGAATTAAATCAATTAATTAACCCTTACCTACATCATCTTAAGCTAATTAACTAAATAATGATGAGCCAACATGAGATGCAACCACATGAAATTAGTAATGCTCCTAAGAATTGTAAGGGGACTAATGCAATTATCTCATAATTAATAGTTAATTAAGCTTAAGGGACTTACTTAATTCTTTTATGGTTTTCTCACACATGTGAGCTAACCATAATTTCATTAGCTCTCTCTTTAGGTAATTGAGCACCCAAAGAGCTACCCAAGAGTTAATAAAGCAAAAATAAATTCAATCAAATTAATTAATTTTATTAATTATTTAATTAAATCTTAATTATCCTTACTCAACAATATGAAATGGACTTTAGGGAAAGAGATAAAGAAGGAAGCCTAAGTCTCAATCCTTAAATCTTTTCAATTAGTTAATTAAAGTTTAGATATGATTTGGGTTTTGATTAATTTAATTAATAAATTAATTAATGAGTTTTAATTAATTAGTTTTTAAAGAATGAATGAAGAAGATTTAAAGAAAAAGATTGGAAGAGGGGTCCCAATCCATTTCCCTGTGTTTGTCCACTGTTAACAGAGGTCATTAAGCTTAAGCAATTAACTAATTTACTATTCATTTGCTTGATTATCATTAATTATGGTAGGAAAGTAATTAAGGCTTAATCCATTGATTTCCATAATTAATTATCTAATAAATACCAAATAAAAAGGGGAGGCAAAGGTCATCCGCCTAAACATCTCTAAAAAGTTTGAGATCAATTAGATAATTAATCAGAGAGTAATTAGGCTAATTAAATTTTTAATTAAACCTTAATTATGTACAAATTATAATTAAAAATTAATTAACAATAATTTTAATGGATTCCCCTTTAAAATACCTTTAAAATGAACCCTCATTTGTATTTTTTGGAATTTTCTACAATTACTTATAAATTTTGGAAGTTTCAGCCTTACAAAAGGATTAATTAACCTAATTAAAGCCCTAATCTCATCGGTGCCATGTGGCTGCTGACACGACGCAACGTGCTTTCCACATGGAATGACATGATTGGTTAAGTTGTCGAATCGGGACACTGACTCGAATTGCGGCGGATGCGCTTTCCCCGTGGACCGTCCGATCTAAGATCAGATGACCACGATTAAACCCACAATTATGAAGGAAAAATTTGGGATTCTATGCATTATTTGATCAAGATCGTCCATTTTGATCACATAGAATGGACGGTCCATGATCTATCTCCTCCTGAGTGGCGAGAGATAGAAACCATCCGTCGTTCATTGCTTAATCTAAGCTCACCCGAGCTCGAACAAAGATTAAATTGATTCCACACCATCAAGAGGAGGAGATGAACACATCCAATGGTGGAAATCTCATGACACAGAACTTTTCTTCACAAAGGACCAACCTATTTTAAGCTTAAGCTCAGTTTCAATGGCATACCTCATTGGAGCTTATGACTAGCAGTTCCAATGTTTGAGGAAGCTTTGTTTAGTAGAAATGAAGCCCTGTAGAGTGGCACAAGCTTTGATTTGAAGTAGATTGCTCAGAAGACCAAGACACGTGATGAAAGTGGTTGGCTTCGATTGAACTCTACCCTCCAGTTGTTGGGATGGTTGGGGGGTGATTCGTTCTTGCTCGTTAGGCTCCAAGGATGGTGTGTGCAAAATTAATTGCACTTTGGTGGAGGTTTGAGTAAATGGCAAACGGATGGAGGCTCCCCTATTTTGGATTTTCGTAAAACTGAGAAAGGAGAAGTTGGGAAACTCAGGGAGCCTTAGAAATAGCTCTGAGATGTGCTTTCTTGCTGCTAGGGTTGAGTCGAGTGTGAGTGTGTTTATTTCAGTGAGAATGAGGGGGGTATACCCCATCATTCCTTGGATTAGACAAGAGTTATTATTCATTTTGATCAAATGGCCATAAAGGGAGCCTGAGGCAGAGAATCATGGTTCCTTTGAGTGGAGGAGGGTGTGAAAGTGGCTGCCATGGGAGTAGTGGGTGTCCTTGTTGGTTTGAAATGCTCCAATGAGTCATGGCCGACCCAACCACCCTTGGTTCAGGTTAACCAAAGTCCTTGGTGCCTAAGTGGACCAATGGATGGGTGCCAAGTGGCCAAGGAAAAGAAGATCATTCCCCCAAGTGATTTGGCTCATGTGATGCCCTAGCCCAAGGGTATCTTGATCACTTGGTAATAGATTTGATTTAGGCAAATTTGGGATGAGCCAAAAGTGGGTTAGCCCAAGTTTCAAGTGATTTGGAGTTCATTTGGTTTGATTTGGCTTGATTTGACCTATTTAGGTCAAATTGGGTTAGGTTGGGTCAAGTTGACCAATTGGTCAAATTGGGTCAAACCAAAGGTTGGGTCAAGTTCACATGACCATTTGGAGTGTTTTGGTTCAATTGAATTGTATTGGTTTGTCTTATATTTAGTTTTGGCTCATTTGGATTCATATAGGTCAAATGGGTCAAGTTGATCAATTTGACTAAATTTATCAAATTGAGTTAGGTTAGGTGTTGGTTCATGTTCAATTGGTTGATTGAAATTGATTGTAGGCTTTGGTTTGGTTTTATTTGGGTTTAATTTATATTTTAGCCAATTTGACCTTTTAGGTCAATTTGGGCTAGGTTGGGTCAAGTTGACCAATGGGTCAAATTGAGCTCAATCATGGCTTTGGTCAAGTTCAATAATCAATTTGGAGTGAACTTGAGCCATTGGTTGCAATCAATTTATGTTAAATCATGATTTGACCCATTTTAGCTATTTAGGCCAATTTGGGTCAACTTGGATCAAATGGTCAATTGGACTTTGTTTGGCTCAATTGAGGGTTTGATCATGTTCAATCAATTATGAGTTGGTTTGAATCAATGGTTTCAATCAATTTAGTATATGGTGGGTTTTGCTAGTTTGGGGTTCATTTGGGTTAAGGGTTGACTTGGTTTGAGCCAATTCAAGGTAGTTGTTCACCCTAGGATGATTAGATCGTGATATGAGGTTTGGATGGGCTTAGTTCAATCCAATTTGGGTTGGATTATAACTAAGCTCAAAAAGGGTCTTTAGGTCACTTTGGGTCAAGTGGACCTAAATGGGTCAATTGGTTTTATTTTGTCTTGATTCAAGTTTAGTTGAACTCATATATGAGCCTAGGATTGAAATATAAATCCAACCTCAATCAATTTGGAGTTCAATGGATTTTGGCTCATTTGAAGTTTTCAAGTCAAGAAGGTTAATTTGGGTTTATTTTGGGTTAACTTGATTTGGTTTGATGATTGTAGTTTATGTTTATATTTGTATGAGTGATTGAAGAAATGATTGATTCATGAAGAAACCCATGGACTTTGAGTTAGTTTGGATAGGATTTAGCCAAATCCAAGAAGTTGGCTAAAAAGGCTTGAATTGGATTTTGTTTAATTTTGGATTTGGTTTTGGCTTTTTGGACTTATATTTCATTTATATTTGGGAACATAAATGATGATATAAATGGTTCATGAGGAAATCACTTGAGTTTGGAGTGATTAGGAAGCAAATTTGACCAAGCTTATGGAGGTAGGTCAAAAGAGATTAAGTAAGAAATCTATTTAGTTTGATTTGATTTTGGTTATTGGAGGGTGGGATTCATTTATATTTGTGGATATAAATGAAGGAATAATTGATTTATAAAGAAATCAATTGAGTTTGGGATAATTTGGATTGATATTTGGCTAAGCTTATGAGAGTGGTTCATAAGACTTAGAGGAAATTTGATCTTGAGATTTGAGGATTTGGCTTATTTGAATTTAGATTTCATTTATATTTGTGAATATAAATGAATGATTGATTTAAAAAAAAATTAATCAAATTTGATTTTTAAAGGGTTTCAAGCATATGAAGAACTTAGAAAGGATTTTCAAATTTGATTTGAGATTGATTTATTTGGTTTGGAATTTGGATTTAGTAAATGATTGAAGGATTGAATTGATATTCAAGAAAGTTAATTGAATTGGGGTTGATTTGAGTTTAGTTAAGGCTAAGTCCATAAGATGAAATCAAAGGGCTTTAGGAAGGGTTTTGAATTTATTCATGGGGTTTTAGGTTTCAATCATTTGAAGTTGGATTTGGTTTGGAATTTGATTTCATATTGGATATAAGCCTTTGGAAATTTGGTTTGGTATGAATTTGAGGTTTGGTTTGAGAAGGAAAGCATGGATTGGGTTTAGGCTATAGGGTAGGCAAATTTTTCTAAGTCCCTAAGCCATAATCTATTCATATAGCTAGCCCTTGTAAGTCTCTAGGCTTAGGTTAAGTGTTCATGTAATCACTAGAAATGTCTTAATACTAAGGAGCTTATAGTATCCACAAGAGTCCTAAATCTATGATGAGGGAGTTGAGAACTCACTATAAAAGTGAGGTCAACAAAAGGGTGCCCAATAAGTGTGGTGTAATTGACAAGGCACACTGCACGTATTGGTGTTGACCAAGACGATCAAGAAGGTCTGAAGAATCACAAGCACTAACAAAAACATTCTACCCCTAAACCCGAGATGTAGATAGAATCAAGATCTTAGTGCAATGTAACTGAACTTATGCCAAGGGAATAAGAGAGGATGAAAGGTGTGACTGAGGAATCAAGCATATGAACCTTCCACTAGGGAAGCAGGTTCAGATTATCCATAAAGATAAGAGTTTGAGTTGGTTTGATATGATTTGGGGAGAAAAGATCCACTAGGGATGATAATTTGATTTGATTATGATTTGAGGCTCCATTGGGGAGATAATATGATTTGGTTTTGAGCACACATCTACTGGAGATATGAGCTCGGATTTGCTGGGGATAAGGTGGATTTAATCTGGACTCCAGAGGAGGATGATGATTTGATGAAATGGAACACTTTGGTTTTGCGATGGATCTACTAGAAGGACTAATATAGGAGTGGTTACAAATCCAAAGGATATCACGTGGGCACAACCAAAAGGGGTGCATTTGGGTGTGAAATGGTTAATCCAAGAAGAAAGCTTGTAAACTTAAAACTTCCTAAACAAGGAACCACTAGGGTGATGGTGATAGAGCAACCTAAGGTGACTATTTGAGCGAATGTTGTTGTGGACTCATATCAACTCAAGAATAGTCAAGCTAATTTAATTTGGAATGGACCCTATCAGTGTGCGATGGATCTACTAAGAAGGGGCTAATATTAGCTTAGACTTATCTTAGATTTACAAATCCAAAGGATAGTCTACCGGCCATCAGGTAGGACTATCTAACCTAAGGGGTGCCTTTTAGTGTGAAATGGTCAAGTTAGGAAGAAAGCTTGTAGATTTACAACTTCCTAAACAAGGAACCACTAGGGTGATCGATTGATAGCACATCAAATTGAACCCGACCTAAGGTGACTAATTAAGAGAATGCCGCTGTGGACTCATATCGACTCAAGAATAGTCAAAATCAATTTAATTTGGGATGGACCATGTTAGCCTGGGAGGGATCTACTAAGAAGGGGCTAATATCACCCTAGACCTATCTTAGATTTACAAATCCAAAGGGATAGTCTATGGCGGTAGTGCTACCAATCTAAGGGTGCCTTTAGTGTGCAATGGTCAAGTTAGAAGAAAGCTTCACTTACAACTTTCAAGAAGGAACCCTTTGGGGTGATCATTGAACAATAAATGGAACCCGACCTAAGGTGACTATTTGAGCGAATGTCGTTATGGACTCATATTGACTCAAAAATAATTAGAATCAATTTAATTTGAGATGGACCCTGTCGGTGTGTAATGGATTTACTAAGAAGAGGCTAATATCAGCCTAGACCTATCTTAGATTTACAAATCCAAAGAGACAGTTTACCGGCTGCGAGGTAGAGCTAACAAACCTAAGGGGTGCCTTTTGATGTGCAATGGTCAAGTTAGAAAGAAAGTTTGTAGACTTAAAACTTCTTGAACAAGGAACCACTAGGGTGATCGGTTGATAGCACAATAAATTAAACCTGACCTAAGGCTGCCCATCGGTGTGCAATGATCATGCTAGAAAGAATGAGTGATAGACTTATATCTCCCAAAAAAAGAAGAAGGGTTGACTGGTGGCACAATAAGTCAAAGGACCTGGGTGACTAAGAGTGTGCCAGGGGACTTCTCTCAACTCAAAGTAGTCGCAATTCTATAGAGTTTTATTGACACTGCCCTAAAGATAGGATGTCTGCTTGGGAAAAGGTACCACTAGGGGTTTTGCTCCTAATCCATAAGTGAAGATATATATATTTTATTTTGTTTATAAGTTTCATGGACCTGTTGGTGTGGGACCATACATAGAAGGAGCTTATATCAGCCTAGTCCTATCTCAAACTTACTGGACTAAGGGAGAATCTGCATATCCATAAGATAAATTCTCCAATCACAGGGGTGGCTACTAGAAAAGGGGGACTGCCCAATCCAAGATTAATTAGGGTAGTGTCTAAATGGGGTCGCTAAGTACATGATATAAATAGAGGTGGGTCACTAGGGCTTTATCCAAGACCCTATAAAATCTATAGGTATATGGTGGCCAACTTGGGCATGCCATGAGCGGTGTATCCAGGGTGGGTCCTAGCATGATAACCAATCAACCTAAGGTGTCCGTCAGTTTGTGATGATCAATCTAAGAAGAAGGCTTGTAGACTTACATCCTCATAGACAAAAATGATCATCGGGATAGTCTATCATCAGTGGGATAGATGCTATCTGACCTAGGGTGACTATTAAGCGAGGAGTTCCGTTTAAGGACTAGACCTAGACTTAATGTAGTCAAGAGTAAAGGAGCCACTGGGGGACTTACCCTAAGCCTAAAATATACTCAACCTAGTTAGATCATAATGGCTAGTCCAAGAAGAAAATGTGTAGACTTACATCTTCTTAAACAAAGTCAACATGGGGGTAGCTTATCGGCTACACAGTAAGGCCTACCAAACTAACAAGGTGCTCATTGCTTTACAATGATCGAGTTAGAAAGAAAGCTTGTAGACTTACATCCTCCATACAAGTAACCATTAGGGTGACACACTAGCAAGGTAGCATGTTAGCCTGACCTAGAGTGGCTAATGAGTGAGTGCCACAAGGGCTTTATCCTACATCAAAATAGACCGAAACAAAAGATATGTGTTTGTTTTTATGTGGTTATGTGTAGTTTGTGTTGGTGTTGTGATGACACAGGATAGGATGCCACTTGGGTTCCTTACACCTACCCTAAACACATCATGATAGATTCACAAGCAAAGTTGTTTCTAAACATGAAAGAGATAGAATTTGAGATAAAGAGAAATTTTATTGATAATTATTTTAAAATAAGATTTATGGATAATATTTCTTTGGGTAGAGCCCGTTGATTGGAAGCATTGGGTGCTCTCCCTTACAGTTTATAAGTTGATATGATCTTTTTTGGTAGGCCTTCTCTATGGAAAAAGGGCCTCCCCAAGTGAGTTCAAACTTGCCTCCCATCTATCGATGGGCAACAATTGGCCTCCTTAGAACTAAAACATGCTCTTCTACTTGAAAAGCTCTAGGACAGACAAACTTGTTATGAGCTAGAATCATTTTGGCTTTGTACAACTCGAGGTTTGGCATGCGAGGTCTCCTCAAACCTTGAGCTCTTCTAACCACAACTTGGTGTGCTCCATTTTAATCTTACCCATTATCCTTAATGATGGGAGTTGGACTTCTAAGGTTCTTTACCCATACACTAAGGAGAATGGGGCAGATTGAGTTGGAGTTCTATATGTGGTGCGATAAGCCCATGAGGCTTCAACTAACTGCTCATGCCACTATCATTTATTATCGTTGAGTGTCTTCTTTAATATTTGGATGAGAGTTTTGTTGAAGGCTTCTACTAAACCATTTGCCCTTGGGTAGTAGATGGTAGAATATCTTCAATCTATGTTGTGTCTCTAGGCGAAGTTAGATCTTAGTGCTCTTGAATGCAGTACCATTATTGGATATAATTCATCGAGGCAACCTATATAAGATATGGTTCAGAGCACATCTTTGGCTGACCTCTCGAAATCACCTCCACTTGGAAAAATAGTCAGTGGCAGCTAGGATGAATCGATGACCTTTGGAAAAAGGAGGATTGATCAAACCCACTATGTCAGTACCCCCAACACTAGAATGGCCATGAGGATAATGTTGGATGTAGAATGTTGGGTGGTTGATGTAGGATCACACCGTGTACCTGACATTGGTGGCATCTCCTAATTGCATCCATGCAGTCTGTGATCATTGATGACCAGTAGTATCCTAGTCTCTTGATCTTAGCTTACATTTTTTGGACGGATGTCTCCTGAATGCCTGATGATCTTATGAGCTTCATGTTTGTCAAATAACATAACTACATATGATCGAAGAATCTACAAGTGTCATCCAGAGCATGAAAGGGCTCTCACTTCGATGGGCTAATGACTTCTCTTGAGGTAGTTTGTCTATTTTTATATAATCCATGAATAGTTATCTCCAATATGGCTCGTCATCCTTTTTGGCAATGGTAACCTCCCCTTCAAGAGAGAGTCTCTCGATGAGTTCAACATCAATAAGGGATAAGACTTGTCTATTTTGGACCCTTATTAGTATGGACTCATCTTCTAGACATGCCAACTCTTTTTCAAGCTTGGTTAATGCATCTACTACTGCATTCTCTTTTCAAGGAATCTTATAGATGATAACCTTTGGGATTTGGGCCAAAACCTCCATAGTATACTTGTGGTAGTGATGGAGCTTAGGCTTTAGAACTTTGTAAGACCCAGCGATTTAGTTGTTAACTAATTAAGAATCCCCAAAGATGTTGATCTGCATAGTGTAATGGCTAACTCAAAATGAGCCTCATATTCATTCATTGTTTGGTGCATGGATTGACAGATGATATGAGAATCTCATCACATCGTGGTCCAGTTAGAGAACTATTCCAACCCTACCTTTCTTGGAAGAGTAGATCATGGTTCTTCTCCTTTTTTAAAATACATCTCCCGGTGGTGAATGCTAGTGTCCCATAAGTTCATGATTTGTTCATCGGGAGGTCATCACTAAGTGGAATCAACAAAGTGGGTGTCTGCTAGTGCTTATCACACATGGAGGAAAGTGATGTCAAACAATAATAAAATCATGGACCAACCAACCAACAGTCTGGATAGCATTGATCGTCTCATGAGATATTGTAGTGGATTGATCCTAGAGATCATATTCACCTTATGAGAAAGCATGTAATGATATAGCTTTTGGGATGCAAAGATTAAAGCTTGGTAGTGCTTTTTGATAGGTGGGTAATTTGCCTCAGCAGGGATTAGATGATGACTGAGATAGTAAAGAGCATTTTCCTTCCCTTTGTTATTGGTTTGATCCAACTAAGTGCCAAGGGAGTCATCTAATATGCCAGTATATAGTATGAGTTGCTTGCCTAGGATAGGTGCTGCTAGAACTAGTGACATCATCAGGTAGTGCTTGATGTCTTCAAAAGCATGTTGACACTTGTCATCCCACTTGAACTTGGCATCTTTTTTGGCAAGTGCTAAAAATGGTTGGCATCTTCATGACAGGTTGGAAATGAAGCATCTTAGATACGCCAACCACCCTGGAAATGATCTAAGTTGACTTAGACTTTTATAGGGTAGCATTTTTAACATCACCTTGATCATCTCCTGATCAATTTCTATTCCACGGTGTCGGACAAAAACCCAAGAAATTTCCCTGAAGCTACTCCAAATGCATGGGGATTCATTTTAAAATTAAATTATGTTAACCATTCGAAAACTACTCTCAAGTCAAAGGGATGGTCTTCCTTTTCTTTACTTTTAACTATAAGTTCATCAACATAACATTCAACCTGATGATGAATGTATTCATTGAAGATCCGAGTCATGTCCCGCTGGTATGAAGCACTAGCATTTTTAAGGCTGAAAGGTATGACCCTATAGCAAAAGATTATGTTTGGGGTTCAAAATGCAGTGTTTTTTTCATCTTCAGGGGCCATCTTAATTTGGTTGCAGCCAGATGACCCATCCATGAAAGAGAAGACTACATGAGATGAGGCAATGTCCACCATCAGTTCTAGTATTGGTAGTGGAAATTCATCTTAGACATGCCTTATTTAGATCCCTAAAATCGACGCATATAAAAATTTGGTCATTCTTCTTCTTAACTTCAGCCAATGGATATTTTTCTTCCCGATAAAACCGCATCGATTTCTTGACTTAGAAATGACTTGTTGTTCAATATCTATTCTCATGCATCTAAGAGCTTACTTTATAGGGTTAGAATTAGGTTCTATTGCTAGTTTATAGACTACCACATCAAAAGATAAACTGAGCATTTTTTCATAACTCCATGTGAAGCAGTCCTTAAACTCAATAATAGCTAACTAAGTCATTGGTTTCTTCTTCATTCAACAAAGAATTGATATACGTCAGACGTGGATTTTCTTTTGTCCCTAAGTTGATTCATTTGAGCTCGTTGATGGTTGATCTGATCTCCTCTTTGAACTTCGGTGATGCATCATTAACTTCAAAATTATTTGAATCATCTGAAGTTTCTAAACACACATCCTCATATGAGTTAGCATGGTTTGAAAAGAACCTATCAGACTCGAAATGATTGGTGATGACTAGGCAATGGTTATTATCATCGATTGGACCCACTATGCCAAATCCTAGTCCTAGTATTGATGAGGATGTCTATTTTGGTTGTCCCATAACCTTTCAAAATATTCAGACCTGTGTTTAGACCAAGTATGTGGGATTAATCCCTTCTTTTCTAAATTAAGAACACAAGGTGAATACCAATCAAAAGGTAATTGTATTAAATCTTTATATGAATCATCCTCAAGTTCTACATTAGGTTTCTGACTTGAGGATGATGCTCCCAAAAAGAACCTTTAATTTTCCCATCTTTGGATGACTTAGGGGCTCCTTAGCTACCAAACTCTAAACTTTTTGAGAAGAAAGTGGTGTTAGAGCTAAGGTTCCCAACTGACTCATCTTATATGGACTTGGATACATTTATGCTTTGCTTTGCTGGTCTTCATTCATCACTCCAACATCAACTTCAAGGATCGATCTTGAGAGCTGGTGGTGTGCTAACCACATAAGACTCATCCTATGAACTAGATTTAAGTCTATGTGGATAGCAGTGTACTCCTGGCTGGGTTGGGATGGCCAATGGGAAGGCTTTCCACCTTGGGGCTGCCTCACGCTCCTCCTCTTGGTGGAGGTCAGGTCATCGTACCCATATGTTTGAATGAAGTAATGAACTGTGGGTGGAATCTGATGTCAAGCTATATATATTTCCCTTAGTCCATGTCTCGCTCTCTTTTATTTTCTTTTTCTATTTCTTTTTTCTTTTCTTTTTCTAATTCTTTTTCTTTTCCTTTTTTTCTTTTTGCCACTCTTGGGGATCTTGACTAGATTCACGAGACTGGACTTGTTGGTTTTGGAAGAAAATAGACTGCATCCTCATATATCTCGACCTCATGAACTGTGAAAAGAGATCTCCTTTGATGTGCAATTCCACCTCTCATGAACTTCATGCACTGATGTAGAGAGGATAGACCTATGTTGTTCTCATGTATCCATAGTCTCCCAAGCAAAGCATTGAAAGATGTATCCGAGTCTATGATATAGAACTTGGCTTTAGTCTTCCAATCATCTATCTCTAATGGAAACACTATAGAGCCTAAGGCCCTCTCACCTTGTTCATTGAATCCTCTCAACATCATCCTCTCCTTTTGGAGTTTAGAGATGTCAATCCTCAAGTAGGCAAGGATTCTTAAACTCATAATGTTGACCGATGCACCTTGGTCAACCAGAACTCTTGATATCATGTATCTACCAATGTCCACTGTAATGTAAAGAGGGTGGTTGTACTTGGTCATTCCTAGAAGCAAGTCTTCATCATTGAATGTAACTCCCAAGATGTCCTTTGAGCTATGCGCCTCCTCTTTAATAGTGATCAATTGAGCAAAGCATATCTTTGGGTCAAGAAGAGCCTTGACTAGAGATTCCCTCAGAACTTTGGATAAGAAAAAGGCGTCATGTATGCTTAACTTAGCTGGAAACTTTCTAAGATGTCCTAGAACATTGTAATCAACTTTGACTTGGTCCTCCATAAGCATATCCATGGGTGGAGCATCCTATGGAGGGGATATCTGCTCACTAGAACCAATGACTTATTTACCCTTATCGAGAGGTGCTACCCTAGGAGGTAGAACTTTGCCACTGCTACAGGTTGACTTCAGTGACTTCTTGGAATGATGAACTTGTGGAAAGTTCTACCTTCTCTTTAGGTATACCTATAGCTTCTTCTATGGGATTCTTAGAGTTAGTTGACTCTAAGTCAATCTCAAGAGGTGAGCGATTGATTCTAAAAAGGAAAGTCCAATTTTGAATCAGAAGAGAGTGAATTAGAATGACTAGAGCTATTATTATTATTTTCTAGACTTGGAGAGTTTTTAAAAGGAATATAATCTAAAGTATCAAAAGTGGACAAGATGTAAGTGAATGCTTTCTTCATTGATTTATTTTTGGATGGAGGTACATGATGGAAATCTAATAAAGTAAGTAGGGTAAGGGATTTAATGACCTTGTCTGTAGATATAATGCTTCAGTTTGTAGAAGAGGAGCTAGTGGAGGAAGAAGTAGCAGTTGCAACTATGAATGAAGTGTTGAACTCGGATGGTGGTTGCACTATTGAACTATCTCGAGCAAGTAAGGTGGACTGCTACTGCTGCTGTTGCTGGGTTGTCACCTTCTTCAAGTTGTCTTTGGCAACTTGCAAACCTTCCTTGATGTTGGAGGTTTGACCTACCTCAGGCATCTATAAAGAGAGTTTCTTAATTTTAGAAACTACTTTTTAAGAGGTTCGGGATAAAGCAATATCCCAACCTTCTTTCATCTTAAGAGGATCATAGGTTTCCCTAAGAATTATCCTAATAGAACTAGAGGGTTGTTCTAATAAGTATTCCTTAGGCCTCTCTTAATATGCTCAAGCCAATCTTTAAATGTAATGCATCCTCTAAGACATGACTAATCATATGGTGATAGGGGCAATAGTTAGGATCATCACTCTTGCCCACATCCCCCGGACTTTTGGGCTATGGTAACTGAAAGCCAGGTTTCTTTAGGAAATTCTTAATGATTTTTCTAACTACCTCCTTCTTGAATGAATATGGTTTATTCAATTTATCAACAAGAGTAGGTGGGTAATAGCTACCTGGCGGGGGGTAGGAATACGCTACTAGGTAGGCTACTAATGTGGTGGGAAAGGCCATTGTGGTGGTGATGGCGAAGGAGGTGGAGGAGGTGTGAGGCTGAGCTTTAGGTCTCTCATATTGGACTCTAGCTAGCTATTTCCCTTTATCCACTGACATAATTGTCCCTGGCTTCTTCTCGAACACCTTCTGCGGCTTGGGTCGAGATGATTGATTGGGAAAGGGCAACTGTTTGGCCTCTTCTTATAGGCTAGCCACCTTGTTAATTAGTTTCTCAAATATCCGATGGTAAAGCTCTTAAGCATGAAGGTGACCAGACCATGAATATTCTTGAGAATAATCTCAATGGCATGTTGTTTGGATAGTTCGGCTCACATTTCATGCTCAAGTTGCCACCTGAGAATATAATCAACAAGGACTCATTGGGAGCTTGTGTTGCTACAATAAGATTGCCTACAGTTACTCTTTGATGAGCTCCAACAAACCTCTTGATGAAGAGGTGCTCCAACTCAACAAAGTCCTTTGGGCAACTTCATACCAATCAAATGCAACCCTTGGGATCTTGACAATGTGCATCACTACCACCGGCGTTGTAACAATTGCTCTAAAATGTGCAATATACTAATGCGGGTTCCCACTGCCATCAAAGATTTTGAAGAAGGGCAACACAAACTCCTTGGGGTACTGAACTGCATTAAATTCATCTGGTATGGTATACCTATTGGAATAGATGAGCTCCCAGCTTGCTTCCTTCACCCTCTTGCTTCCATATGCTTAATATCCTTTTCATGCATGTAACTGTAACTAGGATGCTTAGGTATGTACAAACTAGGCGGTCAACTATCATAAGAAGAGTTCTACAATGCAACTACGCCATCATTCCTTATTTTTTCCCATCTGTCAATGTGATCATCCCTCTCGGCAAGGAGGTGAGTTGAGTGAGTAGTGTCACCCTCCTTGAGCACACCTTCTTGCTTGATCCTCAGGATGCAAGTGTCAACCATGTGGATCTCAGCTATATCATTCAACATGTCATCATCCTCATGGATCAAAGCTTCCATCTCATCATGTACTCACTCCTCTTTTCTTGGTAGTAATTGTATGTCATCTAGTGACCGATCTACTATGCTAAGACAAATACCTGGCTACATTGGCTGGATTGTTCTCTGCAATGGACTACCTACTATCAATATCTCCCTGCTGGGAGGATAAATGGCTATAGGGACCGTGTCTATGTCTCCTCCCCTCTCTATCTCTATATGCTATGGTGGTGGTGGTGCGATGATGATGCTCTTGGGTCACCACTCTGCCAACCACTGGGAGGATCAGCGGGGAGCTCAATCTCACCTCAGTAGATGGAATGGATGGAGTTGGATCCTTGGGTCATAGCCGGATCACTAGAGGGGAAGGTCCCTCCCTGGATGGGGGCTTCTAAACCTTGGTGGGGGTGAAAGATATTGTAAGCTGAACTAGTGATGATGGTGGATGGAGAGTGTGTGATGGCAACTTTCTCCTGAGGATCTCTATGCCTTATGTTGCTCAGAACAATCTCTGAATGATCAACTAGGCGATCATGAAAATTTATCGAGTGGAGGGTTGCCAGCATACCTCCATCACTCTCTCCTACCTGCCTAAGTAGATACTCAAGCCTCCATGACTCTTTCTCTCTATGGATCTGACCCCTAACACTCTAGGGATCACATATCATAAGTCAAACAAGGTACCAAACTTCGAGCGTATGTATGCTCTGCCGACCTAGTAGAATAGTCCTAAGTTTGGCGTAGGGCCTCTTGTGCTCCCTAGCCAGTGTCTCATGGTATGATGGTGGTGGATGAGAAGCAACAATCCTCTGGTAATCTTCCTCTCCATTTGAGGCCTAGAAGGGGTGGAACTACCACTGGTGGAGGTCTCAGAACCCTCCTACATGGGAGCATCAAGCTCTGGCTACTCTCCATCTTAATCTTCAATTTTTATTATAGCAGTGAGTGAGCAAGGCGGCGAGAACTAACCTACCTCAAAATGGAGGAGACTATCTCGGAAGCTAAGATAGCCTTCCCGGGACCAAGAAGAGGAGAGGCTATTGAGTGGCGAGAAATTGAATGTAGGTGTTAACCGACAATGGGTGGGAACCACGACCTTCCTCTTCAATGGAGGAAACTCAGAGTCAGATGGGATATCCAAGTGGATGAGTGGCATCTGTCCCGCCACCTCTCCTCCTACGTGGTGACTTCCCCTTAGATGACATGGACCCCTCAAAACCACCAATGAAATGGATCAAGTGCGGCATCGGTCATGATAAGATTGGCGATCAGGCAGATCTATAAGGGAAAGTAAAGATGAACTTGCTACGAGCCATGATCATTGTACTGACTGGAAGCTAGACTAATTAATTTTACTAAAGTCGCTGCATTTGTTGAAACAAGATTGAGTCAGACCCTTGCCTTGATGTTTATCTTTAATTAGATTTATATTAAATTTGACCTTTCATTTGCATCTAAGTGAGGTTCATATTTGGAGAGAGATATAATTTTGACCCATACTATTTTAGGTTGGGTATAAATATTTGGAGAGACTTTGAAGATATATTTTCATTGTGGGTCTTGTTTGAGAATTTTAATTTGGAAAACTTTACTTAACAAATTTAGGTATGCTAAGAGATTTTGATTATATGTTAAAAATTTTGTGAAAACTTTGCTTTTGTGATGATTGTTTGTGATATATATTGATTTGATTTGAAATACTTAACAAATTTGGTATGTTAAGTAGAGGACAAATGTGTTTGATATGTGTTTGTTTGATTTGAAGATGAGGCTCTTACTTAACAAATTTGATATGTTAAGTAAGAGCCAAATGTGATTTGATTTATTTTTGAAATGAAACTCTCACTTAACAAATTTCGTACGTTAAGTGGAAGCCAAATGTAATTTATTTGTGTTTTTGAAAATAAGACTCTCACTTAACAAATTTGGTATGTTAAGTGAAAGTCAAATGTGTCTTAAATTTTTTTTTTTTTTGAAAATGAGACTCTAACTTAACAAATTTGGTATGTTAAGTAGGAATCAAATGTGATATGATTTTCTTTTGAAAATGAGGTCCCAACTTAATAAACTTGGTATGTTAAGTATAAAACCAAATGTGTTTATGATTTGAAAATGGGATTCTTACTTAACAAATTTGGTATGTTAAGTAGGAATCAAGTGTGTTATGATTTGAAAATGAGACTCTTAAAAAATTTGATATGTAAGTAGGAGTCAAGTGTATTTATGATTTTTGAAAGAGAGAAACCTATTTAATAAGTTTGGGTATGTTAGATAAGGTTCCATTTATTTTTGTGATTTTTGAAAATGGGACCTTCATTTGGCAAATTTGGGTATGTGAAATAAAGTCCAAATGTATTTTGATTTGCAAGATTTTGGAAAAGAGTAACCCTATTTGACAAGTGCGAGTGTGAAAATAGAATTCAACTTGTTTTGATTTCCCAAAAGAAAGGGGAATTCACATTTGACAAATTTGGGTAAGTCAAATGGATTTCAAAATATGTCTTGATTTTGTGTGTAGATTTCTTGCTTTTTTTGAAAAGAGAGAAGCTCCAATTCTAGTATATATGGAATATGTTAAGTGGAGTTTCAATTTTATGCTTTGATTTTACTTGAAAATAGAATCTTCATTCAACAAATTTGAGTATGTTGAATGAAAGTGGTCATTTTCAAAAAGTGTGCTTTTGGAAAAGAGGAAAACTCTAACTTTAGCATTTGTGAAAATATGTTAAGTGGAGTTTCAATTTTGTGCTATGATTTTATTTGAAAATAGAATATTCATTCAACAAATTTGAGCATGTTGAATGGAGGTGGTCATTTTCAAAAGTGTGCTAACTCAACTTTAGAAAATATATGTTAAGTGGAGTTTCAATTTTTTGATTTATTTGAAATAGAATCTTCATTCAACAAATTTGAGTATGTTGAATAAATCATTTTCAAAAGTGATTTTGATTTTGAAAAGAACCTCCATGTAACAATCAATTGTTAGATGAGGTTTATATGAGTTTTGTTGAATTATTTTTGTATGTGAATTTTGAAAAGTGTTTTGGAAAGTGACATTTTACAAAGAGTTTATTTCTTAAATATAGGATGAACCTTGCCTCACCAAGCTAGTGGTGAGGAGGTTCTATTTATCATCTCCTCATTTATTAGTTAATTTTATTTTTTTTACCTATCAATAGGGCTTCAAGACCTACAAGGAATGAGGTCCTAAAACCTAGATGATGTTGGATACCTTTGCTTAAGAATGAAATAAGGTAAGTGCCAATAGAATGAGAGATAGTCTACAACTCATATGAAATATAAGTCCACTATCGATGCTTGGAGACAACAATTGTCTACTAGAGATGGAGAGAGGAACCATCCCCAATGGAGTCACCATAAAAATTTGTGGTATTTATTTTTGGAATGGTGGGACACCAAGTAGATCTTAGGGGGTACTTATTAAAGTGATCGAGTACGACATTGAGGAATGGTGCACTATATCGAAAGATAGAAATCACCACCATACAATGGACCTAATCACCTAATAAGGACTCATAAGGCATGATGGGTATTTGAATATACCAGAGATTTTTCCCTTACTTTACATGGATGAATAAAATAGGGTTTATTTAAATCGAGTTCTAAAGTTCCCTATGGGGGCAAGCCCCCATAATTAATTACAACCTAAGAAAGATGAGTTCCTTAGGAATACTCTCACTTAAAGTAGGCAACTATTATCTCCAAAGATTTCAAAGATAGGGCTATCAACAAATTGGTTATAATTAGAAAATCAAGTGGGATAGATCAAAAGGAAAGACTTATTATCGGAGTCAAAAGGAGATGAGTAGGATGCTCATGATACTAGGGAGCCTAGTAAGCATCCCAATCTATCCTATGGTTGGGCTTTATATGTTTAAAATTGAAGAGATTGATCTTATTAAAGTTGACATTTTATTAGAAAGCTAGGACTTATAATCCCACAAGATTGTGAAAATGCCTTAGAGGTGAGGATTTATGCTAGTAGCCTGAAGGAAATAACTATCTCGGATCCTAAATCTAAGGAGCTTTAGTGAGGGCCAAAGCACATCCTACATCTAAGTGAAAATGGGTATATGGTTTACCTCCACAAGAGAGGGTAAACCACCCTACTGCTGGACTTATAACCACCTGAAGTGGCAGCCAGCTAACTCCTCCTACACTTTAAAATCATGTGGTTAAGTCATATGATTTGCAAGATGGATTAGTTGCAATTATTAGAAGGAAAACTAATGTCCTTAAACCCACTCCCTAAGAGACTAGAGCATGTGTTGTATGATCAATGACTTAGTCTAATGCAAATCTTTTCAAATTTTATTTATATTTGACACTTCATTTTGAAAAAGGCTTTGGGATTTTGTATGTCTATATGCATGATGAAATTAAATTATTTGCTAAATCAACAAGAAGAGGTGTTTTCCACCACAAGGGATGCCCTCAAAGTCAAGCCATCATATGCAAGGATGAAATCCTATTTTCAAGAGTGAAATAATATGATATGCATGTTGTGAAGCATTCAACCATTCACTAAGGAGTTGCTAAATATTTTAATTATCTTGCTTATGTTAGGCTTTATGTGAGGTTATGAGTTATTTAAATTGAGTTGTAGTTAGAAAATTTATTTTTCCTAAGAGCTAATCATCATCCACATTAAACACCATAAAGAAACTATGAAGAGGCATGCCATTTCTAATGCACAAGCTAAACATGTCATCAAATATTTTATAACACAAAAGAATAAAAGGCCGGTGCGATCGGGTGCCGTTGTACAACCCGAAAAGAAAAATGGGTGGCCAAGCTCTACCCTTATACAACTCGGATTATAAAAGAATAATTACAATTACAAATGATAAATATTATGGGGGTCTTCATTCTTCATTCCTTACTTCTTTCCTCCTTTGACTTGATTTGGGTGTGCTTGCTTCAAAGGCATCATAGGGCCTCCTAGGACAAAGCCTTCTAGCCATTGCTCATTCTAATCTCCCATACACTAATCCTAATTTCTAATGCATAATTATATTAATAAATAAGAAAATAAATCTAACTATCACCAAATAAATGTTAGCTAAACATACAACCCAAGTAGTTATATGTATAATTTGGACTTAGCACCCACGCATTGGTAACCAAGTCCACCTATCCTAATTTTGATAATGCTTAGGGGTTAAGCAATCTACAAAAGAGAGCATTTATATTTATTTTAAGCACCCCTTAAGCACAATCTCTTATAGAAAATATAATTAGGATAATCATAGTCTAACATCTAGTCTACGAAATATACACCCTAACATCCAGTCTAAAATAATACATCATAAAAAAAACATACATCAAACCATGCATTTCCCTAACATAAAGCTAGAAGTGGTGACTTAATTCTATTGTATGTGTTAAGGCTTGCATGGTATGTCCTAACTAGGCTTTAAAGTTATAGTTTCCTAAGTATGAAGGGCATTTAATTATTAAGGGTGGTTTCACTTTAAATGGTTAATTTATTTGTAAATGTTTACTTAATGTTTTCTTTTATTTCATTTGACTTACACAAAATAACTAAATGTTATAAAGAGAAGGAAAGAGAGGATCTCTTTCTTTTTCCCTACCTTAAGTCATTTTTAAAGCCAATTAATTAAATAATTCTCTTTAGTGAATGGCTTATTACATATTTTTAATTAGTCCTAGGTTTAGGTTCACTTTAAATTATCTCATTCAATAAGAAAGGCATCTTAAGATTAATTGAAATGAACTACTATCACATGACACATGTTTGTTCATTTCTTTCCATCATATATATGGCATGCATATGATTAAGTCCTAAGCATACATATACATGCAATTTGTATCTTAGCACACTTAAATGATGAATGTAAGCAAATGTACTTGGAATTGATGTTTCATTTAGTTGAATCATTATTTCATATTAATTTAAAGCTCTATCTAAATTATTATACAAAGGCATAAGAAAAGAACTCTAAACCATATGACTAATCAACCCAATCACTTGAGCAAAATATGAATGCATATCTTTTTAATAGAAAAATGGGATTTTCATTCATTATCTAAATACACATTTAAATGTATAAAAGTTTTAAGAAATTATGTCATCATTGTTCTACACTAAGGGAGTGAGGTAGGAATCTATTTAGGGCTACTTAAAGTCATGCATCCCTAGGATGTCCAGACTAATATACCCACTATTCTTAAATACATATGGATGTATATGCAACTATAAGAATAGAAAACCATGCACCACTTGAACAAAATATGAATGCATATCTTTTTAAAAGAAAATTAAGATTTTCATTCATTAGCTAAATACACATTCAAATGTATACAAGTTTTAAGCAAGTACATTGCCATTGTTCTACGCTAAGGAAGTGAGGTAGGAACCTCCTCAGGGATACTTAAAGTCGTGCATCCCTTGGATGTCCAGACTAATATACCCGCTATTCTCAAATACATTTGGATGTATAAGCAACTATAAGAATGAGAATCATACAAAAGTAGAATTGATTTGATTAAATTATGTTTTTCATCCGCACGTTGTATCACACATACACATATATAAAAATATAAAGTAGGTACGACGCCATTATTTCACACCAAGGGACTGAGGTAGGAACCTCCTTAGGGCTACCTAAAGTCGTGCATCCCTAGGATGTCTTATACTTCATTCTTTACTTATGCAAGTCAACATATGAATATAAGAAAGAAATTTCACTTCATGCACTAAGTTTATACATACACTTCTATGTATACTAAAGGTCATAATATATATATATATATATATATATATTCATTAATAAGCTTTTGAAAATATGTTTGTAATTTAATAGTGATAATAGCCACACTTATTCTTAATTAAGTCAACACATGCAAATTTAACATAAAGAAAATCATCTTTACTTTATTAATTTTTTGAAAAGAATGAATGCATGACTACAAGTGGCATACAATATTTTAATTATGATTAGAAAGAAATGAAGCAACACAAGCATGCAATTTTATTCAATCCAACTAATTCTTAAGGACAATCACATTAAACAAGCTTATTTAAAATAAACCAAAGTTTCTTAAAGCCATTTTTGATTTCATGTTTGATTTGATTTGTGAAATGTGAAAGTGGTTTGCTGGTCCTAATCCCATTCCAATATGTGTGAGTTAATTTGATTTAATGAAAAGTAATTAGGTTGATTTTATGGCTTAATTAGGTTAAGGTATGAAGTAAATCAATTAATTAACCCTTAAATACATCACCTTAAGCTAATTAGCTAAATAATGATGAGCCAACATGAGATGCAACCACATGAAAAGTAAATTAGCAATGCTCCTAAGAAATGAAAGGGGCCTAATATAATCAGCTCATAATTAATAGTTAATTAAGCTTAAGGGACTCACTTAATTACTTTTATGGGTTTTTCACACGTGTTAGCTAACCATAATTTCATTAACTCTCTGTTTAGATTATTGAACACCCAAAGAGCTACCTAAGAGTTAATAAAGGAAAAATAGATTCAATCAAATTAATTAAGTTCATTAATTATCTAATTAAATCTTAATTATCCTTACTCAATAATATGAAATAGACTTTAGGGAAAGAAATAAAGAAGGAAAACTAAGTCTCAATCTTTAAATCTGTTCAATTAGTTAATTAAAGTTCAGATATGATTTGGGTTTTGATTGATTTAATTAATTAATTAATTAGTTTTTAAAGAAGGAATGAAGAAGATTTAAGAAAAAGATTGGAAGAGGGGTCCCAATCCATTTCCCTAAGTTCTCCACTATTAACAAAGGTCATTAAGCATAACCAATTAACTAATTTACTATTAATTTGCTTAATTATCAGTAATTAAGGTAGGAGAGTAATTAAATCTTAATCCATTGATTTTTCTCATTAATTATCCAATAAATCCCAAAAAAAATAGGGAAGGTAGAGGTCATCCCCTTAAACATCTCTGAAAAGTTTGAGATCAATTAGATAATTAATCAAAGAGTAAGCTAATTAACTTTTTAATGAAATCTTAATTAAGCAAATAATTACCCTTTAAAATTAATTAATAATAATTTTAATGGATTCCCATTTAAAATACCTTTAAAATGAGTCCTTATTTGTATTTTTTTTTATTTTTCTACAATTAGTTATGAATTTTGAAATTTTTAGCCTTAAAAAGGATTAATTAACCTAATTAAAGCCCTGTCCATTGGCATTTCTGCACTTTCACATGGCACGATGAGATTGGCTATTTGAGTTATCAAATTAGGAGGCTGACTCGGATTGCAGCAGACGCGCTTTCCCCTTGGACCGTCCAATCTAAGATCGGACAGCCATGATTAAACCCATGATTTTGATGAAAAAATCAGGGATTCTATGAGTGATTTGATCAAGAATGTCCATTTTGATAATGCGGAATGGACGGTCCATGATCTATCTCCTTTCAAGCGACGAGAGACGGAGAACATCCGTCATTCGTCACTTGATTCATGCTTGGATGGAGATCAACTTGATCCCACACCATCAGAAGGAGGAGATGAACTCATCCAACGGTGGAAATCTCTGTGTTGGTGGAAAAATTTAATATTCCCAAGTGTTCTCTTCTCACCATCTATTCTTCTTTCCTTTCTGAGGTGGAAAGAAGATAAAAGAATGAGAACACAGGGGAATATAAATCATGGTTGGATGCCATGTAGATCCACAGATGTACTTATTAGGGTGATGGGATACGACATTGAGGAGAGGTGTACTATCTCAAAAGATAGAAGTCACCACCTACAATGGACTTAATCACCAAAATAAGGACTCCTAAAGACATTAGGTCTTCAAAGTGTACTAGAGATTCTTCCCATACTTTACATGGAAAAGTAAAGCATGGTTTATTTTAAATCGGGTTCATTAAGTTCCCTACAGGGGCAAGCTCCCATAGTTAATTACATCTTAAGAATAGGGATTCCTTAGGAAAACTCTCGATTAAGGTAATTGATTGTGGTCTCGAAAGATTTTAATAGGGTAGGACTATCAATCAATTAGCTTATTTTTAAAGATCAAATGGGATTGATCAAAGAAAGAGTTATTATCAAAGCAAAATAAAGATAAGTATGAGATGCTAGGAAACCTAGTAAGCATCTCAAACTATCCTATGATTGGGCTTTACATTTTTGAAATTGATTTAATTTATTTGAGTTGAATTTTTCATTAGAATGTTAGGGCTTATAATTCCATAATACAAGGTTATGGAAATGCCTAAGAGGTGAGGATTTATGCTTATGGTCCCTAAAGGAGAAGTAACCTCAAAACCTAAATCTAGGGAGCTTTTAGAGGGCTAAAAGCACAACCTAAATCCAAGGCAAAAATGGGTATTTGGTTCACCTCCATAAGAGAGGACAAACCACCCAACTGCTTGGACTTACAATCGCCTGGGGGTGGCTGCCAACTAACTCCTCCTATGATTTTAAACTTATGTAGGCAAGTCATATGCTTTATGCAAGATAGCTCGGCTATTATTTATTTAGAAATTGACTAAGTCCTTAAACTCACTCCCTAAAGAGACTAGATCATGTAAGGGTATGCTTCAAATGTCCTAAATCTAATGCAATTCATATTTCATTTTATTTTCATTTTTGGACAATCATTTTGACTCAAGATAATAGGATTTATATGCCTAATGCATGAGAAGTAAGATTATTGGCCAAAATCAACGAGAAGGGAGAAGGTGTGTTTCCACCATGGCTCTTAAAGGTCAAGCCAAGTTTCTCTGGCGAAGGTGAAAGCCCTCCAATCAAGAGTGAAATAAGATGCATTTATGCATGATGTTGTAAAAGAAATACACATCCTAAGGGGTTACTAATTCTTTTATCTTTATTTTAAGCATAAGCTTTAGGTGAGGTTATGAGTTCTTTACTTTAATTTTGAATTATTAAGTTTGGTAGAAGATTAATTTTTTCCTAAGAGCCTAATCATCATCTAGGCCTTACATAAAGTAAGGAATAAACTAGGAAAAGAATGCCACTTAATACACAAGCTAAACAAAACATCAATCAATTTATAAAGCTAAGTGAAAAATAGTAAGAGGTGAATTGTGGTCAGGCACCATCACATAAACCCGAAAAACAAATTGGGTAACCAAGCTCTACCCTTATACATCATGGATTAAAAATGAATTACATACAATTAAGCAAGGAACTCATTGTTATGGGGGTCTTCAAGCTTCATTTCTATATTCTTCTTTTCTTCTTTCTTCTTTGGTTCCTTCTTTTGGATGGTTGGAAGGTGAATGCTCCAAAAGACTTCATATGGTACATAAGGCAAAGCCTTATAACCAATGCTCATCCTAATCCCCATAATAATCATTCCAAAATCCTAATTGCAAATATTACATGAAAAGAAAATAATGGAAATCTAACTAACACCTGCAAAATTGAGATTAGCTAAAACAATCCAAACAAATCCCAAGAATGTATATTGGACTTATCATCCCACATATGAGTAACTAAGTCCACCTGGCCTATTGGATTATAAAACTACAAAAACATTTATATTTTTATTTATTACAGTGCCCCTTAAGCATAATCCTGCAGAAAATGGTTAGACTAAGATTGCCCTACCATTCCATCTATGCACATGCACCCTAACATCAAGTCTAAAACATTACATCACAAAAAAATCAAACATCAAACCATGCACCGTCATAACCTAAAGCTAGAAGTGGTGACTTGGCCTAATGTGTGTGCTTTTAAGGTTTGTGTGGTATGCTTAGCTATGGCTTTAAGTTAGAGTTTTCTAAGTGTGAAGCATGTTCAACTTAGAGAAAGGTTTCATTTAAATTGTTTAGAGGCTTTAGGTTGATTTTATTTTGTGTTTTGATTAGGTTCAAGTGAATCCTACAATTAATTATAATTTCTAAAGTGGATTCATGTTTTAGTTTTATTTAGTGAATGTTTTATTATGTGTTTTAATTAATTCCTAAGTTTAGATGAACTCTAAACAAACCTATTCAAAAGAAAGACATTTTAAGATTAAGTAAAAAAATTCACACACACATTACTTCATTTCTTTCCCAACATGTATAACATGCATATGAATGGATCCTAAGCATATCCATGCATACAAATGAGAATGTTCACACTTTATGATGCATGCTAAGTAAATTACTTAAGAAAATTTGAATGCTTATGATGCATGATTTTCATTAAGTAGAAAAAAGGAGTTTCTTATCCAATTTTCACATGCACATATGAGTGTATGAAAGGCATAAGTGAGTACGACGCCATTATTAGCACCAGGGGTGTAAGGTACAAGAACTTGCCATAGCCTTCAATCTGGGGTTGTCCAAACTAATATACCACTTTCCTTAAATACAAACATGTGTACAAAAGAAATGAATGGTAAAGAAAGAATGCAAAAGTTTGTATTTGGTGATTTATTTTTGTTTATGCAATTTATGAGTGCAAGTGTAGGTATCCTTCTTAAGTAATAGCATAGGAATGAATAGGAGATGAAATTAGGCAAGTGTTAGGTTCTTTTCAAATGAACCAAATACTTTACCAAATACTATTCAAAACTATACTAAAAGAGAGAAGGAAAACCTACACTGAGCACATCTTTATATTTTTATTCACATGCAAGCTTATAGGTAAAGTATAAGTAGCACACTTTTAGTTTTGATAATTGATTCATATATTTTGAAAATAATTTGTATTTAATAGTGATAATATCCACACATATTTCCACTTTAGCCAAAACATGCAATTTGACATAAAGGAAACATTTTCATTTTAAATTTGATTTTTGAAAAGTATGAATGTATGAAATCATATGACATACACATTTAGCATGTTGGGGAAGAATTAAAGCAATGAAAGCATGTAAATACATTCACCTTAATTAATTCTAAAGACAATCTTAAGAAATAAGAAAGCTTAAAGCAAATCAAAGTTTGTTTAATGTGATTTTTATTTGAGTTTGATTTAATTTTGAAAATGTGAAATGTTTACTATTCTAACCCATTCCACATGTGTTTTATACTATGATTAGATCCATTTTATATTTTGATTAGGTTAAGGTATGAATTAAACATGTTAAACCTAGCATAGTTAACCAAATAATTATGAGCCAATGAGATGACATAAAACCTCACAAGGAATTTAAATTTGCAATGCACCTAGGAAGAAAAGGGTCTAATGGAACGCTAATTTAACTTAAGTAATTTCAAAAAACCCCTCACACATGTGAGTTGAATCTTGATTTCCTTAATGCACTTAAGCTCTTAAGCATCTAAGGATCTACAAAGTAGATTAATTAAGTTTTGAAAGGTTTTATAATTTTATGAAATTAATTAAGGGGGTAATTAGTGAATTAACCCTTAATTAAGAGAAGATTTAAGGAAGAAAAGGGGGGTTTAAGGAATAGCATAGAGAAAATATCCCAAAATTATTCCCTAAACCTCCCTTTCATTGAAACATACTCAACTCAATTAGATTAAATCAAATCTTAATTATCTTTAATTATATAAAGGGGATAATTAGAAATGAATTAGAAATTTCTCCATTTAAACCAAATAAATCCCAAAATTAGGGGAGGTAGAAGTCATCCCCAAAATATACTCAAGAAGTTTGGGTAATCAGTGGATTAAAGGAGTAATTAGAAAATTAAATTTAAAAAACCCAAAATTGTGAGAAAGACATTCAAAATCTATTAAAACCAATTTTAGAATATTCTAGATTGAATTATCTTCAGCAATTTACCATTTTTTTTTTTTTTTCTTCGAGATATGAATTTTGAAGTTTAGAGGATTAATTAGAAATTAAATAAATAATTAAATCCTTAATCTCTACGGCGCGCCAACCAAGTCAATTTGGCGCTTTACATGCGCTACCAAACATCACATCGTAGTCTGGTATAGGCGCACGATTTTCCATTCAAATCGAGGATCAACGATAAGATTAATACAATTTTAAAAGGTTAAAATAGGATATAAAATATGCATTTAATCTCAGCCGTCCATCCAAAACACGCGGATGGACAGCCAAAGATCCATCCCTGCCAAGCCTTTGATCCATGGAGATCGTCCATGTTCTAAGCCTTGATCCGAGCTCAACTGAGCTTGAATTGGGATGAAATCTTGCACACACCATCATCAAGCAATGTAGATCACATCCAACTTTTAAAATCCTATGAAATTAAAATTCCTTCCACAAAGGACCAACACACACAGAGTTTAGTGATCGAAAAATGTCTAACCTCGTCAGAGGTGATCATCGATGCTCGATTCCCTTGGAGGAGCTTCGTCTGGTTGAGATGAAGCTTTGGTAAAAGTTCTAGCTCTTGAGGTTGAGTAAATAGCTCTATGGACCAACTCCTCCCTCCGTGAGCTCCTTTGATTGAAGTGGATCTCCCTTGCCTTTGGAGCTTGGGAAAGAGGCAAAGCTTGACCCCTCGATGGAGTGTGCAAAGTGAATTTGGTCGAGTTTGAGTATAGTGAAAGTTTGCAATTTAATGGACATCCCTTATTTTCAAAGGAAGAAAATTAAGAAATGCTAAATTCAATCTCCCTCTAAGAAGCTTAGGAACTCTTACCAATGACTCTTATCATTCTCTAGGCTTCAATCAACGGTGAGGAAGTGTGAATTGAAGTGAATTGGGGAGTATATCTCCCCAGTAATCGGATGGTCAACTTCCATTTTGATCCAATCAAGAAAAGGGGTTGTTTGATATATTATAGGTTTACACATGGTTTGGGAGTGGAGTGGTAACTCCCATGTGCTCAAAATTGAGTGGGAGCATGATTCCCATATGGCCAATTTGAGCCATGTGCTCTATTTTGGCCTTGGGTCAAGTTGGGCTGACCCAAACCCATTGGGTTGGGTGCACCACCCTCCATAGGGACCTATTAGGAGAGTATCAAGTAGGTATGAAGAGGGCTACGGGTAAAATAGTCATTTAGTTGATTTTTGAATTTGGATATGTTGGGTATGTTGAGAAAATAGGTTTGTCCAAGTTTCATTGGATTTGGAGTTAATTTGGCAAGGTTTGGCTCATGTTGACCCATTTAGGTCAAAATGGGTCAACTTGGGTCAAGTTGACCAATCAAAAATTGGGTCAAACCAATTGTCAAGTTATATGACCATTTGAAATGTTTTGGTGGCTTTGGTTTGATTCAATTTGGTTTAGGTTTGAATTTGGTTCATATGACTTTCATTTAGGTCAAGTTGTTGACCAATTTGACCCATTTGACCTTTTGAGCTAGGTCATGGGTAGGTTTAGGTTTGGTTAGTCATAAGTGGATTGGTATCTTTATTTCCAATCAATTTTGGTTAAGTTTGAATTTGGCTCAACATGACCCTTTAGTCAAGTTGGGTTCAAGGTCAATAGGTTAGGTCTAGTAATTGAGGCTTTGGTCAAGTTCAACAAGTGATTTGGAATGAACTTGACCCATTGGTTTCAATCAATTTGGCTTAGATCAAGTTTTGACACATTTTGACTTTTAGGTCAAGTTGGGTCAACTTGGGTCAAGTGGCCAATTGGGCTAGGTTAGGCTCAAATGTTGACTTGGTCAAGTTCAAACATTGGTCATGAATGAACTTAGATCAATGGTTTCAATCAATTTGGCCTATGAGATTTTGGCTATGTGGTTTCATTTTGTTGACTTGGTCAACCCTTAGGTTTGACTTGGTTTGACCCTTGATTGATCATCTCATGATGATTGTTGATCATGATGAGAGGCATAGGTGAGTTTGATTCAATCCAATTTGGTTAGGATTAGAATTTGGCTCATAAGGGTACTTTAGGTCACTTTGGGTCAAGTGAGCCTAAGTGGGTCAAATGGCTTGGTCAAAGCTTGATTTGAGTTTGATTGAACTTGTATATGGACTTATGATTGAAATATAAATCCATTTGCAAGTGGTTTGAAGTCAAATGGGTTTTGATTCATTTGACAATTTCATATTCAAAGGAAGAACATGGATTTGGCTTGATTTTGAATTGAGTTTTGAAGTTATTGAAGTTTGTATTTATATTTGGATTCATGATTGAAAGATTGATTGAATCATGAAGGAAAATCATGAGTTTGGCTTGATTTGAAGTTGATTTGGCTAAGTTCAAGATTTTGACTTGAAAGGCTTAAGTTGGATCTTGAGTAGATTTGAGTTTGATTTTTGGAGTTGGTTTTGATTGTTTGAATTTATATTTCATTTATATATGTTAATATAAAGGAGAATATAAATGGATTATGAGAAAATTTCAAGGATTTGAAGTGATTTGATCATGATCTAGGCTAAGTCCTTAAGAAGGGAATTAAGGATTTAGGAAAGATTTTGGAATTTTGAATTTAATTTTTGGATTTGATTTGATTGATTTGAATTTATATTTCATTTATATATGTGAATGTAAATGAGAATATTAATGATTTATGAGAAAATTCATGAATTTAAATTGATTTGAAGATGATTTAGGCTAAGTCCTTAAGAGGGAATTAAAGACTTAGGAAATATTTCAATTTTGGAATTTGATTTTGGATTTAGTTTGATTGATTTATATTTTATTTATATATGTGAATATAAATGAGAATATAAATTAGAGAAAATTTCATGAATTTGAATTGATTTGAAGATGATTTAGGCTAAGTCCTTAAGAGGGAATTAAGGACTTAGAAAATATTTCAAACTTGGAATTTCAATCATGGGTTTTAATCATGGATTTCAATCATATGAATTGATGTGAGTTTGGAGAAAATCAAAGAAGATTGATTTCAAGTTTGAGAAAATCAATTGGGATTGATTTGGAGTTTTACTTAAAGGAAGGAAGGTGAGGAATGGTTCAAGCTAAGAGTAGGAAAATTTTCCTAACACTCCTAAGGCATGGCCTAATCCTATAGCTAACCCTTCTAAGTCTCTAGAGTGTGTCCACCTAATCACTAGATGTGTCTTAAGTAAGGATCTCTTAGTGTCTAAGAGAAGTCCTATGTCTAAGATGGAGGGGTTGAGAGCTCATCCTAAAAATGAGGTCAACAAAGGAATAGGTGATTGACACAAGGAACACCGCATGTATTGGTGTTGACAAAATGATTAACAACACAAAAGATCACAAGCACTAAACACCCCTAACCCAAGGAGTAGAAGGAATCCAGAGCTAGTGCAATGGTTATCCAAGACATAAGAGAGAGGAGGAATCCACCAAGGATAGAGGTGAGAAGGGAAGAGTTCAAGTCATCCAGGGGATGAGAGGTTTGAGCTCATGGGAAGAGGATTGAGCCAATTTATTATTTGTTTAATTTGTGTTTATTTTGACTCAAATAGAAAAGTGAACTCTCCAGAGGCAAGTTCAAGTCATCCACAAGGGAGGAGTTGTGAAATCCATGAGGGATTAGAATTCTAGATGGGGACAAAAGATTTGCATCTCAGGGAGAAGCAAAGATTTGATTTAGATTAATTGATTGTTTGTTATTTCAAATTTTAGATTTTGGATTTTGAAATGGACCTGTTGGTCATGATGAACCGCATAGAGCCAAGGCTTAAACCTCACTCGATTTACCAATCCAAAGGGTAGTCTCTACTAAACACATAGTAGGACTAGCCAAGGGGGATGTCTTTAGTGTGCAACAATGTACTAGGAAGAAAGCATAGTAGACTTACATCCTCCAAAGTAGGGACTGGGGTGATATATTGAGGAGAACCCAAGGCTAACTATTGAGTGAATGTCGCTAGGGGACTTAAATCAACTCAAAGATTGTCAAAGATAAATTTCATTTTTTGATTTGTTTTAATTATGATGGATCCCATCGGTTTACAATGAATTGCACTGAGTAGGGGCCATGGAGGCCTAGACCTAACTCAGATTTACCAATCCAAAGGGAGTAGTCTACCAATCATGAGGTAAGACTATCCAACCAAAGGGGTGCCTTTCAATTTGGAATTGTTAAGTTTTAAGAAGAAAGCGTGGGGACTCACATCTTCTAGAAATAAGGAACCGCTGGGGTGATCGCCTGCTTTGGCAAAAAATTGAACCCGACCTAAGGCTGACTATTGAGTGAATGCTGTTGGGGGACTTAAATCAGCTCAAAGATAGTCAATTAATTTTTTTAATTTATTTTGATGGATTCGTTGGTTTGATGGATCAAACCGAAGGAGCTCATATATCCTAGATCTATCTCAAATTTAGAACCAAAGGGAGTAGCTTCTGGAGAACTATGACCAAAGGAGTGCCTTTCAATTTGTAATGATCAAGGAAGAAAGGACTCACATCTTCCACTATAAAAGACCACTGGGAGATCGTTGCTTTGGGCAACAAATCAACCCGACCTAGGTGCCATAGTTTGCATAGTCATGCTAGAAAGAATGCATCATAGTCTTATATCTTCCAAAGAATGACGTGGTAACCTATTTGTGAAATAGATTGAACTCGAGGGGACTACAGAGTGAATATCAACCTAGGGATTTATCTCAACTCAAGTAGTCAGGCAATTCCTATAGGGAGTTCTACAGACACTGCCCTAAAGATAAGATGACTGCTTGGGAAAAGGGGCCCTTTGGAGGCTTGAATTCCTAATCCACAAGAAAATTAATTTGTTTATTTGTTTAGTTTATTTTAACATGGACCCTTAGTGAGGGATCAAAGAAGAAGGAGCTTATATCGCTAGACCTATCTCATTTATTGAACCAAGGGAGAATCGATATCGAACAAATTCTCCAACCACGTGGTACTACTAGGAAAGGGAGACTGCCCAATCCAAAAAAGTAACCCTAGTGTATAAATGGGGTCAGAAAGGATGTGATCCAAATAGAGTGCAGGGATGCTAAAGGGCTTAATCCAACACCTGGAGAAGATGACATGGCCATATATCCAATAGGTATTCTGTCCAACTCAAGGAGAAAGGGACTCACATCCGCCAAGAGTGGTATCCACCGGTGAGTCACATCATAGCTAACATCAACCAACCTAAGGTAAGGTAATAATCGCCTAGAAGAAAGCTGGACTCACATCCTCCTAGCAAAGAGGGATAGTCTCTTTCTCGGCATGCTATCCGACCTAGGCAACTAAAGTGAATGCCACCGACTTATATCAACTCAAATGTAGTCAAGAGGAAAGGAGCCTCTAGGGGACTTACCCTAAACCTCAAATATACTCAACCTAGTTAGTGCATGATGGCTAGTTCAAGAAGAAAGCACAGGGACTCACATCTTCTTAAGCAAAGTCAACATGAGGTATATTAATCAAGAAGCCACTACTAACAAGGCATCATTTGCAAATTCAAGTTAGGAAGAAAGCAGGGACTCACATCCTAATAAGTGACCACTGGGGTGACATACTAGCAAGGTAGCATGTAAACCACCAGAGCGCCTAATGAGTGAGTGTCACAGGCTTGCTCCCACATCAAAATACGAGATAAAAGATTTATGTTTATTTTGTGTATGTGTTAAAAGAATAGGATGCCTCTGTCTCACACCTATCTTAAACACACTGAGGAGTTTGATGAAATGGTGCCATGGATGGCAACAGGATTCCCACTAAGAAAGGATGTCGCTCAGGTTCTCTTACACCTAACTTAGTTGTGCTAATCGAAATAGGATGCCTCTTGGGTTCTTTCACACCTATTCTAATGTGAGATTGTGTTTGATGTGAAAGAGGAATAGGATGCCAGTGGGGGACTCTTACACCTACCCTAAACACATCATGGTAGATTCGTAAGACAAATACACAATGTTTCGAAAGAAGAGAAGATTTTGATGAAATGGAATCAAATTTTTTTCTTTGATAGAATTATTTTCAAACTTGATTTATTTCATGGGTAATATTTATTTAGGTAGAACCCATTAATTGGAAGCATCGTGTTCCCTTTACAATCAATGAGCTATGATCCTCCTTGGTAGCCTTCTATGCATGGGGCCTTCCCAAGTGGGTTCAAACTCCTCCCATCTTTAAACAATTGGTCTCCTTAGACTAACACAAGTTCTCCTACTTGAAAGATTAGGTGACCGCTTGAGCTTGAATCATTTTGGCCTTATAAAACTCGAGGTTTTGGCATGCTCATAGGTGACTTTCTTTCAAACCTTTGAGCTCTTCTAACCATAACTTTGCATTAAAATAATCTTGCTACCCAATGTTATCCTTAGTGATGGGAGTTAAACTTCTAAAGGTAGAATGGTTTACCCATACACTAAGGAAAATGTAGAGAGTTGAGTCGATGGTGCAAAAGGCTTCAACCAATTGCTCATTCCAATCGCTTTATTATCATCAAGAGTTTTCTTCAATATTTGGATAAGAGTTTTGTTGAATTCTTCTGCTAAGCCATTTGCTTTGGGTAGTAGATGGTGGATTATTTTCAATCTATATCATGTCTTCTAGTGAAGTTGTTGATCTTCGTGCTTTTGAATACAATACCATTATCGGATATAATTCATCGAGGAACCTACCATATGGTTCCTAAAAAATTGAAGCACATGCTAAGTTGACCTCTCTAAGTGAAATGGCTTACCACTTGGAAAAAGTAGGCAAGAATGAATCGATCCTTGAAGAAGGAGGATCAGTCAGACCCACAATGTCAATACCCCAACACTAAAATGGCCATGATGCCAATGGGTGTAGAATGTTGGGTAGTTGGTGGAGGACCACATGTGCGACCTTGACAGCATCTAGTTACATCCATGCGATCACGTAATCATCGAAGGCGGTAGTATCCAAGTTCTTGATCTTCATCTTCATCTTGAATCATTTGATTGCATAGACAGAATGTACCTCAATTATAATGCCACGGGCTTCATGTTTCTAAGCATAACCACATTTGGAAGGGCCGATCTGAGTGCCATCAGCGAGCATAGAGAGAGCTCTCTATTTCACCTGATGGGCTTGTGACTTTTCTTGAAGTAGTTTTTCAATGTTCAAATAGTCTATGAATGGTTGCCTCCAATCCAGTTCCTCAAACTTTTTGGCAACGGCAACCTCCCCTTTAAGAGAAAGTCTCTTGATGAGTTCAACATCAATAAGGGATATGACTTGTCTATTTTGGACCCTTATTAAAATGGACTCATCTTCCGGACATGCCAATTCTTGGTTTGGCCAAAGCATCTCTGCTATTGTTCTCTTTCGAGGAACCTTGTAGATGGTGACTTGATTTTGGGCCAACGACTTCATGGTATACTCTAGTGACAAAGCTTGGGTTTGAGACCTTGTAAGACGACAATCGATTGATGACCAAGCGAGAATCCCCAAAGATGTTGATGCTCTTGACGATTATGATGGCTAACTCACTGGTAAGCCTCATAAATCACTTTGTTTGTTGGTGGGGGTTGGATAGATAGTATGAGAATCTCATCACATCATGGTCTGAGTTAGAAGAACTATTCTACCCCACCTTTCCTAGGAGAATAGATCGTGGTGCTTCCCCATTTGAAAGAAGCACCATCAAAATACATCTCCCATTCGGTTTGGCCTCCCAAAGTTCATGATTTGTTCATTGGAGATCATCACTAGCGAGAATCAAAGTGGGTGTTTTGCTAAGAAATTGCTAGTGCTTGTCCTTTTACCGCATGGAGATGCGAATGTAATGTCAAACTATGAAAGTATCATGGACCAAATGCGATAGATAGTATTGGCATGTCATGAGATCTTGTGGATTTGGGAGATCAAGTTCACCTTATGAAAGCATATAATGTCATAGCTTTTGGGAAGCAAAGATCAAAGCTAGGCAATGTTTCTCAATAGATGGATAGTTCACTTGGCCGGATGGTGACGGTGAGGTAGAGAGTGCTCTAATTCCCTTCATCATTGGCTTGGCCAAGAGAGTCATCCAATCTGTGATGTAGGGATGAGTGGCACCCGAAATAGAGCGAGGCGGCTTCACCAAATACTGTTTGATGTCTTCAAAGGCATGTTGTCACTTATCATCCCACTTGAACTTGGTGTCCTTCTTGATAAGTGCTGAAAATGGCTTGCATCTCCCATAGGTTGGAGATAAAGCGTCTTAGATATGCCAACCATCCTTGGAACAATCTGAGTTATGTTAAGCTTTTAGGAGATGGCATTTCTAAGATAGCTTTGATCTTTTTGGGATCAATCTCTATTCCCCAGTGTCGGACAATAAACCCAAGGAATTTCCACTACTCATGCACACTTTTCATTTTGAGGTTATATTGTCTTTTCAAAACTCTCAAGTCAAAGAGATGGTCTTCCTTTTCTCTATTCTTGACTTAGATCATCAACATATCACTCAAATGATGGATGAGCTTGTTGAGTCATGGCTATTGTTATCTTCTTGGTTTTTTATCGAAGAACTATCATGAAAACACATGAGATGAGAATCAATGACTCCATGGATAACTTACGTGGTATGTTAGATCCATATGATGCTCTGAATTTGGCCATTCCTCTTCTTAAGCGGTATGACAGTAGGGTAATTTTCCATGATGAAACCACATCGTCGGTTTCTTGACTTGATGTTTGATTTTAATCGCATGCCTCTAGGAGCTTGTTTGATAGGGGTAGCGTTAGGATCTATTACTAGCTTGTGGATTGCTTCATCAGGAGATAATCTAGGCATTTCTTTATAACTCCATGCGAAGCAGTCTTTAAACTCAGCCAATTGCATAACTAAGTCATTGGTTTCTTCTTCATTCAATGACGATATATGTGAGCATGGATTTTCTTCTATCCGAGGTTGATTTCTTTAAGCTTGTTGAATGATGAATCTCCTCTTCAAATTTTGGAAATGCATCCTGATCAAGATCATCACGGATCATGAAGTTTCTAAACACACATTCACATAGTTGATGTTGTGTGAAAGAACTATCTCCAAATGATTGGTAACAATCAAACATGTCATCGTCATCATCGGACCATATGAATCCTAGTCTGCTCTTGATTGTGCTTCACGTATTTTTTCCATAGCTTTTCAAAATACTCGACATGTGCACGGACCATGTGAGGAACCAAACCTTTCTATATTAGATTATGAACACAAGGCAAGTAAAAGTCAAGTGGTAATTCCATTAATTCTTTAAATGTATCCTCCTCAAGTTTTACATCAACTTCAGGACTTGAAGATGATGATCCCAAAAAGAATCTCTTCAGCTTCATGTCTAGAAGATTTAGGGGCTTCCTTAACTACTAAACCTTCAGCTTTTTGAGATGAAAATAAGGTTAGAGCTAAGGTTCCCAGTTGTTGTCTAATAGTCTTACATAAACCTGATTTGAATACTTTGCTTTGTCTGGAGGCCTGGTCTTCATTGTTGTCTAGATCGAAAGTCACCTCCAATGGAACCCACTAAGAGGGGTTGGCTTGTATGCTAATCACATTAGACTCATCCTCTAAGTTGGATTCCAAGTCTATGTGAATAGTAGGGGTACTCCTGTGAACTGGAACATAACCTTTGTTGGTGATGGACAGTCTTCCACCTCTAATTGCCTATTTTACCTGCCTCACGGTGGAGGTTCTACCCACACATGTGATGGAATGGTGGGTGGAATGTGATATGTGGATCTATTTCTTCTTCAATTCCCCTTTTCACTTGGATTTTAATTTCTCTTTTCTTTTCTTTTTCTTTTCTTTTTTTCTTCATTTTTTCTTTTTTGTGTTTGAATTTTATCCAAGTTCGAAAAGGGTGTGTTGAGGAAGATAGTAGATCCTCATAAATCTCAACCTCTCTAGCGAAAATGGCTTTTCATCTCCATTGACATATTCAATCCCATCTCTACGAACTTGATGCATTGATGGATGGAGGATGGAATTATCTTATTCTGATGTATACAAGGACTACCGAGCAAAGCAGTGAATGAAGTATTCAAATCAATTATGTAGAGCTTTGCTTTAGTCTTCCAGTCACCTATCTCCAAAGGTAACACTATGGAACCTAAAGCCCTCTCACCTTGTTCATTGAATCCTCTCAACATCATCTGATCTCTTCGAAGTGTGAAGATGTCAATTCTCAAATAGGCAAGAGTCTTTAGACTCATAATGTTCACCTGATCTGATCAGAACTCGCATTTGAATTTGTACAAGTCAATTGTGATGTAAAGGGGACGGTTGTGCTCCAAGTCCCCCAGAAGAAGGTCTTCATTTGTGAAGGTGATCCCCTGAGCTTCTTTTGCATAATGTGCCTCCTCACCAATAGCGTTCAACTGAGCTGAGAATATTTCGGGATCAAGGAGAGCCTTGATTAATGACTCCCTCATCTCTTTGGATAAGACGAGGGCATCATATATGCTTAGCTTAGATGACAACTTTCTTAGATGAGAAAGGACATTGTAGTCCACCTTGGACTGATCCTCCATAAGCATATCCAAGGGTGGAGCATCTTATGGAGGGGCTTCTCGATCCTCTACACCAATGACTTGTTTCCCTCTATCTTGAGGTGCTGCCTTAGGAGGTAGAACCTTGTCACTATGGAGGTTGACTTTGATCTCTTATGGCGGGGGTATGGAAGATTCTACACGCACATCGCTCACCTAGCTTCTCCTATGGGACCCTCAAAATGGATGATTCCAAGTCTATCTCAGAGGAAAACCGTAGTATTAGTGAAAAAATCCAACTCTAAATCAGAAAGAGAAAGATCAGAATTATTATAATTATTTTGACTTGAAGAGTTATCATTAGGAATAGAAGTAGATAACCCATCAGAAGTGGCACAAATGTAATTCAAAGTAGCTTTATTTCAATTTCTTGGATTTGTTTAGAGGTACAAAGTATAAATCAAGTAAAGTGAGTGGGGTATGAGATTTGGTGCCCTTATCCATCGATACAAGAGTTCTACTAGTAGAAGAAGAAGAGCTAGCTGAAGTAGGAGAAGTCTCTGATGTGGTAGCTACAATGGGCTGGACTTCGATTGGTGGTTGCTACTAGGCTATCCCGGGCGACACAGCTTTCTTCGTTGAGCTCCCCTTTCCTTTATTTGCGGCAACTTACAAACCTTCCTTGATGTTGGAGGTTTGAGTGACTCGACCTACAAGGAAAGTTTCTTGATCGAATGATCTTTTTTAGAGGTTTTGGATAAGGAGATATCCCAACCTTCTTTGGTTTTGGAATATCTGTATCCCAAACCCGATGGAACTGGATGGTTGTTCCACAAGGTATTCCTTCGGGATAACTATAGCACCCGTCTTGAAGCTATGTTCAAGCCATTCCTTGAAGGTAAAGCAATATTCCAAAATATTACCTAGCATACGATGGTAGGGGCAAAGGTTAGGATCATGACTTTTGCCTACTTCCTCCGTCTCTAGGTTAGTAGCTAGGCTTCTTTAAGAGATTCTTAAAGATCTTCCTTACCTCCTCTTAAATGAATAAGGCTTGTTAAGCTTATCTAAAAGAGTAGGTGGACCATACCTCATGGCGGCGGATCATGTACTCTGCTGGTGATGTGGGCGGTGTGATGGCTGAGGTGAAGCCTGTGGAGGTAGGGCTGCTCGGTGATGGTAGAGGAGGTGGATGAGGTTGTGGTCTCAGATCTCTAGTTGGTTTGCTTCCCCTTATCTACCACTGTTATTATCCTCGGCTTCTTTTTGTAGACCTTCTGCAGCTTTTTCTTAGGCAACTGATCTTGAAAAGGCAACTGTTTAGCCTCTCCTTGTAGACTAGCCACCTTGTTGATTAGCTTCTCAAATGTTTTGATGGTGAAGCCCTTAAGCATGAAGGTGACTGGGCCATGGATATTCTTTAAAAGAATCTCAATGGCATGTTGTTCAAATAGCTGCAGTTTACATTTCATACTCAGGTTAAGCCATCGAGAATATAATCAACAAGGGACTCACGGGTGTTGTTGTGCTACAACGAGATCACCTACAGTAACACTTTGAGCTCCAGCAAATCTCTTGATGAAGAGTTGCTCCAACTCAACAAATGTCTTTATTGAACTATTAGGAAGTTCAACATACCAGTTAAGAGCTATCACTTCTAGGCTACTGATAAAGAGGCAAAAAAGCAAAGCGTCGCACCCGACATTGCAACAATTATGTATATTGGTTTCCCGCATCAAAGCTCTTGAAGGAAGGTGGCATGAAACCCTTGGGATATTGGATTATCAAATTCCTCTCTAGGTCTTTGGCTGATGATCCCCCTTGGGCTTGAGCCAATGCTTCCTTCACTTGCTGCTCAACCATGGATTTTATGTCTTTTTCTTATATGGAGGTACTTTCCACTACCTTCCTATACATGCTAGTGCTACCTTGCTCGACAGGAGGTAAGATCTTGGTTGGGTCCAGGACATGCACTTCTTTGTGGGATATGTGATAGGGTGATGTTGGGGCTTATTTTAATCTGAAACTATTGCTAACAAGTCCTTCAATACTGACATCTATCTAACTTTCATCTTTTTTGTTTTAATTGCTAGGAGGTGTTGATGTATGGGTTGTGTCTTCTTTCACATCATCACCTTCCATAGCTTTGCTCTCTCCAGGAGAGATCCTCAGTATCTGCATAAATCCATTTGAATCTCCCAATCATCTTCATTGGGATCAAAACTAACCTTCTCCTCATTAGACCAATCGTACCCCAAAATTTCCTTCTTTTCCATGAAATAATGAGCCACTATCTCATCTAAAGAATGATCAATCTGAGTAGGTACAAATATATTTGGCTGACTGGTGTGATCTATGTCATGTATTGAGAGGCACCAGACCTCCCCTGCTGTTGGAGAATCAATCCTAGGAGGATTGTACTCACTAGAAGAGACACACTCCTAACTACCACTAACTCTAAAAGGTGTGACACTCCTAGGAGGCTCTATAATCATCGGTGTAATAGGGCTCATCTGCTACCTCTGTAATAGCTTCTCTCCACATTGGCTGAGTTGGTGAAGGATGACCACTTATGCTTGCACTCCTTCACCACTAGGGAAAGGTCAAGGAGAGCTCCACAAAAGTCGGTGTAGATGGTAGGATCCTCAAGGTAGACTGATCACCAACGGGTATGCTTCTCCCTGATATGGCCTTCATAGAACTGAGATGTTGTGTGAACAGTGACGATGGGATAGAGCTGTGGTGAAGACACCACCGACTCTATGAACAAGAGCTATTCCTCCCATGATGATTGGTCCTGAAGTGATGTTGTTCGTATGGCGCGAATAGGCACCGAAAGAAAATTGTTGAGTGTAAAGCCGACGACCAACCTCCTCCTCTCCCTACTAGTGATGTGAATAGATGCATGGGCCTCTCTAGCCCTATCCTGTCAAAGGTGTTTCCCACACTACGGGGGATGATGGATCTCAAATCAAATTGAGTTCTAATCAAGTCCGTAAGCTCGCCAACGGCGTAAGATTGATCGATCGGCATACAACCTCCTACTCAGCAGGTGATGTTGAACCACTGGTGGAGGTATAGTACAGATCCTCCTAGCATCCTCTCTGTCTGACCCAAAGAGAGGATGAAACTAGTTTGATGTAACCAGTGGTGAAGCCAAAATAGAAAACTCCTCAATGGTTGAACGAGCGGCTGCCTCCATCTCCCTGGCAATCCTAGTTTGATACCACTTGATCATGACTTTTGTTTCTTCATTGTGTTTTGGTAGGATGAGAGGAGTGAGAGCTAGACCCGTAATCAAAAGTAGGGGAGGCAATCCCTGAGATCAGGGGAGCCTTACCCTTAGAAGGTACTGATGAGAGGGTGTTAGCCCTCACTGGGGCAGCATGAGAAACCATGGGGCACAGGCCGGGGCTAGTATCATTGAAGCTAGTGGGATTTCCACTATTTTCCTCTTTAATGAGGAGATATCAAAATCAGAGGGTAATCGATCCGGATGACCGCGCTCACCTCACCCTACTAACAGAGGGATTGCCCTCACATGTGATCCTCACTCCCTCAAATCCCCTGCCAAAATGAATAAGGTGGGTATGATCCATTTGGGGAAAATTGGCCTGGTCCAAGGCAAAGTCCATGCCATAAGGGAAAGAGAACACAAATTTCTACTGCCATTTCAAATCAACTACAAAAACTAAAAGACTGAACTATAGCTGTGGTTATAACTGATGCTGAGAATCTGCAATATAGTAAATGAGCTTGGATCAAATTTCTATTTTTATTGATTTTTGAGTTTGAATTTAAAATTTGAACCCAAATCCAACATCTTGGAAGTGTTAAGTTGGGTTCAAATTGATTTAGAGAAGATTTGGAAATTTGACTGAAAAGAGGAAGTTTTGAATATGAATCAACTTTGAACAAATTTGGGTATATTGAAAATGGGTTCAAATATTTTTAAAAAGATGCTTCCATAGGTTCATGTTAGAAATTGGATTTTGATTTGAAGACCCTTTCCTTTAAAAAATTTGGGTATGTTAAAGTAAGGGTCAATTGGTTTTGATTTTAATTTGATATTTTGCAATCCACTCACTTAGAAAATTTGGGTATGCTAAGTGAGGTGTTTGAAAATAATTGCTTCTTTTTTATTTTGTTTGCTTTTGTCTTGAGAATCTTTTGTGACTTTGAAATTTGGAATTCCCACTTAGCAAAATTTGGTATGCTAAAAGAAGAATCCAAGTGTCTTTGTTTTGTTTGGAAAATTTTGAAAATAGGATTCTTAGCAAATTTGAGTATGCTAAGAAAATCCTAAATTGTTTCATTTGTTTTGGATATTTTGATTTTTGAAAAATAGGATCCTTAGCAAATTTAGGTATGCTAAGGAAATCCTAATGTGTTTCATTTGGTTTTGATTCATTTTTGATTGAAAGTGGAAATTTCACTTTAGCAAATATGGTTTGCTAAAAATGAAGTTCCACTTAATTTTGTGAAATGGAAATTTCACTTAGCAAATTTGAGTATGCTAAATGAAGTTCCAAAAGATGTGTTTAATTATTTTTTTTTTTTTTGTGTTTTGAATTTGGAGACTTCACTTAGCAAATTTGAGTATGCTAAATGAAGTTCCAAATATGTTTGAAAATCTTTGGTTTTGAACTTGGAGATTTCACTTAGCAAATTTGAGTATGCTAAATGAAGTTCTAAATGTGTTTGGAAATTTTTGATTTTGAATTTGGAAACTTCATTTAGCAAATTTGAGTATGCTAAATGAAGTTCCAAATGTCTTTGAAAATTTTTGGTTTTGAATTTGGAGACTTCACTTAGCAAATTTGAGTATGCTAAATGAAGTTCCAAATGTGTTTCAATTTTTGTTTTGAAAAGTGGAAACTTCACTTTAGCAAATTTGGTATGCTAAAATGAAGTTCCAAATGTGTTTTGAATTTTCTTTTTTTTTTTTTTTTTGATTTTGAATTTGGAGACTTCACTTAGCAAATTTGAGTATGCTAAATGAAATTCCAAATCTGTTAGTAAATTTTTTGGTTTTGAATTTGGAAACTTCACTTAGCAAATTTGAGTATGCTAAATGAAGTTCCAAATGTGTTTGAAAATTTTTGGTTTTGAAATTGGAAGATTCACTTAGCAAATTTGAGTATGCCAAATGAAATTCCAAATGTGCTTAAAAATTTTTAGTTTTGAATTTGTAAACTTCACTTAGCAAATTTGAGTATGGTAAACAAAATTCCAAATGTGTTTGAAAATTTTTTGTTTTGAATTTGGAAACTTCACTTAGCAAATTTAAGTATGCTAACTGAAGTTCCAAATGTGTTTCAAATTTTTTTTGAATTTGAAAACTTCACTTAGCAAATTTCTAAATGAAGTTCCAAATGTGTTTCAAAATTTTTGGTCTTGGATTTGGAGACTTCACTTAGCAAATTTGAGTATGCTAAATGAAGTTCCAAATGTGTTGAAAAATTTTTTGATTTTGAATTTGGAAACTTTACTTAGCAAATTTGAGTATGCTAAATGAAATTCCAATTGTGTTTGAAAATTTTGATTTTGAGTTTGAAAACATCACTTAGCAAATTTGAGTATGCTAAATGAAGTTCCAAATATGTTTGAAAATTTTTTATTTTGAATTTGGAGACTTCACTTAGCAAATTGGGTATGCTAGGTGAAGTTCCAAATGTGTTTTGAATTTTAAAAATATGATTGTTAAGTTTTAATTTTTGAAAAGAAGTCTCCCATCTTACAAATTTGGGTATGTAGGAATGGAAGTCAATCTAATTTTTGAAATATGAAAATTTTGTTTTGTGTGTGATCATTGTTTTTTTTAAAGAGGGAATTCCAACTTAATCATACATGGAGTATGTTTAAGTGGGATTTCAAATGATGTTATTTTTATTTGGGAATGAAATCTTCATTTAATAAATTTGGATATATTGAATGGAGGTATTCATATTGCTTTCGGAAAATTTAGTTTTGTTTGAAAATGAAACTTCCATTCAGTCTGAATGGAGAGGTTCATTGTGCTTTTTGAAAGTTTTATTTTTTATTTTTATTTTTGGAAAGATGATTGTTCATTTTATTTTTGAAAATGAAATCTTTATCAAAGTGAATTGAGGGAAGATGTTCATTTGTTCTTTTGTAAAAGATTGTTAGTTTTATTTTGGAAGATTCTTACATGTAACAATTATGAGAATTTTAGATGAGGATGATTTAAGAAAACATTTGGTGGAAAATATTTTATTTTGTGCATTTTTTGAAAGGGTGCTTTTTGAAAAGTAAGATTTTTATGAAAAATTTGTTTTGTCTTTATCATTTTAGAATGAACCTTTCTTTATCATAAAGATGATAAAGAGGAAGTCTTTAAATATTTTCTTTTATTAAATTTTATTTTTTTACCCATTGGAGAACCTAACGGGGGTTTTATGACCAACACAGGGTGAGGTCCTAAAACCTAAAGATGTTGGCTAGCTTAACTTAAGGATGATATAAGCTAAGTGCTAACGGAAAGAAAGATAGTCTAGGGTTCATACAAAAGCACAAATCCACTATCGATATTTAAAACAATGATCATTTACCAAAGATGGAGAGAGGAACCATCACGAGCGGAGTCTCTAGAAAAATCTGTTGGTGGAAAAATTAAATATTCTCGAGTGTCCTCTTCTCATCATCTATTCTTCTTTCCTTTCTGAGGTGGAAAGAAGATAAAATAATGAGAGCATAGAGAAATATAAATCACCTTGGTCGAAAGCCACACAAATCTGCAGATGTACTTATTAGGGTGATCAGGTACAATATTGAGGAGAGTTGTACTATCTTTAAAGATAGAAGTCACCACCCTGCAATGGACCTAATCACCAAAATAAGGACTCCAAAGGACATTGGGTCTTTGAAGTGTACCAAAGATTCTTTCCCTACTTTACATGGAAAAGTAAAGCAGGGTTTATTGTAAACTAGGTTCATTAAGTTCCCTACAAAGGCAAGCCCCCATAGTTAATTGCATCCTAAGGAATAGAGATTCATTAGGAAAACTCTCGATTAAGGTAAATGATCGTTGTCTCTAAAGATTTTAATAGGGTAGGACTATCAATCGATTAGCTTATTTTTGAAGATCAAATGGGATTGATCAAAAAAAGAGTTATTATCGAAGTCAAATGAAGATAAGTGGGAGATGCTCACGATGCTAGGAAACCTAGTGAGCATCTCAAACTATCCTATGATTGGGCTTTACATTTTTGAAATTGAATTAATTTGTTTGAGTTGAATTTTCCATTAGAATGCTAAGGCTTATAATTCCATAATACGAGGTTATGGAAATGCCTAAGAGGTGAGGATTTATGCTTATGGCCCCTAAAGAGGAGAAGCAACCTCAAAACCTAAATCTAGGGAGCTTTGGCTAGGGCCAAAAGCACAACCTAAATCTAAGGTAAAAATGAGTATTTTATTTGCCTCCACAAGAGAGGACAAACCAAACAACTGCTTGGACTCACAACCTCCTACGGGTGGCCGCCAACTAACTCCTATTATTTTAAACTTATGTAGGGAAGTCATATGCTTTATGCAAGATAGCTCAGCTATTATTTATTTAGAAAGAGACTAAGTCCTTAAACTCACTCCCTAAAGAGACTAGATCATATAAGGGTATGCTTAAAATGACCTAAATCTAATGTAATTTAGATTTCATTTTATTTTCATTTTTGGATAATCATTTTGACTTAGGCTAATAGGATTTATATGCCTAATGCATGAGAAGTAAGATTATTGGCCAAAATTAGTGAGAAGGGAGGAGGTGTGTTTCCACCATAGCTCTCAAAGGTCAAGCCAAGTTTTTCTAGCATAGGTGAAAACCCTCCAATCAAGAGTGAAACAAGATGCATTTATGCATGAGGTTGTAAAAGAAATACTCATCCAACTAAGGGGTTGCTAATTCTTTTATCTTGATTTTAAGCCTAAGCTTTAGGTGAGGTTATGAGTTCTTTATTTTAATTTTGAATTGTTAAGTTTGGTAGAAGATTTATTTTTTCTTAAGAGCTTAATCGTCATCCAGGCCATACATAAAGAAAGGAATAAACTAGGAAAATGATGCCACTTAATGTACAAGCTAAATAAATCATCAATTAATTTATAAAGCTAAGCACAAAAGAATAAGAGGCCAACTATGGTTGGGCACCACTGTACAAACCCAAAAAACAAATTGGGTAGCCAAGCTCTACCCTTATACAACCCGGATTACAAATGAATTATATACAATTAAGCAAGGAACTCATTATTATGGGGGACTTCAAGCTTCATTTCTTCATTCCTCTTTTCTTCTATCTTCTTTTCTTGTTTCTTCTTTGTTTCCTTCTTTTGGATGGTTTGAAGGTTGATGCTCCAAAAGGCTTCACATGGTATATAAGGCAAAGCCTTATAACCAATGCTCATCCTAATCCCATAACAATCATTCCAAAATCCTAATTGTCAAAAATTACATGAAAAGGAAAGAATGGAAATCTAACTAACACCTTCAAAACAGAGATTAGCTAAAATAATCCACATAAATCCCACACATGTATATTATACTTATCACCCCGCACATGGGTGACTAAGTCCACCTGGCCTATTAGATTATGCTTAGGGGTATAAGCACCTACACAGCAAAAGTATTTATATTTTTATTTATTACAGCGCCCCTTAAGAACAATCCCTTGTAAAAGGCAATAGTTAGACTAAGATCGCCCTACCATTCAATCTATGCATATGCACCCTAACATCCAGTCTAAAATATTACATCACAAAATAAAAACAAACATCAAACCATGTCACCCTAAGCTAAAAGTGAGTGACTAGCCTGTGGTGCTTTTAAGGTTTGTGTGGTATGCTTAGCTATGTTTTAAGTTGGAGTTTTCTATGTGTGAAGCATGTTCAACTTAGAGGAAGGTTTCATTTAAATTATTTAGAAGTTTTGGGTTGATTTTAGTTGGTATTTTGATTAGGTTCAAGTGAATCCTACAATTAATTACTAAGTTGTAAAGAGATGGAAAAGAGAAGAGAACTTCTCTTCTTTTCGCTAACCTAAGTAATTTTTAAAGTGAATTCATGTTTTAGTTTTATTTAGCGAGTGTTTTATTATGTGTTTTAATTAATCTTAAGTTTATATAAACTCTAAACAAACCTATTCAAAAGAAAGGCATTTTAAGATTAAGTAAAGTGAAGTAAAATTCACAAAACACAGAGTACTTTATTTCTTTCCCAACATGTATAACATGCATATGAATGGATCCTAAGCATATCCATACATACCAAATGAGAATTTTTAGAACACTTTATGATGCATGCTAAGTAAATTACTTAAGAAAATTTGAATTCTTATGATGCATGATTTTCATTATGTAGAAAAAAGGAGTTTCTTATCCAATTTTCACATGTACACATGAGTATATGAAAAGCATAAGTGAGTACAACACCATTGTTAAACCGATGTAAGGGTATTTGGGGCTACTTAAAGCCTCGGAACCCCGGCATTGTCCAGACTAATATATCACTTTCCTTAAATACAGACATGTGTACAAAAGAAATTAATGGAAAAGAAAGAATGCAAAAGTTTGTATTTGTTGATTTATTTTTGTTTATGTAATTTATGTGAGCAAGTGTTGGTATCCTTCTTAAGTAATGGCATAGGAATGAATAGTAGATGGAATTAGGCAAGTGTTAGGTTCTTTTCAAATGAACCAAACACTTTACCAAATACTATCCAAAACTATACTAAAAGAGAGGAGAAGGAAAACCTACACTAAGCACATCTTTATATTTTTATTCACATTCAAGCTTATAGGTAAAGTATAAGTAGCACACTTTCAGTTTTGATAATTGATTCATATATTTTAAAATAATTTGGATTTAATAGTGATAATAACTACACATATTTTTCACTTTAGCTAAAACATGCAATTTGACATAAAGGAAACATTTTTATTTTAAATTTGATTTTTGAAAAGTATGAATGTATGAAATCATATGACATACATATTTAGCATGTTGGGGAAGAATTAAAGCATTGAAAGCATGTAAATACATTCACCTTAATTAATTCCTAAAGACAATCTTAAGAAATAAGAAAGCTTAAAACAAATCAAATTTTATTTAATGTAATTTTTATTTGAGTTTGAGTTTGATTTAATTTTGAAAATGTGAAATGTGTTTGTTGTTCCTAACCCATTCCCATATGTGTTTGATATTTTTATTCAATTTTTAGATGATTATGATCCATTTTATATTTTGGTTAGGTTAAGGTATGAATTAAACATGTTAATTACCTCTTACCTACACCACCTTAGCATAGTTAACCAAATAATTATGAGCCAATGAAATGGTATAAAACCTCATAAGGAATTTAAATTTGCAATGCACCTAGGACGAAAAGGGCCAAATGCAATTTGGCTAATAATTAATGATTAATTAAGCTAAGGGGTTTAACTTAAGTAATTTTAAAACACCCCTCACACATGTGAGCTGAATCATGATTTCTTTAATGGACTTAGGCTCTTAAACACCTAAGCATCTACCTAAACTATATCAATTAAGTTTTTGAAGGTTTTAGAATTTTATGAAATTAATTAAGTTGGTAATTAGTGAATTAATCCCTTAATTAAGAGAAGTTTTAAGGAAGAAAAGGGAGGTTTAAGGAATAGCTTATGGGAAATACCCCAAAATTATTCTCTAAACCTCCATTCACTAAAATAAACCTTAATCAACTTCATTAGGAGATTAAATCACTAATTAAATTCTTAATTATCCTTAATTACATAAAGGGTTATTAGAAAATGAATTAGTAATTTCCCCAATTAAGACACCAATAAACCCTAAGAAAATTAGGGTAGGTAGAAGTCATCATCCCCAAAATTGTACTCAAGAAGTTTGGGAATAATCAGTAATAATTAGGGAGTAATTAGCAAATTAAGATTTCCATAAAACCCAAAATTAGAGAAAGACACAATTCAAAATCCATTAAAACCAATTTTATAATATTTTAGATTGAATTATCTTTAAGTGACAATTTACCTCATATTTTTTTATTTTTTTTTCAGAGAGATATGAATTTTTGAAGTTTAGAGGATTAATTAGAAATTAAATAAATCCTAATTAAATCCCTTAATCCTACGGTGAGCCATGCAAACGGCTAACTCAGATGCACTTTACACGCGTCATCCATGACGTCACTTAAACATCATTGTAGCCGCATGGTGACGCGCTTTGGCCTTTGTCGTTCGATCAAGGATCGAACGGCTAGGATTTAATCCTTTGTTTTAAAAAGGATAAAATAGGATATAAAACATTCATTTAATCTCGGTCGTCCATCCAAGATGTGTGGATGGACGACCAGAGATCCTCCCCTACCAAGGCCTGATCCATGGAGACCATCCATGTTCTAGGCCTTGATCCAAGCTCGATGAAATGCACATTTAATCTCAAATTGGGATGAAATCTTGCACACACCATCATCAAGCAATGTAGATAACATCCAATGACTAAAATCCTTTGAAATTAAAATTCCATTTACAAAGGACCAATGAACATGGAGTTTAGTGATCAAAAAATGTCTAACCTCGTCGGAGGTGATCACTAGCACTCGATTCTCTTGGAGGAGCTTCTTTGGTTGAGACAAAACTTTGGTGAAAGTTCTAGCTCTTGAGGTTGAGTAGATAGCTCTATGGACCAAAGCCTCATCCTAGTGAGCTTGGTTTTGATTGAAATGGATCTCCCCTTGCCTTTGGAGCTTGGGAAAGAGGTTGGGAAAACTCGATTTGACCGCAATTCAATGGACCTCCCCTATTTTCAAAGGATGAAAACCAAGAAATGCCAAATTCAATCTCCCTCTAGGAATCTTGGGAACTCTTCCCAATGACTCCTATCACTCTATAGGCTTCAATCGACAGTGAGGAAGTGTGAATTGAAGTGAATTAGGAGAGTATATCTCCCCCTTAGGAAATCAGATGGTCGAAGCTTCACTTGCCATTTTGATCCAACTGACCTTAGGTAATGGGTTGTTTGATCTGTTATAGGTTTGCACATGGTTGATTTGGGCTAGGGAGTGGAGTGGTAACTCCCCATGTGCTCAAAATTGAGAGGGAGCATGTTAAAAAATATGGCCAATTTGAGCCATGTGCTTGGTTTTGGCCTTGGGTCAAGTTGGGCTGACCCAAACTCATTGGGTTGGGTGCACCACCCTCCATACGGTTTACTTGATCTATTAGGAGAGTATCAAGTAGGTATGAAGAGGGCTTGACCAAAATACCCATGGATTTGACCAATTAGGTTTGAGGCTTTGGTTAGTTTTAGTTGGCCAATTGAGGCTTTGGTTAAGTTCAACAAGTGATTTGGAACAAACTTAACCCATTGGTTTCAATCAATCTAGCTTAGATCAAGTTTTGACTTATTTTGACTTTTTAGGTCAAGTTGGGTCAACTTGGGTCAAGTGGCCAATTGGGCTAGGTTAAGCTCATATGTTGACTTGGTCAAGTTCAAACATTGGTCATGAATGAACTTAGATCAATGGTTTCAATTAATTTGGCTTATGGTGGATTTTGGCTATGTTGGGTTTCATTTTGGCTAAGTGTTGACTCGATCAACCCTTAGGTTTGACTTGGTTTGACCCAATTCACGTGATTGATCATCTCATGATTATTATTGATCATGATGAGAGGCATAGGTGAGTATGATTCAATCCAATTTGATTAGGATTAGAATTTGGCTCATAAATGATACTTTAGGTCACTTTGGGTCAAGTGAGCCTAAGTGGGTCAAATGGCTTGGTCAAAGATTGATTAAGTTTGATTGAACTTGTATATGGACATAAGATTGAAATATAATTCCATTTGCAAGTGGCTTGAAATCAACTGGGTTTTGATTCATTTGACAATTTCATATTCAAAGGAAGAACATCAAATGGACTTAAGAAATATTTCAAACTTGGAATTTCAATTTTGGGTTTAAATCATGGATTTCAATCATATGAATTGATGTGAGTTTAGAGAAAATCAAATAAGATTGATTTGGAGTTTGATAAAATCAATTAGGATTGATTTGGAGTTTGACTTGAAGGAAGGAATGTGACGAATGGTTCAAGTTAAGGGTAGGCAAATTTTCCTAACACTCCTAAGACATGGCCTAATCCTATGGCTAACCATTCTAAGTCTCTAGGGCTAGGTTGAGTGTCCACCTAGTCACTAGATGTGTCTTAAGGCTAAGGATCTCTTAGTGTCTAAGAGAAGTCCTATGTATAACATGGAGGGGTTGAGAGCTCATCCAAAAAATAAGGTCAACATCATGACATCGAACTTTTCTTCACAAATGACCAACCTATTTTAAGCTTAAGCTCAGTTTCAATGGCATACCTCACCGGAGCTTATGATCAGCAGTTCCGATGATTGAGGAAGCTTCATTTGGTAGAAATGAAGCCCTGTTGAGTGACACGAGCTTTGATTTGAAGTAGATTGTTCAGAAAACCAAGGCATAGGTTGGAAGTGGTCGAGTTTGATTGAACTCTACCCTTCAATCATCGAGAAGCTTGGGGGATAATTTATTCTCGCTCATTAAGCTCTAAGGATGGTGTGTGCAAAATTAATTGTATTTTGGTGGAGGTTTGAGCGAATGGCAATCGGATGGAGGCTATATTTTGGTTTTCTATAAAATTGAGAGAGGAGAAGTTGGGGAGCTCAAGCAGCCTTGGAAATCACTATGGGATGTGCTTTCTTGGCTGCTAGGGTTGAATCGAGTGTGAGTGTGTTAATTTCAGTGAGAATTAGGGGGGTATACTCCCTCATTCCTTGGATTTTACAATTAGGCTTATTTGGCCATTTTGATCAAATGGCCATCAAGGGGAACTCAATTTGGGTAGAGAATCATGTTAGATGGCTTCCTTTGAGTGGAGGAGGGTGTGAGAGTGGCTGCCATAGGAATAGTGGGTGTCCTTGGTGGTTTGAAATGCTCTAATGGGAATGGGGAAGAGATTTCACCTACCCATGAGTCATGGCTGACCCAACCACCCTTAGGTCAGGTTAACCAAAGTCCTTGCTACCTAAGTGGACCAATGGATGGGTGCCAAGTGGCTAAGGAAGAGAAACCACTCCCCCAAGTTATTTGGCTCATGTGATGCCCCTAACCTAAGGGTATCTTGGTCATTTGGTAGTGGATTTAATTTGGGCAGATTTAGGATGAGTCAAAAGTGGGTTAGCCCAAGTTTAAGTGATTTAGAGTTCATTTGGTTTGATTTGGCTTGAATTGACCTATTTAGGTCAAATTGGGATAGGTTGAGTCAAGTTGACCAATTGGTCAAATTTGGTCAAACCAAGGGTTGGGTCAAGTTCACATGACCATTTGGAGTGTTTTGGTTCAATTGATTTGTATTGGTTTGGCTTAAGTTTGATTTTGGTTCATTTGGATTCATATAGGTCAAATGGGTCAAGTTGACCAATTTGACCAATTGGGTTGGGTTAGTATTGGTTAATGTTCAATTGGTTGATTGAAATTGATTGTAGGCTTTGGTTTGGTTTAATTTGGATTTTGGCCAATTTGACCTTTTAGGTCAATTTGGGATAGGTTGGGTCAAGTTGACCAATTGGTCAAATTGGGCTCAATCATGGCTTTGGTCAAGTTCAATAATCAATTTGGAGTGAACTTGAGCCATTGGTTACAATCAATTTAAGTTAAATCATGATTTGGCCCATTTTTGTTATTTAGGCCAATTTGGGTCAACTTCGATCAAATGGCCAATTGGACTTGGTTTGGCTCAATTAAGGGTTTGATCATGTTCAATCATTGATTATGAGTTGGTTTGAATCAATAGTTTCAATTAGTTTGGTATATGGTGGGTTTTGGCTAGTTTGGGTTTCAAAGGATCAAGTTGACTTGGTCAAAGGGTCAAGTTGACTTGGTTTGACAATTCAAGGTAGTTGATCACCCTAGGATGATTGTTGATCATGATATGAGGTTTGGAAGGGCCTAGTTCAATCCAATTTGGGTTGGATTAGAGCTGAGCTCAAAAAGGGACTTTAGATCACTTTGGGTCAAGTGGACCTAAATGGGTCAATTGGTTTGATTTTGTCTTGATTCAAGTTTAGTTGAACTCATATATGAGCCTAGGATTGAAATATAAATCCAACCTCAATCAATTTGGAGTTCAATGGATTTTGGCTCATTTCAAGTTTTCAAGTCAAAAAGGATAACTTGAGTTTGATTTGGGTTGACTTGATTTGGTTTGGTGATTGTAGTTTATGTTTATATTTGGATGCATGATTGAAGGAATGATTGAATCATGAAGAAACCTATGGACTTTCAGTTGGATTGAATAGGATTTGGCCAAATCCAAGAAGTTGGATAAAAATGCTTGAATTAGATTTTGATTTAATTTTGAATTTTATTTTGGCTATTTGGATTTATATTTCATTTATATTTGGGAACACAAATAAAGATATAAATGGTTCATGAGAAAATCACTTGAGTTTGGAGTGATTAGGAAGCAAATTTGACCAAGCTTGTAGAGGTAGGTCAAAAGGGCTTAAGCAGGAAATCAATTTAGTTTAATATGATTTCGGTTATTGGAGAGTGGGCTTCATTTATATTTGTGGATATAAATGAAGGAATATTTGATTTATAAAGAAATCAATTGAGTTTGGGATAATTTGGATTGATATTGGCTAAGCTTATGATAGTGGTTCATAAGACTTAGGATGAAAATTTGATCTTGGATTTGATTTGAGATTGATTTGATTTGGCTCATTTGAATTTGGATTTTATTTATATTTTTGCATATAAGTGAAGAAATGATTGATTTATAAAGAAACCAATCAAACTTGATTTGATTTAAATGGGTTTTTGGCTAAGCATATGAAAAGCAGTTCATATGGCTTAGGAAGGGATTTTGGAATTTGATTTGAGATTGATTTATTTGGTTTGGACTTTGGATTTGGTAAATGATTGAAGGATTGAATTGATATTCAAGAAAATTAATTGAATTAGGGTTGATTTGATTTTAGTTAAGGCTAAGTCCATAAGATGAAATCAAAGGCTTAGGAAGGGTTTTGAATTTAATCATGGGGTTTTAGGTTTTAATCATTTGAAGTTAGATTTGGTTTGGAATTTGATTTGAGATTGGATATAAGTCTTTGTAAATTTGGTTTTGTATGAATTTGAGGTTTGGTTTGAGAAGGAAAGCATGGATTGGGTTTAGGCTATAGGTTAGGCAAATTTTTCTAAGTATTTAAGGCATAACCTGTTCCTATGGCTAACCCTTCTAAGTCTCTAGGCTTAGGTTAAGTGTTCACCTAATCACTAGAAGTGTCTTAAGACTAAGGAGATCTTAATGTCTACAAGAGTCCTATGCTCAGGGAGTTGAGAACTCACTCCGAAAGTGAGGTCAACACCACTGTTCAGCCTAATCCCCCATAACACTAATCTTAATTTTTATTACAAATTTATATTATAAATAGGAAAACTAAATCTAACTACACCTGCAAAATATTTGTTAGCTAAACACAAATACAATCCCAAGCAGTTATATTTATAATTTGGACTTAGAACCTTGCACATGGGTAACCAAGCCCACCTGTCCCAACTTGGATTATGCGCGGGGGCTTAAGCAACCTACAAAGAGTGCATTTATATTTATTTTTAAGCAGTCCGTTAAGCATAATCCCTTACAAAAAAAATATGTTTAGGCTTTTGAGCGGTACCATCCTCTAGAAGCATACACATCCATAAAACATTAAATCATAAAACAAAAAATACATCACATCAGACACCATCCTAATTAGGACTAGAAGTATTGGCTTAATTTTAATGTGTGTGCTAAGGCTTGGTGTGGTATGTCTTACTAAGCATTAGAGTTATATTTCCTAAGTGAATAAAATATTCAAGTTAACATGATGGTTGGTTTCGCGTCAAGTTTCTTAGTTGATTTGAGAACTTTAATGTATATTTTATTTTGCTTCATATGATTTACACTTAGCATCTAAGTGTTATAAAGAGAGGAAAGAGGATTGCCCTCTTTCATCCCTACCTTAAGCCACTTTCTAAAGCATATTAATTTGATTTAGTTCTCTTTAGTGAATGGCTTATTAAATGATTTAATTAATCCTAAGTTTAGGTTGACTTTAAACAATTTCATTCAATATGAAAGGGATCTTAGATTAATTTTATTGGACTACTACCACATGACATATATTAAATCATTCCTTTCCATCATATATATCATGCATATGATATTAATCTTAAGTATATCTATGCATGCAACATATTTTAGCTCACTTAAATGATAGATGTATATGTGCATTTGAAGTTTATTTCTTTCATTTGATTGAATTATTTAATCATATTAATTTAAAGTTCTATCTAAATTCTTATACAAAAATACATAGGGATGAAATTAAAAAGGTATGTGCCATTGTTAATCAGGGAAGTGAGGTAATCAAATGACCTCCTTGGGGTAGCTAAGCCATTCTGGATGTCCCTATATACCCATTTGCATTCAGATATATGTAAATTTATATACATGAATATAAGAAATAAATCTCCAAATCACATGACTAATTAATTCAATAACTTAGTCAATTATGGATGCTTGTATTTTTATTAAAAAAGGGGATTTTTCATTCTCTAATTACATATACATACACATGTATGAAGAAATAAGCATGTACATGCCTTTGTTAACTAAGGAAGATAGGTAATCAAATGACTTCCTTGGGGCTAGCTAATGTCTCGTATTCTCAGAATGTCCAGGCTATATATTTTGTTATCTCATTACACATGAATGTATACATAAATAAAGGAAGAAAAATCATGCAAAATTTACATTTTTATTTGATTGAATCATTTATGCATGTGAATTAAAGTTCTATCCAAATTCTAATGTAGAATACATGTAAATGAAATTAAATAAGTACTTGTCATTATTAATCAGGGAAGTGAGGTAGTCATGACCTCCTTGGGGCTAGCTAAAGCCTCATATTCCCAGGATGTCAGACTATATACTTATTAAGATTCAAATACATGTAAAATTACTTATGAATTAATAAAAAGAAAGCTTTACCTCACATAACTAAGCTATAAGCACATGAAAAGTCGATATGTGTTCATAACTACCATCACTCTAATCAATGTAATTGATTTATAAGTTTTGGAAAGTAATTTGAATTTATTAGTGATAATAGTCACACATATCATAAATTAATCTAACACATGTAAGCTTACATAAAGGAAAATCATTTGATTTAATTAGTTTTGAAAAGATGAATGCATGATTTCAAATGACATACAATATCTAACATGATTGGAAAGGAATAAATAAACATAAACACACGATTTCATTTAATTTAATTAATTCCTAAGGACAATCATATTAAATAAAGCCATTTAAAGTAAACCAAAGCTTCTTTATGCCATTTTTAACTTTATGTTTTTATTTGATTTAAGGATGTGAGGAAAATATTTGTTAATCCTAACCCATTCCCATGTTTATTAATAAATTTGGTTTAATGAATTGTAATTAGATTGATTTTATGAGTTAATTAGGTTATAGTATGCATTAAATACATTAATTAATTATTTCCTATGTTACCTTAATATAATTATCCAAATAATTATGAGCCAACATGATATGCACATTAATTGAAAATTAAATTAGCAATGATCCTATGAAATAAGAGGGGTCTAATGCAATTGGCTCACAATTAATGGTTAATTAAATTAAGAAACTTAATTAAGTATTATTATGGTTTCCCTACACATGTGGATTAACCATAATTTCCCTAAGTGGCTTTAGTTTATTAAACACCTAAAGACCTACACATGATTTAATCAATTAAGTTTTGATGTGATTATGATTTTAATTTGATTAATTAAATCTTAATTAGTTAAAGTAATTTGATTAATCTTTAATACTAATTAAATTCTTCCAAGTGAAATGAACTTAGGAAAAATGATTAGAAGGGAGGCCTAATCATTTCCTTTTGTTCATTCACTGTTGTTCAATGATATTTGACTTGTAAAATTGATTAATGTTACTATTTAATTAAAGTTTATTACCCTAATTACCTAAGCAATAATTCCCAGGAAAATTAGGGGAGGCAGAGGTCATCCCCTTTAATGAACCCACAAACTTTGGGGTTAATTGCCTAAGTAATTAAGGAGTAATTAAGCTAATTAAATTTTGAATTAAACTTTAATTAAGCTTTATTTACTATTAAAAATTAATTAAAAAATATTTTTAATAAATTCTCCTATGAAATACCTTTAAAATAAGTATTTATATGAATTTTGTGGATTTTTCTATAATTTGTTATGAAATTTCAAAGTTGAGCCATTAAAATCAATTAATTAGGCTTAATTAAAGCCTAATCCCATCAGAGCCACATGACTTGTTGATGTGGCACACTTTCAATGTGATGCAGGATTGGTTATTTAAAGCCGTCCAACGTGGCGCTTGCATGGCAGCGAAGGATGTGCTTTCTCGTCCACCGTCTGATCTAAGATCACACGGCTATGATAAATCCTGCAGTTTCTTAAGGATTTAATTAGATCAATCTAGCGGATATAATCATGATTATCCATTCCAATCATGGAAGCGGTGTGATTTGTCTCCGAAGTGAGAGGCGGAACATCGTCTCATTGCTCGATCCGACCCAAGCTCGGTGACTCAAAATGATCCCACACCATCCATAGAGCAAGGAGAGGAGATCCAATGGCTAAGATCACACAACATTCAACTTTCTTTCACAAAGACCAACCATTTTTTGGAAAATCATAGTTTTGAGAAATTACCTCATCGAAGCTCAAGGCGGTCCTTCGATTGAAGCTTCATCTAGTAGAGACAAAGCTCGTCAACAGCAAAACCAATTTCCCTCGTTTGGTGGAATAAGATTCATCAATTTGGAGGTCAACTTTGATTGAACTTGGACTTTCGGTGGTTGAAAGGCTTTGGAGGCAATTCGTTCTTGCTCGACGAGGCCTAAGGAAGGTGTGTGGGAAGTTAATTTGAGTTTGGTGAAGAAACGAGGGAGTTGGATCAAAGGAACAGGTACCCTATTTTGGCTCGATGGAATGGTGTGAGAATGCTCAGGGTGCTCAGGGAACTCACAAGGGAACTTGAAAAGGTCTCTATAAGCTCTCTGAGAGTGTGTGTGATGAATTTGAATTAAAATGATGGGGAGTATATCCCTCAAGTTGGAATCCATTGGGTGGTCAGCCATGGTGGGAAACTCACCTCCATTTGGTCCAAGGCCAACCTAGCCCACTTGATCTGGGTTAGGTGAGTAGATTAGACTCCATTCTTGGGTGTTTGAGGATGTCACATGGAAAGGTGAGAGAGGACTTTGCCAATTTTGGCTAAAACCCATGTGGGGAGGAGAATCCATGAGAGATTTGCTTTGGGTTGAGCCCAATTCAGGTTGGGCTAGCTTGGAGCTGACCCAAGGTGGGTTTGGGTCAAGTTGGATCAAGTTCCAATGGGTCTTAGCTTGGTTCAAAGGGTTTGGCTCAATTTGACCCTTATAGGTCCAATAGGGCTAGGTTGGGTTAAGTTTACTAATTGGTCGAATTGGGTCAAACCAAAGCTTGGGTCAAGTTCAAATGATGATTTAAAATGTTTTGGTTCAATTGGTTTGAATCAATTTAACCTAAGTTTGATTTTGGATCATTTAGATTCATGTAGGTCAAATGAGTCAATTTGACCAAATTATTATTGGCAGGTTATGTGTTAGTTTGGATTTGATTGATCAATTGGAGATGATTGCAAGCTTTGGTTTCAATCAATTTGGATTGGTTTAATTTAGGCCAAATTGATCCTTTAGGTAAATTTGGGCTAAATGGGTCAATTGGGTCCATTTGATCAAATTGGGTTCAATTGGGATTTTGGTCAAGTTCAATAATCGATTTGGAATGAACTTAAGCCATTGGTTGCAATCAATTTGGTTAGATCATGATTTGACCCAATTTGGTCTTTTAGGTCAAACTAGGTCAACTTGGGTCAAAGGGCCAATTGGGTTAAATTTGGCTCAATTGATGGTCAAGTCATGTTCAAATATTGATTTTGGGTTAATATGAGTCATTGGATTGAATTGATTTGGTGTAGGATGAATTTTGGCTAGTTTGGGTTCATATGGGTTAAAAGGGTTGACTTGATCAAATTACCAAGTTGATTTGGTTTGAGCCAATTTATGATAATTGATCATCCTAGGGTGATCAACAATCATCATAGGTGGTTTTGGTTAAGTTGATTCAATCCATTTGGGTTAGATTGAAACTTGGTTCAAATAGGTCAAATTGGTCACTTTGGGTCAAGTGGACCAATTGGGCTTAGTTGAGTTGATTTTGGGTTGAGTTGAGTTTAGTATATGAGTTTAGATTGATTTATAAATTCAATTGCAATGGGTTTGGGTTCAAATGGGTTTTGGTTCATTTAAATATTTTAAGTCAAAGGGGTTAAGTTGAGCTTGACTTGGGCAAATTTTGGTTTGGCTTGATGATTGTGGGTTTCATTTATATTTGTGAACATGAATCAAGGTATTATTGATTCATAAGAAAATCAATTGAATTGGATTATTTAGATTAGGAGAATTTGGCTAAGTTCATGGAATTTGCTTAAAGGGCTTAGAGAAGAGTTTAGTTTAATTTGATTTAGTTTTGATTATTTGAACTTATATTTCATGTATATTTGTGAAGATGATTGAAGATATGATTGATTCATGAGAAAATCAGTTGAAGTTGAAGTGATTTTAAGACCAATTGGCAAAGTCCATGGAGTAGGGTCATAGGACTTAAAGAAGAGTTTAATTTAGTTTTGACTTAGTTTTGATTATTTGAATGCATATTTTATTTATATTTATGAAGATGATTGAAGATATGATTAATTCATGAGAAAATAAATTGAGTTGAAGTGATTTGAAGACCAATTGGCTAAGTCAATGGAGTAGGGTCATAAGACTCAGAGAAGAGTTTGATTTAGTTTGACTTAGTTTTGATGATTTGAATGTATATTCCATTTATATTTGTGAAGATGATTGAAGATATGATTGATTCATGAGAAAATCAATTGAGTTGGGTTTGAATTGGGTGGAGATTTGGATTTGATTTGATCATAAGTTTCAATCATTTGATTTGGATTTGAATTTGGTATTGATGCTTGGCATGATGAGTTGAATTTGAGGTTTGGTTATGGCTTGAGAAGGTGAACATAGGCTGAGTTTAGGCTATTGGGTAGGTTGATCATCTTAATCCCTAAGGCATAACCTAATCCTATGGTTAACCCTTCTAAGTCTCTAGGCTTAGGTTAAGTGTTCATCTAATTGCTAGAAGTGTCTTATGACTAAGAAAGTCTTAGTGTCTAGAAGACTCCTAACTCTAAGATGGGAAAATTGAGTCCTCACTCCAAAAGTGAGGTCAACATCTAGATTTTGGTTTAGTTTTGAAAATGAAATTCCCATTTAACAAATATGGGTATGTTAAATGGAGTTTATTTTATTTTGAGAATATTTTGGGTATGTTTGATTTTAATTTTGAAAAGGGGACCCTCATTTAACAAATTTAAGTATGTTAAATGGGGTACTTAATTTTGAAAATGGGGTTTAAATATGTTTATTTTGAAAGAGATGTTTTTTGTTTGATTTAATTTTGAAAGAAGGGAACACTTAGCAATTTTAAGTATGCTAAATGAGGTTCAATTAATTTTATTTAAAAGATTTTAATTTTGTTTCACTTGATTTTGATTTTAAAAGAGGATGTTTATTTGGTCGATTATGTTATGTTAAGTGAACATGATTTTATTTTGTAAATATTTTGAAAATTTTTACAAAGAATTTTATTAGATTTCATTGAAGTTTTAACAAATATGAAATGAACATTGTTTTACCAAGCTAGTGGTAAGAGGTTCTAAATTCTATTTGACTTTATATGTGGTCATCTCCTTTCTTTAATTATCTTATTATTACCTATTGGGGATCCAATAGGAGTCTTAGGACCTACACAGGAGTGAGGTCCTAAAACCTAAAGGATGTTGGCTACCTTTGCTTAAGGATGAAATGAGCAAAGGACCAACGGAAAGAAAGATAGTATTAGGCTTATATAAGATATAAGTCCATTATCGATGCTTGGAGATGTTAATTGTCTACTAGAAATGGAGAGAGGAACTCTCCAACAGCCAAAAAAATATGGTGCTTATTTTTTGGATGTAGGGAGGCATACATCACATAGATCGTAGAGAGTACTTATTGAGGTGATCGGGTATGACAATGAGGTATGATGTACTATCTCGAAAGATAGAGACATCACCCTTCAATGGACTTAATCACCTAATAAGGACTCCTAAGACATAATGGGTCTTCGAATATACTAAAGATTTTTCTCCTGCTTTACATGGATGAATAAAGAAGAATTTATATCTATGGAGGCAAGCCTCCATAGTTAATTACGTCTTATAGAATTCTCTAAGAATACTCTTGATTAAAGTAAACAATTATCATCTCCAGAGATTTCAAGGTTAGACTATTAAAGGATTGGTTATGTTTAAAAAATCAATTGGGAAAGTCCAAGGAGAATACTTATTTTTGGAATCTAATGGGAGGAAGCAAGAAATGCTCATGATACTAGGAAGCCTAGTAAGCATTCCAATCTATCCTATAATTGGGATTTATATATTTGAAAGTGAAGAGATTTATTTATTTTAGTTTAATTTTATTAGGTTCATAAGGCTTATAATCCGCCAACACAAGATTGGGAAAATGCCTAAGAGATGAGGATTTATACTTATAGCCTAAAGGAAATAATTACCTCATATCCTAAATCTAGGTAGATTTAGTATGAGCTAAAGTGTGACCTAAATCTAAGTGATAGGTGGACATAAGGGTTTATCTCAATAATAGAGAATAAATTGTCCAACTTCTTGACTTATAATCGCCTGGAGTAGCCGCCAACTAACTCCTCCTATGATTTTAAAATCATATAGTCCGGTCTTATGAATTGCAAGATGGCTAGGGTAGTTATTTAATTTGAAAGAGACTAAAGTCCTAAACCCACTCCAAGAGATTAGAACATGAGTGGTATGAGTATATGACTTAATCTATAAATGCAAAAAAATTTAATTTTTATTTTCTATTTTGGACACATCATTTAGACAAAGGCTTTGGGATTTTTATATGCCTAAATGCATGATGAAAATTGATTATTAGTCAAATCAAGAGAGAAAGAGGGTGAAGCTCCGTCATCAGGGGTTGCTCTCATAGGTCAAGTGGTCTCTATTTTGTAAGGACGGAGGTCATCATGTTGCACAAGTGACTCAAGATGATATACATGATGTGAGGCATACAACCATATAGCTAAGGGGTTGTTAAATCTTTTAATTATCTTATTTATGTCCTAGGTTTTATGGTGAGGTTATGAGTTGCTTAAAATTTAGTTATAAGTGATTAGTTGGATAGAAAATTTATTTTATCCTAAGTGCCACGCATCCAAGCCACACATCAAAGCATCAAACATAAATAAACTATGAAAATTATGAAATCCTAATGCACATTTTAAACATAACATCAAGCAATTTTATAAACTACTTAAGAATAAGAGGCGTCATGGGCTCCATGATACTAAAAGAAAAAAAGATGGATAGCTGAGGTCTACCCTTATATAACCCAGAATATGTAAGAATATTTACAATTATAATGAATACATGCTATGGGGGTCTTCATTCCTCACTCTTCCATCTTCCTCCTTGGTTGTGTTTGCTTTAAAGGTATCATAGGGCACCCCAGGACAGAGCCTTCTGGCCACTACTCATCCTAATCCCCCATAGCATTAATCCTATTTTCTATTACAAAAATTACATTCATATAGAAAAAAGTAAATCTAACTACACCTGTAAAATAAAGGTTAGGTAAACATACATACAATCCAAAGCAATTATGTATATAATTTGGGCTTAGCATCCTGCACATGGGTAACCAAGCCCACTGTCCTAACTTAGATTATGCTTAGGGGTTTAAGCAACCTACAAAGAGAGCATTTATATTTATTTTTAAGCATCCCCTTAAGCATAATTCCCTACATAAAATATGATTAGGCTAAGGGCGACCTAACATCTAGTCTACGAAGCATACACCCTAACATCTAGTCTAAAATAATACATCATAAAACAAAACATACATAACATCATACACCATCCTAACATAGAGCTAGAAGTGGTGACTTAATTCTAATGTGTGTGTTAGGTCTTGTGTGGTATGTCTTAACTAAGCATTAGAGTTATGATTTTCTAAGTTTGGAAAATTATTCAAGTTAACATGATAGTGGGTTTCATTTGAAGTTGTTTAATTGATTTGTGAATTTTAACTTGTATTTTATTTAGTTTTGTATGATTTAAACCTAACTACTAAGTGTTATAAAGAGGTGGAAGAGGTTTGCCCTCTTCCATCCCTTCCTTAAGCCACTCTCTAAAGCATATTAATTCAATTTATTTCTCTTTAATGAATGACTTATTACATGATTTGTTTAATTAATCCTAAGTTTAGGTTAACTTTGAATAATTCTATCCAGTATAAAAGGCATCTTAAGATTAACATAATTGAATTACTATCATATGACACATATCCAATCCTTTCTTTCCATCATATATAACAAGAATATGATTCAATCCTAATTATATCTATACATACCACATATTTTAGCACACTTGAATGATGAATGAATGTGTATGTTTGAAATTTATATTTTGATTGAATTATATAAACATATAGATTAAAGCTCTATCTGAATTCTTATACAATAATACATATGAATGAAATTGAGTAGGTATGTGTCATTGTTAACCAGGGAAGTGAGGTAATCAAATGACCTCCTTGGGGCTAGCTAAAGCCTCATATTCCTGGGATATCCAGACTATGTACCCATTTGCATCCAAACATATGTAAAATTGCATACATGAACATAGGAAAGAAAGCTCTAAATCACATGATTAACCAATTCAATCACTTGAAAAACTATGGATACATGCAATTTTTAATAGAAAAGGGGATTTCCATTCCTTAGTCACATATACATGCACATGTATGAAAACATAAACAAGTGTGTGTCATTGTTAAACCAGGGAAGTGAGGTAATCAAATGACCTCCTTAGGGCTACTTAAAGCCTCGTATTCTTGGGATGTCCAGGCTATATACTTGCTTACTTAGATACATATAGATTATAAACAACTTAAAGGGTGAAAACCATGTAAAAGTTGCAATTTCTTTAATTGAATTATTTATGCACATGGATTAAAGCTCTATCCAAATTCCAATGTTAAAATACATAATAATGAAATCAAATTGATACGTGTCATTGTTAAACTAGAAGTAATCAAATGATCTTGGGGCTACTTAAAATCGATTCCGGGATGTCTTGTATACTCATTACTATTCAAACTTATATAAATCAACATATGAATAAAGAAAAAAGAACTTCACATCCATATACTTAAACTATAAGCAAATATACCCTTGTATATTTATAACTATCATCATTATGTATGTTATAATCAATTTATAAACTTTAGGAAAATACATTTGGATTTAATAGTGATAATAGCCACACATATATTAAATTAAATCAACACATGCAAGCTTACATAAAGGAAATTTATTTTGTTTTCACTTAATTTTGAAAAGATGGATGCATGGATTCAAATGACATACAACATTTATCATGATAAGAAATGAGTAATCAAATATAAACATGATTCATTCAATCAAATTAATTCCTAAGGACAATCAAATCAAATCAAATTATTTAAAGAAAACCAAAGCTTCTTTATTAATTTAATTTTTAGATTTTGGTTTGAATTAAAGAGGAGGAGAGTCCATCATTTACTACTTTAATTCCATTCCCATATTGGTAATTTGATTTGATTTAAGAGAATGTACTTAGGTGGATTTTATGAGTTAATTAGGTTGGATCTTGAATTAAATTAATTAATTACCCATACTTATGTTACTTTAATGTAATTAACTAAAAAAATTATGAGCCAACATGATATGCACATGAATGAAAAGTAAATTTTCAATTATCCCAAAAAATAAAAGGGGCCCAATGCAATTGGCTCATCATTAATAGTTAATTAAATTAAGGAACTTAATTAAGTGCTCTTATGATTTCCCCACATATGTGTTTAGTTTATAATAACCAATAGGTGTTTAATAACCTCATCACAGAATTTCCCTAAATATTTTTAGGTTATTAAACACCTAAAGATCTACCCCTGATTTAATTAATTAAGATCTGATGTGATTATGATTTGAATCTGATTAATTAAGCCATTTAATTAATTAATTATTTAATTAATCTCATTTTTAAATTAATTCTCATTTAAAGATGGATGAACTTAGGAAAAGATTAAGAGAGAGATCCTAATCACAATTTCCTTGCACATTCACTATTCAATAGTGATTAGTGTGCTTAATTAACTAATTTATTGTTGATTAGGGTATCAATTAATCACTTAATTAATTAAGGGAGTAATTAGGACTTAAATGGTCAATTACCCTAATTAACCTAGTAATAAATCCCAAGAAAATTAGAGGAGGTAGAGGTCATCCCACTAAACTAACACACAAAATTTGGGATTAATTACTCAAGTAATTAAAGTAATTAAGATAATTAAGTTTGTAATAAAACTTTAATTAATCCTTAGTTACTATTTAAAATCAATTGAATTACTTTTAAATAAATCTCCTCTAAAATACCTTCAAAATAAGTATATATTTGTATTTTTTTATTTTTCTATAATTTGTTATTAATTTTTGAAATTTCAGCCATTAAAACTAATTAATTATCTAATTAAGCCTAATCTTATTGGGGCCACACGGACCGTTGATGTGGCATGCTTTCCATGTGGCCCGTGGGATTGGTCACATAAGGGCGTCCTACTCAACGCCTATGTGGTTAGTGACGGACGCGCTTTCTTATCCGCCATCCGATCTAAGATCGGACGACTATGATCAAAATTGCGATTCCTTAAGGGATAAAATCGGATTAATCTAACGGATTAATCATGACCGTCCATTCCGATCACGTGGAATGGACGATGTGTGATCCATCGTCTCTCGAGCAACGAGAGACGAACACCATCCACCTTCCATCACTCGATTCGAGCTCACTCGAGCTTGGATCGATTCAAAAATCAACCCACACCTTCACGAGGTAGATCCGAAGGATCTACTGGTTGGATTTGCACAGCATGCAAGTTTCTTTCAAAAATCCATAGAAAATTTTACAAAATCTCAATTTTGTTGAATTACCTCTGGGGCTCAGATGGCGGTGCAATCGATTGAGGAAGCTTGTTTGGAGGCGAAACACATGACTTGTGTTGATTCCTCATTGTTCGCTCAGTGGACCATGAACCATCAATTTGGAGGTCGACGTTGATCAAACTTGGGCCTCAGTGGTCGAGAAGCTCGAGAGGTGATTCGTTCTTGCTTGATGAAGGCTAGGAAGGTGTGGGTGAAAGGAATTTGGATTGGTTGAGTATGGGTGGAGTTGGATCGAATGGAGGGTTGCCCTATTTTTGAATAGTGGAATCCGAGGTTGGGACTACTTGGGAAGCTTAAGCAAGGCTTTGGGATTTCAAAAATGCCCTAAGAAGCTCTCTGAGTGTGTGTGTCTCTGATTTTGATCGAAATGTGGGGGGCATATCTCACCTCCCCTGGATCGGGTGGATAAGATTGAGCTAATTTTGACTGGTGAGATGGTATTTCACCTCATGTGGCTCAGATTTTGGGATGCTTGGTGGCTTGGGTGGCGCCCCCATGGATCTATTAGTTTCGGCTAAGGTGGGGAGGTGAGTTAACTCACCTCCCTTTGGTCCCACTTGTGTTAGGCTAGGTGAGTAGGTCAGGTCCCCATTTGGGTGTTTGATGGCTGCCAAGGGGAAAAGAGGAGGGTTGGCCTTGCCATTTTGGGAAAAATCCCATGTGGGGAGGAGAATCCAATGTGTAATGGCTTTGGGTTGAACCCAATTCAGGTTAGGCTAGTTTGGGGTTAACCCAAGATTAATTTAGGATGGGTTGGGTGAGGTTTGATTGGGTTTGGGCTAGGTTCAAGTGGGTTTGGCTCAATTTGACCCATATAGGTCAAACTGGGCTAGATTGGATTAGGTTGATCAATTGGTCAAATTGGGTCAAACTAAACTTGGGTCAAGTTTAAATGATGATTTGATGTATTTTGGTTCAATTGGTTTGAATCAATTTGGCTTAAGTTTGATTTTAGCTCGTTTGGATTCATGTAGGTCAAATGGGTTAAGTTGACCAATTTGACAAAATTGGCCAAATTGGGTTGTCGGTTTATTCATGTTCAATTGGTTAATTGAAGTTAATTGTAGGCTTTTGTTTGAATTAATTTATATTTGGTTTGGATTTAGGTCAATTTGGGCTAAATGGGTTAGGTTGACCAATTGGTCAAATTAGGTTCAATTATGGCTTTGGTCAAGTTCAATAATCAATTTGGATTGAACATGAGCCATTAGTTGCAATAAATTTAGGTTAGATCATGATTTGACCCAATTTAGTCTTTTAGATCAAATTGGGTCAACTTGGGTCAAAGGGTCGATTGGGTTAGGTTTGGCTCAATTGATGATCAAGTCATATTCAATCATAAATCATAGGTTGGTATGAATCATTGGTTTCAATTGATTTGGCTTAGGTTGAGTTTTGGCTTTGCCTTAGGTAGGTTAAGAGTGTTGACTTGGTCAAATGACCAAGTTGACTTGGTTTGACCCACTTGATGACAATTGATCAACCTAGGGTGATCAACAATCATCATAGGAGGTTTTGATAGGCTTGGTTCAATCCAATTTGGGTTGGATTAGAATTAGACTAAAATAGGTCATTTAGGTCACCTTGGGTCAATTGAGCCTATTGGATTTAGTTGAGTTGATTTTGGGTTGAATTGAGTTTAGTTGAGTTTATATATGGGTTTAGGATTGGTATCTAACTTTTATTGCAATTGACTTGGGTTCAAATAGGTTTTGGTTCATTTGAATATTTAAGTCAAATGGGTTAGGTTAAGTTAAATTTGGATTGATTTTGGTTTGGCTTGATGATTCTGATTTGATTTATATTTGGGATGATAATTGAAGGAATAATTGACTCATGAGAAAATTAATTAGTTTTGGTTTAAATTGAATGAAAATTTGGTTAAATCCATGGATTTGGTTTATATGGCTTAAGCTTGGGTTTGATATTTGGATTTGGTATGATTGAGTTTGGTTGTATATTTGGTATGGGTTGATTGAAGAGTTGAATTGACTTTAATAAAATTAATTGAATTTGGCTAAGTCCATGGAATTGAATCATATGGCTTTAGCTTGGTTTGATTTAGTTTGATTATGATTTGGAATTGGTTTGATTGTAGATTTTGATAAATGGATTTATATTTGGGATGATGATTAAAGATGTAATTGATTCATGGGAAAATCAATTGAATTTGGTTTAATGTGAATTTGATTAAGGCTAAGTCCATGGAATAAAATTATATGGCTTAGGAAGGATTTTGATTTGATTTGATAGATTTAGATTTAGATTTGGATTTGGATGAACTGGATATGAGGTTTGGTTTAGGTTAAATGGGTAGGTATGGGTTGGGTTTAGGCTATAGGGTAGGTAAATCTCCCTAAGTCCTAAGGCATAGCCTAATCATATGATTAACTATTCTAAATCTCTAGGTTTAGGTTAAGTATTCACCTAGTCGTTAGAAGCGTCTTATAAATAAGGAAGTCTTAGTATCTAGAAGAGTCCTAAATCTAAGAAGAGGAGATTGAATCCTCACTCCAAAAGAGGTCAACAACCATATTTAAGGATTCTTATCACTTGAGAAAATTATGGGATATAACTTGCACACATTCTATTTACTATTGTACTCATGAGAATATATTATGACTATTTCTCACTACATCAAGTTAACAAAAACTAATAATATCTCATAACACCAAGAGATTGTTTTGAATTCCACATTTTTTTCTACCATGCCTTTAGAAAGTACTATTACATATTCTTTTATATTAACTCACATTATATGTATTTAAGTTAGAGAATGAGGAATAGAACTTTTCCATGTAAAGGAGTGTATGGTTAGATAATAATCTTCATGAATCCTTATAATCCATCCTATATTATATATGTATTTGAATCATTTTAATAAATATCTTACATTAAAATAATTCATCGAATCAGAAATTTTAAATTTTTTTAAGATGTAGAAATTTTTTTATTAATTTAGCTTGAGAAACATAGATACTACCTGATTTATAATATTCACATTGATAATTATAACAATAGAAGCTCACCTATCACTAATTTTATTCACTTTAATAATTTATATCAACTCTTTAGTATCCCAATCCTTTTCTAATTATTAAAAAAACTGATTCTATTAATTAATCTTTTCAACATACAATAATTTATAATTTTCTCCAATATCTTTAAATTATTTTCTTAAACATTTAGCTTTTTTAAACATTATCTTTTTCTTCTAATCAATGTGTCCACTTATTGTGTCTTGCCTTCATTTACAACTACAATAAGATCTAACCATAATTTTCTTTTACAAGAAGCATAGAAGAAGATACAAATATTAGAGATGCATCCACCCATGAATTTTCTCTCATTTTAGAGGCTAAGATGGAGAGATTGATTTAGAGGATAAATAATTTTATTTAACCAAATAAATTAAATATGGTGGCTATTGAACTTAAAAAAAGTATATATGTGAAAGTTGACTCCTATGTGAAATTTGACTTCACATTTAATAATCTCTCACTAGGAGTCAACTTTTTTAATATTAGTTATCATACATGAATGCTTCTCTCAATGTGCTCCTCTAAGTGCATCCACCAATACTTCTTCTGCGGTCCCTCCATCATCATAATTTATGGAGGCGAACTGAGGTTATGCATAACCTCAATTTTGAGATGATCATTATCTTAATCAATAGACTACCATCATCAATCAGCCACCCAATGTGATGATAATACAATTGTGTGTATTTTATCCTTACATAAAAACTAGATTCTTTACAAGGTGCATGGTGCTTTAACTATCACTAAAAAGAGTGTCTTCGACTTTTTTTTTCTCAATTCTCTTAGTAAATTCTTCAACCAAATAATCTCCTCGCTCAATTTTGACACCAACATATACTCAACTTTAATAGTGAATAATAAGAAACTCTTTTGTGGTCTAGATATTCAATTGACTACAGTTCCTCTACAAATAAACACATAACCTGATATGCTTTTACAACCATATAAATTTCCTCCAAATCTGCATCTGAATACTAACTCAATTCTTTTCAAGTAAAATGTTGTACTTATAGTATTTTTCAATTATCTTAAAATATATTTCATACCTTCCTAATATTCCTCTCCTAAGTCAAACATAAACTTGTTGACGCTCTAATTACATGAGCTATGTCTAATCTAATGCACACCATAGAATACATTAAACAATTAAATGCATGCACATATAATACCTGTATAAGCTCTCGCTCTTCATCAAACTTTGACAATTGCTCTTTAGATAGCTTAAAATGACCATACAAGGAAGTCTCTCTTGGCTTAACATTATAAACATCAAATTGGTTCACAACATTCTAAAAGTATTTCTTTTGGGATAACTCCAAAGTCTTTCTAGATCCTCATGCCAAAGATTTGTTTTGATGCTCTCCAAATCTTTCATTTTAAACTAGTTTAATAATTGCTCCTTTAACTTATTGATCTCAATTATACTTTTACAACCAACATATCATAAATAGAAAGCAACAAAATAATGCAGAATTTGTTGAACCTCTTGATGAAGAAACAATAATCCATCTCACATCTAACAAACCCATTTTTTCACATGAAATATTTGAACTTTGGTACTCGCTTCAATCCATATATGCTTATTAAAAACTTGCACACTAATCTTTCTTTTCCTAAAACAACAAATCTATTTAAATGTTTAATATAAAGATCTTTTCAAAATCTCCAAGAAAAAAGAAAGTAATCTTCATATCTAGTTATTCCAAATGTAAGTCTTAAACAGCAACAATACTCAAGATCATCCTAATAGTAATTATCTTTACCACTGATGAGATTCCATTCACATAAGAAATTCAACGTAGCTGTTAAAATACTTTAACCACCAACATAACTGTATATATTTTGCTCTCATCATTTTTTTTTCTTTCTATACACCCACTTATTTCATAATACTTTTTTATCTTTAAGTGATAAGTCTAACTTTCAAGTAATGCCATTTTGTTATGGTGTTCCTTGAATAATCTTCAACATGAAGATTTCAATCAATGCTATTATACTCACCACAATTATTAGACTTTAAACACTTGACTTAATCCTATATGAGTCTCCATTATTGCCTTTCACTCATCAAGGTAACAAATGCATTAAATTTATTTTTGAAAATTAAAGTCATGCATTCCTTATTAAGTCATCTATAAATGTGACATAATGCAATAAGACATCAGTGAATTAAATCATAATTGATTCCAAAATATCATAGTGTACTAATTCAAGCTTTTCATATTTGTATGCCCTTAAATTTTTGAAAAAACTAAACTTCATCTATTTGTCAAGAACACAATTCTCACAAAACTCTAAGTTCATAGACTTTATATCTGAAAACTTTCTAATGAATGTCATTATCTTCATTCTCTTATCACACATCTGATTAAGTCTATAATGTCAAAATTTTGAACTCTCACTATTAACAATTACCATCACGCCTTTGCCTTCTAAAGTTATGTACAATATTCTTACATTCTTACCTTTGGCTATAACCATGTTCCTTTCGATACCTTCTAGGACCCACCACAAAATACTATGGCATATCCATAATTATTGATCAAACTAATTGATATCAAATTCCTCTTAAGGCTTAAGATATATCTTACCTCTTATAAGACTTTGTTTCATTTCTATCTCTAATTCTAACCTCTCCCTTCCTAATTATCTCTAATGGTTCATCATTTATAACAAAAGACTTTGCCAAAGTTTCAAATAATATAATTATATATCAACTCATAATAAGAGGTAGGTCAAATCTAAGACCTAATATGATTCTTCACAATAAACTAGCACCTGAGAGTATTCTCTAATTATTGTCATCTCTTTTATTCTCAATCATCTTGTCTTCGTTAATATTAAAACATTCTTCACCATCATCTCTTATCTTATCTTCTTCAACTTTTACCTCAAAGTCCATGAAACTTCTAATACAAATAATCCTCTCCACATTTCTTAAAACTAAAATCCTTATCACCAAACTTATTGATTCAAACATTCTTCTCATCAATCATCTCTTTTTTTGTTAACAAAACCTAACTCTAATACAAATTATTGAGAATAAAAGAGAAAAAAATAAAAACGCAATCTCACACAAAGCAATAAGAATATTTACATAATTCAAATGCCATCTTATGCCTAGAACCATATTAAAATCTTATTATATTTCTCTTACAACAAACTTAAAAATACAAATATTAAAATACCTTCACCCAAAAATTTCATCCTCTTTTATAAGCTAAAATAAAAGAATTGCCTTAAAAAAATTATTTTAATCAATCATCTAACTACCAAATTTAAATTTCAAATAAACGCCACTAACATTTTTAAATTTAATTTTGGCAATTCTTATATTACATCAACTACTGCATATTTTACAAAAGCAAAGCTCAAAACAACTCAATCTTCCAACTTAAAAGTGTTGCTGTTTTAAAAAGGCAATAAGACAACTTTTATTTAAAAGAATAAGCTAATCGAATATAAACCAAAGTGACTAAAACAAACCGAAGGGTAAAAAATGCTCAAATAAATTAAGTAATCATATTTATGTAGGAAAACAAATAAGACAAGAATAAGATGGTTGAAATATTCACAATTTAATGCAAAAGCTTTAAAAAATGATAGCCTTATAATCACAAATAATTTCCCTTGGATAACCAACTAAATCAATTAAAGTGGTAATTTTAATCATCTTACAATCAATGCTAGTTTAGATTTCATGGAATAGTAACTCTAATCACTTGGAAAACTACCGTAACGCTATAATTTTTTTTTTGTTTCTTGGGTTAAGCGTGTTAATTAATTGTTTCTCCAACGCCAACGCTGTAGTGCGGGAAATATGTAGGAAGTGTAAAGGCAGGATCGTGACCGGCTTTGCCTTGAAATGCGCAAGCGAGTAACCAAGGGCTCTTGATACTGGTACAGCAACTGCATTACCAACTTGGATATATCTGCACAATTAAAAATATACCCATTTAGTTTGAACTCATAGCTAGATAACTTGTAATTTTAAACAGTATATAGGCCAAAATGATTAAAATGGAACTTAAAGACTATATATTCACATCTCATCCTGCTTGAAATATTCAAAAAAAGTTTTTTTTTTAAAAAAAAAACAGAAAGTGTTTGTTTGTGCTCATAAGATAAATAAGATCACTAATTTATAGAGAAAATCAATTATAAACTTACACCCTACTCACAAGCAGACAAGAAATCTATATTTTTACCTCTCTTTAATAGGACCACACAATTTATAGTAGTCGGGAAATCCTTGAAGCCTAGCATTTTCTCTTATTGTTAAAACCCTATCCTGTTCTGGGTGTAAAATAATCTGCACACAAAAAAAAAAGGTAAGCAAACAATACGATAACAAATAAATCATTGCAAATTTTACCATACATAAAACATAGGACCATTTTACCTGATTGTGAGGCTCCGAGTTACTACAGTAGGCACAGTCTCATCCCACCATAACCGTCCAAAAGGCCTGTTTGGATAAATCATATGAATCAATTAAAAAAATTTATATTTATAAGGGTTTAGACAAATTAATAAAAATATTAACCCTACTTGAGAGACTTTCCCTTGATATATGACATGGCATAATCAGGAACCTACATTGCAAATAAAATAATAATAATAATAAAATAAATGAACATTAAAAATTTAAATAAAGCAATAGAAGAACTTACCAGACGACTCCCTGAAGGGAGTAAAACTCGTTCAACTTGTGGATCAAATTCCACAACATTATTCGGACCAACTATCACACCAGGAAAATCTCGAAAATTGGCTCCCTGCATTTATAATAATAAAGTTCAAAAATAATTCAAGAATCACAATAATAGTACAAGTACACGAAAAATTGATATAGAAGACTAAGAAGATCAAGATTAGAGAACTAACCTTTTTTTAGAACTCTGCATACACGCATATAGTCATCTTCGTTCAACTGCAATGGCCTATGATCAAATAGGGTGTTATGTAGGACTGCCTTCTTTGGGTTGGTGGAGGGATCCATCAAGTCTACAATATGCAAATAAATTAAATACACACAAAATCTAGTGCAACATATCTAGAAAAAACCATGCATTGTCAATGATCAAAGGAAATTTTCAACAACAATCAACATTTTCATGTAAATAAAAAAGGATGGATGATTGATTACCAAGTAATATACATAATCTATGATAACATCTCCTATAATATGCTTACAACAACAACAACAACAAGCCTTAATCCCACTAGGTGGGTCACATGAATCTTAGTCTCCATTGTACCTATTATGTGTCAAATTCTCATTTAAATCAAGTATACTAAGATCATTTTTTATACATCTTAACCAAGTCTTTAGGTCTACCTCTAGCTTTCTTAATATAAGGCAAATCTAATCTCTACTCTCCTGATAATGACGGTTTTATGACCAAACCAGGGACTCTCCTAATCTTATCTACCACTAGAATTTCCAACTTTTTGAATATACTCATTTTGCATTCTATCTCTGAAAAGCCACTCATCCACCTAAGCATCCCTTAAATCTAAATAACTTAGTCTTATGCTTCTCTCATTGGCCAACATTCCATAAGTCATTCTGTCTTCTTTTTATAAAATTTTTTCCTCAAGTTTAAATTGAAACTTTTTCTATCACATAATAGGTCGATGCATTCCTCCACTTCAACCATCCAACTTGAATTCTACTAATAACATCTCCATCTATTTCACCATCATTTTGAACAATAGAGCCTAAAATTCAAGCGCTCACTCTTATTAATGACTTGTAATGTACAATTTATCATAGAACTTAGAAATTACACTCCATATATTCAATTTTAGATCTACTTAAACAAAAAAACCTTTAGACTTAGTTGACCTCCATAATTCAAGTTTCATGGACTCCCTCTAGTCTTATCAACAAGAAGAATGTTATCAGTAGCATACACCAAGGTACATCTTCTTGTAAATGCCTAATAAACATCCATAACTAAAGTAAAAAAGATAACTTTGATCCTTGATGTAATCCAACTAAAATAGGAAAATATTTTGTCAATCCTCCTTGTGTTTGGACACAAGTAACTAGTATACATATCCTAATGACTTGAATATAACCAATATTAACTCCTCTCGTTCTAGAACTCTCCAAAGAACATCTCTTGAAATTTTATCATAAACTTTCTCTAAATCAATAAATATCATATATAGATCCTCCTTACTTTCTCTACTTCTCCATCAAACCCCTTAACAAATGTATAGCATCCATAGTAGATCTGCGACATGAAACCGATTGTGAAACTTACGTATCACATAGCTATGCTCAATTACTCTCTCCTATAATATGCTTATAATAAATTAATATAATGTTGAGTGATGGTCAGTTAATATAATTGATAAGAACCTTGGAAAGTTATTGTAAAAATCATGGACTCAATCATTGTCTATTCAATGATAATTCTCACTCCAAGTTAAACAAATATACTCAATTATCACATGCACTTATATTAAGTGAAATCATATTCATGCAAATCACCTCCTTTTTCCCAGTTTCATTTGGATCTCCAAAGCAAATATCCACAAACTGATCCACCTCGAACTCCCTTTCGGAACAGAAGTTGAATCATTATCGCCAACATCATCACTAAGGTCATCCAACTCTTTGTTCGGCCTAGGTGGATGTTTCACGTCCAACGAAAATTTCTCGCATAATTTCTTCCACTCTCTTAAGAGAGTAAGAAAATCTTCTGCCTTCTCATTTCGGACCTTCATTGGAACCATGAAAAAGGTTAATACTTCCACAGGCTCCCCATAGGATTGAACAGAAAAGATTAAATACAGCTTTTGTAGCTTGGCGGAAAAGTTACTCCCATCTCCTTGAAATTCAACAAATAAATCACGAAAATAAATAATAAAAGACAAATACATCCCCACCGAGCTATTCATTATAATTAAATTTATAAAGGAATGGTTAAGAAAAGCATGAATCCAAGATTAATACTTTGTATGCATTAACAAAGATCTTGACAAAAAATGGTTTATAATAATACATTTGTATCACGCATTAAGCCATAGACATTTAATATATACCTTAGTTTTGGATGGTTCAACCGCAGGCTTTGGCAAATGAATTAATATCTACAGCCCAGGTCTACAACAAAAAAATGGCCAAAATCAAATAATAAGGCAAATTAAATAAAGACCTTTACAATAATTGAAATTATAAACGAAAAAGGTGAACTTTTTCCCATATGTAAGTTAACGATCACATCTTACAGTGTGAAGATTCAGGCCAGCAAGTTGAGCACCTTGGCACAAGCCTGTGGACATTGCACCACAACCAGAGTACAAATCTAGCAAGTTAGCATTCCTTGAGGAAGCTTCTTGTTCAAAACCTTCCTCACTTGAAGTGGTTGACAAGGAGCTAACACCGCTAATATCGTCTATAGTAGTATACCAATGGCATGCAATCAAAAAAACAAAGATGAGAATATAGAAATTAAATAGGGGGATTTACATACATACCACATAATTCTTATGTATTTACATATCTAACACAAACTTCAATTTTTACATATATAACAACCTAATCTTTAATATCACATCAAAAATACCATTTTATTCACTTTGTAAAAGTGAAATGCACTTTTTGAAGCATAAAGAAGTGTTAGATAAGTAAATATCTAACTTTAGATGTTAGATATGTAAATACATAAGAATTGTGTGGTATGTATGTAAAATGTATCCAGAAAGTACCTTTGGGGATATTGGCAAAAGTCGAATAGGAGGGCGAGTATGACATATCATAATAATAATCACACTGTGGAATCTCATCTTTTGCAAGAAAACCAATCTACAAAAGATATCATAAATGAAATAATTAAATATTGCATCATGTAAAAATGTAATACATGTCAATATTTTTTACTAAAACACTAGAAATTACATTATTTGTAATCCGAAAAATTTTAATCTTGCGAACAATGCAATCTAATTCATTATCATTTCGGTCCTCAGACAAGAAGATTCTTCTTTTATCATGATCATTTGCATGATAACTAATCACCTACAAGAAAAGAGAATTAAGTTTGATTAGATAATTTATGATAGCTAAATATTACAAAAACAAAAATTTTGTGCATCAAACAACTTACTGTATCCTCAGCTTTATAGAACCACTGGGCCCTAAAATAAAGCTTCCCTTCAACAGTTTCAAAAAAATTCAATAATACGTCCAATATAATTTGCCTCATCATCACCAGCCTAAAAACAATTAAAAGCAAAATTTGGTTAATTTCACATGATTATTCTTTCACAAAGGCTTGCATGCATAAAAATGTAGCAGCAAAAGTAATTAGGGTAGTAGTAATAATGAATATTTTACCATTAATGATAATGATAATAATAATAATAATAACCATACTAAACATGCCATGAGCATGAAACTAAAAAACTTCATGCCATATCTTTAATTAGAAAATAAAAATAATAGTATATTTAGTAAGAAAAGCATGAATTCATGGAGGCCTTTCTAATCATCAAACAAGATGTTCACCACCTATGTTTCATAATTAAAGTGGATAAGTAAAATTTTTCAACCAAATTTGAACTCTTACATGGAACTCAACTTATTAATTGAAATTGAATTATGTGAATCAAAGATGGATGCAATGTTTAAAATTGCACAATAAAAAATCTACCTTAAAACCCAGCTCAACACTTTTTTAAAAAATTGCAATGAGACTTACGCCTCATTAGTGTTATGTAAAAAGCTTACCTCACATGATGTGAAGCCTATTTCAAGACAAGCCTCACCTTAATTTTGTGAGGTGTGCACTTTTAGATCTAAGTTTTAAAAAATGAAATATAAATTTTAATTATCAAAATAACATACACAAACAATTTCAAGATAAAGCATTACCCTAACACATTTCCTCTCCTTCACTTCTCATGCATAGTAACCATTGTCACCACCATTATTACTTATCATGTTCTTACTTCAATATTAGATAATTGAAAGTGAGAGATAAATCTTATTATTTTAAACTTATTTTGAGTTATGCCATTAGTTTTTACTTTAATATCTTATGTTATTTTATATCAGTATAAAACTTCTTCATGATTTGATGTCAATATATTAATATATTACTTAATATTTTCCTTAATTTATTATTTTTTATTATATTAGGATATTATTGTGTTACATTTAATATGTTAATAGATTAAGATACTTCTTACTTTGTACTTTGACGTGTGTACAATACTTCATACTTTAATTAATTTATTAACTATGAGGCTTACACCTTAAAAATCTTTGAAGCTTTACACCTCACCTTACAAACAAAAAAAGTCTCAACACACGATTGCGCAATTTTAAACATCAAATCGATGCATAAATTTTTATTCACTTTGTTATGGATGACTGTTGTGGGATCCGAAAATTCGCCACCGACCTCTTTCGGAAAACAAAAGAGTTGTTTAAGTGTCGGTGATAATTTCTGAAGGCAAATGAATAGTTGATAAGACGCTACCCAGAGATTTCGTTCTCATTTGGTGAGAACTTTTTTATATTTGGTTTCAGGTTTCCTATAAGCGCAAGCCCCTATAGTTAATTACCCCTCCCAATACTGAGAGAGCACTTTCGATTAAGGCTAATCAATGAATCGTTAAAGAGCGAGTATATAATTACAGTGAGTGAAGTTTAAAACTTATGAAATTTATTATTTTAATTTTAAACTTTTTGTGAGGGGAACGATGACGCGCCGATCTAGATCCCATGGTTCCATCATCCCGAGCTGTCGCGGTCCCTAGTCCGCTTAGTCAGAGGAGGAAGTCGACCCAACCTGACCGAAAGATCCTTGTCAGCAACACATGAGTTACGTCGTCCAAGGTGTCCTTGTAGACCTGGGGTGGAGTTTGTCTAATATAACAAATATAAGTCAACATTAACTAACATAGGACTTTTTGCCCAACCAAATACATTCTACATTTCACACCTCAAAGAGCAAACCTGTTGAGGAACATACGGGTTGCGGCCGTGACCGTAATTTAGTGGCGTCATATCGCGGCGAACCACCCGGTCGAGCTCGTCAAATGCCATTTATGGTGTGTTATAAGAAAACCAGACGGAAGGACACGCCCCCTACGCTTTAGGAATATTTAAATGTGAAATTAGTTATGCATTTGATTTGACATTGGCTCTTTGTAAGTAAAAAATTTCTTAATTTATCACCCAAAGACAAACAATTGCGAATGGTGGATTTATTTTATTTATTTTTTTTAGTTTTAATTTAAATAATTAATTTCATTTTTTTTATTTATATTTTATTTTTTCTTTAAATTTTGATCATTTTATGATTGATTTAGATTTCAATATATGATATCATTAAAATTTTAATTGTAATTACCCTTCTCGATCATAGGGCTAATATCAATTGATAGACCTTGTATACTCTGTCCGATTTTCTAGAGAGGATAGGGTCTTAATTCATTGTCTCAAAAAGTATAATCCTTCAAAACCTTGTCCACTCAACTTGACATAGAGGATGGGTTTAGGAATTTTCTTCTTGAGGGTTTGAATTTTAAACTATGTCGGTTATTTATATCTTGTATTATATGACGTGATTCTCGATATTACTAATTTGAAATTCTTATAATATCAAATTTTTAAGTTTTGTTAACCCACGGTCAAGACCAAACCGGATGATGTAAATCGTTACATTGTATTTGACTTAGTAATTACTTCATACATATGAATATCTGTTCTTTTAAAAATTGTATAGACATTAGAATATCTAAGTTAGAATTTATATGTCAAATTTTGATTTTTTGAGTTTTGTTAACCGGGACCGTCAGACCAAACCGAAAGTGTAGATATATCCTTTTGTATTTGACTTAGTAATTACTTCAACATGTAAGTATGTTCTTTGAAAATTTTGCATGACATTAGGATGTCTAAGTTGAAGTTTATATGTCAAATTTTGATTTTGAGTTTTGTTAACTTCGGTCCGAAGACCAAACCAAGATATGTAACATCTGTTCTTTATATTTGACTTAATAATTACTCCAACATGCATACGGATATTTGTTCTTTAAAAATTGTATGGACATTAGAATATCTAAGCTGGAGTTTATATGTCAAATTTTGATTTTTTGAGTTTTGTTAACCCGGACCCGGTTCGAAAACCAAACCGGAAAGTGTAACATATTTCTTTTTGTATTTGACTTAGTAATTACTTCAACATCCATGTAAGTATCAGTTCTTTTGAAAATTTTGTATGGACATTAAGATGTCTTAGTTGAAGTTTATATATCAAATTTTGATTTTTAAGTTTTGTTAACCCGGGCCGAATCCGAAGACCAAACCGAGATTGTATCTGTTCTTTTATATTTTATCTTTCGTTTGGATTACATGTCTTTCTAGATATTTGATCTCAACTTCAATACATACATGTATTCTTTTAAAGTATTGCATAGACATATGATTATCTAAGTTGAAGCAATTAAATTTGACATGATGTAATGCAAGCATGAGTTTGATACTGAGATTTTAGATTTTGTTAACGGACCCTCAAGACCAAATCGGGATAGATAAACCCCGCCAACTCTATTTTCTTCAATGATCGATCTAGATTAATTATTTCAAGATCTATCATTCTCCAAACCTCACTCAGATTATACTTGAGAATCGGGGTTTGAGACTTTTTCTTCTTATGACCTTGAATTTGAGAGGATACATTAACAATGATGAGATAAATTTATCTTTAGTCATTTCACAATTAACTTCTAAGATTCTGATAGCATCATTAAATTTTTTTAGGTTTTGTTAACCCGGACTCGATCCTAAGACCAAACCAGGATGTATAGCATCTATTATTTCATTTCATTTGATTGTTTGCATATGTCTATTTAAGCATTTAAGCTATTGAATACTTCAACATGCATATAAATATCTATTCATTTAAAATATTATATGGACATATGAATGTCTAAATTGAACTTTTGATATTTGACATGGCATAGATGTCGAATTATAAGCATAAGCTTTGATACCTAACATTGTAAATCAGATATAGATCTGTTCTGTCAAATATGAATTTGAACATTTCAAATATTTATCATAGATCAAATAGAGGTCTGTTCTATAAGACTATAAGACACGAGTTGACTCTTTCAACTATTTGTCATGAGTCAAGTATAAATTTATCTATAAAATATGCATTGAATCTTTTATTTACTTACATATCTCAAGTGAGAGTTTGTTCTTATAAGAATGTGAATGCACATTACAAATTAAGTAATTGTTTGTTCTAAATGATGTATGATTGGTTCTTTCAACCACTTATCATAAATCAAGCATGTGTCTGTTCTTTAACAAATCAAGCATGCATTTTATAGAGTATGAATTTGATTCTTTCCAGTATTTGCATGAATCAAATGGTTAAGCAAAAAGAACATTACTTCATAAAGTCATATATTTCATTTAACTTACATATTAAAGATATTCAAATTGAATAAAATGAGATAACACTTTGAATATGCACATTAAATCATTTCACTTAAGCATTTTAGCATGAAGTCCCTTGCCATTTATTTCCTAAATTACATATGACATGCACTTGTATCTTTCTATGCATTGAGTGCTTCATTTTCATTTCTCACCCATTCATATGACATAATCACCACTTAGGCCAAATAAATTTGAACTTTAAATAAGTAATTATCATATGCTATGAAGATTCAGGTAACAACTAAGCTAAGCATACTGCAATTGTCATATAGTATGATGAATGAGCTAAACATGAATAATCGTATCATATGCATGCTTTTTTCAAACACTTAGACATTTCACATTTTATTTATCAAAATTTTTACCTCCAAATCGTCCAAAGATAGGGCTACTTGGAGGTCTTCCCATCACACCAAGAAAGGCATGTATGGTAGATGTCGTGAGACACCGAAATTTATCTGCCCACCATGCCAAGAAAGGCGTGTATGGGTTAGCACATCATAGCAACAAGTTTTCTACCATGTTGGAGAAACATGAGTAAGTACTTATAGTAATAAATTTAAAACTTGCATTTGCATATAAACAAAAAGAAAGCTACTTGCATGTATATTTGATTAGAAACATAATAATCAAAATTTATAACAGTCGCCCGGCTCTCCCCCCACATATGGGGGTTGCCATGAGAGACTGGGCCTGCCCACCATGCCAAGAAAGGCATGTATGGGTGTATGTCATGAGACAGCACGGCCGAAATTTTGATAACATAACATTTCCCTACCATCTTGGAGAACATTAGTAGGTACTTATAGTAATAAATTTAAAGCTTGCATTTGCATATAAACAAAAAGAAAAGCTGCTTGCATGTATATTTGATTAGGAGCATAATAATCAAAATTTACAATAGCCTCCCGTCTCTCCCCCCACATGTGGGAGTTGCCATGAGAGACTGGGTCTATCCATCATGCCAAGAAAGGTATGTATTGGTTGATGTCGTGAGACACCGCGACTGAAATTTTGATAACATAGCATTTCCCTATTAACAAGATATCAGAATAATAGAAACAGACAAATATGCAAAAATGAAATCCATAGGAAATAACAAGTAGCATGGCATAAACTCCTTCGATAAAAATGATTTCAACATGTATCACATTTTTAAATAGCAAACTAATTGATTTCCCCTTAGATAAATTAAATTTCAACAAACATTCCCTTTGATGAAGATAATTTCCAACAAGCTTACAGCAAAAATGATTCATTTCCCCTTTAATAAAAATGATTTTCAGCATGTTTTATGCTTTTAGACAACAAACTAATGGATTTCCCCTTTGATAAAAATAATTTTCAGCATGCTTTATGTCTCTAGACAACAAACTAATAGTTTTTCCCTTTCATAAAAATAATTTTCAGCATGCTTTATGCCTCTAGACAACAAACTAATAATTTTTCCCTTTCATAAAAATACTTTCAGCATGTATCATACCTATTAAAAAGCAAATCGATTCAATTTTCCTTAGGTAAAACGATTTCAGCATGTAGCATGCCCATTAAACAGCAAATCGATTCAGTTTTTCATAGGTAAAAATGATTTCAGCCAATACATACCTATTACAGCAAATCAATTCATTTTCCCTTAGGTAAAAAAAAATATTTCAGCAAGAGAAATGTTGTAGATGCACGACAGCAGCAAAGTAACAAGCACAATCGAGGAAGAAAAGCAAAATGTCATAAGGATAACCCTCATCTTTCCTCTCACTCTCTTTCAGTGCTTTAGTTTACACAAATCCCGTAAATCCGCCTACCAATGGGACTTATCAAATTTAGGATTTAAGGCAAAACAGAGGAGAAACAACAAAGCGAAAGCTTATAGCGTTAATCCAACATATCTCACCTGAGGAGGAGAAAGCCGGCTCGTCGTCAGGTGGAGAGGAACAGTGACGAAAAGAAAAGGAGAAAGCAAAGAGAATGAGCTCCTCGACTCAACCTTAGAAGGAGAAAACAAAGCGAAAGCTTGTAGCATAAATCCAATCACCTTAATTTCATGCTATTGCAAACCCAAACAAATACAACCATAAAACACAAATGGAAGAGGGAAACAATCGCATTTCCTTCAAGAAACCCACATAACAAAATATAACTTAAGATTGAAACAACAACCCGAGGGTTTCTTGGAAGGAATTAGGAAGGATCGAGTCCTCTATTTTGGGTTGGTCTTGAGAGAGGAGCAAGAGCTGTGGGAGCTTTGGGAGGGAGAAGGAGCTGCTGTGGGGGAGTTCGGCCAGGAGCAGCAAGAGGGAGAGGGAGAATCACACACTAGAGCTTCAGCCGAGAGCCACAGGAACCAGAGAGGGGAGAATCGCGATTCGATGAAATGCATTGTTAGCTTTTATGATGCATGCGTTGTTGATTTGAAAGGGAGAATTACATGCATAACACCTAAAATATACCTATCTAAAAAATATTTTTGCATTAATCAATCAAATACATAAAAGAAATGCATTATTTAGTTAATACATTCTATGCATAATATTTTGAATATGTATTCTTATAGTATATGTATGGTAGATAAGTTTACATAACTATAAACAAATTATTTTTCCAAATAAAATTTATATCAACATGACTAAGCAAAAAAATACCCAAGAAAGTGTCCAAATGTTCAAATCTCATAAATGAAAACACTAACCAAGATGGGATTATTAGTATAGAGAAAATTTGTAATTTTTGAACATTTTAAACTTTAGAAGAGTTGATAACTTTTGATAGAGAATTGTCTTAATTTCACCTTAATATGTGCATCATCATTGAGGTTATAAGTAACGCCATCAACCATTGCATGATAATAATGACGTTTAGCTTCGATGAGCTCATCTTCATCATCACTGCCACAAAAAATTTAAATGGTTAAAAAGGTGAAAATCATCATGGATGCAAATGCTAACATACACTTCTCAATTAGATATTTAAGATTAATATTCTTTCCAAAAGAAATTATTAGTTATGCCATGTTTTACTCACAACCCAACCATAAGATGAATTTTTTTGACTGGGAATCCAATAAATTAGATTGATTCAATTTAATAAAAACAAAGAAGCTGAATCCAATCACCAAAAATGCATTTGATAGTTGACATGGAACAATTGGATTGTATAACTATGAAAGAAAATACAAGCAACTCCACTCATGTAGACATAAAAATGTTTTGCTATAGCAAAAAATATATAAGTTTTCCTGTCAAGAAGCATACTTCCCAAAGATTGACGAAGATATAGACTTCCTCCCACCAACCTAGGAAGATGAAAAAGCACATAATCAATTAAACAACGGAGAATGTGAATAAAGTATTTTTTTTCAAATGTAAAGAAAAAAAAAAGAATGGTTTTACAAAATTTTAAAAAACTGCCAAGGTGACACTTCCTTTTGTTTCATTCTTCTCATATAAACAAAACAATATATAAATTATTAGCAAAATGAAGCCAACTAATAATAATTGTCTACGATGGACAAAAATAATCAATTAAATTACCTTCACTTTCTTTATTAAAGAAGTGGTTGATAAAGTGATAATAGAACAAAAATTATTTTGATTGATGTCATGTAAAGAGGTTCCTTTGTTGGGTGGTAAGCATGACATCTAAAAGATTAAAGATGACAATTGGAAACTAAAAGCCTCCTATAAGTAAAATTGATGATTGTAACAAGAATTAATAACCAACAAAATAGCTCAACATAAATTTATGAAAAATAATAAAAAAGCATAGCTAAATGAAAGTGTGGTAGTGATTTGAAAAGAAAAACAGTGAGAAAGCTACTCCAAACAAACTTTAAGAACAAAAATTATTTTGATTGATGTCATGTAAAGAGGTTCCTTTGTTGGGTGGTAAGCATGACATCTAAAAGATTAAAGATGACAATTGGAAACTAAAAGCCTCCTATAAGTAAAATTGATGATTGTAACAAGAATTAATAACCAACAAAATAGCTCAACATAAATTTATGAAAATAATAAAAAAAGCATAGCTAAATGAAAGTGTGGTAGTCATTTGAAAAGAAAACAATGAGAAAGCTACTCCAAACAAACTTTAAGTATAATCATAAAAGTTGGTGACCAACAAGGTGATTTAATATAAAAGGTAGTATCATGCTCAAATTTAAAGAGAAATAAAAAAAAAGAATGATAATGAAAGAAAAGTGAAAAATCATTTTAAAAATAATTTTTTTATCTTTGAACCAATTAAAATATATCCTTTGATACAATAGTGATTGCAATCAAATCTCATTAAACTACATGAATTTTATTGTGTTCTTTTACCTTTTGCTCCTCTTGCATATTATTTTTCTTATTCTCATAATAATCCTTGCTCTCAAAAGAAAGCTTTTCTACAACATTAATTCCAATCATTCAATGGAGAATATCAAAATGCTTAGGAAGACTTCAAGCAATGAGGTTGAACAACAAAACAAATATATCTAACTCCACCAATGCTCAATTAAATCATATTTTATGCATGTAAATTTTACTTCACAATTAAACCATATTTTCACCATTTTTTAAATTTTTATGAGATTTAAAAAAAATTACGTGAGTCAAAGTTAACAAATATAAGAAGCATTTTCCTTCCATATGATGACTAATTCATAACCTTGAATTCTATTCCTAATGTCCTTACTTGTCTTTGATCAAAGCTCCTTTTATGCCAGTAAATCACAATCTTTTTTCAAGAGGTTCACTTACAATTGGAGTCATACATGACAAGGAGTTCACCATGTTTTTACAAAGAAATCTCCATACCATAATCACCCAACTTGCATAATTTTAATTCAATTTCTATAGATGAAAAGTGAAAGCTAAAGAGATGAATAAGAAATAAACCTTGTTAAGTTAATGGATATCAACCCAATTTGTTAAGAAATTAAACTCCTCATATTGTTTCATTTGTTAATAATTCCAAAAAAAATTTGCACCTAATCGAGTTCAAAGCAAATGGTGAGCTTATAATTGAATAGAAGCAATTAATATGATTAATTCTTATGTTAAAGTTGAATCTATAATTAATTTTAATTAAGAGTTAAAATCTTTTAGATTAGATACCAAAAAAGGTGAAAGATGTATGTATAAATTAGCCAACCAAAGAGATAGGAAAAGTAAAGACATAGTTCAAGTGAAGTGTATTAAAAATGAAAATAATAAAATATTTTTTTTAGAAAATGATATTGAAAATAGGTGGATGAGGCATTTTGATAAACTTTTCAATAAAGGATCTGAAAGTATGATTGATTTTAGCAACATTAATACCCTAAACAAAAATAGAAAATTTCATTTTTATCATCATATTAGTAAATCTGAAGTTAGTGAAGCTTTAAAGAAAATAAAATGTGGAAAAACAGTAGGACCGGATAATATTCCAATAGAAGTGTGGAAATATTTAGGAGATCAAGGAATTTCTTGGCTTACAAATCTTTTTAATATCATTTTAAAGACTAAAAAGATGTCAGATGAGTGGAGAACGAGTTTATTGATTCTTATATTTAAGAATAAAGGTGATGCACAAGAGTGTGCAAATTATAGAGGAATTAAGTTAATGTGCTATACATTAAAATTATGGGAGAGAGTAATTGAGCATAGATTACGATGTAATACAAAAATTTCTCACAATCAGTTTGGTTTCATGCAGGTAGATCTACTATGGATGTTATACATTTGTTAAGGGGATTGATGGAGAAGCATAGAGAAAGTAAGGAGGATCTACATATGATATTTATTGATTTAGAGAAAGCTTATGATGAAGTTTCAAGAGATGTTCTTCGAAGAGTTCTAGAACAGAAAGAAGTTAATATTGGTTATATTCAAGTCATTAAGGATATGTATACTAGAGTTGTTACTTGTGTCCAAACACAAAGAGGATTGACAAAATATTTTCCTATTTCAATTGGATTACATCAAGGATCGACTTTAAGCCTTATCTTTTTACTTTAGTTATGGATGTTCTTACAGGCATTTACAAGAAGATGTTCCTTGATGTATGCTTTTGTTGATGACATTCTTCTTGTTGATAAGACTAAAGAGGGAGTCCAAGAAACTTGAATTATGGAGATCAACTCAGAGTCTAAAGGTTTTCGTTTAAGTAGATCAAAAGCGAATATATGGAGTGTAATTTTAGTTGTAGAAGTTCTAGTGATAGTGTTGTGACATTACGTAAACAAGTCATTAATAAGAGTGAGTGTTTCAGATATTTAGGCTCTATTGTTCAAAATGATGGTGAAATAGATAGAGATGTTATTAGTAGAATTCAAGTTGGATGGTTAAAGTGGAGGAATGCATCCGTTATTATGTGATAGAAAAGTTCCACTTAAACTTAAGGAAAATTTTATAAGATGGTGGTAAGACCTGCAATGACTTATGGTGTAGAATGTTGGCCAATAAAAGAGAAGCATAAGACTAAGTTAAATGTTACAGAGATGAGGATGCTCAGGTGGATGAGTAGCTTTACTCTTAGAGATAGAATGCAAAATGAGTATATTCGGGAAAAAGTTGGAGTAGCTCCAATGGTAGATAAGATTAGGGAGAGTCGCCTTAGATGGTTTGGCCACATAAAGCGTCGGTCGTCCGATGACCCGATTAGGAGAGTAGATGCATTAGATTTGCCTTATGTTAAGAAAGGTAGAGATATACCTAAAAAGATTTGGTTAAGATGTATAAAAAATGATCTTAGTATACTTGATTTAAATGAGAATTTGACACATAATAGGACACAATGGAGACAAAGGATTCATGTGACCCCAAGTGGGATTAAGGCTTGTTGTTGTTGTTGTAAGAGTTAAAATCTTATGAAATTAATATAACCTCTAAATCCAATCAATTATGCCTAATTTAAGGAACAAAGTTCTAATGTAATTGAATAAACATAGCTTTAATTATATGAATTAATTTAACCAAAATATTAAGTTTTTATTAAGAAGCTTTAATAATGATGTTTTAAGCATTAAACCAAACAAAATGGCCTTGAGCTTTAATTATGTGATTAGTTGATCTAATATCCCAAATTTTACTATTATTATTTCTTTAGTTCTATCATTTCTAAATAATATCTATTACATTCACCTAGAAGAGAATTTCATTTTTTTTTCTTGTCTTTTTTCCTTCAATCTAATCATTTTTTATGAATACATAGCTATCAAAGAATTAGATCAAACTAACAACATTAAGTAATTAATAAGTTGTTGATAATTAGTAGCTAACATGCAATCATTATCATATTTTTAGAAATGATAAACAAATGCTTTCAAATAATAGCCTAAATTAAAAAAAAAGGAGTAGGGATAAAAGCAATAAAAAATTAACATATATCTAAGTGGAAGTAAAACATTTTTATATCAAAAATAGATTTATGAACAAGTATTGGAATAAATTAATATTTAAAAACCAAATGCCAAAATAAATAAATATTGGTTTAGAATAAAAGCTTTAATTATTTTTATCTTAATACATTAACTAAATCTTGTTTAATTAGATAAGGCTAAATAGATTTTACTTTGGAAAATGAGGTTTCAAATTTATTTGATTATGTCTTTGGTTTATTAACACTTAACTAATTAACCCAAATTTGAAAATAAATAGAGTATTAATAGACAATCATTTAGTTAAATAATTGACAAAAATAATCAACAAAGTCATTTAGTTAAACAAGAAAGCTTTTATAATTCTTAACTAAATTTTGTATTTATTTGCATACTTAATTTCAAGAAGGTAGTCAAAAATTTATCATAATTCATTTAAATTTAGTAGTTATCATGCCAAATATTTTTCAAAATTGACCACCTTTAAATTTATTGAATTCAAATATAAATTTAATTAATGCTACATGTATTAACTTCTTGTGGCTAAACAGACATGAACATAAATTAAAACAAATTTATTGATTATCCCGCCAATCACCTGTTATGTATTCTTAGTATTCCACGTTTAGGGCTGCTAATTACCTTCTTCGTGTATCTCTCCCACCTCATTTTAGCTTCATTGACAGGAACAGGATCACCCACAAATCTGCTAGTTGGCTCCTGTTCTTTCTTCACCACTTTTTTTCCAGAAGCCCCTTTCTTCTTGTTAGACGAATTCACCGCTGACTCTTCGGACAGCCCATCCTCATCTACATTCTTTTCATTTTCTTTTTGCATATCCAAAACCTTACTCTCCCCATCTTCAAGCTTATTAACCCTTTTGGGGCTGGCGCCTTAACCTTCTTCCGCGACGGGCTCTGTCCTTCACATGTAACAGCACCCACGGCTTCTTCAGGGAAACTATTAGCAGCCTCAGAATCCACCGACCTCTTTCTCTTCAAAGATTCAACCGTTTGCTGCTCACCGGCGTCACCCTGCCGATGCCGAGTACAGCGCACGAGGAGGAGGGGTTTCAAGGAGCTTGGCTTGCTTATCAACAGCAGTATCCTGTTTCCGAGTACGGTCCGCAGACGAAGAGGATTCAAGAAACTTCAGCTGCTCATCGACGGCATTCGATCGACTCCGAGTACGGCGTACAGACGTCGAGGGGGATTCGAGCTTCGGCTGCCCATAGACGGCATTCTCCCTATGCCGAGTACGTCGCACAAGTGACGAGGAGGATTCGAGCTTCGGCTGCTCATCGTCGACGTTCCCCCGATGCCGAGTACGGCGCACAAATGACGAGGGGGATTCGAGCTTCGGCTGTTCATTGACGGCATTCTCCTGCTGCCGAGTACGGCGGTGCGCCATCGCTTCAGACATGAGAGAGCGGTAGCGAGGGCTCAGCTGCTGAATCGGTGGGGAGAAGGCTTTTAGGGTTTGTCAGAGGAGAAATTGGAACGGTACTCATATATCGGAGAGAGAAACGCAACGCGCGTTTTTGAATTAAGAGAGAATAAAGAGCGGGAACTGGAATCTTTGTGGGGGGCAATGAAGCAAATTTGAATCTAGTTGACGTCCGTGATTGGTATTTGAGACAACTTGTTTACCATAACAATATTCAATAGATTGTCCAAACAAAACAACACAATAATTGTGAATTTAGAATTTTATGATTTACATATTTCACAATCAAATTTGAATATTTATAAAATTAAGACTTTTTTTTACAAAAAAATGCATTTCACATAAAAAGTAACTGAGTGATATTTTATGTAATAATAAAGATTTAAGTCTTATTTAAGTAAAATTAAAGTTTGGATGAATATGTAAAATGCAAGAATTAATGATATGTAAAATCCCTTATTATGCTAACTTCCATCTATGTCTAATCTTACTTATCATAATAAATGGGTATTATAAATAAGATTAATATTATAGACACATTCTTTACTATCATTAATCAAAATACTAATAAATAGAAAATGAATACTTTGTATGATGTTAAAAATAAAATTCTATAAGATCATGAAAATAGAGGTTTACCTAATTATGAGATCATAATCTTATTTAATCACTAAGATCATCAAATCTTCGAATTAGTCATCTAAATAATAGGCCACTTAATTCAAACTTAATCAAATTTAACCTAGTTCAAAATAGATTAATTAATCCCAAGTAAAATTCAGTTAGATGTTAATCTAATTAAAGAACAAAAACTCATCTTTATAATGCTTTGAATTGGGTAGGCATATTTAATGATGGATAAGCAAGTTTGATACATTAAATGACCAAATTATATAAGAAAAGATAATCAATTAGCGCTTATGCTTATTTGTTTAACTTAACTAACCATGATGTTGGAGCTTATGGAATTAAATGAACCAAACTTATTAGTCAAGCTGGTATGACAGTACCCAAAGAAAATTAATTGATTAAATGGCCATGACATCAAGTCATGATTTACATTCAAGCTAGCTTAAACCAAAGGTTAATTCATAAAAACTTGTATTTGAGTCCTTTTCCAAGTCCCTCAATCTCTTCAATTTAAATGCAATTTCCTACTTAAATCAAAATTGATCTATTAAACAAACAAAACACTTATGATTGATTTAATCAACTCAGTTAGAGACACTTGACTCAACCATAAACTTTAATTACATTGGAGCGTCTTTGTGTTGCTAGTTTTGGCTTGTTGGCTGATTCCTTGTGTTGTTTTCTGTGGAGATTAGGTGGTTGATACATTGGAGCTTGTTTGTTGTGCTCTTGGTTTTGGTGCGTTGGTTGGCTTATTGGCTTGTTTCCTTGTGCTGTTATCCATGGTGGCTGTGGTTCCTTTTGTTGGGTTATTTTTTAACCTTGTGGCTAGGTTGTTTGTGCTGCTTGTTTGGGTGGTTTGGTTGGCTTGTTGAGTTGTTTCCTAGTGTTGTTATTCATGGCGGCTCTGTTTCCTTAGGCTATTTTTTAACATTATGGTCAGGTTGTTCTTGCTGGTTTGGGTGGTTTGGTTGGCTTATTAGCATGATTCCTATTATTGTTATCCATGGTGGTTGGGTGGTTCTTACAATGCAGGTTTCGAAATAATTGGCTCTGGTTCCCTATGCTAGGTTATTTTTTTTACCTTTTGGTTGGGTTATTTGCTATAGATGTGTATCATTTTTGCTTTGTGGTTGAATCTCTCCAGTTGGGAAAGAAACTGCTGTGACGGAATTGAAGTTTTTCTTTCTATGAGTAAAGGTGATATCATTTTATATGATTGTAGCCCTTCTTTTAGAAGTTCGAATGGATTTTGACTGAGCCTGAGCCGTCCTTATTTTTCTTTATCGTATCTTTCTACGCTTGCTTATGTATTTTCTAAGCTTCTTGTAGGTATGTGTCCAGGGTGGAACCTTGTTTGTGGTTATGTACTTTTCTCTTGAAGGAACTGCTACTTTTCTCGTGATTTTTACTTTATTTTTTTTTGTAATATATTCTTGTATTAGTTAGGGCATTTTCTTCAATAGGTTATTGTAGCTCTTGGGAGCATTAGCTTTGAGATTTTTTTCTTACGAAGACTGTGTATCTTCTATTTATGTTAATAAAATTTCTATCATTTTTTTAGGAAATAATTTTCTTGTACTGTTTAATTTTTATTTTTAAATATTCTACAATTTCACCCATCCTCGTATTAATAATTCTATTATTTATACAGATTTTTTTATCAGAGAATATGAGTTCAAGGATCTCTATTGAGTCTAGAGCTATGTACTGCAACTGTGATTTGCAAAGTTATGTATTCACTTCACGTATGGAAAGAAATTATGGGAGGAGATTTTTAGGTGTCCAAGAAATAGAATATGAGATGATTGCAACTACTTCAGATGGGTTGACAAATATGAATGTAACATATCAAATAGTGATCATGCTAGGAAGATAGCAATGAAAAATTTCATTTTAAAAAGATTTGGTTAACAGAATAGTAAGCTTAATATTTTGATCGTATTAGTTAGTGTACTTATAATTTTAATATTATTATTATTTATTAAGTAGTGTTATTTATTAATTGATGTATAATCTACTAATATAATTTAGTTGACTTATGACTATATATGATTATCACTTATCTTTTTTTTCATTCTCTTTACAATTACTCATATATGCTCACACATTTTAGTCATTTCTACACAAATGCAAAGATACAGATTCTGAACTAAGTTTTCCAAATAAAATCTCAGCTTTAGCAACGCAGCCTTCGCCATCACGACTTCGAAAAAACTCGGCCTAAACAGACCTTAGAGATCCTAATCTCACAATTAATTGAAGACTTTAGATTTTAACAATATAAAGTAGAGTTTAATTAAAATTGTGGGAGTTGATGTAGCATATTAAGTAATATAACACATCATTTATATAAAAATTAAAGATCATGTGGATAAGAAAAATTAAATTAAAAAAATTAACTATAAGAGCTAACTCAAAGCTTAAAAAAGCATAAAAAATAGGCCTAACTATAAGAGATCAATCAAAAGCCCTGTAAAGATACCATGAATTGTAATATTTTGAATATAATTTATATTTAATAATTTTATATTTATATTTTGTTATCTAAAAGTTTGCTTGACTAGAGTTGAATTTTATAACTTTAGTAGTTGAATGAAATATTTTGAGTGAAGTATTTTTATTTTCTTATTTGATGCTTGGTGGCTCTAGTTTACTTTTTCTTTGGTAAGATATGGTAATTATTATTATTTCATTTTGTATTTAATTCCACTCCCTTAACATCTTCCATTTAACCTTTTTTTAAACATCACTCTTCTTAAACCTCATTTCCAGTCTAAACTTGTGCTTAAAGCTCTCAATAAAACTTGATAAAACTAAGACTGTCTGATTCTCTAGCCCTTGACATCTATATAAAATCCACCAAATCTAATTATGTGCTCCAAATTATTATAACACATTTTAAGCTAAAAATTTAAAATTATTTGTTAACCTATTTAACTTATCTTTGATCCATTTTTAAATGTAATCTTCTAAATGAGCTCAAATTAGACCAAGCTGGATGAGTTTTAATATTCTCACCATTATATAATCTCAATCCCCTCATCATCCCACCAAGAACTCTAGAATACATCTTAGATATTATAATAAAAAATTTATGATATTTTCTATTCATTAATCTCATCACAAGATATTTAGTATTATAGTAAAATTTGAGAAGAAGCAAATTTTAGTCAGAACTTTCTTCAGTAAGAGACATTTTCTTTTGATGAGCCTACCCCCATGAGTTTATGAGTGGTATGACTTATTTTTTATGGTAGATTTATTTAATATTTATAGCTTAAATATTTGATAAATTGTTTTGTAAATATATGGTGTTAGCATAAAATCAAATGTAGCGAGTTCCACCCTGTAACATGGTCAATTTCTATTAAGTTAACCTATATTAAAACTTTCCATTGAGTAAAAACCTTGATAAGAGAGTGCACCACTTCATAAAGATAAAAAATTGCCATTCTTTGCATAAAACTTTACGTAATTTTATTTACTATGTTAGTTCTTTATAATAAAATTAGCTATTTATTTGTTGATACTTAAAATAATTTGGGATCTTAAGTACTTATAGATTTTAGATTTGGGTATATTTTCTTGAATTTAAAATTATATGCATAAGAGTAATTTTGAAGTTAAAAAAAAAACTTTGTCTAAAAGGTCTAATCTATTTAAACTTATATGCACCCTTAAAATATGTTGATTCTTTTGTAGATCAAGAAGAAGACCAAACTCTTAGGAGACAACCAAATTATAAGAATTTAGGTAAAAGAAACTATTTTCATAGGAATGCTGATAACTTTGATGATCCTTTTAGAAGAGTTAAAGTTGAATTGCCACCTCTATGATTTAACCCATGATTCCAATAAATTTTTAAATTAGTTATTTTAATCAGATGACTTCTTTGATTGGCATACAATGGTTGATTATTAGAGAGTTGTATTTACCAAAATAAATTAATTGTATATATTAAACTTTTTGAAATCATATTTTATTTAGTTAAAGAATAAAGATTAAGGTAGACCACCCTTTAAATTTAAATGAAGGAGATGTTAAAATCCAAATACGCCCTAAGCACCACGATAAGAGATTAAATGAGAATTTATTAACTTTAAGGAATAAAAATCTCACGTAAATGAGTATTTAACTACTTTTGATGATCTAATTGCTACAAATGATTGTGTTCATAAGGATTGATAATTGACAAATAAATTTTTCATTGAGCTTAAGATGTAAATTGAGCTATAAATGAATTGAGTGTTTGACAAGCTACTCATGTATCTACTTGATTAGAGTTCATTCATGATCGTTCAATTATTTAATCGATCAAGCTTTAACATATTTATAAATACTCGATCATTAAATCAACTAGCTTGAATAACGTCCTACTCTATTCATTTATGATCATGACTAATATCATTTAAAGTTTGCAAAGAAGCTCAATAGATAATATCATTTAATATTCAAGAATAAACCCTAAACCCTAAACTAAATAAACACGCCATTTAACATTCATGAAGAAGCTTGTGAATAAGCTTATAAGGAAGCTCATTTATATGCATATAAATTCAATCATCTATTTATAAAATAATTAATAAAGTATTTTAATTTTAATTATTTTTTTAAGATTAATTAATTAAAATAAGTGCCTTTTATTTAAATTTTATTTTTTTAAAGCTAAAGTCGCTAAAAGCTTAAGGCTCGTTTGGTTATAAAATAAGTAATTTAATAATGTTCATTTTAATTTGATAAATTAGCTACTCAAGTATCCTCATATGAATCAAGCTCAAACAAACCATAATGATAAATGAACCGTTTGAACCCAAATATAAAAGCTTCGATTCAAGCTCGAGCTAGAATTTTATAAATAAGCTCAAGCTTGAACACTTTCTTGCTCAACTCAACTTAATTCATTTGTAGCCCAATTGAACATTAGAAATGAAGTTAAATTATCTGACTCTCAAATCCTAAAAAAAAAAAAAAGCTTTTCGTCATGCCTAATTAGTAGAAAATCATATACTATGTGTATCTTTAGATCAAAAGGATAAGCCCTCTCCACTTTATCACATAGGTCTACAACTAGAATCAACCCATATGCCAATATAGCCCATTTGTTTAAAACTCATACTATTGAGAATTCTTAGGATACTGAGAAGATAATTTATTCTAAATATTATATAAAAGCTATATGCAAAACTAATATAAAGCCTAAAGCTTTTTCTTATAAAAAGTTGAGAATCCTATAGATGATTATATGAATAAAGTTTATGAGGATACACCCCTCTTTGCTGAAGAATCAAAGTTAGTAGATAATATCAAATAAATGCAATGCAATGTTTTGACTATAATTAAAAATGAAATAGAGGGTCAAAGATATAGATATATATATATATATATATATATATATATATATATATATATATATATATAATGTAATGAAAAAAGGTGTAGATTATTTATAAATGGAGGAAGTGCGATAAATGAAATCTTAACTTATATCACCACTAGAGCTAATTTTAAGACTGAATCACACTTGGAACCTTTTCATGTCACTTGGATCAACCATACACTATTATTCATCATTAGTAAATTATTGTTCCTATAAAAATTGATAATTATAAAGATCAAATTTAGTGTGATGCCCTTCCAATATATTTAATTCATATTTTATTAAATAGACCTCAATTGTATGACTTATATATGATTCACAATAATAAAAATAAGATACTTAAAGAAATTAATAAAATCATTAAATTCATTCCTGCTAAACTAATGGAGAAGACACCTATCATAACCTCATAAAACTAACTGCATCTTACAATTTAAATCCACTCTAAATAAAGGTGCTAATCTTCAATTGATTATCATATAAAATCTTGTTTCTAACAATAACTTTGTTATCTTTGGATCCTAATTCTAACACATTGTTTTATATACTTCTATAAATTTAATAATAAAATTGTTGGATTTGAAATCATAAAGAAAGAATTCTCTAATTTATCTTTCATGCACATGTTGTATATGAAAGAAGTTATTGTGTTTAAGGAAAATGTGATCGGCACAATGCATATCTTAGGAAATACTTATTAAAATGATCGAGAATAACATTAAAGAATGATATACTATCTTGAAAGATGAAAATATCACCTTATAATGAAATCTTTCACCTAATAAGGACTCTTAAGGTTGATGTGTCTATGTGTATTAGAGATTTTTTTCTACCTTATATAAATGAAGTAAGGTAGGGTTTATTTTAAATGAAGTTCTTATGTTTCGTATAAAAGACAAGCCTCCATAATTAATTACATCTTAGGAGATAAGATTTTCTAAGAAAACTCTTGATCAAAGTGATTGGTTAAAGTCTCTATAAATTTCAAAGCTTGATATCAAAGGATTGGTGATTATTGAAAATCAAGTGGGAGAACTTAATAAGGGAAAGTTCTTAATAGAATCCAAAAGAGGATAAGTAAAAAGTACTCATGATACTAAGAACCCTAGTTAACACTTTAATCTATCCAATGATGAGGATTTATATTTTAAAATTAAGAATTATTATTATTTGGGTTGGCATTTTATTAGAAAATTACGACTTATATCTCAATAATATGAGATTGTAAAAATGTCTAAGAAGTGAGGACTTACACTCATAGGAAGCAAGAAATAAGCAACCTTTGAATCTATATCTAGTAGCGCTTCAGTATAAGCTAGAAGCTTAGCTTAATTTTACTTCAAAAAATAGGATATAATGGCACATATGAACTCATCCCTACTCTTTTGGACTAACAACCACTTGGAGTAGCTGTTAGCTAACACCTATTATATTTTAAAATCATGTGGGCAAGTCATATGAATGTATGAAGTTTTAATTTTGAATACCACATAGATCTTAAGGGTTCTTATTTAGGTAATCAAATGCATTATTAAATGATAAATATATTGTCAAGAGATAGAAATATTACCCTATAAATAGACTCGATTACTTAATAAAAACTTCTAAGGCTGATGGGTCTACAATGTACTAAAGCTTTTTTCCCTGAACTACATCGAGAAGTAGAACAAAGTTTATTTTAGTTCAAAGATTGTATTTCCCTATAATGCCAAGCCCTTAAAGTTAATTATATCTTAAAAGAACAAAAGTTCTCCTAAGAATACTCTTGATTAAAAAAAATTGATATTTATCACTATGGATTTCAAAGTTTATTTCAATGATGATTAATATAGAAAATCAAGTGAGATTAATTCAAAAAAGAAGAGTTTTCTTGGAGACACATTGGGAGCAAGTAGAAAATGCTTTAGATACTGAGAGGCCTAGTAAGTATTTTAACATATTCTACTATTAGGCATTATAACTTTAAGAGTAAAAAATTATTTAGATTTCAAATTTACATTTTATTTAAAAATTAGTACTTAGATTCTAACAACTCAGGACTATAGAAATGCTTAAAAGTTGAAGACTTACTCTAATAAGTCTAAACAATGCTTTTGACATAAGTTAGAAACTCATTTTAATACAATCACAAGAATTTGAGAATTTTGGTTCTTTCTCATTTGAGAAGAAGAACATAGCTCAACTCTTTTTGACTTACTTCCCACCTAGAAGAGTTGCTAGCTAACAACGCTTAATGATTTTAAATTTATGATGTCAGTCTTATAAATGCAAGATAGTTTAGTTTTTGTATCCAGAAATGGAAGCTAAAAGCCTAAACTCACTCCTTAACCCTAAGATCATGATTGCATATTATGCTTCTAACTAATATAGTAATTTTTAATTTTTATACATTTTGATTCACAATTTTATTTAAAGGATTTGGGTATGTAAATCATGCATAAATGAGATGCAGTTAGAAATGAGTTATAAGATAAATTAAAAGAGAAGTCAAACTTCTCCCATAAGGGTGGCCATCATCACTAATTAAATGCCTCCATAGGTGTAATGAGAGAAGGGTCCAATTCATGTTTATCCCTAAGGCTTTAATTGATGAAATTATGAGTTATTTATTTTTGTGTTTGAGTTATTGAATTTAATGGTATAGAAAATTAATTTTCCTAGTAGCCTAATGCATCCAAGCTTTCATCACATAACACGGAAAAAAAACTTATAAAAACTATGCATTTCTATTACACACCCCAAATTAAATTAAATAGACCGATATAGCCGGGTACTATTGTACACCCTAGAAGAAAATAAAAAGTCGAGCTTTGCATTTATACAGCTCAACCTAAAACTAAATTTTGAACTATGAGGGTCTTCATTTATACTTCTTCAAGATTGTTGCCTTCTTTAGGGATTTTCTTAGGCTCCATAGGGGACCATCAATTGGTACAGTTAGCTTCTGCTAATCCTAAGCCCCATAGATTTTAATCTAACTCTAAGATCAAATTACACTTATAAAATTTAAAATAAAATTTTAAATCAGATAGTTAACACCAATAGTTATATGGCTTATTATCAAATGGCCATATACGGACTTAAGTAAAGCACTTATAAGAAAACAATCATTTATAATTTTTATTTGTTATAATACTCCATTTAAATACAACCCTCTATAGAAAATAACATTAGTCTAAAAACATACCTTAACATCTAGACTAATGAATAAACAATCCTAGCCATCTAGACTAAAATAGTACTTCATAAAATAAAAAAAAATATCACATTACAAAATATATCACTATCTTAGCCCAAATCTAGGGTCGGTCACCTAGTAATCAAGTGTGTGAAAGAGAAGTATGTGTGGCAAATCTCTACTTGGCTTCTTTAAGTTTAAGTTTTGATTTAAGTTTTTAAATTTTGTTTAATTTACCGTTGGGTGATTTCACTTTAAGTGATTTCGTTGATTTTGAATTTTTATTTCCAATTTTAATTCATCATATATTTATTAAGTAAAAATTTATTTTTAGATTTTCAAGAGTGAAAAAATGAAAAAGTTTTACTCGAGGTAAAACCCAATCAATTCAACACCCTAATCATAATACAAAATTTTATTAAATGATTTGAAATTTAAGTGTTTTATAACTAATAAATATTTATTAAGTTTTAATTAATTTTAAAATTATTTATTTTATTTAATTTACTCTTCATAATTGTGCTGTCATAAGTACATGTCATTGCTAAACTAGTGGTTCGAAGTATTCACACCTTCTTCGGATTAATAGCCCAACGACCTTCGGGGTCTAGACTCTTTATCTTGTGGTTGATGATCATGAAATGTTTCAATTTCTATTTGATTAATGTTTACTTGATTTAATCAATAACTCAAATTAAATTTATTATAATCACTTTGTTTAAGCTCAATTTTAATTTTATTATTAAAGTTAATTTGGTATTATTATTATTTTATGTTAATTAATTTTATTTTGTTATTTATTTGTAATTGGTTTTTTTATGTTTTAATTTAATTGATTTAGTGATTTAATTTTAGTTTAATTAATTTTAAAGTTTATTACTTAGTGATGTAGTTATATTTTTTTATGATTTGATTATTTTATTAAATTTTGATTAAAGTTAACTTTCTTATTTTATTAATTTGATTTTCAAATGATTTTATTATAGTTTAAATTGATTGATTTAATTTAGGTTTAATTAATATTTATTTATTATTATTTGTATATTTATATTTTATGTTTTTATTTGATTTCAATTTCTCTAATTATTCTTTAACCTTAAATGTAAAATTTTAAAATTAATTAACTTTAGAGCATTAAAGGAATTTTTCCAAATCCTCTAACCTTATTTGAAATATTTTCAAATGATTTTATGAATTATTATTATTTTATTAATTATTTAATTTAAATTGTCCTAGAACTTCAAAAATTCATAACTTTTGATCGAGAAGTTATTTTTATTTGAAATTTTGCTAGCAAATTCATGTTAATTTTATTTGACCAAAATTTCATTTTAATGAGATGTGTGTGTTTTAGGTGTAATTAAGATTTTATGTTTTCTAATAAATCATAAATAAAGCCCAAAATATTTAATAACATTTGGGCTTTTAATCTTCTTATATTATCCTCTAAAATATGAATTCATAAAGGGTTCAATTGATATATTTTTCATAAGTTCATTGACATCATTTAGAATATTTAGAATTATTTTCATATTTTCTTTAATTTTTACAATTTTAAATTAATTAATTTATTTAACGTTGATTTTTAGATTCAAAAATCTAAGATCTCTTAACTCAGTCACTTTAACCAAAGAAATTTTTATATAAGATATGTTTAGCTTCAATTTCATTATATGAAAATCTTAAATGAATTCAATTATTATTTTAGATTTAATTAATGTTTTATTATTTTTATTAAAATTCAAATTAAGCTAAAATTATGGATAATGATTTAAGGCTTTTATTTTTCTTTGATTCATCTCTAGAATATGAGTCTAAAGAGGTGTTATTCTTATTTTTAGGATCTCTCATTAATTTATTATATTTGTAAAGTTTTATTCAATTAATTGAATTATTTAATTATAATTAACTCTAATTTGAGAATTTTAGAATTTTATGATTTCAGTGGGGTTTGATATTTCTTTTAATTCAATGGTGTTGATTATGATGTTTTAAGTTATTCCTATGCTTTTCCCTAATTTTTATGATTTTAGAGAGTTCAGTAGAGTGGGAAATTTTTGTTTGAGTTCGGTTTGCTCTGTTGAAGGTGTAGGAACGATCCAAAGTGAGTTAGTCAGTTATGTGGCTTCTCTTTCCCTCTTTATATTTGATCGAACCTCCTCCATGGGAGAAGGTAGGAGGTGCACAACCATAGGTAATGAAGTCCCGAAATTGTAGCTGAAGGTGGCTAGAGAATTAGAGGATAAATTCTAGCTGATTAATTAAAGTGATGAGAGAAGCATGGGTTATTTTTGATCCATGACTTAAAGATGTCAGTTTGGGCTCCCCATGGCCTCCATCTCATCTCATGGCACCATCTCACCTTGCCTTGAGCTGGATGGCAACTTCTTAGGTCAAGCCTAACATGACCCCAATGTTAAACTCAAGTTTCATTGGCTTGGGTTTGGATTTAGGTAGTTTGGGTTAGATTCATTTAGATACAAGCTAGTTTGGGCTGAGTTGACTTAAGCTAGCTTAATCATAGTAAATTATCTTTAGATCTATGTTTGCAATCATGGTGATTGCTCACTAGATGATTTATGAGTTAATTGATCTAAAGTATGTTTGAATTTAGAATAATTTTGGCTAGTTTGACCTACTTGACTCAAATGGAACAGGTTGAACCTTCTAGCCCATTTAGCCATTTTGGGGTTTAGGTTAAGTTTCATTTATTCTTAATTGTTAATTTATAATATTTTTTGGATGAGTTGATTGAAATTTTGTGTAAGTTTCATATAGTTTAGGCTAGGTTTGACCTATTTGTTTCCAATGAGTTAAGTTGGAACATTTTGGTTTAATTAGGCATTTAATAGTTCGGGTTCTAATTTAATTATGCATAATTGATCATCCATGATGTTTTGAAATGTTTAATTTCAATTATTTTTTTATTTCAATTTCAATTCTGATTAAAACTCAATTTGGTTCATTTTTAGGCCAAAGTGAATTTATTTGAGTTAAATGTTCAATTTGACTCAAATCAAAGTGTATTTGGATTTCAACTATATTCATTTAATTTCTTAGAATGATTAAGATCCATTAATTTCAATTATTTGGCATTCGATTTTAATTTCAATACTTAAATGGGTTAAGTTGGGTTCATTTAAGTCAAATGACCAATTTAACCCAAATCAAAGTGTGCTCGAATTTCAATTATGTTTGATTGGGTATTTGGAATGATATAGATTAATTAATTTTATTTAAATTGAGTTTAGTTTTTTATTTCAAAACACTTTGACCCAAAGTGAGCTTAAAGGGGGTTACATTGAATTCACTTGTGCTATTTGACCAAATGGGTGAAATTAGACTCAGGGAGGAATTGAATTATATTCAAGTATGATTTTGTAGTGTTTGAGAGTGTTTAAATTGGATTAATTTCAATTTAATTTGGATTTGTACTTGATAAGGTCCATTTAAGTCTATTTGGGTTACCAATCAACTCATCTGACACTTCATTGGATTTAGATTTATTTAGAATTGTGTTTAAACATATTAATTTAATGATTTTTAACTTTTGAGAGGGGTCAATTTTGGTTGAATTTTTGTTTGATTGAATTTTGATTTGGTGGGGCCTACATGGGTTAGCTTTGGTCAAATAACCTAAATGGCCTCTTTGTGACACTTCTAAATTTAATTTTTTTGTTCTTTTATGCTTATATATTAATTTTATGCTTTTAGTATGACCTTATTTTGATTTTCATTAGACTAAGGTAATTTTAGTCTTAAATGATTTAATTAGATTAATTAACTCAATTAAAGCTTAAATTAATTTAAGTTTGATTCAAATTTATTTGATTTTAATTTATGTTGAATTTTATTAAGTTAGGATTTGATTAGGTTCACGTAGTCCAATTAGGTTAGGTTAGATACTAGTGGGGTCCACCAAGTTAACTAAGGCCTTTACCCTAAAGTGTTGAGTCCAATTTTTTATTTAAAATTTTGTTTTAAATTTTATATTTGATTTAATTTGTTATTTTGACTTTGGCTTGATTATACACTTAGTCACTAAGTATGGTATCCTAAGTGTCTAAGCAAGAAGCTGCTAATCTAAGATTAGAGCTCATAATTACTAAGATTATGATGATGTCAATCTCATTCAAAAATAAGGTCAACATAATGCAAGATAGCTAGGCTATTATTCATTTAGAAAGGAAACCTAAAAGCCTAAACTCTCTCCTTAAGATCCTAGATCATGACGAGTATGAGTAATGTCCTAACAATGTGATTAAAACTATATTTTATTCAATTTTGACTAAAGCTTGGGTGGACAAGTATGCTTATATGCATGATGAAAATAAGTTATGAGTCAATCTATGAGAATGATGTTCTTCATTGAAGGAGGTTGTTGTCAACGATCCTACACTCCCCCTTATCGTACAATGAGTATATTCAAGAAAAGAAGATAATATGCATGGATGAATGTAATCCACATCAGACCTATGATGTCTAAATCAATTTTACTAATTAATTATTATGGCTTTATGGTGAGGTTATTAGTTATATTAATCTTAAGTTGAAGTTAGTTATTTTAGTTATATATAGAAAATTTAAAGTCCTAAAAAGCCTAATGAAATCCAGGTCATTCAACAAAACATCACACTCTAAGAAACCTAAAAAAGAGCATGCTATTTTCTATTGCACAAACGTAGTAAACACACCAAACATTCAATTCAATTAAAAGAATAATAAAAGGCCGGTCATGAGTTTTGTCATACCCTAAAAAGAAAAAATTGGGTTACCGAGCTCAACTCTTATACAACTCGAATTATAATTACATGAAATAAAATTAAAATCAAGCCATGAGGGTCATCAAACCTTCTCCCCTGTGGCTCTATCCCTATCATATTACAAAATTATGTTTAAATTTTCAAAAAAAAAAAATTTCTAACTAAACCTACAAAATATAAGTTAGCTATAACAAACATACACACCAAGAAGCTATGTACCATACAATTGAATTTAGCACCAACAAGTGCCAAGCCTACTTGTCTTGATCGACTATGCTTAAAAGGGCAAGCAACACCTGCAAGCTAGAATATTTAATTTATTTTTATATCATGACAACCCTTTTAATTATTCACAGCCTCCTATAAAAAATATCATCAGTCTAATAAATAATGCCTTATCATCTAGATTAATACACAAGCAATCCTAATATCTAGTCTAAAATAATATATCACAAAATAAGAAAAGTAATACATCACAACAACGCACCAACCTAACATAAGTCAAGGATTGGTGACTTATTAACCTATTATGTATGCAAAGCTTAGTGTCATATGGCATAGTTAGACTTTAATGTTTAAGTTATGAATAAAATGATATGTTCAAGTAATTATCCAAAGGGTGATTTTGATTCAAGTGATTAATGATTTAAGAAGTGGATTTTAATTTATAAATTCAATTTTTATTTAAATTAGACTCAATGTTATAAAGAGTATAAAAATTCATAAGTTTCACTTAGAGTGAAGCTTATTCCATTTCAACAACCTACCTCAAGGTTAAATCTAAAGGCATATTTTATGATTTTTAAACCTTCTTAATGGAGCATTACGATTTTTATTAATTCTTAGGTTTAGATTAAACTTAAATGGAATTATAATTACATGAAAGACACTTTTGAGATTAATATGAATAAGTGATGAATCATATAATGATATCCTTCAACTCTCCATTAGTTTAATACTTCATTTTAAAATAATTATGAATTTATTTTCTTAGTTTAATATTTCATTTTAAATAAATTATATATTTATTTTTTTCACTTTAATTTTACATTTTAAAATAAATATGTATTTATTTTATCACTTTAATATTTTATTCCAAAATAATTATGTATTTATTTTATTACTTAGGAAATATTGGATTTTCATTCATATACATAAATATATATTTTAAAATTTTTATGAATATGTGTCGAAAGAATTCTAGAAAATTTTATAATATTAGGTTTAAGATGATTTAAACTTCACATGTATTTCCTGAAGTTTTTCAGGTATGTGATATTGTTAAACCAGGGAGATGAGATATTTAAGACCTCATTCAGACTAATGGCCCTACGCCCTTGGGCACCCAAACTACATACCTTCAAAGTGTGTATGTTATACACATGAATTATACATATGGATTTTATTCACTTTTTTAGTTTAGGTTTATAAATATATTCATATATTTTGATTTATATAAGAGAGATATATTATATATATTTAATTTACTAGCAATAATAGCCACACTATTCATATATCATATATTTAAGGATTTTAATTTTAAACATAAATATGAATGAGCTATGAAATAATCACACATTTATAAGTGAATAAAGAATGTTAAATGGAAATCACAAAACAATCTACTTAGGTTATTAAACCTTAAGACTATTCATGTGAAAATAACACCACTTAAGCTTAATCGAAATTCTTTAGTTAATATATTCTAATTGAAATTTATTAGACCTATGGAGGAGAGATCAAATAATAAAAGTATCTTATACACACCCTGGTTATTAATGAAACTTAAAAGTACAATTGTGATTTTTTATGAACTACATAAAATTTATAATTCTTTAATCCAATTAATGCTTAAAAGATCTTAAAAATTAAGTAATAACAATGTACAAGACCAAAAATTAAAAAAAAAAATTATGAACATGCAAAATAATATGAGAAATGAATAGTAAATATTTCAGGGCATTTGGGCCACTATTTTATTATTAATTAATTAATTAATTAATAAAAACCTTAATTAGGCAATTACTTTTAAAAATACCTAAAAAATTATTTGGAGATTTTAATTTTATTGATTAACTCTCTATTAGCTGAGTACAAAGAGGATTTATTTGCAATTTTCAAAGATTTGTATAATTAGTTATAAATTTTTTAAGTCTAAAGTTAATTAATGCTTTATTTAATTAATAAAAGTTCCCTTAATGATGATTTTGAGAAATAATTAAGGCTAGAGGTCCTAATAAGTATCTCTATTCACCATTAAAGTTATAATACACATTTAATCATCCATGATGATTTTTATAATTTTTTAAATCAAATATTTATTAAATAAAATAAAATTATTAAATTTAAGGTTTAAAAATATGAACTTGCTAATGCACTCACCTGATTTTTTTTGAAATAATTATGGGAGGAAGAGATCATTCCATGAAATGTTCACCTAAAATTTTAAGTCATTGGGTTAAGTAATTAAGGCTAAAATTACAATATTAATGAAAACATTCAAGCCCTAATTTGTCTCTATTTAATTGACAAAAATTTGGGCTTTTATTATTCTTAGATTAAACTTTTCAAAGAATATTTATTTATATTTTTTGAATTTTACTCTAATTAGTTATATTTTTAAAGTTATGGATATTTAAACCTATTTAAAACTCTAATAAACCATTTACACAATCAGCACTAACGTAGTCGTGCTTTATGCATGATGCTACATGATTAGTTATTAAACCAATCTTGCATGGTAGCTAACTTAGATGACAACGAATGTAATTTTGTCCTAAGCCGTTTGATTAAAGATCAAATAGCTCTGATTAATCCTACTATTTTAAAGAAATTAAATTAAAGTTTCTAATTTAGATTAATCAAGGATGTCTATTTTAATCATGTGGAACACGACTGATGATTCATCTTCAAGCTCTAGGGAGAAACGAGCAAACATTTTCTTCTCACCACTTGATTAAATATAACTGAAGCTAGATCACAGTGAGATCAAATTTTTTTCTCTGAATTTGATTTGAGTTAAGAAATACGAGAAAGGTTTGCTAATCCAAAACCATTTCCCCATGTGTGAATTAGTTTGGTTTAATGAAGTTGATTATGATTTTATGTTAGGTATGAATTAATTATCCATTATCTATATCACCTTAAGTTAATTAACTAATTAATAATAAGCTAATATGATTTGCAATCACATGAAAAGTAAATTTACAATTCTCCTAAGAAATGAAAGGAGTCTAATGCAATTGGCTTATGATTAATAGTTAATTAGGCTTAAGGGATCTCACTTAATTACTCTTATAATTTTCTCACACATGTGAACCAATCATATTTTCATTATCTCTCACCTTGGGTTATTGAACACCCAAGGATCTACCCAAGATCAATTAAAGGTTGCTTAGGTTAGGATGATTTGATTTTTAATTTTAATTTCATTAAGCTTTTAATGAATTGATTAAATGTTTTAATTATGTTTTAATTTGAATGATGAAATTAACTTAGGTGAAAGGATCAAGGGCAAGGCCTCAATCCTAATCCCTAAATCATTTAATCATTCTATTAGGTTTTGATTTCCTCATTTTGAAGATCAAATCACTTAATTAATCAACTAATCATTCCATTAACCCATTAATTAATTTAATTTTTAAAAGATAAAGAAGACTTAAGAAATGAATTAAGAAAAATATTTCTAATCACATTCCTTAAGTGATCTTACTGTTTAATAGAGATATTATGTTCAAATGATTAATCAAGCTATTGTTCATCCCTTAATTATAACTAATTGGATTAAGAGAGTGATTAGGGCTTACTCAAATGATTTCCCTAATTAAGCAATCAATAAAATTTTAGAAAAATAGGAGAGGCAGAGATCATCCCCCTAAACATCCATAGAAAATTTGAGATTAATTGAGTGCTTAATTAAAGTATAATTAAGCTAATTATATTTTTAATAAAACCCTAATTATGCCAAAGTCACTATTCAAAATCAATTAATTATAATTTTTCTAGATTCTCCTCTGAAATATCTTTAAAATGAGCCTAAGTTTGCATTTTTTTTGGATTTTTCTACAATTAGTTATGATTTTAGGAGGTTTCAGGATTAAAAATTAATTAATTAACCCTAATTAAACCCTTAATCCCGTCGAGCCATTGACGACATGATGGGATTGGTTATTAAGTTATCTCGACGTGACGACGCACTTTCGTGGGTAGTCATCTGCATCGCCATAGTTTAATCGCATAAAGGGAAATCAAAGGATTATTGTGTGATTTGATAAGATCCGTTCATCTTAATCATGCAAATGGACGGCTCGTGATCTATCCCATTCACGTGCAGTGAAAGATGAGCACTGTTCATCTTTCTTCATTCTATCCAAGCTCACCCGAGCTCTAATTTGGATCAAATGGATCCACACTATCTAAGGGAACATACAATCATATATAATGGCTAGAATCCCTTGACATGGAGATTTCTTTCACAAAAGACAAACACACAGAGGTCTAAAGCTATTATTTTGAGAAATTATCTCACCAAAGTTAATGTCTAGTGGTGCAAGGAGTGCGCTGAATGAGATCGTTGAGGGAATCTAAGCAAAATTTGTTCTAGGGTGTTCGGTCAACCAATCCACACATGTGCATGCCTCAGCTTTTATTGAACTTCAATCTCCTATGCTCAGGAAGCTCGAGAAGTGATTTGATTGGCTTCGATTGAGTATGAGGATGGTGTATGCACAAGCAATTGGAGTTTGCTTACATAGGGAGCAAGTTAAGACTGAAATGGAGGTGTCATGTTTTGGTTCTACACGCAAAGGGGAAGGTTGAGGAAAAGGGAGCTCGGGAGGAGTTGGGGAAGCTCTAGGGAGTTTTGAAATCCTCTCTTGCACCTAATGTGATCGAATCGTCATCAAAATAGGTTGAATTGAGGGAGTATATCCCTTAATTGAGCCAGATGGATGGACGGGATCACTCTCAATAATTTCACTGATTCATTGCTATCAAGTCATTGGAGGAGTCACCATCAATCTGAGGTGGCACACCATGAGTGGCTGAAGCCATGTCAGGGGTCTCAAGGCTTGATATGGGCAAGTGGGAGGGGATTTGCTTCTCCTTGCATCCGTTGGGTTTGGCCATGGACGGGGGAGAGTGAGCTCAGCTTTGTGAGTTCCCTCTAGTCTAGGGTAAGTTCTAGGGTGCTTGCAGTGGGCTAGTGAGCTTTAGGAATATCTCATTTGGTAAAAGGAGGGCTCCCATTGGGAGTGAAAAGTAGATTTTGCTACTTAGAGTAGGAATCCAAGGTGGAGGCTTTGTCCATCAGTAACTTGAGGCTTGTTAGACTAACTTGGGAGTGGCCTAATGATTTGGAATGTTATGGTGAGAATAATTTGATATGGTTTGGCTTATATTTAATTTTGACTCACTTGGCTTCAAATGGGTCAAATGAGTCAAGTTGACCAATTTGACCTAATTGACCAAATAAGATTGGGTTAGGTGTTAAGTCAGGTTGAATTGGTTGATAAAAAATGATTGTAGGCTTTGGTGTGGTTTAATTTGGAATTAATTTTAATTTTGGTCAATTTGACCTTCTAAATTAATTTGGGCTAAGTTGGATCAAGTTGACCAATTGGTCAACTTGGGCTCAATCATGGCTTTGGTCAAGTTCAATAAGTGATTTAGAATGAACTTGAGCCATTGGTTACAATCAATTTGGGTTAAATCATGACTTGATCCATTTTGACTTTTTAGGCCAATTTGGGTCAACATAGGTCAAGTGGCCAATTAGGCTTGGTTTGGCTCAATAGATGACTTGGTCATGTTCAATCATTAATTATAAATGGGTTTGGGTCAAGGGTTTCAATCAATTTGGCATATGGTGGAGTTTGGGTAGTTTGGATTTCATTTAGGCTAAATGTTGACTTGGTCAAAGGCTAGGTTTGAGTTGGTTTGACATAATTCAAGGTGGTTGATCACCCCATGATGATTGTTGATCATGATTGAGGTTTAGGTGGGCTTAGTTCAATCCAATTTGGGTTAGATTAGAACTTGGCTCAAAAAGGTCCTTTAGGTTACTTTGGGTCAAGCGAGCTTACATGGGTCAATTAGCTTGATCAAGACTTGATTCAAGTTTAATTTAACTCACATAGGGACTTAGTATTGGAATATAAATCCAATTGCAATTAGTTTGGAGCCAAATAAGTTTTGGTTTATATGATAATTTCAAGTCAAAAAGGTCAACTTGGGCTTGATTTGGGTTGACTTGGATTTAGTTTAATAATGGTGGTTTATGTTTATATTTGGATCATTTATTGTAGGAATGATTGAATCATGAATAAATCCATGAGTTTTTTTTATTTTTAGTTGATTTGGGTTTCACTTAGCCAAGTTCAAAAAATTTGGCCAAAAGGGCTAAAATTGGAAATTTAATTTGATTTGAGTTTGGTTTTGGTCATCTGAATTTACATTTCATTTATATTTTTGAATATAAATGAAGATATAAATGGGTCATGAGAAAATCACTTGAGTTTAGAGTAATTTAGAAGCAAATCTAATTAAGCTTAGGGATGTAGGTTGAAAGGGATAATTTTGGTTTTGATTTGGTTTGATTTATTTTTGGTCATTGGAGGGTGAGTTTCATTTATATTTATGAATATAAATGAAGGAATGATTGATTTATAAAGAAATCAACTAAGTTTGAATTGATTTGAAGGAATTTTGGCTAAGCACATGAAGGTGGCTCATATGGCTTTGGAAGAGATTTTTGGAATTTGAAATTTGGAGTTGATCATGGATTTCAATCATTTGGAATTTGAAATTGGTTTATGGTTTGGGATTTGATTTGAGATTGGATTTGATAATTAAGAAAATCAATTAGGTTGGGGTTGATTTCAATTTGGTTAAGGCTAAGTCCATAAGATAAAATTGAAAGGGCTTAGGAAGGATTTGGAGTTTGAATTTAGTGATGGATTTCAATCATCATTGGATTTGATTTTGGAATAATTTGGGATTTGTTTGAAAGGAGGAAGCATTGGGTTTGGGGGGCTATGCAAGTCTTTCTAAATAGGGCACTACCTATTCTTATGGCTAACTCATCTAAGTCTCTAGGGTTAGTGTGTTCTCCTAATCAGAAGTGTCTTAAGACTAAGGAACTCTTAGTGTCTATAAGATTCCTAGACCTTTGATGAGGAAGTCGAGAGCTCACTCCAAAAGTGAGGTCAATAGGTATAGGTATGGTGTGACTAACAAGGCACATTTATTGGTGTTGAGATGATCAACAACGTCCGAAGGTTCGCAAGCACTGACAGAAATGATCTATTCCTAAATTTGAGGTGTAGAAGGAATCAAGATCTCAGTACAACACAACTCCACTCATGCTAGGGGTATGAGGGAGGATGAAGGGACCCACTAAGGGATCAAGTATGTGAACCTTTCACTAGGAAAGCGGGTTCAAGTTATCCACTAAGGATAAGAAATTTGGGTTTGAATGTAAGGTATGATTTTGGATAGAGTATCTGCTGGGGATCAGGATGTATAATCCATCAGGGATAGATGCATGAATCTTTCATCAGGGAAGCGGGTTCAGGTTATCCACTAGGGATAAAGATTTGATGAGATTTCTTTTAAAGGTGCACTCGCTAGGGAATGCAAATTCAAATTGGATTTAATAGAGTCCACTAGGGAAGTTAGGAAGATTGATATCTCACTGGGAAGAAATTGGCTGATTGTTTATTTTAAGTTTTGGATTTTAAGATGAACCATCGGATGGATTGCGAGAAGGGCCTTTTATCTCAGCATTTACCAATCCAAAGGTAGTCCACCTAAGGGGTTGTCTTTCGAATAATGGGGGAGAAAGCATAGTAGACTTACATCTCTAAAAGTAAGGGATGACCGATAGGGTGATCTGTTTGATGCAATAAATTGAACCCAACCTGGCCTGACTTCTGAATGAATGCCTTAAGGGGACTCACATCAACTCGGAAGTAGTCAAGATAATGTCATTTATTTGAATTGCATTTGTTTTAATTTCATTTATTTTAATTTAATGGATCCCCTTCGTTTGCAATGGATCTACTAAGAAGGGGCCAATATCAACCTAGACCTATCTTAAATTTACCAATCTAAAGGGATAGTTTACCAGCTATGGGATAGAACTAACCAACCAAAGAGGTGTCTTTCAATTTGTAATGGTCAAGTTAGGAAGAAAGCATGGGGACTCACATTTTCCTAAACAAGGAACCACTGGGGTGATCGGTTGCTTGTGCAACAAATCAAAATTGATCTAGGGCTGCCCGTCGATTTGCAATGATCGTGCTAGAAAGAATGTGTAATAGATGTATATCTTTCAAAGCAGAGACGACCATCAGGGTAACTCGTTAGTGGCACAACAAGTTGAACCCGACCTAAGGGAAACTACCGAGAGAGTTTTGACCTAGGGACTTATCTCAACTCAAAGTAGTATAGAATTCAATTTTCCCTAAAGAGAGGATGCATGCTTGGGAAAGGGGCACACTGGGGGCTTGAATTCTTAATCCACAAACAAAGATATATTTTATTTATTTATTTTATTTTTGTGTGGACCTTCTTGGTTTATGAGGGATGACACTGAGAAGGAGCTTATATCAGCCTAGTCCTATCTCAGTCTTATCGTACCAAGGGAGATTCTGTGTATCCATTAAATAAATTCTCCAACCACAGGGGTGGCTACTAGGAAAGGGGGACTGTCCAATCCAAGAGTAACCAGGGTAGTGTCTAAATGGGGTCTCTAAGGATGTGATCCAAATAAAGTTCCCACAAGGGCGGTGCTGATGGGGGCGTTATCCAAAATCTTGTAAAAGAAAGCCTATAGATATTCAGTGGCCAACTCAAGGAGAAAACACGATGAGACGCCAAGAGTGGTGTATCCACCGGGTGGGTAATTAGTCAACATGGCGATAACCAACAAGGTGTTGGTTTTGATAATCGCCTAGAAAGAAGGCATGTAGACTTACATCTCTTTAAAGCGAGAACTAACGCATTCTGTCTTCATTTTAATAGAGCTATCTCGATTTGTAAGCTCTGAGGATTCTTATGCAAGGACTAAACCCACGCTTGAAGTAGTCAGGAGAAAAGGAGCCTCTGGGGGGCTTACCCTAAACCTCAAATATACTAGACCTAGTTAGTGCATGATGGCTAGCTTAAGAAGAAAGCATGTAGGCTTACATCCTCTTAGATGAAGTCAACATGGGGTAGCTTACTGGCTGCACAGTAAGATTGCGGTGTATTTTTATATTCAAATTAGGATTTGTAAATGTATGTTGGGACACTACGTAGATCTATAGATGTACTCATTAGGGTGACTGGGTGCGACATTGAGGAATGATGTATTATCTTGAGAGATAGAAGTCACCATCCTACAATGGACCTAATCACCTAATAAGGACTCCTAAGGATAATGGGTCTTCGAATGTACTAGAGATCTTTCCCGTACTTTATATGAAAAAGTAAAGTAGGGTTTATTTTAAACTGGGATCGTTAAGTTCCCTACGGAGGCAAACCCCTATAGTTTATTTCATCTTAACGAATGAGATTCCTTAAGAATACTCTTGATTAAGGTAAATGATCATTGTCTCCAAAGATTTCAAAGATAGAATTATCAACAAATTAGTTATTTTTGGAAAATAAAATGGGATTGATCAAAAGGAGAGAGTTATTATTGAAACCAAAGGGAGATGAGTAGGGAATGCTTATGACACTAGGAATCTTAGTGAGCATCCCAAACTACCTTATGGTTGGGATTTATATTTTTGAAATTTGAAGAGGATTATATGTTTGAGTTGATTTTTTATTAGAAATCTAGGGCTTGCAATTCCATAACATGAGATCATGGAAATGCCTAAGAGGGGGGGATTTATGCTTGTAGCACACAAAGAAAAACAACAACCTCGGATCCTAAATCTAGGAAGCTTTGGCGAGGGCCAAGGCATGACCTAAATCTAAGGTGAAAATGGGTATATGGTTTACCTCCACAAGAGAGAGGAATCCACATAACTATTGGACTTACAACCACCTGGGAGTGGCCACCAACTAACTCCTCCTACGATTTTAAATACATGTAGGCAAGTCTTATGCTTTACAAGATAGCTAGGTTGTTATTTATTTAGAAAGGAGACTAAATCCTTAAACACACTCCCTAAGAGACTAGATCATGAAGGGCATGAATAATGACTTAAATTTAATGCAAATTTTGTTAAGTTTTATTTTAGTTTTGGACAATTTATTTGACAGAGGCTATGGGATTTCATATGCCTAATGCATGAGAAATTGGTTATGGGCCAAAATTAGAAAGAATGAGGTGTGTTTCCACCATGGCTCTCGAAGGTCAAGCCATTTTCTCTGGCAAAGGTGGAAGCCCTCCATTAGCAAGAGTGAGAATATATGATGATGTGAGACATACAACATCCAGCTAAGGGGTTGCTAAATCTTTTATTATCTTGATTAATATCCTAAGATTTATGTGAGGTTATGAGTTATTAAATTTAATTTTGAGTTAATTTAATTGGATAAAAAATTTATTTTTCCCTAAGAGCCTAATCACATCCAGGCCATTCATCAAATAATGAAGAAATTAAGAAGATCATGCCATTCTAATTGTGCAATTATAAATAAAAAATCAATCAATTTATAAAATTAGCATAAAAGAATAAGAGGCCAATGTGGTCGGGCTCCACCGCATAAACCAGAAAAGGAAAATGGATAGCTGAGCTCTACCCTTATACAACCCAGATTACAAATGAATAATTATAAATTAAAAAAAGAAATTCATGTTATGGGGGGTCTTCATTCTTCATTTATTTATTTCTTCATTTCTCCCTTTCTTCATTTTGATTTTGCTCCATTTCTTTCTTTCTTTTGATTTGACTTAAGATGTGGTTTGCTCCAAGGCTTCACATGGTACATAAGACATGGTCTTATGACAAATTTTTACCTTAATTCCCCCCATAACATTCATTCCAAATTTTCATTGCAAAATTTACATCAAAATGGGAAGGATAAATCTAGCTCAACCTGCAAAATAGAGATTAGCTAAACATACCACACAACCCAAGTAGTTATAGGAATAATTTGGACTTAGCACCCCACACATGGGTAACTAAGTCTACCTGTCCTAGTTTGGATCATGCTTAGGGGTATAAGTAACCTGCACAGCAAAAGTATTTATATTTTTATTATAATGCCCCTTAAGCACAATCCCCTATAGAATACATGATTAGACTAAGATCATTCTATCATCCAGTCTACACACATGCACCCTAACATCCAGTCTAAAAACTATTACATCACAAAACAAAATCAGGCATCAAACCATGCACCACCCTAATGGAGCTAGAAATGGTGGCTTAGCCTAATGTGTGTCTCATTTAAGGCTTGTGTGGCATGTCTTAGCTAGGCTTTAAGGTTGAAATTTTCTAAGTGTGAAGGATTCAACTTAGAGGGTGGTTTCATTTTAAATGATTTAGTTGATTTGATTTGGTTTGAATGAACCTACACTTAGTTACAAAATGTTGTAAAGAAAAAAAAAAAGAGAAGAGAACTTCTCTTTCATCTCTACCTTAAGTAATTTCTAAGGTAGATTCATTAATGATTTTTCTTAAGTTAATGTTTTATTATGTGTTTTAATTAATCCTAAGTTTATATTTGCTCTAAATAGACCTATTCAATGAGAAAGGCATCTTAGGATTAGTTAAGGTGAATTACTATCACATAACACACAACCATTTATTTCTTTCCACCATGTATACCATGCATATGAATAATCCTAAGCATATATATACACATAATGCAAATTTTAGCACACTTTGATTATGAATGCTAAGAGATATGATTTGGAAATCTGGAAGTTCCATTAATGCATTTTTCATTATGTAGAAAAGAGGGATTCTTTATCCATTAACATAATGCACATTCACATGTATAAAAGACATAAGTGAGTATGGCGTCATTATTTTCTACACTAGGGGCGTAAGGTACAAGACCTACTTAGGGCTACTTAAAGCCTTGTAACCCTGAGATGTCCAAACTAATATACCACTTTTCTTAAATACATGTGAATGTACAAAAAGGAATAAATGGATGAAGAATCATGCAAAAGATTTATGTTTTATTTGGTTGTATGATTTACATGTGTAAATGTAATGATCCTTCTTAAATCATAACATAGGAATGCATAGGAATAAATTTAAGCAAGTGTTATGTTCTTTTCAAATGAATTATACACTTTGCAAATCCTATACAAGTCCATGTTAAGAGAGGAGAAGGAAAACAACACAAAACACATCTTATACTTATAATCACATGCAAGCTTATAAGTACTTATAAGTAGCATCACTACATTCATAATCTTTAATTTATATATTTTAGCAATAATTTTTAGTTTAATAGTGATAATAGCCACTCATATTCATAACTTTAGCCAAACATGCAATTTTACATAAAAAAAGAAAAATTTTATTTAATTGATTTTTCAAAAGGTATGAATGCATGATTTCATTTGGCAAATAATATCTAGCATGCTTGGAAAGAAATAAAGTGATGTAAGCATATGACTTCAGTCACCATAATTAATTCCTAAGGGCAATCCTATAAAATAAGATCATTTAAAGTGAATCAAAATTCTTTAAGGAGAATTTTATTTTTGGATTTGATTTGACTTATTAAATGTGAAAAGAGTTTGTTGATCCTAACCCATTTCCCACATATGTGAATTGCTTTAGTTCAATTTTAGAATAATTAGGTTGATTTCATGTTTTATTTAGGTTATGTGTGATTAATTACCCTTACCTACACCACTTTAACATAATTAAACAAGTAATTATGAGCCAACATATGATATGAAATCACATAGAATTTAAATCAGCAATGTACCTAAGAAGTAAAAGGGCCTATTGCAATTGGCCCATAATTATTGATTAATTAAGTTAAAGGGTTTAATTAAGTATTTTCATAACCATCCTACACATGTAGTTTGATTATAATTTCCTTTGAAGTCTCTTAGGTTATTGAACACCAAAGAATCTACCCAAGAATTAAGTGATTAAGTTCTAGAATAATTTGGTTTTGAGTTTAATTAAGCCATTTAATGAAGTGATTAAATCATTAATCAATTTGTAAATTAATTAAGTCTTTATCCCAAATGAAATAAACTTAAGAGAAAAGATTGGGAAAGAAAATCCAAATCTCATTCCCTAAGACCATTCATTGTTTCATGATGATTAACAAACTCAATTAATGAATTTATCACTATTTCATAGATTAATTAATCATTTATTTAGTTAAGAGAGGGATTAAGGCTGAAATGAGCAATTCCCCTAATTAATACAATAATAAATTCCAAAAAATCATGGGAGGCAGAGGTCATCACACTAATTAACCCTCGAAAGTTTGGAATTAATTATTGAAGTAATTAAGGAGAAATTAGCCTAATTACATTTCCAATAAAACCCAAATTGAGTGCAAGTCACTGTTCAAAATCAATTAATGTTAATTTTATATTATTCCTCACTAAATTATCTTTAAAATGAATTTGAGTTTGTATTTTTTTGGATTTTTCTATAATTAGTTATAAATTTTGGAAGTTTTAGCCTTGAAAATGAATTAATTAGAGCTAACTAACCCCCTAATCCCATTGGGCTGATGCGAGGCACTTTCCATGTGGCGTGATGGGGTAGGTTATTTAAGTTATCACATCCATGATAACGCGCCATGCTTGATATCATCGATGGATGATTAATCCTGCGGTTTAGGCTTAAATTAATGGGAGATATATCGTGATTAAATCACAACCGTCCATTCCGATCATGCGGAATGGACGGTGTGTGATCTATCTCCTCCTGATGGGCAAGAGACGGATGTCGTCTGTCGATCGTCACTCAATTTGAGCTCACCCGAGCTCGGATGGAGTTCAAACTCACCTCACACCTTTGAGGAGGCACAAGCAAGGTATCCAATGGTCAAGATCTAATGAGATTACAATTCCCTTTACAAAGGACCAAGCAAAAATTCCTATGGCTACAATTTTGAGCAATACCTCACCGGAGGCTATCACCGACTTCCAATGGAGGAGGTAGCTTCTTCTAGTAGAGATGAAGCCCTGTTAAAGGTATCAAGCCTTGATTTGAAGTGGATGGCTCAATTGATCAATCTCCCCTTCAATGGCAATCAGCTTTGATCAAAGTCCTCCTTCCCGTGGCTTGGTGACTTGGGAAACAACTTGATTGAGCTCGACAAGGTCCCTTGATGGTGCTTACAAGATTAATTTGAGTTCGGTGGAGAATTGGATGGGTTGGATCTTCACTTCACCTCCCCTGTTTTCAGCCTTGAGCAAAACCAAGAAGGAGAAATTAAGGAAGCTTGGAAATGACCTTGGGAAGCTTAAGAATGCTTTGTTTCGATTCCTAGAGCTCAATCAAATTTAGTGCTTCTAATTTGAGTGGGAATGAGGGGGAGTATATCTCCCCCTCCTTGGATTGGACAGAGAAGAGCAATTTTTTATTTTTTTATCAATGGAGGAGATTGGTTGGTCAGTTTGGGTTGTTTAGAAACCCATGTGATTCATTTTAGGTAGTGGAGGGAAGGAGAGTGAGTGCCCATGTGCTAGGTGAGTGTATGGGGTAATCCAAGTTTCCAATTCCCATTGGAGGGGTTAGTTTGGTCTTAGATTGGGTCACAGCTGATCCAAACCCATTGGGTCATGTTCACTACTTCCCTTGGTGTCCAAGTGGACCACTAGGAGGATGCCAAGTGGCCTTGAGAAAGAAATGGCCAAATTCCAAGTGAATTTGTCCATAAGATACCCTTTGACCTAAGGGTAAAATAGTCATTTGGCCTTGATTTTGATTTGTCCATATTTAGAATTATTCAAAAATGGGTTGGGCCAAATCTCAAGTGATTTGGAGTTCATTTGGTTTGGATTGGTTCAATTTGACCTATTTAGGTCAAGTTAGGTCAATTTGGGTTAGGTTGGCCAATTGGTCAAATTAGGTTAAATCATGGATTAGGTCAAGTACCAATGATCATTTGGAGCCTATGGGTTTCATTAGTTTGGTTCAATTTGATTCATATTTGGTTTTGGTTCATTTAGGTTCATTTAGGTTAAATGGGTCAAGTTGACCAATTTGACCCATTTGACCCAATTGGGTTAGGTCATGGGTTGGTTTAGGCTTGGTTGATCATTTAAAATGTATTGCAAGCTTTGGTTTCAATCAATTTTGGTTTGATTTCAAGTTGATTTGACCTTTTAGGTCAAGTTGGGTTCATGGTCAATTGGGCTAGGTTAGGTCTAGTTGGCCAATTGAATCTTTGGTCAAGTTCAGCAATTAATTTAAAATGAATTTGACCCATTGGTTGCAATCAATTTGGCTTAGATCAAGACTTGACCCATTTTGACTTTTTAGGTCAACTTGGGTCAACTTAGGTTAAGTGGCCAATTAAGCTTGGTTTGGCTCAATTGATAGCTTGGTCAAGTTCAATCATTGATTATGGATTGGTTTAGATTGATAATTTCAATCAATTTATCTTATGGTAGATTTTGGCTAGTTTGGGTTTCATTTGGGCTAAGTGTTGACTTGGTCAAAGGCTAGGTTTGGCTTAGTTTGAACCAATTTGAGTGATTGATCATCATAAGATGATTGTTGCTCATAATGTGAAGCTTAGATGGGCTTAGTTCACTCTAATTTGGGTTGGATTTGAATTTGGCTCAAAAAGGTCCTTTAGGTCACTTTAGGTCAAATGAGCCTAAGTGGGTGAATTAGCTTGATCAAGGCTTGATTCAAGTTTGGTTGAACTCACATATAGACTTATGATTGAAATATAAATCCAATTGCAAGTGATTTGGAGTCAAATGAGTTTTAATTCATTTGACAATTTCAAGTCAAAAGGGTGAACATGGGCTTGGGTTAGTTTGATTTTGGTTTGATGGTTGAAGTTTATGTTTATATTTAGGCATGTGATTGAAGGAATGATTATTTGAAGAGAAAATCTAAAGGTTTGGATTGATTTGAGAATGATTTGGCTAAGTTCAAGAATTTGACTTATATAAAGGTTGGTTAGATTTGGACTTGAGTTTTGAGTTTAGTTTTTATTTGAATTTATACTTCATTATTTATGAGAATATAAATGGTTATGAGAAAATCTTTTGAATTTGACCGATTTGAATTTGGTTTGGAGTTCCGTGATTTGACTTTAAAGGGTATAAGTTGAATTTAAGTTGATTTGGACTTGAGTTTTAAGTTTAGTTTTTGTTATTTGAATTTATACTTCATTTATATTAATGAATATTAATGAGAATATAAATGGGTTCTAAGAAAATCATTAGAATTTGGAGTGATTTGGATTTGGTTTGAGCTAAGTCCATAAGATGAAATTAAAGGGGCTTAGGAAAGATTTTGAAATTGGAATTGATCATGGGTTTTAATCATTTGAGATTCGATTCATGATTTGAATTTTGGAATTAATTTGTGATTTGACAAAATCAATTGAGTTGAAATAAATTTAAGATTTTAGTTTGAAGTTTGGTTTGTGATTTGGATTTTGGAATTGATTTATGATTTAAGAAAATTGATTGAGTTAGAATTGATTTAAGATTTGATTTAGAATTTGTTTGAAGGAGGGAAGCAAGGATTGGGTTCAAGCTATAGGGTAGGCAAGTTTTCCTAATACCCCTAAGGTATAACTTATTCCTATGGCTAACTCTCCTGAGTCTCTAGGGTTATGTTAAGTGTTCACCTAATCACTAGAAGTGTCTTAAAACTAAGGAACTCTTAGTGTCTAGAGGAGTCATATGCCTAAGATGGAGAAGTTGAAAGCTCAATCCAAAAGTGAGGTCAATAAATACCTATCAAACTAACAAGATGCTTGTTGGTTTGCAGTGGTCAAGTTAGGAAGAAAGCACGAAGACTCACATTCACCAGACAAGTGACCACTGGGGTGATAGACTATCAAGGTTGTATATCTGCCCGGCCTAGAGCACCTAATGAGTGAGTGCCACGGGGGGCTTACTCCCACATCAAAATAGTTTGAGATAAAAAATATGCATTTGTTTTTGTCATGAAAGAAGCAATAGGATGCCACTTGGGTTGTCTTACACCTATCCTAAGAACATAAGAATGTGACTCCACTAAGAAAGGATGATTCTTGGGTTCTATTACACCAAACTTAGTTGTACTAGTCAAAATAAGATGCCTCTTGGGTTCTCTTACACCTATCCTAATAGTACTGGAGGATTGAATATGGTTTGTGTTATGGAGGGATAGGATGCCGCTTGGGTTCTCTTATACCTATCCTAAACACATCATGGTGGATTCACAAGCAAAGGATGTTTCTAATACATAAGAGATCGAATTTAATATGAAAATAAGTTTTATTGATGATTATTTTCAGATAAGATTTATGGATAGTATTTCTTTAGGTAGAGCCCTGATTGGCATAGGCATGCCTCTGCATAATGAGATGATAAGATCCTCCTTGGTAGCCTTCTCTATGGCTGGGCCTTCCCAAGTGGGTTCAAACTTGCCTCATATCTTTCGATGGGCAATAATTGGTCTCCTTAGAACTAAAATAAGCTCTCCTACTTGAAAAGCTCTAGGACGGACCAACTTGTTGTGAGCTTGAATCATTTTTTTCTTTATATAACTCAAGATTCTAGCATGCCCTGAGGCCTCTCTCCTCCAAACCTTTGAGCTCTTCTAATTGCACTTGGTCGCTTCAGTAATCTTTTGCTCATAGCTATCTTTAGTGATGGGAGTTGGACTAATAGAATAGAACCCATACACTAAAAGAAAATAGGTATTAAGTTAAGTTATGTATATGTGTAGGCCCACAAAGCTTTGACCAACTGCTCATGCCACTATCTTTTGTTATCGTCGAGTGTCTTATTTAATATTTGAATGAGAGTTTTATTGAATGCTTCTGCTAGACTGTTTTCCCTGAGATAGTAGATGTTAGAATATCTCTAATCTATATTGTGTCTTCGGGCAAAGCTGTTGATTTTAGTGCTCTTGAATATAGTACCATTATCAGATATAATTCATCGAGGCACCCCAAACCTATATACGATATGATTCTTCAAAACTAGAGCACATACTGAGCTATGACCTCTCTAAGAGGGATTGCCTCCGCCTACTTGAAAAAGTAGTCAGTGGCAGCTAGAATGAACCGATGACCCTTGGAAAAAGGAGGATCAATCAAACCCAGGTCCAACACTCCAATGGGCTAATGTAGATGTAATGGTTGATCCAGGACATGCCATGCATCAAACATTAGTGGCATCTCCTAGCTACATTAATGTAGTTTGTAATCAACACAGGCCAGTAGTATCCTAATCTTTTGATCTTGGCTTTCATCTTTAGACTGTACTGGTGAGCTCCACATAAGCCTGAATATACCTCGATCATAATCTTACGAACTTCGAGTTTGGCTAAATAGTGTAACCACATATGATCGAAAGATCGTCGATATAAGGTGTCATCCACGAGAGCATAGGAGAGAGCTATATGTTTCACGTGATGGGCTAATGACTTCTCTTGAGGTAGTTTGCTTGTGTTTTGGTAATCCATGAATGGCTGTCTCCAATCTGAGTCATCATCTTCTTTGGCAATGGCAACCTCCCCTTCAAGAGGGAGTCTCTCGATGAGTTCAACATCAATAAGGGATAATACTTATCTATTTTGAACCCTTATTGAAATGGACTCATCTTTTAGGCATGCCAACTCATTGGCGATCTTGGCCAATGCATCTGCTATAGCATTATCTCCTCAAGGAATCTTATAAATAGTGACCTCTAGGATCTAAGCCAATAACTCCATGGTGTACTTGTGGTAATAATGGAGCTTAAGCCTTAGAACTTTGTAGGACCCAGCAATTTGGTTGATGATAAGTTGAGAATCAAGATCGACGCCTCGGACGATAATGTAATGACTAACCTGCACGTGTAATCGAATCATTTGTCTTTGTTATTGGCGCATGAATTTGGCATATGATATGAGAATCTCATCAGATCGTGGTCTGGAGTTAGGAGCACTATTCTTACCCCTACCTCCTTGGGAGAGTAGAACGTGGTCCTTCTCCTTTTTGAGAGGAAGCTGTGCCATCAAAATACATCTCCCAACCGTGAATGCTAGTGTCCTCTAAGTTCATGATTTGTTTATTGGGGAGGTCATCACTAAGCGGAGAATCAAAAGGAATGGGTATGCTGCTAAGAAATATGCTAGTGTCTATACTTTCATAGCACAGAGGGGTACACATGTGATTTCAAACTGCGATAAAATCATGGACCATCGTGCCAATCGTCTAAATAACATTGGATGTGTCATGAGATATTACAGTGGATTAATTCTAGAGATCAGATTCACCTTATGAGAAAGCATGTAATGTCGCAGTTTTTGGAATGCAAATATTAAAGGTAGGCAATGCTTCTGAATAGGTGGGTACTTTGCCTCAGCAGGAATTAGAAGTTGGCTGAAGTAGTAGAGGGCATTTTTTCCCCTCACCATTGGCTTGGGCCAACAAAGTGCTGAGGGAGTCATCTAATGTAGAGGTGATCAACGGCTTGCCCGAGATAGAGGCTACTAGAACTGGCAGCATCATCAGTTAGTGATTGATGTCTTTAAAGTTATGCTGGAACTTGTCATCCCACTTGAACTTGGTATCCTTTTTGACAAGTGCTGAGAATGTCTGGCATCTTCCTGATAAGTTGGATATGAAGCACCTTAGATACGCCAACTTCCCTTGGAATGATCTGAGTTGAGCTAGACTTGGGGCATTTCTAAGATAGCCTTGATCTTCTCTCGATCTCTATTCTGATGTCAAACAACAAACACAAGGAATTTCTCTGAAGCTACTCTGAATGCACACTTCAGGGGATTCATTTTGAGATTAAATTATCTTAACCATTCAAAAATTGCTCTCAAGTCAAAGAGATGGTCTTCCTTTTCTTTGCTTTTGACTTCCAGATCATCAACATAGAATTCAACTTGATGATGAATGAGTTCATTGAAGATCTGAGTCATGGCTCGCTGGTATGTTGCACCGACATTTTTAAGGCCGAAAGGCATGACCTTATAACAATAGATTTTGATCGGGGTTCGAAAAGTAGTGTTTCTTTCATCCTTGGGGGCCATCTTGATTTGGTTATAGCCAGATGAATCATCCATAAAGGAGAATACTGCATGAGATGAGGCCATGTCCACCATCAATTCTGGTATAGGAAGTGAAAATTCATCTTTAGGACATGCCTTGTTCAGATCCCTAAAATTGATGCATATGCAAATTCAGTCATTCTTTTTTTAACTGACAATACTAGCTAACCATGTAGTGTATTTTCTTCCTTGATAAAGCCAGCATCGATAAATTTCTTGATTTCAGAAGTGACCTGTTGTTCAATTTCTAGTCGCATGTGTATGGGGCATGGATCTTCTTTTATTCCCATGTTGATTTCTTTGAGTTCGTCAATGGTTGATCTGATTTCTTCTTCAAACTCTAGTGATGCATCTTTCACTTCAGGCTCATTTAGGTCATCTGAAGTTTCTAAACATTCCACCTCATAAGAGTTAGCAAGATTTTAGAAGAACCCATCAGACCCCAAATGAGTGGTGATGACTAGGCAATGGTTGTCATCATCGATGGGGCCCACTGTGTTGAATCCTAGTCCTGATCTTGATTGAGAGTGTCTGGTTTGGTTATCCCATAATCTTTCAAAGTAGTTCGACCTGTGTTTAGACCAGGTATGTGGGATTAATCTTTTCTTTGTTAAGTTAATAACACAAGGCGAATACTAATCAAAAGGTAGTTGTATTAAATCTTTATATGAGTCACCCTCAAGTTCTACATCAGCTTGTTGACTTGAGGATGATGCTCCTAACAAAAACCTCTTTGGCCTAACATTTGTGGATGACTTAGGGGCCTCCTTAACTACCAAACCTCTGACTTTCTAGGAGGAAAGTAAGGTTAGAGTTCCCAACCAGCCTGATTGCTCTATAATGATTGACATTCATGCTTTGCTTGGAGACCGTGTCTCCACCACTGCTCGAACATCCCTCAAGGGACCCAGAGAGTTGGCATGCTAACCAAATTAGACTCATCCTTTGAATTGGACCAAGTCTATGTAGGGTACTCATGTGAGCTGGAACATAGCTCCAACTAGTTTGCCACCAAAGAAAGAGGTCTTCCACCTCTAATGCCTCAATTTGCCTCTTCCTCCACCCTGGGGTCAAGTCATCATGTGGAGGAACAAACTATGGATGGAATCAACATCCGTTGTCCCTCTTCCTGCCATTCTCGCCAATTTCTTTTTTTTTCTTTTCGGATCAAGAAGGTCTTTGATCAATGACTCCCTTATCTCTTTGGATAAGACAAGGGCATCATATATGCTTAGTTTAGCTGGCAACTTTCTGAGGTGAGCAAGGACACTATAGTTAACTCTAGGTTTGTCCTCCATAAGCATATCCATTAGTTGAGCATCTTGTGGAGGGGCTTCTTAACTGCTAGAACCAATGACTTGTTTGCTCTTATCCTGAGGTGCTACCCTAGGAGGGAGAATGTTGCCACCACAAAGGTTGACTTCGGTGACTTCATGAGATAGTTTAGTGGAAAGTTCTACCTACTCATCAAGTTCACCTGTAGCTTCTCATATAGGATCATTAGAGTTAAGTTCAATTGGTTGATAAAAAATGATTGTAGGCTTTGATTTGGTTTAATTTGGAATTAATTTGAATTTTGATCAATTTGACCTTTTAGGTCAATTTGCTAGTTGTTGATCAATTGGTCAACTTCAATCCGATTTGGTCAAGTTTAATAAGTGATTTGGAATGAACTTGAGCCATTGGTTGCAATCAATTTGGGTTAAATCATGATTTGATCCATTTTAGCTTTTTAGGCCAATTTGAGTCAACTTAGGTCAAGTGGCCAATTAGGCTTGGTTTGGCGCAATTGATGACTTGGTCATGTTTAATCATTTATTATGAATGGGTTTGGGTCAAGGGTTTCAATCAATTTGGCATATGGTGGGTTTTGGCTAGTTTGGATTTCATTTGGGCTAAATGTTGACTCGGTCAAAGGCTAGGTTTGACTTGGTTTGACCCAATTCAAGGTGGTTGATCACCCCATGTTGATTATTGATCATGATTGAGGTTTAGATGGGCTTAGTTTAATCCAATTTGGGTTGGATTAGAACTAAACTCAAAAAGGTCCTTTAGGTCACTTTGGGTCAAGTGAGCTTAAATCGATCAATTGACTTGATCAAGGCTTGATTCAAGTTTAATTGAAGTCATATAAGGACTTAAGATTGGAAAATAAATCCAATTGCAATTGGTTTGCAGCCAAATGGGTTTTGGTTTATATGACAATTTCAAGTCAAAAAGGTCAACTTGGGCCTCATTTAGGTTGACTTGGATTTGGTTTGATAATGGTGGTTTATTTTTATATTTGGATTAATGATTGTAGGAATGATTGAATCATGAATAAATCCATGAGTTTTTTTTAGTTGATTTGGCTTTCATCTAGCCAAGTTCAAAAAATTTGGCTAAAAAGGCTAAAATTGGAAATTCTATTTGATTTGAGCTTAGTTGGTTATTTGAATTTACATTTTATTTATATTTGTGAATATAAATGAAGATAAAAATGAGTCATGAGAAAATCACTTGAGTTTGGAGTGATTTGGAAGTAAATCTGATTAAGCTTAGGGATGTAGGTTGAAAGGGATAATTTGGGTTTTCATATGGTTTGATTTATTTTTGGTCATTAGATGGTGAGTTTCATTTATATTTATGAATATAAATGATGGAATGATTGATTTATAAAGAAATCAACCAAGTTTGAGTGGATTTGAAGTAATTTTGGCTAAGCACATAAAGGTGGCTCATATGGCTTAGGAAGAGATTTTTGGAATTTGAGCTTTGGAGTTTATCATGGATTTCAATCATTTGGAATTTAGAATTGGTTTATTGTTTGGAATTTGATTTGAGATTGGATTTGATAATTGAGAAAATCAATTGTTGGGGTTAATTTGGATTTGGTTAAGCCAAAGTCCATAAGATAAGGGATTTCGAGTTTGAATTTAGTGATGGATTTCAATCATTGGATAGTTGGATTTGATTTTGGGGTTTGGAATTTTGAATTTGAGGTTTGTTTTGAAAGAGGGAAGAAAGGATTGGGTTTGGTCAATAGGGTAGGAAAGTCTTTCTAAATACTAAGGGCATAACCTATTCCTATGGCTAACTCTTTTAAATCTCTAGAGTTAGGCTAAGTGTTCTCCTAATCACTAGAAGTGTCTTAAGACTAAGGAAGTTTTAGTGTCTATAAGAGTCCTAGGCCTATGATAAGGAAGCTGAGTGCTCACTCCAAAAGTGAGATCAACAGATATGATTTGTGATTTTCTTTTCTTTGAAAATGGGACTCTCACTTAACAAATTTGATATGTTAAGCGAAAGCAGAAATGATATATGAATTCTGCTTTGCTTTTCTTTGAAAATGAGACTCTCACTTAACAAATCTAGTATGTTAAGTAAAAGCCCAAATGTGATATGATTTGTGTTTTGCTTTTCTTTGAAAATGGGTCTCTCACTTAATAAATTTGATATGTTAAGTGGAAGTCCAAATATGATATGATTTGTGTTTTATTTTTCTTTGAAAATGGGACTCTCACTTAACAAATTTGGTATGTTAAGTGAAAGCCCAAATGTGATATGATTTGTGTTTTGCTTTTCTTTGAAAATGGGACTCTCACTTAACAAATTTGATATGTTAAGTGAAAGTACAAATGTGATTGATATATGTCTTGAAAATGGGACTCCCACCTAACAAATTTGATATATTAAGTGGAGGTCAAATGTCACATGAAAATGAGGCCCTCACTTAACAAATTTGGTGTGTTAAGTGGGGAGTCAAATATGTCATGAAAATGAGATTCTCACTTAACAAATTTGATATATTAAGTGGAATCCAAAGATTCCAAAATAGAGGTAAAATTTATTTCACAAATTTTAAGTATGTTAAATAGATTTCAATGATATATTTTGATGACATATATGTGTTTTCATGATTTTGAAAAGAGAGAAACTTTAACTCTAGCATATATGAAATATGTTGAGTGGAGTTTCAATTTTATGTTATGATTTGAAAATAGAATTTTTATTCAACAAATTTGAGTATGTTGAATGAAGGTGACTATTTTCGAAAAAAAATGGTGCTTTTGGAAAGTGTCATTTTGTAAAAGACTTTGTTTTTCTTAAATTTATGATGAACTTTGCCTCACTAAGCTAGTGGTAAGGAGGTCCTAGATTTTTATTATATCTCTCTTCATTGATAAATTTGGTTTTCACCAATTGGGAAACCCAATAGTTCAAGACCTTCACGAAGTGAGGCTTAAAACCTAAAGGATGTTGGCTAACATTGATTAAGAAGGAAATAAACTAAGTGTCAACATAAGGAAATATAGTCTCGGACTCACATAAAATGCAAGTCCACTATCGATGCTTTGAGACAATAATTGTATACTAGAGATGGAGAGAGGAATCGATCCCCAGTGGAGTTTCCAGAAAAATCTATGGTATTTATTTTTGATTCATTTGTATGGCAGGACACCACACAGACCTGAGGGTGTACTTATTGAGGTGATCGAGTATGACATTGAGGAATAGTGTACTATCTCGAAAGATAGAAGTCACTACCATACAATGGGCATAATCATCTAATAAGGACTCCTAAGATATGATGGGTCTTCGAATAAACTATAGATTTTTCTCCCTACTTTACATGGATGAATAAAGTAGGGTTTATTTAAACTAGGTTCTAACATTCTCTATGGGGGCAAGCCCCCATAGTTAATTACATCTTAAGAAAAGTGAATCCCTTAAAAATACTCTCGATTAAAGTAGGTGATTATTGTCTCCAAAAAATTCAAAGATAGGATTATCAATAAATTAGTTGTGTTTTAGAAAATCAAGTGGGATGGATCAAAGGGGAAGAGTTATTATCAAAATCAAAGGAGATGAGTAGAGAGTGCTCATGATATTAGGAAGCCTAGTGAGTATTCCAATCTATCATATGGTTAGGCTTTATATATTTTAAATTGAGGAGATTTATTTATTTGATTTGGAATTTTATTAGAAATCTAGGACTTATAATTTCACAATACAAGATTATGAAAATGCCTAAGATGTGAGGATTTATGCTTATATCCCCAAATGGAAATAGCAACCTCGGATCCTAAATATAAGTAGCTTTGGTGAGGGCCAAAGCATAACCTAAATCAAAGGCGAAAGTGGGTATGTGGTTTACCTCCATAAGAGAGAGTAAATCACCTGACTGCTAGACATATTACCACCTAGAGTGTCAACCAACTAACTCCTCCTATGCTTTAAATCCATGTAGGAAAGTCTTATACTTTTACAAGATGGCTAGGTGGTTATTATTTAGAAAACAAACTCAGTCTGTAAACCCACTCTCTAAGAGACTAGAGCATGAGGAGTATGAATTATGACCTAATCTAATGCAAATTTTTATCAAATTTCATTTAATTTGGAACTATTTATTTTGACACAGGTTATGGGATTTTGTATGCCTAAATGCATGAGAAGTTGATTATCGGCCAAATCAAAAGGGAAAGAGGTGTTCTTCCATCATATGCTCTCAAAGGCTAAGCCCTTACTATCTTGAAAAGATGGAAGCCCTCCCTTAACAAGTGTGAAATAAGATGATTATGCATGATATTAAACATACAACATCTAGCAAAGGGTTGCTAAATATTTTATTATCTTGATTTAATGCCTATGCTTTTATATTAGGTTATGAGTTATTTTAGAGATTTAGTTATGAGTTATTAGTTTGGGTAGAAAGATTAATTTTATCCTAGGAGCCTAATCGCATCCAGGCCATACAACAATCACCAATCATAAACAAACTATGAAAAGGCATGCTTTTTCTAATGCACAAGCTAAACAAAAAATTAAATAATTTTATAAAGCTATCATAAAAGAATAAAAGGCAGATGCAGTCGGATACCACCGTACAACCCAAAAAAAATGTGGGTAGCCGAGCTCTACCTTTATATAACCCAGATTATAAGAGAATAATTACAATTATAAATGATGAATGTTATGGGGGTTTTCATTCTTCATTCTTCCTTCTTCATTTCTTCATCTTCCATTTCTCCATTTGATTTGCTCCATTTCTTTCTTCCTTTTGGCTTGATTTGGATATGCTTGCTCCAAAGGCATCACATGGTACATAGCACTTGGTCTTATAACCAATGCTCATCCTAATCCCCCATAACACTCATCTTATTCCCAATGCAAAATTACATTAAAAGAAGGAAACACCTGCAAAATAAATGTTATCTAAACACACCATACAACCAAAGTAGTTATATAAATAATTTAGACTTAGTACCCCACACATGGGTAACCAAGCCCACCTGTCCTAACTTGGGTTACGTTTAGGGATAAGCAACCGCAAAAAAAAAGCATTTATATTTTTTATTTAGCACTCTTAAGCACAACCCCTTCAAAGTATGATTAGGCTAATATCGGCCTAACATCCAGACTACGCACATACACCCTACCATCCAGTCTAAAATAATGCATCACAAAACAAGCATACATTAAACCATACACTGCCCTAACATAAAGCTAGAAATAGTGACTTAGTCTAATATGTGTGAACTAAAGCTTGTGTGGTATATCTTAACTAGGCTTTAGAGTTGTAATTTGCTAAATATGAGGGATTTAATTTATAAAGAGTTGATTTCTCTTGAAGTGATTTAACTGATTTGAAGATTTTACTTAGTGTTTTCTTTTTTTTTTCATATGGTCTACACTTAACAACTAAGTGTTATAAAGAGAAGAAAGAGAGGGAATCACTCTTTCATCCCTATATTAAATCACTTCTAAAGCAAGTTACTCAACCTATCCTTTAGTGAATGGCTTGTTATATGTTTTGATTAATCCTAAGTTTAGGCTTAGTTTAAATAAATGCATTCAATAAGAAAGGCATCTTAAGATTAATTGGAATGAACTACTATCACATAACACGTGTTTATTTATTTCTTTCCATCATATATAGCATGCATATGGTTAAGTCCAAAACATACCTATACATGCAATTTATGTTTCAGCACACTTAAATGATGAATGCAAAGAAGTATGTTTGGAATTTAGATATTTCATTTGATTGGATTATGAATGCATGTCTTTTTAAGAGAGAAGAGGGATTTTTTTACCCATTAGCAAAATACACATCCACATGTATAAAAGTTTTAAGTGAGTATACACTAGGGGCATAAGGTACAAGACCTACTTAGGGCTACTTAAAGCCTCGCGGCCTCGGGGTGTCTATATTAATATACCATTTTTCTTAGATACACATGGATGTATTGGAAATCCCTTGCAAAAAATGTATTTGATTCATTTGATTTATGCTTCTTATTCATTATTCATATCACACATACATATGTATAAGAGTTTTAAGTGAGTACATATTATTCGCACTAGGGCGAAGGTATAAGACCTACTTAAGAAGTTAAAGCCTGATGTCCAGATAACTAATATACCACTTTTCTCAAATATAAGTGAATGTACAAAAAGAACCATAAGAATAAGAAGTCATGCAAGAAGTCATATTGATTTGATTATATGATTTACATATGTGATATGAAATCCTTCCTAAGTCTTAGCATGGAGATACACGAGAATAGATTTAGACAAATGTTGTGTTCTTTTCAAATGAACTATACATTTTTGAACCCTGTATGAATCTATGTAAGGTAAGGAAAGAGAACTTCATATTGCATATCTTATATTATCAACACATGCAAACTTATAGATATTTATAATTAGCATCACTTCATATATTATAATTGATTCATACTCTTTAAAAAATAATTTTTGATTTATTAGTGATAATAGCCACACCTATTTTTAATTTAAATCAACACATGCAATTTGACATAAGAGAAACCATTTCATTTAAGTAATCTTAAAAGAAATGAATGCTTGATTACACATAGCAAGCAACACTTAGTATGATTAGGGAAAGAAATAAAGGAATATAAGCATAAGATCTCATTCATTCCAATTGATTCCTAAGGACAATCATACTAAATAAAGTCACTTAAAATAAACCAAAGTTCTTTAATATCATTTTTAATTTTAAGTTTGATTTGTTTTAAGGAATATTAAAGAATTTTACTGGTCCTAATCCTATTCCCCATGTGTGAGTTAGTTTTGGTTCAATAAATAAGTAATTAAGTTGATTTTATGGTTTAATTAGGTTAGTGTATAGATTAAGCCAATTAATTAACCCTTACCTACATCACCTTAAGTTAATTAACTAATTAATAGTGAGCCAATATGAGATACAACCACATGGAAAATAAATTTTCAATGATCCTAAGAAATGAAAGGGGCCTAATGCAATTAGCTCACCATTAATAGTTAATTAAGCTTAAGGGATCTCACTTAATTACTCTTATAGTTTTTTCACACATATGAGTTAACCATAATTTCATCATCTCTCACTTTAGGTTATTGAACACCCAAAGAGCTACCCAATATTATATTAGAGAATTAGATTCAATTGAATTAATTAAGTTCATTAATTAACTAATTAAACCTTAATTAACCTTAACCAATCAAAGAAAATGAGATAATCTTAGAGAAATATACAAAGAAAGGAGCCTAAGTCTCAATCTCTAAATCCTCTCAATTAATTAATTAAGGTTCATGTTATGAATTGAATTTTTTATTAATCTTATTAAATTAATTAATTAAGGGGTGGTCATTAATTAATTACTTAACGAACTGGAGAAGTCTTAAAGAAAAGATTAGAAGAGGGAGCCCTAATCCATTTCTCTAGACTTCATCACCCTTAACAGAGACCAATGAGTTTAATTGATTGATTAATTTACTGTTCATTTGCTTAATTATCACTAATTATATTAAGAAAGTGGTTAAGACTTAATTCATTGGTTTCCCCAGTTAAGAAACCAATAAAATCCCAGAAAAATAGGGGAGGTAGAGGTCATCCCCCTAAACACACACAGAAAGTTTGAGATTAATTAAATGGTTAATTAAGGAGTAATTAGGCTAATTACATTTCTAATTAAACCTTAATTAAGCTAAATCCACTATTCAAAATAAATTAATAATAATTTTTCTGAATTCTACTCTGAAAAATCTTTAAAATGAGCCTAAGTTTGTAGTTTTTTCGGATTTTTCTAGAATTAGTTTTAAATTTGGGAAGTTTCAAGATTAAAAATAAATTAATTATCCCTAATTAAAGCCTTAATAATGTCGGGCCACATGTCGCGGCCCGCTTTCCACGTGGCACGATGGCATTCACTATTTAAGTTGTCACATCCAAGTGCTGACTCAAATAACGACATCAGAATTGGTGGACCATCCGATCTAAGATCAGATGACCTTGATTAAACCCATAGTTTTGATGGATTAATTAGGGGTTCTAAGCATTGCTAGATCAGGACCGTCCATTCTGATCACATGGGATGGACTGTCCATGATCTATCTCATCTTGAGCATCAAATAATGGCTACCATCCATTGATCATCGCTCGATCCAAGGTCACCTGAGCTCAAATGGAGATGAAAATTATCCCACACCTTTGGGAAAGCACAACAATCAAATTCAACAGTGGAAATTGCATGACATGAAAATTTCTTTCAAAAAAGACTAACTAATTTTCATTCAAGGATCGGTTTCAGTGGCATACCTCACCAAAGCTTATGGCTGGAAGTTCCAATGATTGAGGAAGCTTTATTTGGTAGAAATGAAGCTCTGTTGAGCTGCACAAGCTTTGATTTAGTGTGGTTTGCTCGGAAGACCCAACTACTAGATGCATGTGGTCGGGCTTGATCAAACTCTACCCTCTGGCCATCAAGAAGCTTGGGAAAGGATTCACTCTTACTTTTCTAGCTCCAAGGAAGGTGTGCGAAAAGTTAATTGCACTTTGGTAGAGATTTGAGCAAATGATAATCGAAGGTGGCCTCCCCTGTTTTGATTTTGCATAAAATCAACAATGGAGATTTTGGGAAGCTTGGGAAGTCTTGGAAATCATTTTAAGAATAATCTCCTTAGCTGCTAGCGTTGAATCAAATGTGTGTGTATGAGTTTGAGTGAGAATGAGGGGGGTATACCGCCTCATTCCTTGGATCAAATAGTCACGATTTGTTTATCTTCTCCTTGATCAATTGGAAAAATCAAAGGTTAGTGGAGGTCCTTAGGTGCATGATGTGGCTTGGTTTGGTTGGGTGAGGGTGTGGAGATGGCTGCTAAGGGAGGAAGTGCTTGTCCTTGGTGGTTTGGAAAGCTCCAATGGGGTTGGGGAGGTGATTTCACCTCCTCATGGATCATGGCCGACCCAACCACCTTTGGGTCAGGTCAGCCATTTTCCTAGGTGCCTATGTGGACCTATGATTGGGTGTCAAGTGGTCATAGGGAGAGAATGCCTCAATATGCATGTGTCTTATCTCATGAGATGCCCTAAACTTAAGGGAAAAAATGGTCAATTGGCTATGGGTTTTATTTGGGCAGATTTAAAATAGTTCAAAAGTGGGTTAGCCCAAATTTCAAGTTATTTGGAGTTTGTTTGGTTTGATTTGACTTGATTCAACCTATTTAGGTCAAATTGGGTTAGGTTGGGTCAAGTTGACCAGTTGGTCAAATTGGATCAAACCAAGGGTTGGGTCAAGCTCACATGACCAATTGGAGTGTGTTGGTGCCATTGGTTTGATTTAATTTGCTTTGTATTTGACTATGGCTCATTTGGATTCATATAGGTCAAATGGGTCAAGTTGACCAATTTGACCAGTTTGACCAAGTTGAGTTAGGTTAGGTGTTAAGTAAAGTTTAATTGGCTAATTGAAAATGATTGTAGGCTTTGTTTTGGTTTACTTTGGAATTAATTTGGATTTTGGCTAAATTGACCCTTTAGGTCAATTTGGGCTAGGTTGGGTCAAGTTGACTAATTGGTTAACTTGGGCTCAATTATGGCTTTGGTCAAGTTCAATAGGTGATTTTGAATGAACTTGAGCCATTGTTTGCAATCAATTTGGATCAAATCATAATTTGACCCATTTTGGCTTTTTAGGCCAATTTAGGTCAACTTGGGTCAAAATGGCCAATTAGGCTTGGTTTGGCCCAAGTGAATGTTTGGTCATGTTTAATCATTGATCATGAGTTGGTTTGAATCAATGGTTTTAATCAATTTGGCATATGGTAGATTTTTTTTGTTAGTTTAGGTTTCATTTGGGCTAAATGTTGACATGGTCAAAGGCTAAGTTTGACTTGGTTTGACCTAATTTAAGGCAATTGATCACCCTAGGGTGATTGTTGGTTATGTTGTAAGATTTAGATGGGCTTAGTTCAATCCAATTTGAGTTGGATTAGAACTTGGCTTAAAAATGCCCTTTAGGTCACTTTGGGTCAATTGGCTTGATCATGGTTTGATTCAAGTTTAGTTGAAATCACACATGAGCCTATGATTGAAATATAAATTCAATTGCAAGTGGTTTGGAGCCAAATGAGTTTTGGTTCATATGATAATTTTAAGTCAAAAGGGCTAACTTGGGTTTGATTTAGGTTAGCTTTGATTTGGTTTGAGAATGGTGGTTTATATTTATATTTGGGTCAATGATCGTAGGAATGGTTGAATCATGTAAGAATTCATGAGTTTTGAATTGATTTGGGTGTCATTTAGCCAAGTTCAAGAATTTGGCTAAAAGGGCTAAAATTAGAAATTTGAATTGATTTGGGTTTCATACATTTAGATTTGATTTATGATTTGGAATTTGATTGGAGATTAAATTTGATAATTGAGAAAATCAATTAGATTGGGGTTGATTTGAATTTGGCTAAGGCTAAGTCCATAAGATAAAATCAAAGGGCTTAGAAAGGGATTTGGAGTTTGAATTTGATAATGGGTTTCAATCATTTGATAGTTGGATTTGATTTTGAAATTTGGATTTGAATTTGGGGTTTGGTTTGAAAGAAGGAAGCAAGGATTGGATTTAGGCTATAGGGTAGGCAAATTTTTAAGGCACAACTTATCTCTATGGCTAACTCTTCTAAGCCTCTAGGGTTAGGTTAAGTGTTCACCTAATCACAAGAAGTGTCTTAAGACTAAAGAACTCTTAGTGTCTATCAGAGTCCTAGACCTATGATAAGGAAGTTGAGAGCTCACTCCAAAAGTGAGGTCAACAAGACTATAATAAATGTGTGAGTCTCATCAAAATCATGTGTTACTTTCATTGACCTCGCTTTTAGTGAGGTTGGTGATCAATCTCTTAGTTCTACAAGTTGATCTAGGCACTAAGGCTTTTTGTATTTAGAGTTAAGACCCTTCTAATGGCTATGGGGATATCAACCCAAAGCTTAGAAGACTCACAAGGTTCACCCATAGGGCTAAACCCAGCCTTAGCCTAGGTAAGTCCCAATGACCCTGATTTCAAACCATATATTTCAAACTCAATTGATTATACACTATTTAAAACCCCAAGCTTTGCCAAACCACACCAGTTGGTGTTCAATTCGGCCAAATGATCAAGTTGACCCAATATGACCTATTTAGACCTAAAGGGGATAAACTCAAAATTGATCCAAACCACCTAAAATTGAACACACCTAGACTCCTTAAAACACTAGTTGAACTTGATTAAAGCCTTATCAAGACTCAATTTGGCTAATTGGTTCATAGCCCAAATTGACTTAATTGAACCCTATAGGGTCAAAATCAAATTCAACTTGATCTAAGCCAAATTGAGTCATTCCAAAGCTTTACAATCACTCTAATTATCTAATTGAGCATCCCTTATAACCAACTGCACCTTAATTTGCCAATTGACAGAACTAACCCAACTTAGCCTAATTTGACCTAATTGAACTAAGAATCAGTTGAACCCAAATCAAACCATATCAATCCTTAAAATCTCTTTCAAATGAATAATTTATCATATTCCAACTCCCAATTAAAGTCATTTAAGTCAATTGAGCCAATCAATTCACTTAACTCATTTGACTCAATTTGACCTAAAGAGTCAAATTGAACCAAATCTTGATCCCACCTAAATTAAATCAAAGTCATTATTACAATCAATCCTAAGATGATTATTGATCAACACCCAACACAAATTAAGCCTAATTGAACTAATTTAACCCATTGAATTAATTTGACCCAATTTGGCCTAAAGGGTCAAATTGAACCAAACATTGGTCTAATTCAATTTGGATTAAATCAGTACTTACAATTAGCTCCAAATTGACTATTAAACCTAATTTGATCAAATTAGCTAAGTTGATTCATTAAGCCCAATTTCACCTAAAGTGTCAGATTATGTCAAAACTCAATCCAACCCAAGATCAATCAAACCAATACTTACAATCTTTCCCAAATTAACCATCAAACATATCCCAACCATCAATTGAACCCAATTTGATCAAATTAGCCAAGTTGGTTCATTTAATCCAACTTAACCTAAAAGGTCAAATTAAATTAAATCTCACATTCAAATTCAACCAAGCCAGCACCTGCAATCATCCCTAAATTGATGATCAAATATGTCCCAACTATTAATTACACCCAACCTAGCCAATTTGGCCAAATTGAGTAACTCAACCCATTTGACCCATATGAACCAAAATGAGCCAAATTCAAATCCACTCCAAATTAAACAAAACTAATTGCACCAATTTGTTCCAAATCATCAATGAGCATTGCTCAATATCTCCTTAAGCTCAATTTGACCATTTGGTTAACTTGACCCAATTGAACTCAAATTAACTTGTACGAGTCCAAATAAGCTAAACCTAATCCAAAATTTTCAAATGAACCCTTTATGAATTCATATTTTAGAGGATAATCTAAGAAGATTAAAAGCCCAAATGTTATTAAATATCTTGGGCTTTATTTATGATTTATTAGAAAACATAAAATCTTAATTACACCTAAAACACACACATCTAATCAAAATAAAATTTTGGTCAAATAAAATTAACACGAAATCCCATTTGCTAAAAAAATTTCAAAAAAAATAACTTCTCAATCAAAAGTTATGAATTTTTTAACTTCTAAGATAATTTAAATTAAATATTAAATAAAAATCATAATAATTCATAAAATAATTTGAAAACATTTCAAAGAAGGTTAGAGGATTTGGAAAAATTCCTTCAATGCTCTAAATTTAATTACTTTTAAAACTTTTACATTTAAAGTTAAAGACTAATTAAAGAAATTGAAATCAAATAAAAACACTAAAATATAAATAAACAAATAATAATAAATAAATATCAAAAGGAACATTAATTAAACCTAAATTAAAGCAATCAATTTAAACTTTAATAAAATCATTTGAAAATCAAAGTAATAAAATAAGAAAATTAACTTTAATCAAAATTTAATAAATAATCAAATCATTAAAAATATAACTACATCACTAAGTAATAACCTTTAAAATTAATTAAACTAAAATTAAATTATTAAATCAATTAAATTAAAACATAAAAAAATTAATTACAAATAAATAATAAAATTAAATTAATATAAAATAATTATAATACTAAATTAACTTTAATAATAAAATTAAAATTGAACTTAACCAAAATGATTATAATAAATTTAATTTGAGTTATTGGTTAAATCAAGTAAACATTAATCAAATCGAAATTGAAACATTAGAAGATCATCAATCTGAAGATATAGAGTCTAGACACCCAAGGTCGCTGGGCTATTAGTTTGAAGAAGGTGTGAATACTTCAAACCACCAGTTTAGCAATGACATCTACCTATGATAGCACAATTATGAAGAGTAAATTAAATTAAATAAATAATTTTAAAATTAATTAAAACCAAATCGAAATTTAGTAGTTATAAAACACTTAAATTTTAGATCATTTAATAAAATTTTGTATTATGATTAGGGTATTGAATTGATTGGGTTTTACCTCGAGTAAAACTTATTCATTTTTTTCACTCTTGAAAATCTAAAAAAATTAACTTAATAAATATATGATGAATTAAAATTGAAAATGAAAATTCAAAATCACCTAAATCACTTAAAGTAAAATCACCCAACGGTAAATTAAACAAAATTTAAAAACTTAAACTAAAACTTAAACTTAAAGAAGCCTAATACAGACTTTCCACACGTACTTCTCTTTCACACACTTGATTACTCTGTGACCAACCCTAGATTTGGGCTAAGATAATAATATATTTTGTAACGAGATTTTTTTATTATGTAATATTTTAGTATGGATGGCTAGGATTGTTTACTCATTAGTCTAGATGTTAGGATATGTTTTTAGATTAATGTTATTTTTCTATAGAGGGTTGTGTTTAAATGGAGCATTATAAAAAATAAAAATTATAAATGATTGTTTTCTTATAGATGATTTACTTAAGTCCGTATATTTGGCCCAATATGGCAGGTGGGCTTGACAACCATTGGTGCTAAGCCCTTATGTTTGATATATAACTATTGGTGTGTTGTATGCTTTCTTAACATCTATTTTGCAATATTTAAAATTTTATTTTAAATTTTATAAGTGTAATTTGATCTTAGAGTTAGGTTAAAATCTATGGGATTTAGGATTAGCAGAAGATGACTATACCAATTGATGGTCCCCTTTGGAGCCTTAGAAAATCCCTAAAGAAGGAATCAATCTTGAAGAAGTATAAATGAATACCCTCATAGTTCAAAATTTGGTTTTAGGTTGAGCTGTATAAATGCAAAGCTCGACTTTTTATTTTCTTCTAGGGTGTACAGTAGCACCCTGCTACACCGATCTATTTAATTTAATTTGGGGTGTGTAATAGAAATGCATAGTTTTTATAAGTTTTTTTTTTCTGTGTTATGTGATGAAAGCTTGGATGCATTAAGCTGTTAGGAAAATTAATTTTTCTGTCCTATTAAATTCAATAACTCAAACACAAAAATAAATAACTCAAAACTTCATCAATTAAATCCTTAAGAATAAACATTAATAGCAACTAGGAATCTCTAAAATTGTGAACTATGCTTGCATATTTCTTTGAAATTCATGAATTGGACCCTTCTCTCATTGCACGTATGGAGGCATTTAATTAGTGATGATGGCCACCCTTATGGGAGAAGTTTGCCTTCTCTTTTAATTTATCCTATGACTCATTTCTAACTACATCTCATTTAGGCATGATTTACATACCCAAAGCCTTTAAATAAAATTATGAGTCAAAATGTATAAAAATTAAAAATTACTATATTAGTTAGAAGCATAATATGCAATCATGATCTTAGGTTTAAGGAGTGAGTTTAGGCTTTTAGCTTCCATTTTTAGATTCAAAAACTAAACTATCTTGCATTTATAAGACTGACATCATAAATTTAAAATCGTTAAGTGTTGTTAGCTAGCAACCCTTCTAAGTGGGAAGTAAGTCAAAAAAGTTGAGATATGTTCTTCTTCTCAAATGAGAAAGAACCAAAATTCTCAAATTCTTGTGATTAGATTAAAATGACTTTCTAACTTATGTCAAAAGCATTGTTTAAGCAAGAAATTATGTTGATTTGGTTGTATGATTTATATGTGGAATATGAAAACCCTTCCTAAGTCTTAACATAGAGATGCATAGAAATAGATTTAGGCAAGTGTTGTGTTCTTTTCAAATGAACTATGCACTTGCAAATCCTGTGTGAATCCAAGTTAGGAGAAGGAAAGAGAGCTTCATAGCACACATCTTATACTATCATCACATGTAAGCTTATAAGTATTTGTAATTAGCATTACCTTATTTGTAATAATTGATTTATAGGTTTTAAAAATAGTTTTTGGTTTAATAGTGATAATAGCCACTCATATTCTTATTTTTAGCCAACACATGCAATTTGACATAAAAGGAAACATTTTATTTAATTAATTTTCAAAAAGAGATGAATGCATGATTTCATATGGCAAACAGTAGGGGCTATCTGACCTAGGGAGACTACTGAGCGGGGAGTCCTGTGTAAAGACTAAACCCACGCTTGAAGTAGTCAGGAGGAAAGGAGCCTCTGGGGGACTTACCCTAAACCTCAAATATACTCGACCTAGTTAGTGCATGATGGCTAGCTCAAGAAGAAAGTATGTAGGCTTACATCCTCTTAGATGAAGTCAACATGGGGTAGCTTACTGGCTGCATAATAAGACCTACTAAATTAACAAGGCGCTTGTTGTTTTACAGTGGTCAAGTCAGGAAAAATGCGTGGGGACTCACATCCACCAGATAAGTGATCGCTAGGGTGATAGACTATCAAGGTAGTATATCAACTCGACCTAGCACAGCTAATGAATGAGTGTCATGGGGGCTTGCTCCCACATCAAATAGCTTGAGATAGAAGATATGCATTTGTTTTTATTGTGAAAGAAGGAATAGGATGTCGCTTGGGTTCTCTTACACCTATCCTAAGCACATAAGAATGTGACTCCACTAAGGAAGGATGTCGCTTGGGTTCTCTTACACCTAACTTAGTTGTACTAATCAAAATAAGATGCCTCTTGGGTTCTCTTATAGCTATCCTAATAGTACTTAAGGATTGAATATGGCTTGTGTTGTGGAAGGATAGGATGTCGCTTGGGTTTTCTTACACCTACCCTAAACACATCGTGGAGGATTGGCAAGAAAAGGATGTTTCTAACACATAAGAGATAAAATTTAATATGAAAAAAGTTTTATTGATGATTATTTTTAGATAATATTTATGGGTAGTATTTCTTTAGGTAGATCCCATTGATTGGAAGCATAGGGCGCTCTCCCTTATAGTTTATAAGCTGATAATATCCTCCTTAGTAGGCTTTATCTATGGTAAAAGGGCCTTTCCAAGTGAGTTCAAACTTACCTTCCATCTTATGACGGGCAATAATTGGTCTTCTTATAACTAAAATAAGCTCTCCTACTTGAAAAGCTCTACCAACTTTGAAATCATTTTGTCTTTGTACAACTTGAGATTTTGGCATGCCCTGAGGCTTCCCTCCTCCAAACCTTTGAGCTCTTCTAACCACAATTTGGCAATCTGCTTTGTAGTAATCTTGCTGCCCATAGCTATCTTTAGTGATGGGAGTTGGACTTCTAATGGTAGAACGGCTTCGGACCCATACACTAAGGAAAGTGGGGTAGATTGAGTTAGAGTTCTATGTGTAGTGTGGTAGGCCCACGAGGCTTCAACCAATTGCTCATGCTACTATATTTTGTTTTCGTTGAGTGTCTTCTTTAATATTTGGATGAGAGTTTTGTTGAATACTTCTGCTAGACCATTTTCCCTAAGGTAGTAGATGGTAGAATATCTCCAATCTATATTGTGTCTCTCGGTAAAGCTATTTATTTTGGTGCTCTTGAATGCAATACCATTTTTAGATATAATTCATCGAGGTACCCCAAACCTATATACGATATGGTTCCTAAAAAATTGGAGCAAAAGTTGAGCTGTGACCTCTCTAAGTAGGATTGCCACTTAGAAAAGGCCGCGAGAATGAACCAAAGGACTCTTGGAAGAAGGAGGATCGATCGGACCCACTATGTCAATGCCCCAACACTCAAATGGCTACGAGGCCAATATAGGATATAGAATGTTGGGTGGTTGATGCAGGACCACACCATGCATCTAACATTGGTGGCATCTCCTAACTACATCCATGTAATCTGTAATCATCACGGGCTAGTAGTATCCTAATCTTTTGATCTTGACTTTCATCTTCAGACCACAATAGTGAGCTCCACATAAGCCTAAATATACCTCGATCATAATCTTACGGGCTTCATCTTTGGCTGAACAACATAATCACATATGATCGAAAGACCGTCAATATAAGGTGCCATCCATGAGAGCATAGGAGAGAGCTCTCTATTTCACCTGATAGGCTAATGACTTCTCTTGAGGTAGTTTTCCTGTGTTTAGGCAATCCATGAATGCCTGCCTCCAATCTAACTCATCATCTTCTTTGGAAACGGCAACCCCTCCTTCAAGAGAGAGTCTCTCGATGAGTTCAACATCAACAAAGGATAAGACTTGTCTATTTTGAACCCTTATTGAAATGGACTCATCTTCCGCATGCCAACTCCTTGAAGCTAATGCATCCGCTACATTATCTCCTCGAGAAATCTTATAGATAGTGACCTCTGGGATCTAAGCCAACAACTCTATGGTGTACTTGTGGTAATAATGGACCTTAGGCTTTAGAACTTTGTAGGACCCAACAATTTGGTTGATGATAAGTTGAGAATCCTCAAAGATGCTAACGCTCTGGACACAAAATGTAATGACTAACTCCATACCAGTAATCAGAGCCTCATATTCAGCTTCATTGTTGGTGCATGAATTGGACAGATGATATGAGAATCTCATCACATCACGGTCTAGAGTTAGGAGAAGTATTCTTACCCATGTCTCCCTTGGGAGAGTAGATCATAGACCTTCTCCTTTTCAAGAGAAAGATGCACCATCAAAATACATCTTTCAATGCGAATGCTAGTGTCCCCTAAGTTCATGATTTGTTCATCGAAGAGGTTATCACTAAGCAGAGAATTGATAAGAAGTGGTTGTGTTGCTAAGAAATCCACTAGTGCCTATCCTTTCATAACACGGAGGTGTATGAATGTGATGTCAAGCTACGATAAAATCATGGACCATCATGCCAACAGTCCAGATAACATTGTCCATGTCATGAGATATTATAATGGATTGATTCTAGAGATCAGATTCACCTTATGAGAAAGCATGTAATGTCGTAGCTTTTGGGATGCAAAATTGAAGCTAGGCAATGCATCACAATAGGTGGGGAGTTTGCCTCAGGAGGAATCAAACGATGACTGTGGTAGTATAGAGCATTTTCTTTCCCCTCATCATTGGCTTGGGCCAACAAAGCACTGAGGGAGTCATATAATGCAATGATGTAGAGAATCGATGGCTTGCCTAGGATAGGGGCTGTTAGAACTGGCGGTGTCATCAGATAGTGCTTGATGTCTTCAAAGGTATGCTGGCACTTGTCATCCCACTTAAACTTGGCATCCTTTTTGACAAGTGCTGAAATTGGTTGGGATCTTTCTAATAAGTTGGATATGAAACATCTTAAATACGCCAACCACCCTTGGAATGATCTAAGTTGAGTTATACTTTTAGGGGGTGGCATTTCTAAGATAGCCTTGATCTTCTCTGGGTCGATCTCTATTCTCCGATGTCGGACAACAAACCCAAGGAATTTTCCTGAAGCTACTCCGAAGGCACACTTTAGGGGATTCATTTTGAGATTAAATTATCTTAACCATTTGAAAACTACTCTCAACTTAAATAGATGGTATTCCTTTTCTTTGCTTTTAACTACTAGATCAACATAGCATTCAACTTGATGATGAATGAGTTCATTGAAGATCTAAGTCATGGCCCACTAGTATGTAGAATCGGCATTTTTAAGGCTGAAAGGCATGACCTTATAACAATAGATTTCGATCGGGGTTCAAAAAGCAGTGTTTCTTTCATCCTCGAGGGCCATCTTGATTTAGTTGTAGCTAGATGACCCATCCATAAAAGAGAATACTGCATCATATGAGGCCATGTCCACCATCAAGTCTGGTATAGGAAGTGGAAATTCATCTTTAGGACATGCCTTGTTCAGATCCCTAAAAATAACGCATATGTGAATTTGACCATTCCTTTTCTTGACTAGGGCAACACTGGCTAACCAGGTAGGGTATTTTTCTTCCTTGATAAAGCTGGCATTGATTAGTTTCTTGATTTTAGAAGTGACATATTGTTCAATTTCTAATTGCATGTGTCTGGGGCGTGGATCTTCTTTTATTCCCAAGTTGATTTCTTTGAGTTCATCAATGGCTGATCTGATTTCTTCTTCAAACTTTGGTGGTGAAACTTTGACTTCAGGCTCATTTGGGTCATCTGAAGTTCCTAAACATGCCTCCTCATAAGAGTTAGCAAGATTTTAAAGGAACCTATCAGACCCCAAATGAGTCATGATGACAAGGCAATGGTTGTCATCATTTGGACCCACCCACTATTCAATCCAATCGACCTTGATTGAGAGTATCTGGTTTGGTTGTCCCATAATCTTTCAAAGTAGTTTGACCTGTGTTTAGACTAGGTATGTGGGATTAATCTCTTCTTCACTAAGTTAATAACACAAGGCGAATACCAATCAAAAGGTAGTTGTATTAAATCTTTATATGAGTCATCCTTAAGTTCTACATCGGCTTCTTGAATTGAGAATGATGCTCTTAACAAAAACCTCTTCAGCCTAACATATATGGATGACTTGGGGGCATCCTTAACTATAAAACCTTTGACTTTCTTGGAGGAAAGTGAGGTTAGAGCTAAGGGTCCCAACTGCTGCCAGACTATTCTACATAATGATTCAAATACATTCACGCTTTGCTTAGAGACCTGGTCTTCACCACTATCTCGCTCGAACGTCACCTTCAAAGGGACGAGAGGTTGGCATGCCCACATCCACTCATCCTCCGAATTGGACTCTAAGTCTATGTGGATAGCAGGAGTACTCCTATGAGCTGGAATATAGCTCTTACTGGTTGGCCACTAGCAAGGAGGTCTTTCACCTCTAGAAATGCTTATGAATTTTCCTCTTCCTCTACCTAGTGGGGTTCGAGTCATCCTACCCATGTGTTCATATGGAGGAACAAACTGTGGGTGAAATCTAACATCTGGCTTTACCACTTTCTTAGTGTCTGATTCTCGCTCATTTGTGCTTTCTTTTTCTTTTTCTTTCTTCTTTCTTTTTTATTTTCAATTTCTTTTTCTTTTTCAATTTCTTTTTCTCTTGATTTTGAACTTTCACCAAGTTCATGAGAATAGACTTTTTGATTTGGAGGAAGATAGTAGGCTGCATCTTCATAAATCTTAACCTCTCTAATTAAGAATGGCTTTAAGCCTTCTTTGACACAATACTTGATTCCACCTCTTCTGAATTTGATGCACTGGTGCAAAGAAGATGTAACCGTGTTGTTTGCATGTATCCAAGGCCTATCGAGCAAAGTGGTGAAAGAAGTATCTGACTCAATTATATAGAACTTAGTTTCTATCTTCCAGTCATCTATATCTAGTGGTAACACTATGAAGCCTAAAGCCCTCTCGCCTTGTTTGTTGAATCCTCTCAACATCATTTGACCTCCTCATAGTTCAAAGATGTCAATTCTCAAGTAGGCAAAGGTATTTAAACTCATCATGTTCACTGATACACCTTGATCAACTAACACCCTGGAGAGCCTGAATCTGCCCATATCCACCTTGATGTAGAGGGGACGGTTGTGCTCCGTTGTCCCCAAAAGAAGGTTTTCATCGATGAATGTAAATCCTCGAGTTTCTCTTGAAAAATATACCCCCTCTCTAACAATGGTCAGCTGAGCTAAGCATATTTATGGATCAAGAAGGGCTTTGAATAATGACTCCCTCATCTCTTTAAATAAGACAAGGGCATCATATATGCTTAGTTTAGCTGGCAACATTCTCAAGTGAGCAAGGACATTGTAGTCAACTCTCCTTTTGTCCTCCATAAGCATATCCATAAGTGGAGCATCCTGTGGAGGAGATTCTTGACTGTTAGAACCAATGACTTGTTTACTCTTATCCTGAGGTGCTACCCTAGGAGGTAGAACTTTGCCACTATGAAGGTTGACTTCGGTGACTTCATGAGATAGTTTAATCAAAAGTTCTACCTGCTCATCAAGTTCACCCGCAGCTTCTCCTATAGGATCATTAAAGTCAAGTTCAACAAGTTGATAAAAAATGATTGTAGGCTTTGGTTTGGTTTAATTTAGAATTAATTTGAATTTTTGCCAATTTGACCTTTTAGATCAATTTGGGCTAGGTTGGCTCAAGTTGACCAATTCAACTAATCATGGTCAAGTTCAAGTGATTTGGAATGAACTATAGCCATTGATTGCAATCAATTTGGGTAAAATCATGATTTGATCCATTTTAGCTTTTTAGGCCAATTTGAGTCAACTTAGGTAAAGTGGCCAATTAGGCTTGCTTTGCCTCAATTGATGAGTTATTCATGTTTAATTTTGATTATGAATGAGTTTGGGTCAAGGGTTTCAATCAATTTGGCATATGGTGGGTTTTGGCTAGTTTGGGTTTTATCTAGGCTAAATGTTGACTTGGTCAAAGGCTAGGTTTGACTTGGTTTGACCCAATTCAAGGTGGTTCATCACCCTATGATGATTGTTGATCATGATTGAGGTTTAGATGGGCTTAGTTCAATCCAATTTGGGTTGGATTAGAACTTAGCTCAAAAAGTTCTTTTAGGTCACTTTGGGTCAAGTGAGCTTAAATGGGTCAATCGGCTTGATCAAGGCTTGATTCAAGTTTAATTGAACTCACATAATTACTTAGAATTGGAATATAAATCCAATTGTAATTGGTTTGGAGTCAGATGGGTTTTGGTTTATATGACAATTTCAAGTCAAAAAGGTCAACTTGGGCTTGATTTGGGTTGACTTGGATTTAGTTTGATAATGGTGGTTTATGTTTATATTTGGATCAATGATTGTAGGAATGATTGAATCATGAAGAAATCCATGAGTTTGTTTTAGATGATTTGGGTTTCAATTAGCCAAGTTCAAAAAAATTGGTTGAAAGGGCTGTGTTTGGTTTTGGTCATTTGAATTTAGAAATCATTTATATTTATTAATATAAATGAAAATATAAATGGGTCATGAGAAAATCACTTCAGTTTGGAGTGATTTGGAAGAAAATCTGATTAATCTTAGGGATGCAAGTTGAAATGACTAATTTGGGTTTTCATTTGATTTGATTTATTTTTGGTCATTGGATGGTGAGTTTCATTTATATTTATGAATATAAATGATGGAATGATTGATTTATAAAGAAATCAACCAAGTTTGAGTTGATTTGAAATAATTTTAGCTAATTACATGAAGGTGACTCATATGTCTTAGGAAGAGATTTTTGGAATTTGAAATTTGGAGTTGATCATGGATTTCAATCATTTGGAATTTGGAATTAGTTTATGGTTTGGAATTTGATTTGAGATTGGATTTGATAATTAAGAAAATCAATTGGGTTGGGGTTGATTTGGATTTGGTTAAGTCTAAGTCCATAAGATAAAATCAAAAGGGCTTAGGAAGGGATTTGGAGTTTGAATTTAGTGATGGATTTCAATCATTGGATAGTTGGATTTGATTTTGGGGTTTGAAATTTTGAATTTGAGGTTTGATTTAAAAGAAGGAAGCAAGGATCGAGTTTGGGCTATAGGTAGGCAACTCTTTCTAAATCCCTAAGGCATAACCTATTCTTATGGCTAACTCTTCTAAATCTCTAGGGTTAGGTTAAGTGTTCTCCTAATCACTAGAAGTGTCTTAAAACTAAGGAACTCTTAGTGTCTATAAGAGTCCTAGACCTACGATGAGAAATTGAGAGCTCACTCCAAAAGTGAGATCAACAGATATGATTTGTTTTTTGCTTTTCTTTGAAAATGGGACTCTCACTTAACAAATTTGGTATGTTAAGTGAAATCACAAATGTGATAAGATTTGTGTTTTTCTTTTCTTTGAAAATGGGACTCTCACTTAACAATTCTGGTATGTTAAGTGAAAGCTCAAATGTGAGATGATTTGTGTTTTGCTTTTCTTTGGAAATGAGACTCTCAGTTAATAAATTTGATATGTTAACTGAAAATCCAAATGTGATATGATTTGTGTTTTGCTTTTCTTTGAAAATGGGACTCTCACTTATCAAATTTGGAATGTTAAGTGAAAGCCCAAATGTGATATGATTTGTGTTTTGCTTACCTTTGGAAATGGGATTTTCACTTAACAAATTTAATATGTTAAGTGAAAGTCCAAATGTGATTAATCTATGTCTTGAAAATGGGACTCCCACTTAACAAATTTGATATGTTAAGTGGAGGTCAAATGTGACATGGAAAGTGACTATTCAACAAATTTGAGTATATTGAATGAAGGTGACTATTTTCAAAAAAAAAAAGGTGCTTTTGGAAAGTGTCATTTTGTAAAAGAGTTTGTTTTTCTTAAATTTATGATGAACCTTGCCTCAACAAGCTAGTGGTAAGGTGGCCCTAGATTTTTATTATCTCTCCCTTCATTGATAAATTTTGTTTTCACCTATTCAGAAACCCAATAAGGGTTTCAAGACCTCCATAGAGTGAGGCTTAAAACCTAAAGGATGTTGGCTAACTTTGCTTAAGAATGAAAAGACTAAGTGCCAATGGAAGGAAAGATAGTATCAAACTCACATAAAATGCAAGTCCACTATAGATGCTTGGAGACAACAATCATCTACTAGAGATGGAGAGAGGAATCAATCCCCAGTGGAGTCACCAGAAAAATTTGTGGTGTTTATTTTTTGATTCATTTGTATGGGGGGACATCATGCAGATCTAAGGGTGTACTTATTGAGGTGATCGAGTATGACATTGAGGAATAGTGTACTATATCAAAAGATAGAACTCACTACCTTACAATGGACCTAATCATCTAATAAGGACTCCTAAGGCATGATGAGTCTTCGAATATACCAGAGATTTTTCCCCTACTTTACATGGATGAATAAAGTAGGATTTATTTAAACCTGGTTCTAAAGTTCCCTATTGGGATAAGCCCCCATAGTTAATTACATCTTAAGAAAAATGAATCCCTTAAAATACTCTAAAGTAGCATTGTTGTCCAAAGAATTTCAAAGATAGACTATAAATTGTGTTTTAGAAAATCAAGTGAGATGGATCAAAGGGGAAGAGTTGAAATTAAAGGAGATGAGTACAGAGTGCTCATGATATTAGGAAGCCTAGTGAGCACTCCAATTTATCCTATGGTTAGGCTTTATATATTTAAAATTGAGGAGATTTATTTGTTTGATTTGAAATTTTATTAGAAATCTAGGACTTATAATTCTATAATACAAGATTGTGAAAATGCCTAAGATGTAAGGATTTATGCTTATAGCCCCAAATGAAAATGGCAACCTCGGATCCTATATCTAGGGAGCTTTAGCGAGGGCCAAAGCATGACCTAAATCTAAGACTAAAATGGGTATGCAATTTACCTCCACAAGAGAGTAAACCCACCGGCTGGACTTATTACCTTTAGAGTGACTAACTCCTCCTACGCTTTAAATATTTGTAGGCAAGTCTTATGCTTATGCAAGATAGCTAGGTTATTATTATTTAGAAAAGAAACTAAGTCCTTAAACCCACTCCTTAAGAGACTAGAGCATGAGCGGTATGAATAATGACTTAATCTAATGCAAATTTTTATCAAATTTCATTTAATTTGGGACTCTTTATTTTGACATGTGCTATGGAATTTTGTATGCTTACATGCATGAGAAGTTGATTATTTTCCAAATCAAAAGGAAAAGAGGTGTTCTTCCATCATAAGCTCTCAAAGGTTAAGCCCTAACTATTTGGCAAAGATAGAATCCCTCCCTTAATAAGAGTGAAATAAGATGATTATGCATGATAAGATAAAACATCTAGCTAAGAGATTCCTAAATATTTTATTATCTTAATTTAATGACTAAGATTTTATAAGAGGTTATGAGTTATTTTAGTGGTTTAGTTATGAGTTGTTAGTTTGGGTAGAAAGATTTATTTTTATCCTAGGAGCCTAATCGCATCAAGGCCATAGAATAATCACCAATCATAAACAAACTATAAAAAGGCATGTTTTTTCTAATGCACAAGCTAAACAAACTATCAAGCCATTTTATAAAGCTATCGCAAAAGAATAAAAGGTCGATGGTATCATACACCAAAAGAAAGAAATAGATACTCTACCTTTATAATAAAAGAATAATCATAATTACAAATGATGAATGTTATGGGGGTTTTTATTCTTTATTCTTCCATCTTCATTTCTTCATCTTCCATTTCTCCATTTAATTTGCTCCATTTCTTTCTTCCTTTTGGCTTGATATGGATATGTTTGCTCCAAAGGCATCACATAGTATATAAGACTTGGTCTTATAACCAATGCTCATCTTAATCTCCCATAACACTCATCCTAATCCCAATGCAAAATTACATTAAAAGAAGGAAAGTAATTCTAACTACACTTGTAAAATAAATATTAGCTAAACACACCATACAACCCAAGCAATTATATAAATAATTTGGACTTAGTACCCCACACATGGGTAACCAAGCCCACCTGTCCTAACTTGGGTTATGCTTAGAGGCTAAGCAACTTGCACAGCAAAAAGCATTTATATTTTTATTTAGAGGCCCCTTAAGCACAACCCCCTGTAGAAAGTATGATTAGGCTAATATCAGCCTAACATCCAAACTATGCATATACACCCTAACATCCTGTCTAGAATAATGAATCACAAAATAAGCATACATTAAACCATACACCGCCCTAAAATAAAGCTAGAAATAGTGACTTAGTCTAATATGTGTGAATTAAAGCTTCTGTGGTATATCCTAACTAGGCTTTAAAGTTATAATTTATTAAATGTGAGGGATTTAATCTATAAAGGGTTGATTTCTCTTTAAGTGATTTAGTTGATTTGGAGATTTTACTTAGTCTTTTCTTTTGTTTCATATGGTCTACACTTAACAACTAAGTGTTATAAATAGAAGAAAGAGAGGGAATCTCTCTTTCATCTCTACCTTAAATCACTTCTAAAGCAAGTTACTTAACCAATTCCCTTTAGTGAATGGCTAATTATATGTTTTGATTAATCTTAAGTTTAGGCTTAGTTTAATCATATGATTAATTGGAATGAACTACTATCACATAACACATGTTTGTTTATTTCTTTTCATCATATATAGCATGCATATGGTTAAGTCTTAAACATACCTATACATGAAATTTATGTTTTAGCATACTTAAATGATGAATGCAAAGAAGTATGTTTGGAATTTAGATATGTCATTTGACTTGATTATGAATGCATGTCTTTTTAATAGAAAAGTGGTATTTTTTACCCATTAGCAAAATACACATCCACATGTACAAAGTTTCAAGTGAGTATGGTGCCATTATTCTGCACCAAGGGCATAAGATACAAGAGCTACGTAGGGCTACTTAAAGCCTCGCAGCCCTGGGACGTCCAAACTAATATACCACTTTTTTTAGATACACATGGATGTATAAGCAACTATAAGAATTGGAAACACTATGCAAAAATTGTATTTGATTCATTTAATTTATGCTACCTACTCATTAGTCATATTACACATACATATGTATAAGAGTTTTAAGTGAGTATGCCACCATTGTTCTGCACTAGGGTTGTAAGGTACAAGACCTACTTAGGGCTACTTAAAGCCTCGTAGCCCCGGGGTGTCCAGACTAATATATCATTTTTTTCAAATACAAGTGAATGTATAAAGAGAACCATAAGAATAAGAAGTCATGCAAGAAGTCATATTGATTTGATTATAAGATTTACATATGTGATATGAAATCCTTCCTAAGTCTTAGCATGGGGATACACAGGAATAGATTTAGATAAATGTTGTGTTCTTTTCCAATGAATCCTGTATGAATCCATGTAAGATAATGAAAGAGAACTTCATATTGCATATTTTATATTATCAAATAATGTGAACTTAGATAATTTTAATTAGCATCACTCCATATGTTATAATTGATTCATACACTTTAAAAAATAATTTTTGATTTAGTAGTGATAATAGCCACACCTATTTTTAATTTAAATCAACACATGCAATTTGACATAAGAGAAATCATTTCATTTAGTTAATCTTAAAAGAAATAAATGTATGATTACACATAGAAAGCAACACTTAGCATGATTAGGTAAATAAATAAAGGAACATAAGCATAAGATCTCATTCAATCCAATTGATTCCTAAGGACAATCGTACTAAATTAAGTCTCTTAAAATAAACCAAAGTTCTTTAATATCATTTTTAATTTTAAGTTTGATTTATTTTAAGGAATATGAAAGAATTTTGCTGGTCCTAATTCCATTCCCCATGTGTGAGTTAGTTTTGGTTCAATAAAGAAGTAATTAAGTTGATTTTATGGTTTAATTAGGTTAGGGTATAGATTAAGCCAATTAAATAACTCTTACCTACATCACCTTAAGTTAATTAACTAATTAATAATGAGCTAATATGAGATGCAACCACATGGAAAGTAAATTTGCAATGCTCCTAAGAATTGAAAGAGGCCTAATACAATTGGCTCATGATTAATAGTTAATTACGCTTAAGGGATCTCACCTAACTACTCTTATGGTTTTCTCATACATGTGAGTAAACTAAAATTTCACCATCCCTCACTTTAGGTTATTAAACACCCAAAAAGCTACCCAAGATTAGATCAGAATTAGATTCAATTAAATTAATTAAGTTCATTAATAAACTAATTAAACTTCAATTAACATGAGATAATCTTAGAGAAAGATACAAAGAAAGGAGCTAAGTCTCAATCTCTAAATCCTCTCAATTAATTAATTAAGGTTCAGGTTATGAATTGAATTTTTATTAATCTTATCAAATTAATTAATTAAGGTGTGTTAATTAATTAATTATTTAAGGGAATGGAGAAGACTTAAGGAAAAGATTGGAAGAGGGAGCCCCAATCCATTTTCCTAGACTTCATCACTCCTAACAGAGGCCAATGAGTTTTATTGATTGGTTAATTTACTATTCATTTTGCTTAATTATCACTAATTATATTAAGAAAGTGATTAATACTTAATTCATTAGTTTCCCTACTTAAGCAACCAATAAAATCCAAAAAATAGAGGAGGTCATCCCCAAAACACACAAAAAAAAGTTTGAGATAGTTAAGGGAGTAATTATTAATTACATTTCTACTTAAACCTTAATTAAGCAAAATTCACTATTCAAAATAAATTAATAATAATTATCCTAAATTCTCCTCTAAAATATCTTTAAAATGAGCTTAAGTTTGTATTATTTGGATTTTTCTACAATTAGTTATGCATTTAGGAAGTTTCAGGATTAAAAATAAGTTAATTAACCCTAATTAAAGCCTTAATCACGTCGGGCCATGTGGTGGCTGACACAGCGTGCTTTCCACGTGGTGATGGGATTTGTTATTTAAGTTATCACATCCGAGTGCTGACTCAGATGGCAACACACGCGGTAACTCCGTGGACCGTCCGATCTAAGATCGAATGACCACGATTAAACTCACAGCTTCGAGGAATTAATCAAGGGTTCTAAGCGTGATTAGATCAAGACCGTCCATTCTGATCACATGGGATGGACTGTCCATGATCTATCTCCTCTAAAGTGTCGAACAATGGCTACTATCCATTGATCGCCACTCGATCCGAGCTCGGGTGGAGATGAAAATGATCCCACACCTTCGGGGAAGCACAACAATCAAATTCAATGGTGAAAATCGCATGACATGAAAATTTCTTTCACAAAAGACCAACCTATTTTCATTTAAAGATTGATTTCAATGGCATACCTCACCGGAGCTTATGACTGATAGTTCCAACGATTGAGAAAGCTTTGTTTGGTAGAAACGAAGCTCTGTTGAGCCGCACGAGCTTTGATTTGGAGTGGTTTGCTTGGAAGACCAAAGCATTAGATTTAGGTGGTCGGGTTTGATCGAACTCTACCCTTCGGCCATTAGGAAGCCTGGGAAAGGATTCATTCTTACTTTTCTAGCTCCAAGGAAGATGTGTGAAAAGTTAATTGCACTTTGGTGGAGATTTGAGCAAATGGGAATCGAAGGTGGCCTCCCCTATTTCAGTTTTGTGTAAAATCAAAAATGGAGATTTTGGGAAGCTTAGGAAGTCTTGGAAATCACTTTAGGAACTCTCTCCTTGGCTGTTAAGGTTGAATCAAATGTATGTGTATAAGTTTGAGTGAGAATGAGGGGGGTATACCCCCTCTTTCCTTGGATCGGATGGTCATGGCTTGTTTGCCTTCTTCTTGATCAATTGGCCAAATCAGAGGTTACTGGAGGTCCTTAGGTGCATGATGTGGCTCAGTTTGGTTGGGTGAGGGTGTGGAGGTGGCTGCTAAGGGAGGAAGTGCTTGTCCTTGGTGGTTTGAAAATCCCCAATGGGGTTGGGGAGATGATTTCACCTCCCCATGGATCAGTCCTGACCCAACCACCTTTGGGTCAGGTCAACCATGGTTTTAAGTGCCTATGTGGACCTATGATTGGGTACCAAGTGGCCATTGGGAGAGAATGACTCAATATGCATGTGTTTTATCTCATGAGATGCCCTAAACCCAAGGGCAAAATAGTAATTTGGCTATGGTTTTGATTTGGGAAGATTTGAAATAGGTCAAAAGTGGGTTAGGCCAAATTTCAAGTTATTTGGAGTTTGTTTGGTTTGATTTGGCTTGATTTGACCTATTTAGGTCAAATTGGGTTAGGTTGGGTCAAGTTGACTAATTGGTCAAATTAGGTCAAACCAAGGGTTAGGTCAAGTTCACATGACCAATTGCTTGGTGCCATTGGTTTGATTCAATTTGCTTTGGATTTGATTATGGCTCATTTGGATTCATATAGGTCAAATGGGTCAAGTTGACCAATTTGACCAAATTGGGTTAGGTTAAGTGTTGAGTCAAGTTTAATTGGCTAATTTAAAATGATTTTAGGCTTTGGTTTGGTTTAATTTGGAATTAATTTAGATTTTGGCTAATTTGTCCCTTTAGGTCAATTTGGGCTAGGTTGGGTCAAGTTGACCAATTAGTTAACTTGGGCTCAATTATGGCTTTGGTCAAGTTCAATAGGTGATTTCGAATGAACTTAAGCCATTGGTTGCAATCAATTGGGATCAAATCATGATTTGACCCATTTTAGCTTTTTAGGCCAATTTAGGTCAACTTGGGTCAAAATGGCCAATTAGGCTTGGTTTGGCTCAAGTGAATGTTTGGTCATGTTCAATCATTGATCATGAGTTAGTTTGAATCAATGGTTTTTATCAATTTGACATATGGAACATTTTTTTGCTAGTTTGAGTTTCATTTGGGCTAAATGTTGACTTGGTCAAAGGCTAGGTTTGACTTAATTTGACCCAATTTAAGGCAATTGATCACCCTAGGGTGGCTGTTGATTATGTTGTGAGATTTAGATGGGCTTAGGCAAATCCAATTTTGGTTGGATTAGAACTTGGCTTAAAAAGGTCATTTAGGTCACTTTGGGTCAAGTGAGTCTAAATAGGTCAATTGGCTTGATCAAGGTTTGATTCAAGTTTAATTGAACTCACACATGAGCCTAGGATTGAAATATAAATTCAATTGCAAGTGGTTTGGAGCCAAATGGGTTTTGGTTCATATGACAATTTTAAGTTAAAAGGGCTAACTTGGGTTTGATTTAGGTTAGCTTGGATTTGGTTTGAGAATGGTGGTTTATGTTTATATTTTGGTCAATGATCGTAGGAATGGTTGAATCATGTAGGAATCCATAAGTTTTGAATTGATTTGGGTGTCATTTAGCCAAGTTCAAGTATTTGGCTAAAAGGGCTAAAATTGAGAATTTGAATAGATTTGGGTTTCAATCATTTGGATTTGATTTATGATTTGGAATTTGATTGGAGATTGAATTTGATAATTGAGAAAATCAATTGGATTGGGATTGATTTGAATTTAGTTAAGGTTAAGTCCATAAGATAAAATCAAGGGCTTAGGAATGGATTTTGAGTTTGAATTTGATCATGGATTTGAATCATTTGATAGTTGGATTTGATTTTAAAATTTGGATTTGAATTTGGGGTTTGGTTTGAAAGAAGAAAGCAAGGATTGGGTTTAGGCTATAGGGTAGGCAAGTCTTCCTAAATCCTTAAGGCACAACCTATCCCTATGGCTAACTCTTCTAAGCCTCTAGGTTAGGTTAAGTGTTCACCTAATCACTGTAAATGTCTTAAGACTAAGGAACTACAAGGTCTACAGAGTCTAGATAAGAAGTTGAGAGCTCACTCTAAAAGTGATGTCAACAAGATTATAATAAGTGTGTGAGTCTCATCAAAATCATGTGTTACTTTCATTGACATCGCTTTTAGTGAGGTTGGTGATCGTTCTCTTAGTTCTACAAGTTGATCTAGGCACTAAGGCTTTTTGTATTTAAGATTAAGACACTTTTAATGGCTAGGGGGGATACCAACCAAAAGTTCAGAAGACTCCAAGGCTCACCCATAGGGCTAGACCCTGCCTTGGACTAGTAAGTCCCAATGACCCTGATTTCAAACCATATATTTCAAACTCAATTGATTATATACCATTTAAAACCCCAAGCTTTGCCAAACCACACCAGTTTGTGTTCAATTTGGCCAAATGATCAAGTTGACCCAATATGACCTATTTATACCTAAAGGGGATAAACTCAAAATTGATCCAAATCACCTAAAATTGAACACACCAAGACTCCTTAAAACACTAGTTGAACTTGATTGAAGCATTATCAAGACTCAATTTGGCTAACATAGCCTTGATTGACCTTGAACCCTATCAAAATCAAATTCAACTTGATCTAAGCCAAATTAAGTCATTCCAAAGCTTTAAAATCACTCTAATTATCTAATTGAACATCTCTTATGACCAATTGTAACTTAAATCTAACCCAACTTAGCACAATTTGACCTAATTGATCTAAGAATTAGTTCAACCCAAGTCAAACCATATCAATACCTAAAATCTCTTTCAAATGAATAATTGATCATATTCCAACTCCCAATTAAGGTCAAGTAGTCAAATTGAACCAAATCTTGATCCAACCTAAATTAGATCAAAGTCATTATTGCAATCAATCCCAAGATGATTATTGATCATCACCCAACACAAATAAAGCCTAATTGAACCAATTTAACCCATTAACCTAATTTGCCCCAGTTTGGCCTAAAGGGTAAAATTGAACCAAACATTGATCTAATTCAATTTGGATTAAATTGGTACTTATGATTAGCTCCAAATTGACTATTAAACATAATTTAATGATCGATTAAAATATTTTGATCAAACATATCCCAACCATCAATTGAACCCAATTTGATCAAATTAGCCAAGTTGGTTCATTTAATCCAACTTGACTTAAAAGGTCAAATTAAACTAAATCTCATATTCAAATTCAACCAAGCCGACGTTAATCACCCCTCAATTGATGATCAAATATGTCCCAACTATCAATTCGCTTCAACCTAGCCAATTTGGCCAAAATCTCAACCCATTTGACCCATATGAACCAATATGAGTCAAATTCAAATCCACTCCAAATTAAACCAAATTAATTGCACCAATTTGTTCCAGATCATCAATGAACATTTCCCAAAATCTCCTTAGGCTCAATTTGGCCATTTGGTCAACTTGACCTAATTGAAGTCAAATTAACTTGTATGAGTCCAAATAAGCTAAACCTAATTAAATCAAGTCCAAACCTAACCAAACTTAGCATGACTCATCCTTGGACCTCCCTTGACCTGTCCGAGTGGACCTAACCCATGTCGAACTTCATTTAGCCCAAATCAAGTGAACAAATGGTTCCAAATAGAATAAAATCTAAAAATAACAAAGTCCAACCCCTCCTATTGGCCAAAACAGCCCCTTCAGCATGTCTTGAGCTCACCCCAATTGAGCTTAGCTAACCAAAAAGTTGCTTAGTCCAACCATTGACTAAGGAGAGGTCACCCTCACCATGGTTAGTCTTTGGTTGACCAACCATGGGTTGTCTCTTCACCATTGGCCACCAAACTTCTTTAGCCATTAAGGAAGGTCTAGCTCACCAGCCCTGAGCTAAATTTAGCCTTGCCCACTATCTGGCTAGCGGTGATGGCTTGAACCAACCATTTTGGGTGGTTCACTTGGGGAGGGTATTCACCCCATTTCAACAGCCAAACTCAACACACACTTTCACAACAACTCTAAAGCCAATCCTCAAGTCTTCATAGAGCTCCTTGTGCATTCCAACTCTAGTGAGACAAACATCACTCAAACTCGAGCATCCCACACACCCAATCACACTAAAACTCCACCTCAGCCTAATTACTCTCTCCCACACCTTCCTTACACTTTGTCGAGCAAGAGTGAATCAAGAAATACTCAATTTGGGCATTGAATACCAAGTTTGAAGGAACTCCAGCGAACAATAGTAGAGTTTGGTCTGGGGAGCGATCGATGGGGATGCAAGCATTCAATTCAAAAGTATGGCTTCGCCTCTTTAAAGTGAAGCTACCTCACTCATTAGGTCATTGATCTTTAGCTCTAACGAGGTAAATCTCTCTCAAATCATAGAAATCCCACTAAGTGTTGGTCCTCTACGAAGAAAATATGAATGTCACATGAATCAAACTGTAAGATCCCTTGTATTCTCCTTCTAGATCGATAAAATCTATGCAAAATTTATGTTTTATTTGTTTGGTTTTTGGTTTCTCATCCATTGGCCACATCACACATGCATATGTATAAGAGTTTTAAGTGAGCATGGTGCCATTATTTTCTACACCAGGGGTGTAAGGTACAAGACCTACTTAGGGCTACTTAAAGCCTCACGAGGATGTCACTAATATACCACTTTTCTCAAATACATATGAATGTAAAAAGAACCAAATGGATAAGGAATTATGCAAGAAATTATGTTTAATTTTGTTGTATGATTTATATGTGTAATATGAAAACCCTTCTTAAGTCTTAACATAGAGATGCATAGGAATAGATTTAAGCAAGTGTTGTGTTCTTTTCAAATGAACTATGCACTTGCAAATCCTATGTGAATCCAAGTTAGGAGAAGGAAACGGAGCTTCATAGCACATATCTTATACTATCATCACATGCAAGCTTATAAGTATTTTTAATTAGCATTATCTCATTTGTAATAATTGATTTATAAGTTTTAAAAATAGTTTTTTGTTTAATAGTGATAATATCCACACATATTCTTATTTTTAGCCAACACATGCAATTTGACATAAAAGGAAACATTTTATTTAATTAATTTTTAAAAAGAGATGAATGCATGATTTCATATGGAAAACAATATTTAGCATGATTGGAAAGAAATAAAGGAATGTAAACACATTATTTCATTCACCATAATTAATTCCTAAGGACAATCACATCAAATAAAGTTATTTAAAATGAATCATTATCCTTGTAGTTATTCATACATTTACATATATCTAAGAAAAGTGGTATATTAGTTTGAAAATCCCAGGGCTGTGAGGCTTTAAGTAGTCCTAAGTAGGTCTGTACCTTATGCCCCTAGTGTAGAAAATAATGGCGTTGTACTCACTTATAACTTTTATACATGAGAATGTATATTTAGCTAATGGATGAAAAATCCCTCTTCTACATAACAAAGACATGCATTCATAATTCAATTAATAAATAAAACATTTATACTTCAAAACACTTCTTTGCATTCATCATCAAAGTATGTTAAAATTCACATTGCATGCATAGGTATGCTTAGGATTATTCATATGCATGGTATACATGATGTAAAGAAATAAATGAGTGTGTGTTGTGATAGTAATCCACCTTAGTTAATCTTAAGATGCCTTTCTTATTGAATAGAGCTACTTAGAATGAATCTAAACTTAAGTTTAATTAAAATACATAATAAACCATTCACTAAAGGAAGTTAATTAATCAACTTACCTTACAAATGACTTAAGGTAGGGATAAAAGAGAGACTCTCCCTCTCTTTCTTCTCTTTATAACACTTAGTGGCTAAGTGTAGGCCATATGAAATAAAAAATACTAACCAAAACCCCCAAATCAACCAATCCACTTAAAGAAATCAACCCATTCATAAATCAAAACCCTCACACGTAGCAAACCATAACTCTAAGGCCTAGTTAGGAAATACCACACAAACCCCAACACATGCACACATTAAGTCACCATTTCTAGCTTTATGTTAGTGCATGGTTTGATAGATGTTTGTTTTGTGATGTATTTTAGACTGGATGTTATATGTAGCTAATGTTAGGCCAATATTAGCCTAACCATATTTTGTGCTTAAAGGGTGCTGTAATAAAAATATAAATACTTTTACCGTTACTTAGCCCTAAGCATAGCAAGTTAGGATAGGTGGACTTGGTTACCCATATGGGTGTTAAGTCCAAATTATTCCTATAACTCGGTTGTATGGTGTGTTAGCTAACATTTATGTGTGTAGCTAGATTTACTTTCCTTCCTTTTAATGTAACTTTTGCATTAGGATTAGGATAAACATTATGAGGATTAAGGATGAGCATTGGTTATAAGCCCATGTCTTATATACCATGTGATGCCTTTGGAGCAAGCTACTTCCCACTCAAGCTAAAAGAAAGAAAGGAATGGAGCAAATCAAAAAAATGAAAAAAATGAAAGATGAAGAGTAAAGAATGGAGGATGAAGAATGAAGACCCCCACAACACTTATCATTTCATAATTGTAATTATTCTTTCATTGTACTGGGATGTATAAGGGTAGAGCTCAGCTACCCACATTTCTTTGGGTTGTATGCACCACCCTGCCTTTTATTCATGACTTTATAGAATTGTTTGATATTTTATTTAGCTTGTGCAGTAAAAATAGCATGCCTTTTCATAGTTTCTTTATGATTTGGGATTGCTATGTGTCCTGGATGAGATTAGGCTCCTAGGATAAAAATCAAATTTTTATCCTATTAATAACTCATAACTAAAATTTTAAAATAATTCATAACCTCACATAAAATCCTAGAATTAAATCAAGATAATAAAATTTTTAGCAACCCTTAGCTAGATGATTGAATGTATATCATGAATATCATATATTCTTTCCACTCTAAGAGAGGGCTTCCATCTGCCAAAGAATAAAGGCTTAACAAAGAGCCTTTGATGGAAAGACACCTCTTTCTCTGATTTAGCCCCACAATATTTCTCATGCATTTAGGCATAAAACCCTAAGCCTATGTCAAAATAAAAAGTCTCAAAAATAAATAAAACTTGACAAAATTTCCATTAGATTTAAGCCATTACTCATGCCCTTCATGATCTAGTCTCTTAGGGAGTGAGTTTAAGGACTTAGTTTTCTCTTCAAAGTAAATAACATCCTAACCATCTTGCAAAACTTATGACTTACCTACATGGATTTAAAGCGTAGGAGTAGTTAGCTGGTTGCCACTCTAGGCAGTAATAAGCCCAATAGTCTAGTGGTTTACTCTATCTTGTGGAGATAAACTATATACCCATTTCCACCTTAGATTTAGGTCATGCTTTGGTCCTCACCAAAGCCCCCCTAGATTTAAGATCTGAGATTGTTGTTTCCCTTTGCAATCTATAAGTATAAATCCTCACCTCTTAGGCATTTCCACAATCTTATGTTGTGGAATTATAAGTCCTAAATTTTTGATAAAAGTTCAACTCAACAAATAAATCTTCTCAAATTCAAATATTAAGGACCAACCATATGATAGATTGGAGTACTCACTAGGCTCCTGGTATCTTGAGCACTCTACACATCTCCCTTGGTTTCGATAAGAACTCTTCCCTTTTTGATTGCCCCCACTTAATTTTCAAAAGCACAATTAATCCTTTGATAATCCTATCTTTCAATTCTTTGGAGACAACAATCGACTACTTTAATCGAGAGTATTTTTAAGGGATTCATTTTTCCTTAAGATGTAATTAACTATGGAGGATTACCTCCTTAGGGAACTTAATGAACTAGTATAAAGAAACCCTACTTTACTTTTCTATGTAAATAAGGGAAAGATCTCTAGTATATTCGAAGACCCATCATGCCTTAGGAATCTTTATTAGGTGATTAGGTCCATTATAGGGTAGTGACTTCTATCTCTCAAGTTAGTACATTATTCCTTAATGTCATACTCGATCACCCTAATGAGTACATCTACAAATTTGTGTGGTGTCCCCTCACATAAAACACACCCAAACACAAAAATAAACACCATAGTTTTTTTTGGCAACTCCGTTGGGGACAGTTCTTCTCTCCATCTCTATTAGACAATTGTTGTCTCCAAGCATCAATAGTGGACTTGTATTTCATTTGAGTCCGAGATGATCTTTCTTTCTGCTGGCGCTTAGCTTGTTTGATTCTTAAGCAAAGTTAGCCAACATCCTTTATGCTTTAGGACCTCACTCTGTGTAGGTCTTGAAACCCCTGTTGGGTTCCCCAATGGGTGAAAACATAACTTATCAATGAAAGAGGAGATAATAAAACTTAGAACCTCCTCACCACTAGCTTAGTGAGGCAAGGTTATTTATAAAATTTAAAGAAAATAACTCCTTTCATAAAAATGACACTTTCCAAAAGCACCTTTTACAAAACCACAAAATCAAGACCCCTCCATGATTACTACAAGGAGGTTCTTTTCAAAAGCAAATCATGCCATAATTGATTCTCACTTAACAATATCCAAACTTGTTAAGTGAGAATTCTATTCAAATTAAACATAAAACCTTCATTTAACAATTTCAATTTATTAAGTGAGAGTCTCATTTCAAAACATAAATTTACCTTCACTTATCAATTTGTTAAGTGAGTCTCATTTTCAAAATATGACTTGATCCTCACTTAATTTCAATTTGTTAAGTAGGGGTCTCATTTTCAAAACATAAAATTTGACCTTCACTTAAAAATTTCAATTTGGTAAGTGAGAGTCTCATTTCCAAAACATAAACTTTACCTTCACTTAAAAATTTTAATTTGTTAAGTGGGGGTCTCATTTTCAAAACATGAAATTTGACTTTCACTTAAAAATTTCAATTTGTTAAGAGGGAGTCTCATTTCCAAAACATAAACTTTACCTTCACTTAACAATTTCAATTTGATTAAGTGGGGGTCTCCTTTTCAAAATATAAATTTGACTTGCACTTAACAATTCCAATTTGTTAAGTGGGGGTCTCATTTTCAAAAACATAAAATTTGACTTTCATTTAACAATTCCAATTTGTTAAGAGAGGGTCTTATTTCAAAGAAAAATACATTTAGCTTTCACTTAATATCCAATAAAAAGAGTCTCATTTCAAAGCATATGTTTAGTTCTATCTAACACATCAAATTTGTTAAATAAGAACCACATAATCATGCCATATTGGTTTTCCACTTAACATACTAAATTTGTTAAGTGAGATTCCCATTCTCAAGTCATATCATACTTTGATTTCCACTTAACCCACCAAATTGTTAAGTGGGAGTCCCATTTTCAAAAACATATCAAACACATTTAGGCTTTTACTTAACGTACCAAATTTGTTAAGTGAGGGTCTCCTTTCAACACACATTTGATCCCTATTTTAACATGCCAAATTTATTAAATAAGGATCCAATTTTTCATATCAACCACACTTGAGCTTTCACTTAACAGACCAAATTTGTTAAGTGAGTCATTTTCAGAGGAAAACAAACATATCTTAAACACATTTAAGACTTTCATTTAACATATCCAAATTTGTTAAGTGGGTCTCCCATCTTCAAAGAAAAACAAATTTCACAAATCAAACACATGTGGCCTTTGCTTAACATACCAAATTTGTTAAGTAGGAAGCCCCATTTTTCAAATCAAAATATCACATAATCAAATCTTCACAAGAAAAAATATTTCAAATACATAATCACAACCTCTTCTTAGCATACCCAAATTTGCTAAGTAGGGGTAATTCAAACTATCCATATTTTCAAACAAGAAATATAAACACAAACAATCTCCAAAAAAGAAAGAAATCTCTCTCAAATTTTGAACCCCAAACCTACCTATATGGGTTCTAAAATAAAAAAATCAAATAAAAGACTCTCCTCCAAAACATCCAAATCTCTCCAATGAACCCCACTTAACATATTTGAATTATTTGAGTGTGGGTTCAAAACTCCAAACTTCTATTACTGTGGAACAAATATCAAGAGAATATGATACAATTATTTCAACAAATGCATATCTCAAAGCAGTGCTTCTTGCACACATGGCCTCTAAGTTTGTGTCACTTTTCTATTGGGATGGATTTGGCCTAGATCGCCAACCTCCCTCGACCGACTCCACCCATCTAGTGTTTTTGTCGAGGATTTGAGGGAGATCATCATGGGGCTACCCATTACATGATGGGTGGTGGGGTAAGCCGGTCATTCATTGACCTACCTTAACACCGGTATCCTTCTTGAAGAGAAGGGAGGTTGCTAGTCCCTACTCAGTCTACAACCGCTGAGTGCAAGCACCTCATGGTCCCTCTAAGGGAAGGCTTATGGCTTCAGATAGCCTCCCTACCTTCATTGAGCAACAGCCTCCACTCCCTCTTAACATCGATGGAGAGAGAGGACCATCGAGATAGTGATTGCCTCCACCTCTACATACCATGAGGCTTCAACTAAGGATCTGAGGAAGTCCCATGCCAATCTCATATGTATTATGGTAGGTGGGGCACATGTTCAAAGTCTAGACATTATTTGACTTGAGGATCATCCGTGGAGTGTTACTTGGCCCATCTCATGATAGATAATCGTGAGGTCCCGCAGTTTAGTCAAGGAGTAGGAGATGAAGATTCACTGCACTGCCTCTAGTTGATTTTCTCCATCCACCTGTCTGATAGATGATAGCATAGTGCTATGGTACCACAAGTGGGAAAGCTGAGGTAGAGCGCTGTCACCACCACCCATCGATCCACCTCACCCACTATCACTAGTTTAGGTCTCACCATCCACTATGCCTACAAAGGCACAAAAGACAGTATCTGGGGAAAAGAAAGCCCCCTTGGTGATTTTACTACGACCAAAGGATCCCACTCCATCTACTCCACCGATTGAGGTGAGGACGAGTTCACCTACTCAACCTCCTACTTCAGTCTTGGTGAAGGAGTGGAAACCCCATAACATCATGTGGTCACCACCACCAGAGAGAGCAACATAGTTATAGTAGAGAAGGAAGGGATGCAGTACCCATGGTTGGATCTCCTAGGACACTACTCACCCATGAGCAAAGCATATTTCTTCCAGCACCCTCCCAAGACTCAAGTGTGTTAGTGCATCTCTAGTGAGCACAACCTCTACTGACAGATATATTTGAATAGATCATTAGGAGATCCCCAATATTACTTTGTAGAGAAGAGAGAGCTTCTAGTGATCGAAAGATTGTGAGGAGGGAAAGGTTATTTTGATCCATATGAGGATGATCTCCTGAGGATTTGATCAAGTTCACATGGTCGATACTAGATCCTTAGAGGATCAACACATAGAAGGTATTATAGTTGAAGAGGATGATGATGTCCATTCAACTCAAAGACCTCCTCCACCTTTTAGATAGAGGGATGATCATATTGATCAAATGGGGAAGAAGATCAAAGAGTTGATGGCAGATATTGCATTCAAATCCGCCACAACCTTCTCCCATAGCGAGAGAGTTGTACACAATTTTAGATCATCCTAGCATGTAGAGGGGACAATGGTAGCTTGCATAAGAATGTGGTGGATAGTACCTTCATGCATGAAAAAGACATCAAACACATAGTGGAGCAACAAGTGAGGGATGCATTGGCCCAAGCAGGTGTGGTTCATCATTCCAAAGGTAGACCCCCCAAGAATTTGATGATGTCCAATAAAGGGCTTTGTGCATCCATCCTTCAAATTTTGATGATGGTGGGAACCTCAAAAGACATAGCACATTTTAGAGCCAGATGTTGCAATGCCGGTGGCAGCGATGCACTCTTATGTCGCCTCTTCATCAAATTAATAGCATCATTTGATTGGTATGCTGAGCTACCAAATGATTTAGTAAAGACATTTGCTGAGTTAGAGCAGCTCTTTATTAAGAGATTTGTTGGAGCTCAACAAAGTGTAACTGTAGGCGATCTCGTTGTAGCTCAACAACACCTCTATAAGTCCCTTGTTGATTACATTCTTAGGTGGCATAATTTAAGTATGAAATGTGAACCACAAATGTCTGAACAACTTGCCATTGAAATTCTGGTAAAAAATATTCATGGTCCGATCGCCTTCATGCTTAACGGGTTCACCATTAAGACATTTGAGAAATTAATCAACAAGGTGGCTAGTCTATAAGGAGAGGCCAAATAGTTACCTTTCTAAGATCAGTCAGGCAAAGCCAAGACCATAGAAGGCATTTGATAAAAAAAGCCGTAGTCACAGTTGATAAGGGGAAGCCGTGATTTAGTTAGACAAACCTCGAGCTCAACATCCTTCTTTACCACCTCCTTTGCCACCGCCTCATCATATCGCCACCTCCACTATGGCCTCCACCACCTCGTAGTATCCCCAACAGATCATATCTATCCACCATTGGTAACTATCACTTACCTACATACAAATGAATAAATGTTATTCATCAAAAGGAGAAATGGAAGATCTTCAAGAACCTCTTGAAGAAGCTTGATTTTTAGTTACCAGAGCTTAGGAGGCCGAAGGATGTGGGCAATGATCCAAACTTTTGCCCCTACCACCACATGCTAGGTCATGTCTTGGAAGATTGCTTTACATTTAAGGACTAGCTTGAGCATAGATACAAGTCAGGTGCCATTGTTATCCATAAGGAATACTTATTAAAACAACCTCTATTGTTAGGTAATTGGGATACACCATCTTCTCAAGATAGAGGAAGGTTGGGATATTTATCCCAAACCTCCAAGAAAATAATTTCTAAGATCAAAGTTACCTTGTGTGCAAGCAAAGCTAAACCTCCAACTCTAAGGAAGGTTTGCAAGTAAAGATAACTTGAGGGAGGTAGAAGCCCAACAAAGAAATGACTTCCACTTGCCGGATAGCACATTAGCAAAACCACTAGTCCAAGCACTCCTACCATAGTTGTAACTACAACCTTCAACTCTTCTTCTAGCTATTATATCATGGGGTAAAATCCTCTCGCTTACTTTACTTGATTTCTACTTTGTACCTTCATCCAATTCTAAGAAATCAATGAAGAAGAAAATTGATTCTGCTTACATTCTCTCTATTTTTGATGATCATGATGATTTTATTCCTGTAGAAAGCTCTCCAAGTACTAATAATTATAATAATATTGATCCACCCCTTTTTGATTTTGAAATGTATTACCTATTTCTAAATCACCTGGGTTCACCCATGGAGATTGACTTGGAGTCATCTCGACTCGATCCTATAGAGAAGCAAGTGAACTGATGAGTATGTAAACTTTTCACTAAACCATCTCATGAAGTCAAAAGTCAACCTTCAGAGTGGCAAAGTTCTACCTCCTAGGTAGCACACCTCGTGATAAGGGTAAATAAGTCATTGGTTCTAGCAGTTAAGAAGCCCCTCCAAAGGATGCTCCACTTATGGATATGCTTGTGGAGGACCAACCTAGAGTCAGCTACAATGCCCTTGCTCACCTGAGAAAGTTACGAGCTAAACTAAGCATATATGATGCCCTTGTCTTATCCAAAGAGATGAGGGAGTCATTGATCAAAGCCTTCTTGATCAAGAATGCTACCATTTTTGGAGAGATGTGTTTTCAAGAGAAGCCTTTACATTCATCGATGAAGACCTTCTTTTGGGGACAACGAGCACAACCATCCCTCTACATCATAGTGAATATAAGATTCTGCTCTCGTGGTGTTAGTTGATCAAATTGCATCATTCAACATTACAAGTCTAAAAACCCTTGCCTATTTGAAGATTGACATATCTAAACTCCAAGGAGATCAGATGATATTGAGAGGATTCAATGAACAAGGCAAGAAGCCTTTAGGCTCCATAGTATTACCACAAGAGATATAAGACTAGAAGATAGAAGATAAGTTCTACATAATCGAATCTGATACATCTTTCACCGCTTTGCTCAGTAGGCCTTGGATATATGAAAATAAAATGGTTCCATCTTCTTTGCACCAGTGCATCAAATTCAGAAGAAGTGGAATTGAGTATTATGTCAAAGGAGACTTGAAGTCATTCTCGGTTAGAGAGGTCAAGATTTATGAAGATGTAGCCTACTATCTTCCTCCAAATCAAAAATTCTATTCTCTAAAGTTGGTGAAAGTTGAAAATGAAAAGAAAAAGAAATTGAAAAAGAAAAAGAAATTGAAAAAGAAAAAGAAAAGAAAAAAGGAAAAGAAAAAGAAAGCATAAGTGAGCGAGAATCAGCCACCGAGGAAGAGGTAGAGCCAGATGTTAGATTATGCCCGCAGTTTATTCCTCTATATGAACACATGGGTTGACAAGCCTCCAGAGAGGGAAGAGTCCGGAGCTAGAGGTGGAAGACCTCATGCGGTGGCCAACCAAGGATCTATGTTCCGAGTACCCACTATCCACATAGACTTAGAGTCCAGTTTGAGAATGAGTCTCATGTGCAAGACACAACAACCCCTCTCTGAGTCCCTTTGGAGGATGTGGCAAAGTGAAGACCAGCCTCAGAAAGAATGAATGTCAATCATTATGTAATAGCAAAGAATTGAGAACTTAGCTCTAACCTCACTTTCCTCCTAAAGTTGAAGGTTTGGTAGTTAAGGAGGCCCCAAGTCATCCACAAATGTCGCCCAAGAGGTTTTGAGCATCATCCTCAAGTCATGTAGAACTTGAGGATGACTCATATAAAGATTTAATACAACTACCTTTTGATTGGTATTCACCTTGTGTTATTTACTTATCAAAGAAGGGATTAATCCCACATACCTGGTCTAAACACATGTCGAACTACTTTGAAAGATTATGGGACAACCAAACCACACACTCTCAATCAAGATTAGGACTAGGATTTGGCACAGTGGGTCTAGTCGATGATGACAACCATTGCTTAATCATCACCACTCATTTTGGGTCTGATAGGTTCTTCTCAAATATTGCTAACTCTTATGAGAAGGCATGTTTAGAAACTTTAGATGACCCAAATGAGCTAAAGTCAAAGATGCACCACCAGAGTTTGAAGAAGAAATTATACCAACCATCGACAAACTCAAAGAAATCAACTTAGGAACAAAAGAAGATCCACTACAAACCAACAAGCGCCTTGTTAGCTTGGTAGGTCTTACTGTACAGCCAGTAAGCTACCCCTATTAACTTTGTCTAAGAGGATGTAAACTTACATGCTTTCTTCTTGAGCTAGCCATCATGCACAACTAGTGAGTATATGAGATTTGTAAGTCCTAGGGCTCCTTTCCTTGACTACTTCAAGCATGGGTTTAGTCCTTACAGGACTCCACTCGATGTAGGTCGATAGCAAGAAAATAGACTATCCCGATAATTAGTTCCACTTTGGAGAGATGTAAGTCTACACGCCTTCTTTCTAGATTGATTACCATAAATCAACAGGGACCATAGGTTGGTTGGCTATTTCCATGCATACAACCCACTGGTGGATACCACTTAGGCATGTGAGTCCCCATGCTTTCTCCTTGAGTTGGCCAGAATACCTATATGCTTTCTTTATAGGATTTAAAAAGCCTCACACTCCTCAGGATTTGGATCACATCAACCCCATTGAAATTACTCTTTTGGACAAATCTTAGTGCCACTCTTGTGGTTGGAATTTGTTGTGGAAATGTGATTTCTTATGGTAAGTCAAAATAGACTTTCCGATATAAGCTCTTTCTCGTTCCTAAAACCAAGGGTCTACATAATAAACAAACAAAATACATCTTCTCTTGTGGATTAGGAATTCAAGCCCCCAATGACCCCTTTCCCAAGCAGGCATCCTATCTTTAGGGCAGTGTGAGCAGAATTCTCTATAGGAATTGCCTAACTATTTTGAGTTGAGATAAGTCCCCAAAGCATTCTCTTTAGTTGGTTGGGTTCAACTTAGGCCATCAAAGTTACCATGGTCATCTCGCTTGAAAGATATAAGTCTGTTACACATCCTTTCCAGCATGACTATTGCAAATCTACGGGCAACCCTAGGTTGGGTTTGATTTATTGCACAAGCAACCGATCACCCTAGAGGTTCCTTATTTAGGAAGGTGTGAGTTTCAATGCTTTCTTCTTAACTTGACCATCGCAAATCGAAAGACACCTCTTTGATTGGTTAGTTCTACCCCACGATCGGTAGACTATCCCTTTGGATTGGTAAATCTAAGACAGGTCTAGGCTGATATTGGCCCCTTCTTAGTGGATGCATCACAAACTGAGGAGATCCATAAAATTAAAATAAATACAATTCAAACAAATGACATTATCTTGACTACTTTCGAGTTGATGTAAGTCCCCTAGAGGCATTCATAGTGTCCTTTGGTTCAATTTGTTTGACCTCAACATCATCTTAGCTCTCCTTACTTTAGAGAGATGTAAGTCACTATGCTTTCTCTAGCAAAGGACAACCTTTAGTCGAGTTCTATCATGTAGTGGACTACCCCTTTGGATAGGTAAATCTGAGATAGACCAAGGCTGACATAGCCCATTCTCAATGCGATCCATTGCAAATCGATGAGGTTCATCTTAAAATCCAAAACTTAAAATAAATAATCAACCAATTTCTCTCCAGTGAGATATCAATCATCCCGATTTCCCTAGTGGAGTCAATTAAATCTAATTCAAACTTGCATTCCCCAACAAGTGCACCCCTTAAAAGAAATCTCATCAAATCCTTATCCTTAGTGGATAACTGGAACCTGCTTCCTTAATGAAAGGTCCATGCATCTATCCTTGGTGGGTTATACATCTTGATCCCCAGTGGATACTCTACTCAAAACCATACCTTACATCCAAACCCAAACTTTTTATCCCTAGTGGATAAGTTAAACCCACTTCCCTAGTGAAAGGTTCATATACTTGATCCCTTGGTGGATCTCTTCTTCCTCACTTATGCCCCTAACATGAGTGGAGTTTCATTGCACTAAGATCTTGATTTCTTCTACACCTTAGGTTTAGGAATAGATCATTTCTGTTAGTGCTTGTGATCCTCATGTTGTGATCATCTCTCAAACACAATGCGGTGGCATGCCTTGTCAATCACACCACTCTTATTGGTTTGTTGACCCCACTTATGGAGTGAGCTCTCATCATGTCTAGGACTCTAGACACTAAGAGTAAGGCAATTCTAATTAGGAGAACACTTAACCTAACCCTAAAGAATTAGAAGAGTTAGCCATAAGAATAGGTTGTGCCCTAGGGATTTAGAAAGACTTGCCTACCCCATAACCCAAACACAATCCTTGCTTCCTTATTTTAAACCAAACCTTAGATTAAAAATTCCAAACCCCAAAATCAAATCCAACTATCCAATGATTGAAATCCATCACTAAATTCAAACTCCAAATCCCTTCCTAAGCCCTTTTGATTTTATCTTATGGACTTAGCCTTGACCAAATCCAAATCAACCCCAACCCAATTGATTTTCTCAATTATCAAATCCAATCTCAAGTTATATTCCAAACCATAAACCAATTCCAAATTCCAAATGATTGAAATCCATGGTCAACTCCAAATTTCAAATTCCAAAAATCTCTTCCTAAGCCATATGCGCCACCTTCATGTGCTTAGCCAAAATTCCTTCAAATCAACTAAAACTTAGTTTATTTCTTTATAAATTAATCATTCCTTCATTTATATTCATAAATAAATTAAACTCACCCTTAAATGACCAAAAATAAATCAAACTGAATCAAAACCCAAATTAGCTCTTTCAACCTACATCCCTTAGCTTAATCAGATTTGCTTCCAAATCACTCCAAACTCAATTGATTTTCTCATTACCCATTTATATCTTCATTTATATTCACAAATATAAATGAAATATAAATTCAATTGACCAAAATCAAACTCAAATCAAATCAAATTTCAAATTTTAGTCCTTTTAGCCAAAATTTTTGAACTTGGTTAATGAAACCCAAATCAACTAACAAATAAAAAAAACTCATGGATTTCTTCATGATTTAATCATTCCTACAATCATTGATCCAAATATAAACATAAAACACCATTATCAAACCAAATCCAAGTCAACCCAAACCAAGCCCAAGTTGACCTTTTGACTAGAAATTGTCATATAAACCATAACGCAATTGGCTCCAAACCAATTACAATTGGATTTATATTCCAATCCTAAGTTCTTATGTGAGTTCAATTAAACTTTAATCAAGCTTGATCAAGCCAATTGACCCATTTAAGCTCACTTGACCCAAAGTGACCTAAATGACCTTTTTGAGCCAAGTTCTAATCCAACCCAAATTGGATTAAACTAAGCCCATATAAAGCTCAATCATGATCAACAATCATCATGGGGTGATCAACCACCTTGAATTGGGTCAAACCAAGTCAAACTTAGCCTTTGACTAAGTCGACAGTTAGCCTAAATGAAATCCAAACTAGCCAAAATCCACCATATGCCAAATTGATTGAAACCCTTGACCCAAACCCATTCATAATCAATGATTGAACATGGCCAAGTGATCAATTGAGCCAAACCAAGCCTAATTGACCACTTGACCTAAGTTGACCCAAAATAGCCTAAAAAGCCAAATTAGGTCAAATCATGATTTAACCCAAATTGATTGCAACAAATGGCTCAAGTGCATTCTAAATCACTTATTGAACTTGACTAAAGCCATGATTGAGCCCAAGTTGACCAAAATTCAAATTAAATCCAATTTAAACCAAACCAAAGCCTACAATCATTTTCAATTAGCCAATTGAACTTGACTCAACACTTAACCCAACCCAATTTAGTTAATTGGGTCAAATTGGTCAACTTGACCCATTTGACCCTTTTGAAGCCAAATGAGTCAAAACCAAACATAAGCCAAGCCATATCAAATTAGTCACACCAAAACATTCCAAATCATGATTTAGACCTAACCCAAGCCTTGGTTTGATCCAATTTGGGCCAATTGATCAACCCAACCCATACATGAACCTACACAAACCCATTTGACCAAATAAGCTCATGTCACCCAAACTAATTCATGAAACCCTATTGGCTGACCAAGCACACCCCAAACTAGCATTTGGCCACTCCTAAGTTAGCCCAAAATCCAAACAAGCTCACCCCAAGTTGACTACCCAATGGATAAAGCCTCCACCTTGGATTCTAAGTAGCAAAATCCAATTTGCACTCCCATGGAGCCCTTTACCAATAAGATATTCCTAAAGTTCACTAGCCCAAGCACCTAGAACTTACCCAGACCAGGGAACTCACCCCATCTCCTCCCCATCCATGGCCAAACCCAATGGGTGTAAGGAACCAAATCCCTCCCACTGCCCATATCAAGCCTTGAGACCCACATGGTTTTAGCCATCCATGTGCCACCAGATAGGGTGACCCTCCAACCACTGCAAGAGAATCATGAAATTGTAAGAGTGATCTCGTCCAGGCTCACTAAGGATATACTCCCTCAATTCAACCTATTTTGATGATGATTCAATCCTATTAGGCACAAGAGAGGAATTTAAAACTCCCCAGAGCTTCCCCAACTCCTCCCAAGCTCCCTTTTCCTCAACCTTCCCCTCTACGTGTAGAACCACAACAAGACACATCCATTTCAGTCCTAACTTCCTCCCTGTGCAAGAAAACTCAATTTACTTATGCATACACCATCCTTCAATAGGCCTCACCTCAACTATGCAAAGCTACCTCTAGTGTTGCACCCCCGGATATTAGCTCCAGTGAGGTAATTTCTCAAAACCATAGTTTTAGGCATATGTGTGTTGGTCTTTTGTGAAAGAAATCTCCATGTCGAGGGATTCTAGTCATTGAATATGATTGTATGTTCCCTTAGATGGTGTGGGATCCGTTTGATCCAAATCTGAGCTTGGGTGAGCTCGGATCGAATGGAGAAAGATAAATAGTGCTCGTCTTTCACCACTCGCAAATGGGATAGATCACAAGCCATCCATTTCATGTGATTAAGATGAATGGCTATGATCAAATCCCACGGTAGATCTTTTGATTTCCCCCTTAACCCGTGGATTAAACTATGGTCGTCTGATCTTAGATCGGACGAGCCATAGAGAAAACGTGTCCGTTGCCGTTGAGTTAGCATGTGGATGTGATAACTTAAATAACCAATCGCATCGTGCCATGTGAAAAGCACACCGCATAAACAACCATGTGGCTTGGCAAAATTAAGGGTTTAATTAGTGTTAATTAATTGATTTTTAATCCTGAAACTTCTTAAAATCATAACTAATTGTAGAAAAATCCGAAAAAAAAATGCAAACTTAGGCTCATTCTAAAGATATTTCAGAGAAGAATCTAGAAAAATTATAATTAATTGATTTTGAATAGAAAATTTGGCTTTATTAAGGTTTTAATAAAAATTTAATTAGCTTAATTACACCTTAATTAAGCACTCAATTAATCTCAAATTTTCTGTGGGTGTTTAGAGGGATGACCTCTGCCTCCCCAACTTTTTGAAATTTTATTGATTGCTTAATTTGGGAAATCATTTGAGTAACCTCTAATCACTCTCTTAATCCAATTAGTTGTAATTAAGGGATGAACAGTAGCTTGATTAATCATTTGAACATAATTATCCCTGTTAAATATTAAGATCACTTAGGGAATGTGAAATTTTTTCTTAATTCATTTCCTAAGTCTTTATCTTTAAAAATCAAATTAATTAATGGGTTAATGGAATGATTAGTTGATTAATTAATTGATTAGATCTTCAAAATGAGGAAATCAAAACCTAATAGAATGATCGAATGATTTAGGGATTAGGATTAAGGCCTTGCCCTTGATCCTTTCACCTAAGTTAATTTCATCATTCAAATAAAAACATAACTAAAACATTTAATCAATTCATTAAAATCCTAATGAAATAAAAATTTAAAATCAAATCATCCTAACTTAAGCAACCTTTAATCGATCTTGGGTAGCTCCTTGGGTGTTTAATAACCCAAGGTGAGAGATAATGAAATTATGATTAGCTCACTTGTGTGAGAAAATCATAAGAGGAATTAAGTGAGATCCTTAAGACTAATTAACTATTAATCATAAGCCAATGCATTCCTTTCATTTCTTAGAGCATAAATTTACTTTTCATGCGATTGCATATCATATTGGCTCATTATTAATTAGTTAACTAACTTAAGGTGATATAGGTAAGAAATAATTAATTTATACCTTAACCTAATCAAAACATAAAATCAACTTAAATATCCTTCATTAAACCAAACTAATTCACACATGGGGAAATGATTTAGGATTAACAAACCTTTCTCATATTTCTAAATTCAAATCAAATTCAACGATAAAAATCTCCTTAAAGAATTTTGATTAATTTTAAATAACTTTATTTGATGTGATTGTCCTTAGGAATTAATTAAGGTGAATGAAATCATGTGTTTACATTCCTTTATTTCTTTCCAATCATGCTAAATATTGTTTGCCAAATGAAATCATGCATTCATCACTTTTTTGAAAATTAATTAAATAAAATATTTCCTTTTATGTCAAATTGCATGTATTGGCCAAAAATAAGAATATGAGTGGCTATTATCACTTTTAAACTAAATACTATTTTTAAAACCTATAAATCAATTATTACAAATGAGGTAATGCTAATTACAAATACTTATAAGCTTGTATGTGATGATAGTATAAGATGCGTGCTATGAAGCTTTCTTTCCTTCTCCTAGCATGGATTCACATAGGATTTGCAAGTGCATAGTTCATTTGAAAAGAACACAACACTTGCCTAAATCTATTCTTATGCATCTCTATGTTAAGAATTAGGAAGGGTTTTCATATTACACATATAAATCATAAAACCAAATAAAATATAATTTTTTGCATAATTCCTTATCCATTTGGTTCTTTTTGTACATTCATATGTATTTGAGAAAAGTGTATATTAGTCTGAACATCCCTAGGCTGCAAGGCTTTAAGTAGCCCTAAGTAGGTCTTGTACCTTTATATACCCCTGGTGTAGAAAATAATGGCACATACTCACTTAAAACTCTTATACATATGCATGTGTGATGTGGCAATGAATGAATAAAAAATCAAATAAATAAAACATAACTTTTGCATGGATTTTCTTATCCTTGTAGTTATTCATACATTTACATGTATCTAAGAAAAGTGGTATATTAGTGTGGACATCCCAGGGCTACGAGGCTTTAAGTAGCCCTAAGTAGGTCTTGTACCTTACGCCCATAGTGTAGAAAATAATGGCCCTGTACTCACTTAAAACTTTTATACATATGGATGTGTATTTAGCTAATGGATGAAAAATCTCTCTTTTCTACATAACAAAGACATGCATTTATAATTCAATTAACAAATGAAATATTTAAATTCAAACACTTCTTTGCATTCATCATCAAATTATGCTAAGATTTACATTATGTATAGGTATGCTTAGGATTATTCATATGCATGGTATACATGATGGAAAGAAATGAATGAGTGTGTGTTATGTGATAGTAATCCACCTAATTAATCTTAAGATGCTTCTTTTTGAATAGGGCTATTTAGAATGAATCTAAACTTAGGGTTAATTAAAACACATAATAAACCATTCACTAAAGGAAATTCATTAATTTACCTTAGAAATTGACTTAAGGTAGGGATAAAAGAGATTCTCCTCTCTTTCTTCTCTTTATAACACTTAGTGTGCTAAGTGTAGGCTATATGAAATAAAAGAAAATACTAAGTAAAATCTTCAAATCAACTAAACCACTTAAAGAGAAATCAACCCTTTATAAATTAAATCCCTCACACTTAGCAAATCATAACTCTAAAGCCTAGTTAGGACATACCACACAAGCTCACACATGCATTAGACTAAGTCACCATTTCTAGCTTTATATGTTGGTGCATGGTTTGATGGTTGTTTTTTTGTGATGTATTATTTTAGATTGGATGTTAGGGTGTATATGTATGTAGCGAATGTTAGGCGATATTAGCTAATGTATTTATAGGGGTTGTGCTTGATAATAAAAATATAAATACTTTTATTTATGCAGTTTGCTTAGCCCCTAAGCATTTCCTAAGTTAGGACAGATGGACTTGGTTGCCCATGTGTGGTTATTCCTATAACTGCTTGGGTTGTATGGTGTGTTTAGCTAACATTTATTTTGCAGGTGTAGCTAGATTTACTTTCCTTCCTTTTAATGTAATTTTGCATTAGGATTAGGATAAGTGTTATGGGGATTAAGGATGAGCATTGGTTATAAGACCAAATCTTATATACCATGTGATGCCTTTGGAGCAACTACATCCCAATCAAGCCAAAAGAAAGAAAGAAAAGAAATCAAATGAAGAAATGAAAGATGAAGAGTAAAGAATGGAGGATGAAGAATGAAGACCCCCATAACACTTATCATTTCATAATTGTAATTATTCTTTCATTGTACCAGGATGTATAAGGGTAGAGCTACACATTTCTTTTTTTTGGGTTTATGATGTACCCACCTTTTATTCTTTATGATAGCTTTATAAAATTATTTGATATTTTGTTTAGCTTGTGCATTAGAAATAACATGCTTTTCATAGTTTCTTTATGATTGGTGATTGTGTGTCTGGATGATTAGGCTCTAGGATAAAATAAATTTTTTTCCATTAATAACTCATAACTAAAATTTTAAAATAATTCATAACCTCACATAAAAGCCTAGGAATTAAATCAAGATAATAAAATTTTTAGCAACCCCTTAGCTGGATGATTGAATGTATAATATCATGCATATCATATTCTTTCACTCTTGTTAAGAGAGGGCTTCCATCTATGCCAGAGAATAAAGGCTTAACCTGTAAGAGCCTTTGATGGAAATACATCTCTTTCTCTCTTGATTTAGCCCATAACCCATTTCTCATGCATTTAGGCATATAAAATTCTACAGCCTGTGTTAAAATAAAAAGTCCAAAAATCAAATAAAACTTGATAAAATTTGCATTAGATTTAAGTCATTATTCATGCCCTTCATGATCTAGTCTCTTAGGGAGTGGGTTTAAGGACTTAGTTTCTTCTAAATAAATAATAGCTAACCATCTTGCAAAACATATGACTTGCCTACATGGATTTAAAGCATAGGAGGAGTTATTTGCCACTCCAAGGTGTAAGCGATGGGTGGTTTATTCTCTTGAGGTAAACCATATACCCATTTTCACCTTAGATTTAGGTCATACTTTGGCCTCTCCAAAGCTCCTAGATTTAGATCCAGGTTGTTATTTTCCTTTGCGGGCTACAAGCATAAATCCTCACCTCTTTGGCATTTCCATAATCTTATGTGTGGAATTATTAGTCCTAGATTTCTAATAAAAATTCAACTAAATAAATAAATCTTCTCAATTTCAAATATATAAGTCCCAACCATAGGATAGATTGGTGTACTCACTAGGCTTCCTAATATCATGAGCACTCTCTACTCATCTCCCTTGGTCTTGATAAGAACTCTTCCCTTTTTGATCTCCCACACTTAATTTTTAGAAATACAACTAATCCTTTAATAGTCCTATCTTTGAATTCTTTGGAGACAACAATCACGTACTTTAATCAAGAATATTCTTAAGGGATTCATTTTTTCTTAAGATGTAATTAACTATGGAGGCTTGCCTCCATAGGGAACTTAACGAACTCAATTTAAATAAACCTGCTTTACTTTTCCATGTAAAGTAGGGGAAAGATCTCTCGTATATTCAAAGACCCATCATGCCTTAGGAGTCCTGATTAGGTGATTAGGTCCATTATAGGGTAGTGAATTCTATCTCTCAAGATTGTACATTATTCCTTAATGTCATACCCGATTACCCTAATGAGTACAACTGCGGATCTGCGTGGTGTCCCCTCATATAAAACACACCCAAAAACAAGAATAAACACCATAATATCACATTTGGGCTTTCACTTAACATACTAAATTTGTTAAGTGAGAGTCCCATTTTTAAAGAAAAGTAAAACATATATCAATCACATTTGACTTTCACTTAACATACCAAATTTGTTAAGTGAAAGTCCCATTTTCAAACATAAATCAAACACATGTGGCTTTTACTTGACATATCAAATTTGCCAAGTAAGAAACCCCATTTTCAAATCAATATTTCACTCATCACAAACAAACGATATTTCACAAAAAAAAAAAAAAAATTCAAGCACACAATCACAACCTCTTCTTAGCATACTCAAATTTGGTAAGTAGAGGTTCTTCCAAATCATCAATATTTTCAAACAAGATACACAAAATTCAAATATCTCCAAGAAAATCTCTCCTCAAATTTTTGAACCCCACTCAACCTACCTAACTCGTTTGGGTATGGGTTCTAAAATTAAAATCATGTGACAAAGACTCTCTTCAATATCAAAATCTCTCCACTGAACCCCACTTAACATTTTTGGATTATTGAGTGTGGGTTTAGGACTCAAAAATTCTCTCTGGGATGAATATTAAAGTAGAAATATTCAGTTACATTTCAACACATGCAGATACGGCCGGTCATTGGTTTTGCGGTTACATGGATTCATAGAAGTTTATTTTCACTTTCCCCTTCGAGAAGGATTTGGCCTTGGATTGGGATAGCCTCCCTGAGATCAACTACACCCATATAATTTTCTTCGACTGAGTATTCGAGGGAGCATGTGTTACCTATGAGGGGCAACCTCACTTCATTAGTTGGGAAGAGGCTGAAAGGTCATCTGACATGCCCTTTAATTTTGAGTACCCTTCATTGAAGAGGAGAGTCGCAGTGATTCCCATGACCCATTTTAAGATAGTTTCAACACTTGCTTGCCATTATCCCACCATTGCTCGAGGCTACTACCTCCTCATTGGTCACTCGAGAAGGCTATCTTATCTTCTAAGATAGTCTCCTCCACTTTTAGGTAGTACTAGTTCTCACTCTACCTTTGTTCACTCGTGCTCAATGTTGTAAAATTGAAATATTGCAAGCATGAGCAAGAGCAGAGCTTGAGGCTACATCACATATAGCCGAGGAGGATTCTCCCCAAAAGGTCTCTCCACTTCTGACTAGCAACAAGTTCTACCCCCTCTCTACCTCAAACGGAGAGGAAGTTTATTGAAGGATTGCTGCTTCTCCTCCACCATTAGCATACTACAAGATACTGAATAGGGAGCACAAGAGGCCCAATGCCAGACTTAGGACTATCCTACACTAGGTTGGCAAAGCATACAGATGCTCAGAGTTCGGTACTTTGTTTAATTTACAATCATTTATCCCTCAAAGTGTTATGGGTCAAATTCATAGGGAGAGAGTCATGGAGACTCAAACATATACTCACAAAGAGGAAGGAGGGGTATGCCGGTGTGGCGACCTCCACTCACGATGGATTTTCTTGATCATCCCCCCATCAAGGCCAATCATTCATATAGGATTGTTCTTACCAGTGCTACTTAACCCATGCAGAGATCTCCCATTGAGGGGCAGTCGGTGTTGCCTTCACACCGCTCCCCTCATCATCCACCATCACCCATAGCTCACAACATCCACCACTCCCACCAAGATTTAGAAGTCCCCATCCAGGGAGAAACCTTCCCCTTGTGATCATGCTGGATCCCTCCCTCCATCCTACCTATTGAGGTGAGATTGAGCTCCCTTGCTTGACCCTCTACCTCTGCTATGGTTTGATAGGAGTGGTGACTACACAGCGTCGTGGTCACACCACCACCACCACCATCACCACCATCAGAGTCAGTGGCAATAGTAGTCGTAAAGGGGGAAGGTGACAGTTTTGCAATTCCCATGGTAGTGGATCTCCCTAGGGACACCACTCCACTGATGAGTAGTCATGAGCATATTTCTTCTAGCAAGCATGACCCTCCCAGAGCTAGCACTGCAGTGGCAGGCAGTGTTAGATGTATCTCTGTCAGTGAGCTCAGTCCCTCTACCGGTCAATAGCATGTGTTTGTGTAGGCATAATTTGACCACTCTTTAGATGACATTTTAACATAGTACTTTGTTGAAAGAGGGAACTCTTAGGCAGTGATCGCATAGACTCGAAGAATGAGAGGGTAGATTTTGATCTCTATGAGGATGAACTTCTTGAGGATTCTTCTGAGATCCACATGGTCGAAACTAGAGGCTTCCTCCATAGAGATCAGCATAGTTAGGAAGGTGTTGTAGTTGAGGAAGATGATGCCATCCATTTTACCCAACACCTCCATCAACAGCTTAAATAGAAGGATGATCATATCCACTGGATGGAGTAGAGGATGGAAGACCTATTAGCAGCCCTCCATGCACTCTAAAATTATACCTCAATCTCGCAGCATATACTGATAGAGGTAGATCATCCTGAATTAGCACAAATCCTAGATCAGCCTAAGAGCACTTCTCTAGTATATCAGGACAGTGGCAGCTTATATAGGAAGGTGGTGGACAACACCTCCATGCAGGAGAAATACATTAAAATATGGTGGAGCAGTGAGGGATGCATTGGCACAAGTCGGTGGAAGGGTAGACCCTAGAGGAATTTGAAGGTGTCCAATATCCTAAGGGCTTTGTGCCTCCATCCTTCAAAATTTTTTAATGGCAAGGAACCCTTGCTAGCATATTTAGCGGATGTTGCAATCTGGTGGCGATGATGCACTCTTATTCTATTTGTAGTATTGACAAGCATCACATTTGATTAGCATGCTAAACTACCCAATAGTTTAGTGAAGATATTTGCTGGGTTGGAGCAGCTCTTTATTAAGAGATTTGCTGGAGCTCAACAAAGGGTAACTATGGATGATCTCATTGTAGCTCAATAACATCCTAGTGAGTCCCTTGTTGATTATATTCTTAGATGGTATAATTTAAGTATAAAATGTGAATCACAGCTGTCTGAATAGTATGACATAAATTTTACTCAAGAATATCCATGGCTCGATCGCCTTCATGCTTAAAGGGTTTACCATTAAGACATTTGAGAAATTAATCAACAAGGAAGCTAGTCTACAAGGAGAGGTCAAACACCTACCTTTTTAAGATCAGCCAGCCAAGCCCATACCGCAGAAGGCATTTGAGAAGCCAAGGTAGTCCACAGTTGATAAGGGGAAGCGACTAGGCGGGGTTTAGTTAAGCAGGGCCTTAAGCTAGTCTCCTCACCACCTCCTTTGCCACCACCTCATCATCATCTCGGCCACCTAGGTTACACAGAGGCCTCACCATCGCCTCCTGTAGTATCTTGTATCCTCATCACATCATTAGGTAGTATTCCTACCCACCGTAGCTATCATTTTACTCTTGATAAATTGAATAAACCATATTCATTAAAGAGGGATGTAGTCAGGAAGATCTTTAAGAATCTTTTAAAGAAGCCTAATTTCTAGTTACCAAAGCCTAGGAGGCCAGAGGAAGTGGGAAAGAGTCACGATCCAAACTATTTCCCCTACATGCTTGGGACATGTAGAGATTGCTTTACCTTTAAGGTGGCTTGACTAGTGGGTGCCATTGTCATAGGAATATCTACAAGAATAACCCTTTAGTTATTAGGGTAATCCTTGGGGATACATGTGATCTTCTTAAGATAGAGGAAGGTTGGGATATCTCTATCTCAACCTAAGAAAATCATCTAATATCGAAGTTACATTTGCAGTGCAAAAGCACTCAAACCTCCAACTCTAAGGAAGGTTTGCAAGTTGCTAAGGATAAATTGAAGGAGGTAGAAGCCCAGAAGCAACATCAATAACCTCCACTTGCCCGGGATAGCACAGTAGCACAACTACCATCCGAGTCCAACAATCAATCTACAATTGTAGCTACTACTTCTTCCTCCACTAGCTCCTCTTCTGCCAGTAGGAGCGTTGTATCAGTAGACAAGGGCACTAAATCTCTTACCCTACTTACTTTATTAGATTTCTATCATGTACATCCACCTAAGAAGAAATCAATGAAGAAAGCTTTCACTTACATCTTGTCCACTTATACTCAAATTCTATTCCTCTCAAAACTCTCCAAGTCTAATAATAATAGCTAATTTCAATCATTCTTCTAATTTAAAATGGATTTTCATTCAATCATTGGGTTCACCCATTGAGATTGATTTGGAGTCATTTGACTCGATGATCCAATAGGAGAAGGCTATGGTGAACTGATAAGCGGTAGAACTTTCCACGAAACCATCTCAAAAGTCCAACCTCCAGTGGCAAAGTTCTACCTTCTATAATAGTTCCTCAGGATAAGGGTAAATAAGTCATTAGTTTTAGTGATCAAAAAAGCCACTCCATAGGATGCTCCACTTATGGATATGCTTATGGAGGACTAGCCTAGAGTTGACTACAATGTCCTGTCACCTAAGAAAGTTGCCTAAACTAAGCATATATGATGCCCTTGTCTTATCCAAAGAGATGAGGGAGTATTGATCAAAGCCCTCCTTGAAAGATGACGCTTTGGAGGAGGCATGTTACTCAAGAGAAGCGTGGAGTTACATTCGATGAAGACCTTAGGGAAGCGTTCTACATCACGTGGCATGGGGGAGATTTAGACTCTCCAGGGTGTTAGTTGATCCAAGTGCATTAGTGAGCATTATGAGTCTAAAGACTCTTGCCTACTTGAGGATTGACATCTCTGAACTCTGAGGAGATCAAATGATGTTGAGAGGATTCAATGAACAAGGAGAGAGCTCTATAGTGTTGCCATTGGAGTTAGATGACTGGAAGACAGAAGCGAAATTCTACATAATTGATTTAGATACATCTTTCATTGCTTTGCTCAATAGGCCTTGGATACATGGGAACAACACAGTTCCATCCCCTTTACATCAGTGCATCAAATTTTGTAGAGGTGAAATTGAGTATTATGTCAAAGAAGACTTGAAGCCATTTTCAGTTAGAGAGGTCAAGATATATGAGGATATAACCTACTATCTTCCTCCAAATCAAAAAGATTATTCTCACGAATTTGGTGAAAGTTCAAAATTAAGAGAAAAAGAGACAAAAGAAAAAGAAGAAAAAGAAAAGAGAAAGAAGGAAAAGAAAAAGAAAAAGAAAATGAAAGTGCAAGTGAGCTAGAATCATACACTGAGAAAGTAGTAGAGCTTGAAGTTAGATTCCACCCACAATTTATTCCTCCATACAAAAACATGGGTAAGATGACTCAACCCCCACCAAGTAGAGGCATAGGCAGATCTAGAGATAATTCCAAAGGTGGAATACTTCCTCCCTATTGGCCACCCAATAGGAGCTATGTTCCAACTCACAAAAATACCCCTGCTATCCACATAGACTTAGAATCTAGTTCAGAGGATGAGTCTCATGTGGTTAGCATGCCGACCAACCCCTCTCATCGAGTCCCTTTGGAGGTGACATTCGAGCTAGAAAATGATGAAGACTAGGCCTCCAAGCAAAGCATGAATTTATCTAAATCACTATTCTGTAGAACAGTTAGAAAGTAGTTGGGAACCTTTGCTCTCACTTCTTAGAAAGTTGAAGGTTTAGTAGAAACCAATGAGTTAGTTAGGCTAATAGCTGAGTTTAAGGACTGCTTCACATGATGTTATGAAGAAATGCCTTGTTTATCTCCTAACATAGCAGTCCATAAAATAGCAATAGAACTTATGCTAACCCTATCAAGCAAGCTCCTAGATGCATGATATTAGATATTGAACAATATGTCAATTCTGAAATCAAGAAATTGAACGATGCTGGCTTTATCAAGGAAGAAAAATATCCTACCTGGTTAGCCAATGTCATCCCAGTTAAGAAAAAGAATGGCCAAATTCACATTTACATCGATTTTAAGGATCTAAATAAAGCATGCCCTAAGGATGAATTTCCACTTCCTATACCCGAATTAATGGTGGACATCACCTCATCTCATGTAGTATTCTCCTTTATGGATGGGTCATCTAGCTACAACAAAATTAAGATGAAAGGATACTCTTGCTTTTCAAACATCTCAAAATATACATTAATTTGTTTTCATTGTCCAATGAAAGAAGAACCATCATTTTGAAGCTTTTGATTAGATAATAAAAAATGAATCTCTTATGCAGAGTACCCTTCTGACAAGATCGATCTAGATCAAATCTTAAAATTCCATCTCTAAAAACTCAACTCATTCAAAGTTGGTTGGCATCTAAGATGCTATAACCTAAATAGACCAAATCTCTGTCAAGGATGCTAAAATTTTAGTGGATATATGTGAGATTAAAACATTCTCATGACACTTTGATTCTAGCCTATGAGCAAGCCATTGATCTCTCTCTTTTGATGACTTCCCTCTTGAAGATGATAACTACCTCAAATCATTAATTCTTGAGGCTATTGAAAAGCTCTAATCTTTTGCATCCCAAAAGGATACTACATGCTTTCTCATAAGGTGAGATCTCAAGATCAATTCTTTATCTCAGGCATCATCATCCATGGATTTTAGATGACATTTTAATTGTCATTCATTTCTCCTCCCTATGAAGGATCTTAGGAGACCTATCACTCGATTCCGAGTGATGACCCATGAACAAATCTTGGGACATAGCATTCATGCTGGGAATGTATGATGGTGCTCAGAGAAGAACTATGATCCCTTCCAAGAAAGATAGGGGGAATAGTTCTCTAATTACCTTGTCTTGGAAGAATCCTGTATGTGATGGATGGAATGTTAGTAGATATCTCTAATCAAAAATAACAAATCATTCCCGGATGTTAAAACTCCTTATTGAAAAGAGTTTATTGCAAAAAAGAAATTGTTAAAACCATTCATAATTATTTAGCCATTAGCTACCAAAAGTCACAAACATAGTGAAAAAACCCTATCACCAGTGCACCTTGGTCTTTGGGATATGTGGTTACATTGTTTGGACAAACCTCATCTTGGAACATGATCAGGTACACCAGTTTATGCAAGTGCATCGGTCGAAGATGAAAGCAAGATTAAAAGACTAGGATCTTATTGGCCTTGATGATTAGGCGCATGGATGTAGCTAGGAGATGCCACCAATGTTAGGTGCGGTGGTCATACATAACCACCCAACATTCTACATCCTACATTGGCCTCATGGCCATTTGAGTGTTGGGGTATGGTAGTGGGTCCGTCGATCCTCCTTCTTCAAGGGTCGAGTTCATTCAGCCGCAACTACTTTTCTAAGTGGGCAAAGGCAATCTCACTTAGAGAGGTCATAGCTCAGCATGTGCTCCAAATTTTTAGAAATCATATCGTATATAGGTACGGGGTGCTTTGATGAATTATATTCGATAGTGGCACTACATTCAAGAGCACTAAAATCAATAGTTTTGCCTAGAGACATAACATAGATTTGAGATATTACACCATCTATTACCCAAGGGCAAACAATCTAGCAAAAGCATTCAACAAAACTCTCATCCAAATACTGAAGAAGACACTCGATGATAACAAGAGACAGCGACATGAGCAGTTAGTTGAAGCCTTGTGGGCTTACCGCATCACATACAAAACTCCAACTCAATCTACCATATTCTCCTTAGTGTATGGGTCTAAAGCCATTCTACCATTAAAAGTACAACTCCCATCATTAAGGATAGCCATGGGTAGTAAGATCACAATGGAGTTGAACGCCAAGTTGCGGTTGGAAGAGCTTGAAGATTTGGAGGAGAGACACCTCCGAGCATGCCAGAACCTTGAGTTGTACAAAGACAAAATGATTCAAGCTCACAACAAGTTGGTCAAGAGATGGGAGGCAAGTATGAGAGCTTGTTTTAGTTCTAAGGAGACCAATTATTACCCGTCAAAAGATGGGAGGCAAGTTTGAACCCACTTGGGAAGGACCTTTTTTCATAGAGAAGGCTTACCTAGGAGGATCTTATCAACTTATAAATTATAGGGGAGAGGGCCCGATGCTTCCAATCAATAGGCTCTACTTCAAGAAATACTATCCATAAATCTTGTTTGAAATTAATATTCAATAAAACTTCTTTTCATATCAAATTCCATCTCTTATGTGTTGATATCTTTCTGCAATTCACCACTGTTTAGGGGTATAAGAGAACCCAAGAGGCATCCATCTATCCCTCACAACACAAACAGACTACAAACATCCTCTGCTATTAAGTTAGGTGTAAGAAGAGAGGCATCCATTTTCTAGTCCTTGTGATTCATCATCTTGGTGGGTCATATACTTGACACCATTTCATCCATTCTTACGTGTGTTTAGGGTAGGTGTAGAACCCAAGCATCCTATTCCTCTTTCTTTCACAACATAAACAAATACATATCTTTTGTCTCGAGCTATTTTGATGTGAGAGCAAGCCCTCATGGAATTCACTCATTAGCTTCTCTTGGTGATATCTTTACCTTGTTAGTGTCTCCCCTCATGTGAGTCCTCGTTCTTTCTTCCTAACTTGACCATTGTAAATCAATGAGCACTTTGTTAGTTTGGTAGGCCTTACTGTGTAGCTAGTAAACTACCCCATGTTGACTTTGTTTAAGAAGATGTAAGCTTACATGCTTTCTTCTTGAACTAGCCATCATGCACTGACAAGGTTGAGTATATTTGAGGTTTAGGATATGTCCTCCAGTGGATTCTTTCCTCCTGATTACTTCAAGCTTGGGTTTAGTCCTTACACAGGACTCCTCACTTAGTAGTCCAGGTAGCCCTTCTCGAGCCAAGGCAGACTATCCGATGATCTACTTAGAGATGTAAGTCTACATGCCTTTTCTCTAATATGATTGTCGCACACTAACAGACACCTTAGGTTGGTTGGTTATTTCCATGCTGATGGTGACCCACCTAGTGGTTACACCACTCTTGGCAGATGTGAGTCCCCGTGCTTTCTCCTTGAGTTGGCCACCGAATACCTACAGGCTTTCTTTTACAGAGTTTTGGATAATGCCCCCAGTGGCACCTCCCCTGTGGGCACTCTATTTGTAACACGTCCTTAGTGACCCCATTTAGATACTACTCAGGTTACTTTTGGATTGGACAATCCCCCTTTTCTAGTAGCCACCCCTATGGTTTGAGAATTTGTTCAGCGGATGTGTAGATTCTCCCTTGTTATGTCTCTTTGACCAAATAGCTCCTTCGCGGTGTGGTCCTCTCCAGGTCCATGCAAATATAAAATAAACAAAATATATCTTGCTTGTGGATTAGGAATTTGAGCCCCTGCTATCCCAAGCGGCATCTATCTTTAGGGCGGTGCCAAAAATTGCTTGACTACTTTGAGTTGAGATAAGTCCCCGGGTCGACACTCTCTCAATAGTCACCCTTAGGTTAGATTCAACTTGTTGTGCCACCAACGAGTCACCCTGGTGGTTCCTTGTGTAGGAGGATGTGAGTCCACATGCTTTCTTCCTAACTTGACCATTGCACACCAAAAGACATCCTCTAAGTTGGTTAGCTCTACCCTTCGGCCGGTAGACTACCCCTTTGGATTGATAAATCTAAGACAGTCTAGGCTGATATTAGCCCCTTCTTAGTGGATCCATTGCACACTGAGAGGATCCATAATATTAAAATAAATAAAATTAAAATAAATGCAATTTAATCAAATGACATTATCCTGACTACTTTTGATGATATATAAAATTCATTATCCATAGATTGGGTTTAATTTGTTGCATCCAACAGATCACCCCAGTGGTTGTCCTTTGCTTTTGGAGATATAAGTCTGCTATACCTTCTCCCTAGCACAGTCATTATACATTGAAAGGCAACCCCTTAGGTTGGATAGTTCTACCATATGGTGGACTACTTTGGATTGTAGAGGCAACATTTCCCCTTCTCAGTGCCGACCATTGCAAATCGATAAGGTCCATCTCAAAATTTGAACTTAAAATAAACAATAAATCAACTTCTCCCCAGTGAGACATCAATCATCCCAACATCCCCAGTGGAGTCAATTAAATCCAATTCAAACTTGCATTCCCCAATGAGTGCACCTTGAAAAGAAATCTCATCAAATCCTTATCCATAGTGGATAACCTGAACCTGCTTCCTTAGTGAAAGGTTCATGCATCTATCCTTGGAGGGTTATACATTATAATCCCCAGCGGATACTCAACCTAAATCATATCTTGCATTTGAATCCAAGCCCTTTATCCATAATGGATAACCTAAACTTGCTTCCCTAGTGGAAGGTTCACATGCTTGATCCTTGAGTGGGTCCCTTTTTCCTCCCTTATGCCCCTTGGCATGAGTGTAGTTGCATTGCACTAAGATCTTGATTCCTTCTACATATCAAGTTTAGGAGTAGATCATTTCTATTAGAGTTTGTGATCCTTCAGACATTATTGATCATCTCAGTTAACACTAATACGTGCGGTGTGCCTTGTCAATCACACCACACTTACTGGCACCCTTTGTTGACCTCACTTTTGGAGTGAGCTCTCAACTTTCTTATCATAGATCTAGGACTCTCATATACACTAAGAGTTTCTTAGTCTTAAGACACCACTTAACCTAACCCTAGAGACTTAGAAGAGTTAGCCATAGGGATAGATTGTGCCTTAAGGATTTAGGAAGACTTGCCTACCCTATAGCCTAAACCCAATCCTTGCTTCCTGCTTCCAAACCAAATCCCACCCCAAATTCAAATCCAAATTCCAAAATCAAATCCAACTATCAAATGATTGAAACTCATGATCAAATTCAAACTCCAAATCCCTTCCTAAGCCCTTTGATTTTATCTTATAGACTTTACCTTAACCAAATTCAAATAAACCTTAATCCAATTGATTTTCTCAATTATCAAATTCAATCTCCAATTAAATTCTAAATCATAAATCAAATCCAAATGATTGAAACCCAAATCAAATCAAATTCCTAATTTTAGCACTTTTAGCTAAATTCCTGAACTTGGCTAAATGTCACCCAAATTAATTCAAAACTTATGGATTCCTTCATGATTCAATCATTCCCACAATCATTGACCCAAATATAAACATAACACCATTCTCAAACCAAATCTAAAAGAACCCAACTCAAACCCAAGTTAGCCCTTTGGACTTGAAATTGTCATATTATTTGGCTCTGCATTGGATTTATATCTAGGCTCATGTGTGAGTTCAACTAAACTTGAATCAAGCCATGATTGATTGACGTTTACTCACTTGACCCAAAGTGAAAAAAAAAAAGAATCCCAAATTATTAAACTCATCATATAATGAACAACCACCCTTTGCCTTAAATTGGGTCAAATCAAGTCAAACCTAGCCTTTGACCAAGTCAACATTTAGCCCAAATGAAACCCAAACTTGCCAAAATCCACCATATGCCAAATTGATTAAAACCATTAATTCAAACTAACTCATGATCAATGATTGAACATGACCAAACCTTCACTTGAGCAAAACCAAGCCTAATTGGCCATTTGATTGAAGTAGATCCAAATTGGCCTAAAAATTCAAAATGGGTCAAATCATTATTTGATACAAATTGATTGCAACCAATAACTCAAGTTAATTCCAAATCACCTATTGAACCTGACCAAAGCCATAATTTGAAATTGGTCAACTTGACAACTTAACTAAATTGACCTAAAGGGTCAAATAAGCCAAAATCTAAATTAATTTCAAATTAAACCAAACCAAAAGCCTACAATCATTTTCAATTATTCAATTGAACTTGACTCAATACCTAACTTAATCCAATTTGGTCAAATTGGTCAAATTAGTCAACCAACCATAATCAAATCCAAAGAAAATTGAATCAAACCAATGACACCAACAAACTCCAATTGGTCATGAGAACTTGACCCAACCCTTGGTTTGACCCAGTTTGACCAATTGGTCAATTTGACCCAACCTAATCTAATTTGACCTAAATAGGTCAAATCAAGCCAAATCAAACCAAACAAACTCCAAATAACTTGAAATTTGGGCTAACCCACTTTTGACCTATTTCAAATCCGCCCAAATCAAACCCATAGCCAAATGACCATTTTTCCCTTGGGTTTAGGTCATCCCATGAGATAAGACACATGCATATTGAGTCATTCTCTCCCCATGGCCACTTGGAACCCAATCATAGATCAACATAGGCACTTAGGACCATGGCTGACCTGACCCAAAGGTGGTTAGGTCAGCCATGATCCATGGGGAGGTAAAATCACCTCCCCATCCCCATTGGAGATTTCCAAACCACCAAGGGCAAGCACTTCCTCCCTTGGCAGCCACCTCCACACCCTCACCCAACCAAACCAAGCCACATCATGAACCCAAGGACCTCCGCTAACCTCTGATTTGGCCAATTGATCAAGGAGAAGCCAAACAAGCTGTGACCATCCAATCCAAGGAATGAGGGGGTATACCCTCCTCATTCTGAATCAAACTCATGCACACACAATTGATTCAACCCTAGTAGCCAAGGAGAGAGTTTTCAGAGCGATTTCCATGGCTTCCCAAGCTTCCCAAAATCTCCATTTTCAGTTTTACACAATTTCAAAAAAGAGGAAGCCACATTCGATTCCCAATTTCTCAAATCTCCACCAAAGTGCAATTAACTTTGCACACACCTTCCTTAGAGCTAGATGAGCAAGAAAAAATCCTTTCCCAAGCTTCTTGATGGCCGAAGGGTAAAGTTAGATTAAGCCCAACCACCACGTATAGTGCTTCAGTCTTCGTAGAAAACCGCACAAAATCAAAGCTCGTGTGGCTCAACAGAGCTTCATTATTACCAAACGAAGCTTTCTCAATCATTGGAACTGTCGGTCATAGACTCTAGTGAGGTATGCCATTGAAACCGATCCTTGAATGAAAATAGGTTGGTCTTTTGTGAAAGAAATTTCATGTCATGCGATTTCCACCATTGGATTTGATTATTGTGCTTCCCTGAAGGTGTGAAATCATTTTCATCTCCATCCGAGTTTGGGTGAGCTCAGATCGAGCAGCAATTGATGAACGATAGCCATTGTTCAATGCTTAGGAGGAGATAGATCATGGACCATCCATCCCCGTGATCAAAATGGACGGTCCTGATTTAATCATGCTTAGAACCCCTGATTAATCCCTCAAAACTGTAGGTTTAATCATGGCCATCTGATCTTAGATCAGATTGTCCATGGAGTTACCGTGTGCGCTGCCATCCGAGTCAACACTCGGATGTGATAACTTAAATAGCGAATCCCATCGTGCCACATGGAAAGCGTACCGCGTCAGCCACCACGTGGCCCGATGGGATTAAGGCTTTAATTAGGGCTAATTAACTTATTTTTAATCTTGAAACTTCCTAAATTCATAACTAATTCTAGAAAAATCTTAAAAATATAAACTTTGGCTCATTTTAAAGATATTTAGAGTAGAATTCAGGGAAATTATTATTAATTGATGCTGAGCAATGGATTTAGCTTAATTAAGGTTTAATTAGAAATGTAATTAGGCTAATTGCTCCCTAATTAGCCATCCAATTAATCTCAAACTTTCTATGTGTGTTTAAGGGGATGACTTTTGCCTCCCTTATTTTTCTTGGATTTTATTGGTTTCTTAATTAGGAAAACCAATGAATTAAGTCTTAATCACTTCATTAATGCTATTAGTGATAATTAAGAAAAGAACAGTAAATTAATCAATCAATTAAACTCATTGGCCTCTGTTAAGGGTGATGAAGTCTAGAGAAATGGATTGGGGCTCCCTCTTCCAATATTTTCTTTAAGTCTTCTCCAATTCCTTAAGTAATTAATTAATTAACACCCGTTAATTGATTAATTTGACAAGATTAATAAAAAATTTAATCCATAACCTAAACCTTAATTAATTAATTGAGAGGATTTAGAGATTGAAACTTAGGCTCCTTTCTTTGTCTCTTTCTTTAAGCTTATCTCATTTTTTTGATTGGTTAAGGTTAATTAAGGTTTAATTAGTTAATTAATGAACTTAATTAATTCAATTGAATCTAATTCTCTAATATAATCTTGGGAGCTCTTTGGGTGTTCAATAACCTAAAGTGAGAGATGATGAAATTATGGTTAACTCACATGTGTGAGAAAACCATAAGAGTAGTTAAGTTAGATCCCTTAAGCTTAATTAACTATTAATCATGAGCCAATTGCATTAGGTCCCTTTCATTTCTTAGGAGCATTGCAAATTTACTTTCTATGTGGTTAAATCTCATATTGGCTCATTATTAATTAGTTAATTAACTTAAGGTGATGTAGATACTGGTTAATTAATTAGCTTAATTTATACCTTAACCTAATTAAACCATAAAATTAACATAATTACTTTTTTATTGAATCAAAAATAACTCACACATGGGGAACAAGATTAGGAGCAACAAACTTATTTCATATTCCTTACAATAAATCAAACTTAAAATTAAAAATGATAGTAAAGAACTTTGGTTTATTTTAAGTGACTTCATTTAGTATGATTGACCTTAGGAATCAATTGGAATGAATGAGTTCTTATGCTTATGTTTCTTTATCTCTTTTTCTAATCATGCTAAGTGTTGTTTGCTATGTGTAATCATGCATTCATTTCTTTTAAGATTAACTAAATGAAATGGGTTCTCTTATGTCAAATTGCATGTGTTGATTTAAATTAAAAATAGGCGTGGCTATTATCACTACTAAATCAAAATTTATTTTTTAAAGTGTATGAATCAATTATAACATATGGAGTGATGCTAATTATAAATATCTATATGTTTGCATGTGTTGATAATATATGATATGCAATATGAAGTTCTCTTTCCTTATCTTACATGGATTCAAATAGGATTCACAAATGTATAGTTCATGTGAAAAGAACACAATATTTGTCAGAATCTATTCCTATGTATCTCCATGTTAAGACTTATGAAGGATTTCATATAACATATGTAAATCATATAATCAAATCAATATGACTTCTTGCATGACTTCTTATTCTTATGGTTCTTTTTGTACATTCACTTATATCTAAGAAAAGTGATACATTAGTCTGGACAACCCGGGGCTACGAGGCTTTAAGTAGCCCTAAGTAGGTCTTGTACCTTACACCCTTGGTGCAAAATAATGATATCATACTCATTTAAAACTCTTATACATATGTGTGTGTGATATGACTAATGAATAGGAAGCATAAATCAAATGAATCAAATATAATTTTTGCATGGGTTTTCTAATCCTTATAGTTGCTTATACATCCATGTGTATCTAAGAAAAGTGGTATATTAGTCTGGACACCCCGGGGCTGCGAGGCTTTAAGTAGCCCTAAGTAGGTCTTGTACTTTATGCCCCTAGTGCAGAACAATAGCACCATACTCACTTAAAACTTTTATACATGTAGATGTGTATTTTGCTAATGGGTAAAAAAATCCCTCTTTTCTATTAAAAAGACATGTATTCATAATCCAATCAAATGAAATATCTAAATTCCAAACACACTTCTTTGCATTAATCATTTAAGTGTGTTAAAACATAAATTGCATGTATAGGTATGTTTATGACTTAACCATATGCATGCTATATAAGATGGAAAGAAATAAACAAATATGTGTTATGTGATAGTTGTTCATTCCAATTAATCTTAAGATGCCTTTCTAATTGAATGAGTTTATTTAAACTAAGCCTAAACACAGGATTACTCAAAACATATAACAAGCCATTCACTAAAGGGAATTGGTTAAGTAACTTGCTTTAGAAGTGATTTAAGGTTGGGATGAAAGAGGGATTCCCTCTCTTTCTTCTCTTTATAACACCTTGTTATTAAGTGTAGACCATATGAAACAAAAGAAAACACTAAGTAAAATTTTTAAATCTATTAAATCACTTAAAGAGAAATTAACCCTTTATAAATTAAATCCCTCACATTTAGTAAATTACAACTCTAAAGCCTAGTTAGGATATACCACACAAGCTTTAATTCACACACATTAGACTAAGTCACTATTTCTAGCTTTATTTTAGGGTGGTGTATGGTTTGATATGTACTTATTTTTTGATGCATTATTTTAGACTAGATATTAGGGTGTATGTGCGTAGTCTAGATGTTAGGTCGATATTAGCCTAATCATACTTCCTATAGGTGATTGTGGTTAAGGGGCCGCTAAATAAAAATATAAATGCTTTTTGCTGTGCAGGTTGCTTAGCCCCTAAGCATAACTTAAGTTAGGACAGGTGGGCTTGGTTACCTATTTGTGGTGTACTAAGTCCAAATTATTTATATAACTGCTGGGGTTGTATGGTGTGTTTAGTTAACATTTATTTTGAAGGTGTAGTTAGATTTACTTTCCTTCTTTTAATGTAATTTTCCATTGGGATTAAGATGAGTGTTATGGGGGATTCGAATGAGCATTGGTTATAAGACCAAGTCTTATGTACCATGTGATGCCTTTGGAGCAAGCATATCCAAATCAAGCCAAAAGGAAGAAAGAAATGGAGCAAATCAAATGGAGAAATGGAAGATGAAGAAATGAAGAAGGAAGAATAAAGAATAACAACCCCCATAATATTCATCATTTATAATTGTAATTATTCTATTATAATTTGGGTTGTATAAGGGTAGAGCTCGGCTACCCATGTTTTTTTTCAGGTTGTACGGTGGTACCTGACCACATCAGCCTTTTTATTCTTTTGCGATAGCTTTATAAAATTGTTTGATATTTTGTTTAGCTTGTGCATTCGAAAAACATGCCTTTTCATAGTATGTTTATGATTGGTGATTGTTGTATGGCCTGGATGTGATTAGGCTCCTAGGATAAAAATTAATCTTTCTACCCAAACTAACAACTCATAATTAAACCTCTAAAATAACTCATAACCTCATATAAAAGCCTAGACATTAAATCAAGATAATAAAATATTTAGCAATCTCATAGCTAGATGTTGTATGTTTAATATCATGCATAATCATCTTATTTCACTCTTGTTAAGGGAGGACATCTTTGCAAGATAGTAAGGGCTTAACTTTTGAGAGCTTATGATGGAAGAACACCTCTTTCCCTTTTGATTTGGCCCATAATCAACTTTGCATGCATTTAGGCATACAAAATCTCATAGCCTGTGTCAAAATAAAGAGTCCCAAATTAAATGAAATTTGATAAAAATTTGCATTAGATTAAATCATTATTCATACCTCTCATATTCTAGTCTCTTAGGGAGTGGGTTTAAGGACTTAGTTTCTTTTCTAAATAATAACAACCTAGCCATCTTGCAAAAGCATAAGACTTGCTTACATGGATTTAAAGCATCGAAGGAGTTAGCTGGCTACCACTCTAGGTGATAATAAGTCCAACAGTTGGGTGGTTTACTCTATCTTGTAGAGGTAAACCACATACCCACTTTTGCCTTAGATTTAGGTCATGCTTTGGCTCTCGCCAAAGCTCCTTAGATTGAGGATCCGAGGTTGATATTTCCTTTTGGGGCTACAGGCATGAATCCTCACCTCTTGGGCATTTCCATAATCTTATTTTATGGAATTATAAGTCTTAGATTTCTAATAAAATTTCAAATCAAATAAATAAATCTCCTCAATTTAAAATATATAAAGCCTAACTATAGGATAGATTGGAGTGCTCACTAGGATTCTTAGTATCATGAGCACTCTCTACTCATCTTCTTTGATTTTGATAATAACTCTTCCCCTTTGATCCATCTCACTTGATTTTCTAAAACACAACTAATTTATTGATAGTCCTATCTTTGAATTCTTTGGAGATAACAATCGCCTACTTTAATCGAGAGTATTTTTAAATGATTTATTTTTCTTATGATGTAATTAACTATAGGGGCTTTCCCCCATAGGAAACTTTAGAACCCAATTTAAATAAACCCCACTTTATTCATCCATGTAAAGTAGAGAAAAAATCTATGTATATTCGAAGACCCATCATGCCTTAGGAGTCCTTATTAGGTGATTAGGTCTATTATAGGGTAGTGACTTCTATCTTTCGAGATAGTACACTATTTCTCATTATTGTACCAGATCACCTCAATAAATACACCCTCAGATCTACATGGTGTCCCCCCCTTACAAATGAATCAAAAATAAACACTACAAGTCTCTTATCTTTCTTATGAGTTTAATGACATTGCACTTGAAGAGCTATCAGATAGATTACCCCCTCTTAGGATCATTCAACATACTATTGACTTAATTCTAGGTTCATAACTTTTCAACCTTTCCTATTATAAATGAATCTTATTGAGCATATTAAGTTCAAAAGATAAGTTGAGTAATTACTTAAGAAAGATTTTATATAAAAAAATCTTAGTCCCTATGTAATTCCAACCTTATTAACCCCCAGAAAGATGGCACATAGAGAATGTGTATTGATAATCAATACATTAATAAAATCAATGTCAAGTATTTATTTTTTATCCAGTGATTAGATGACATGTTAAATTTAAACTCAAGGGCTAAATTTTTTTTCTAAGATGGATTTAAAATATGGTTATTATCAAATTATAATTCATTTAAGAGAATAATGGATGACAACTTTTTAAACATTCAATAGATTCTATTACTAGCTAGTGATGTTATTTAGAGTTTTAAATGCTCTTAGCATATTTAGTAGGCTAATGAACACTATTTGAATTTTCCATCAAAAAGTTTTTTATTGTCCATTTTGATGATATCTTGATTTTTATCCCAAGTAAGAGTGTGCGCTTGTAACACCTTAGCCTAGTCTTGAAAACCTTTAAAAAAGAAAAAGTTTTTTATTAAGATAAAGAAACATTTATTTTTATGTTATGAGATTATTATTTTTAGGATTCATTATTTTTAGTATGAGATTCAAACCCGACCCTTATAAAAATCAAGTAATCTTAGATTGGCCCCCATTAATGAGTTTAACTAAAGCAAAAAAAAAAGAGGTTTTTATGATTTGGATACTTTTTATAGATGATTCGTTAAGAATTTTGGTATGATTTTTTTTCAATCATTGATACTTTAAAGTTAGTTAAATTTTGTTGGCCTCTATCACACAAAAGAGTTTAGATTAGGTTATGATTTTAATTATCTATGCTCTTATCCTTAAACAACTTAGTTTTTTTAAAGCTTTTGAAGTAACTTATGATGTTTGTAAATTTGAAGATAGAAAAAATCAACCAATAGCATTTTAGTGAGAAATTGAATGAGTCAAAATAATGATATTCAACTTATGATAGAGAATTTGATGTTATCATCTAATGTTGTAGGCACTAGCAACATTGTCTTCTATATAAAGAATTCAGTCTTAACTCAAATCATCATGCCCTTAAATTCATAAAAGCCCAATAAAGTGTTTAATCATAACTATTAAATGGGTTAAGTTTTTACAAGATTGTTCTTTTATTCTTAAACATAAACTTTAAATTAACATAAACTTGAAATTAAAAATAAACTTACAAATTTATTATTTAGTGTAGCTTTGACCAACTCTTCTTTTCCTAAAATTTTGATCAACTTCAAGATGAGTATCTAGTTTTCCCTAACTTTCATTTGATTTATATGAAATATTAGATAAACCTCCTAAACCTATAAGAAACATTATCTATAATTAGTGGATATCTAGAAAAGAGAAAATAACTCTGCATTTTAAAACTTCAGTTAAATAATATCTGATCTTTGAACTATATTATTGAGAAATAGATGGATACTTTAAAAAAGATAAATAATCTATTTTGTAAAAATTCAATTTTAATGATCTCACTTAAATGAGATGTTCAAAAATTAGTAGCCCAATGCTAAACTTGTAAATGAGCAAAAGCCTCCAAACAAAAATCTAGTCAATATGTTGCTTTGCCTATCTAGTATAGGCCTTATGAAGATCTCTTATTAAAATCTATCTTAGGATTTCTCCATTCAGCTTGAGGACATAATAGAATATTAATGGTAGTCAATTGATTCTCTAAAATGGCTCATTTTTTACCCTACTTTAAAAACAAACAATCCTTTCATTGTAAATAGACTATTCTTTAAGAGAATTGTTATTTACAAGGAAAACCTCTAATTGTTATTTTTGATCAAAATGTTTGATTTATTTTATATTTTAAAAGATATTATAAAAATTAATTATCACTAAATTAAAATTTTTATCTTCTTTTCATTCTCGAGTTGATGGCCAAATTGAGATAGTTAATCAAACTTTAAGTGACTTACTAAAGTGTCTTATAAGAAAAGTTTAAGAAATTGAGATTTACATTTACCTACCTTAAAATTTACATATAATAATATTATTTTCATAACAACAAATAGTTTTCTTTTTGAAATAATATATGGTTAAAATTCTAACTGTCCTGTTGATATAGCCAACCTCCTTTCTTACACATTCTTTGATTTTTATGAGTTCATTCGCTAAAGATTTTCAAAGCCTTCATGATACTATTAAAAATATAAAATTGAATTAAATAATAACAAATACACTTCTAAGGAAAAATAAAATAGGTCAACAAAATAATTTTAAAAAAAAAAATTATATTTTGATTTGCATCCACCTAGAGTAATATGATATAATTAAGTTTAAGAAATTACATTCAAGATCTTTTAACCAATTCAAAATACTTGGAAAGCTTGGATCTCATGCTTGTTAGAATATTAACCCATTGATATTCTAATTCATCTTATTTTTTATATTAAAGATATTATATCATATAAGGGAATCAATAAATTTCCACTTATACATTCAACTATTTGGCAAGAGACATAATTTTCCACTTGTAGAATCCCTCATTTTTGAAAGTTGACTATTTCATCTCTAACGATACACCTATTGATTCAACTATTAAGCCTCAATTTATAATTTGTTAGAAGAATAAGCTACTTTTTAATGACACATGTCTGACCCTCACCAACTTAGAGATCTTGACCCATAACTAGCAAAAGACTTCTTAGATTTTTAACTCCATGGAGTCGAGTTCAACTAAGCCCAGAGGAATTAATATTTCACATCATGTAGATGAATGAAATTAAGATCATGAAATTAAAAAAATCTAATCGAAATTATTAAATAAGAGCTAAAGCTATAGCCTAAGAAAGAGATCATGACCAACTACAAAAGCCCAAGTAAAACCCTAAAAAAGAGCTCATAATTTAAAATATTTAGAATATAATTTGTATGTATTAATATTTCAAACTTTTATTTCTTATATAGAATCTTGCATGGTCAGCCATGACATGTAAGGGGCTTTAAAAATTACTGGTTGGAGTTTCTCATTTGTAAAATTCCACTAACCACTCATTGTATTCCCTTTTTCCCTCTATTTCAACCTCCAATTTTTTTCCCTAAGTATCATAATGCATATAAATATAGGCTAAATTACTTTGTAACTTTAGTTGTTAAATAAACTATTTTGAGTGAAGTATTGCTCTTTTCTTAGCTTGGTACTTGGTTGCTCAAATTTATCTTTTCTTTGGAGAGATAAGGTAATAATCCTTATTCCATTTTATATTTATTTTTATCCACTTAATTTATTTGTTTTATATTTCTAACACCTCTTTCCAAAATTTTGCAACTTTTGAAATCAACAATCACTCATCCTAAACCTTATATTTATTGTAAAAGCTCTTGTCCAAACTTGGTAAAACTAAGACCTAATCTTAATATTTACCCCTTGCCATCTATATAAACTCTAACAAATCTAATCATCTACTCTAAATGAATAATACATATTTTATACTAATCATTTATAATTTTTATAGCTATTTATTCCATCTTAAACTAATTTTAAAGTGATCTTCCAAATTAGCTCAAACTAGTTGAAGTTAGACTAGTCTTGGTATTCCTACTATATACCATCTTAATCCCTTTATCATCTCACAAAAAACTCCATAATCTATTCTTAGAAATTAAACTGAATATTTATAATCTTTTTAGCCTTTAATCTCATTTAAAGCCATCCACCATCATCATAAGTGGTTAAATCGAATTGGTCCACTGGACATGTTACAAAAACATGAGTAAAAGCCCAAATAAGCACAAGTTTAAATCATTAGTTTCTTCTTCATTCAACAATGAATTAAGGCCAACTTTAAGGTCCAATATTTTTAAATTTAACTTACTTATCTTTTTTATGTCATTATAATCTTTTGAAAATAAGTATGGAGACCTTTATAGGGGAGAATACAAAATAAGAAGTATTCATGAAACTCTCCTCCTCCATTAATTAATTACTCACCTTTTTAGCTCTAAAATTTTCTTTTAATTTATGCTAGTCTAAGAGTCACTTGTTGTGTGTAAATATAATGTAATATATAATATAATTTCATATTGAATGAAATTTTTTAAGTGAAGAATAAATCTTCACCCTTTCTATTAGCTTGGTGGCTTCAAGAATGCCTTTTTTTTCAGGAGAAGGTAGTTATTATTTTAAATATAAGTTTAGTAGTGCTTCTCTTTTAAACATTTTCTCCAATTTTTTCTAATGTGTCTCTCTATATTCTAAGCCTTCTCTAAAACTAGATACAATCAACTTAAATCTCATAATCACTCCAAAATCCCTCATATAACTCTCAACCAATTAAGGATATACTCAGACTTAATCTTATTTCACAATCCTCTATAACTCTTTAATCTCCACCAATCTTAGCATCTACTTTAGATCAATAACCTGCATCCTAAGCTAACTTTGCTAATCTCTAAAGTGAACTTTCAAAATAAATTTAAATTAGGATAATCTAGATTAATCTTAGCATTCCAACCACTATATCTTTTCAAAGCTCTAACCATTTTATCATAAACTCTAGAATACTTTATTAAATATTAAAATATAGATCTATATCCTCTTTTAGTCATTACTTTAACCGAAGGATCTACCACAAGTTGCAATTAAGTTTCACTTTTTTTATGTGTTTGTGTGTTTATATGCATATAGAGACAAGTTATATTTTGAAATAGGGTTTCAAAAAAGTTAGGATTATAAGTTAACATAATCTATTTTTGACAGTAATTACAAGTTAAAAATATGTTAAATTTGTTAAATTAAGAATTTTTATAATATAGTTTGTATGCACAAAAAAAACTTTATAGATGCTTGTAAAGGAGATTTTAAAGACCCATAAAGGTTTGCAAAGGTTTAAAAATAATTAAATTTGTGGATGCCCCCATTCCATTAGTATAGACCCATAAATATGATCAAAATTATGTTTGTATGACTATATTATTAATTTTTTTTTATAAAATCCATTCAATTCGTATTAATATTAGTCATATAAAAGTCTATCAAATTATTGTGTTTATTTTTTTCAAAAACATTTATAATATATAACATGGATATTTTGTATTTAATTTTATTTATTTTACTTTACTTACTAGCACACTTTGATTTCTTATTTACATTTCTCTTATGCATGAAGAGCAAAAAAAAATTGTCTAATCCAAGGATCAATTTTAATATGCATTGAGTGGGCATAATTTATTGATCCTCATAATAGTAAATAAACCATTATACTAACTCCTTAGTAAATTGATTATCATCAAAATTTAATATTTTATATAGGTTCATATTGTTAACATACATATCCTTAGATAATTCTTTCTCATTATAAATTTGAAATTAGTATGAACTTAGGCTGACTTCATTATTAATGATGCATGATCCTTACTAAATCGAGTTGATTTTGTTAAGTATAGACTTTCCTTAAAATAATGAATTTTCTAGAATAAAGTATTTTTTAACAAATATTTGAGTCATAATACTTTGTGACTTTCCTCTTAACTTTCTCTTGCCTTATAAATGCTTAAACTCTTAAGTGTTCAGTATATCAAGAAATGTTTTAATCCTTCATTTTAGTTCCTCTAATCATTAATTTTTTCTCAAAATGTAAAGCCATTACTATATGGGTTGTATTTGATAAGCAATAAATCTTCTATCCCAAGTGAGAGTAAAAATAGAGTTTGGCCAATCATGAAAGAGGTTATGGTTCTTAGAAGCTAAAGTATTGATGGCAAAAGTCTTAAGTCTACTTACCATTTATGCCTTCAATTTTCTTCCTTAAGAATAAATAAATAAATAAAATAGATTTGTTTATTTGCTTCCTCCACTTGGCCATTAATCTTTTGGTTGGTGTACTTTGACAAATTTGAGCTGAATTTATTTATTATAATAAAGGTTTTTAATGTTTTTATCAAAGCATTATTTTATATTATTAGTGATTATCATCATTAAGAAGATGTAATAACAAATTGAATTGGTCTAGATGAAGTTTCAAATAATTCTAATAGTAATCTTCATCAATTTATTTTCTCCAATCTATATTGTGAAATAGTCAATCATCACCATGATAAAATTTTATTTTATTTTATCTTATTTTTGTCTATCTAGCATGGAAAATGGCTAATTAATCTTATTACTAAACAATAAATGGTCATGGACTAAAAAATGGCTACAACTTTAAGATGTTTGTAGTTAGATTGAAGAAATTTTTTTAGCATTAAACATCTCTATGGGATAAGTTTTTTACAACCTTTGTAAAAGTCAGCTAAAAATATTCTTACCTTGGAGTGCTATTTGCCAAGGTTTTTCCTTTTGAATGGCTTTTACGTTGTCTAAATAGACCTCCCCAATCTACTTCATTGCCACCTTCTCAAACACATTTGATGTTGAAGGAAGTCAATTAAATTTTAGAATTCTTCTCAATTTTTCATTTAATAGACATTGTATAGCCTTTGTAATCACCTATGACAACTCACAATTAGAAAACTTCTTATTTATAAATATTCATCAACCTCCATTGCTTATACCTCTTGGATATTCTTCAAATATGCTTGCTTGTTAGGATTTTTGGTCTTTGATAAAAATTCTACAAATAAATTTTTATTTAAGGATTTATTCAATTTTAAAATATTTTAAAATATTAAAAATTGTGTATTTTTTCTTTGAACATATACATTTGTAAAGTTTTTCTTTGGTCCATTATGGCCATTTAGTTGATTCACCATGAGTTGAAACTTAAAGAAGATAATAAGATATTTTACTTCAACCTCAAAGGAAAATCGTAATGCAACAATTATTGCTTTATATTATTTTTAATTATTTGTAATATGGAAATCAATATTTACTACTTAAGTCTGATCCCTATTAGGCTTTTCATGACCAAGCCAACTACCATTCCTTTGTTTTTGGGGAACCATCAACATAAGTAGTCCAAAGAAAGCAATCCTTAATTGCAACTTCTTTTCTACTTTAATTGAGCTCAAGTCAGCCATGATCAATGCATTAATGGTGATCCATAATGTCTATAAGATTTTAAAATCATTAAGTTCTATAGATACTTTCAAAATCCTCCCAAAGTGATTGAGTTTTGTAAGGATCATTATTAAAGATTGGTCAATGAAAAATTGAAAGGAAAAAGCTTAGAAATATAGGTGATGTATGTGAGTAGTGATTACTAGGGTCTAAACCAATTTTACCATAATCAAGACCTAAGCTTGATTCTAGGGACTTTTCTCATAAAGTGGATAAACCATTATTTTTATTGTCTTCTTTTATTAGGATTGAGCTTGAGACCTCTTTCTTAAGTTGACATACAAGAGAAAAATCTTTCCTTGGTCATAGACTTTAAAGTAGTAGTGGGGGCAAGTATGAAAACATCTTTAGTTGAGTGAAAACTGTCACATTCTTCATTTTATTAGATATGATTTACACTTCTAAATATCTTGGAAAATAATGAGCATTTACCTCTTGATATTATGATGAACAAACTTAGCCCAACTATTCTCTCAATAAGTCATTATCACTCCTTTGCATTTTTTTAGAGAAGGTGTCTTAAGAATTTCCTTCACGTTTTGTTGTTCATCTTTATCCCCCAAGGGTTGCTTAAAATCCCATAATTTTTTTGGAGTTAATAATAAAAAGTACATTAAGAGAGTTAAGCTATAGGTTATATTTATTTAGGGTTACAAAGGTCTGCTTCAAGTCTAATATATGTTATTAGGGAGTACATGGTTAGCACTAGACGATGCAAATGGAAGTGGTTCAATCATAAGAATTAAATGAAAGAGAGAAGAATGAAGACATTGGACTAATTTATTTATGTTTTTTTCCTTATGTTATGTAGTTATGTATAATTTTAATTTCAGGTTACGTGCCATGTATAATTTCTTCTATAATAGTTTATGTCTTTTAGGTTAACTTATGTAATTTGAAAAATGTTGGAGGCATATTGAGCAAAAATATAAAATTAATTAATTTAGTTGAACTTAAGATGGTGGGTTGGTCATTGAGGGTGGAGTTGGGAAGTTACAAGAGTGGCCCTTCTCCAAACAACAATTCTCTCCAAATGCATTTTGAATTAATGTAAGTTGTATAAAGCACTTACATTGTTCAATGGAATAATGTTTTGTTGTTTGAATGAAATTTGGAATGAAATTCCAAAGTTTGGTGAAGCTTGGTTGCCAACTAAAGAAGTGGATTTGGTGATCCATGAAGAGGAAGGGTTTGGTGATCTTTTATACCTAGGCTACTTTGGTGAGTAGTTCTAATTTTATCTATTTATATTTTTTTTAATATATTTTTTATGGTCCTCCTCCATGTTAGTAAAGTGTTTCCATGATTTTTATACACAAAAATAGTCTTGCAAGTGTTTCATGTGGTCAACCAAGCCTAAAGTTGACCTGACCATGTTTTGTTGTAGTGTTTGTTTGGTGAACTTAAACTCCAAATTATGTGAAATTTTCTAGAAGTTTTGTCAACTCATTTATCTTTAATTTTCATATGTTGTTTGGGTTTAGATATTTTTTTTAAAGTTTTATCTACCCTAATTGTGAAATTAGAGAGTTATTCTATTTATTTTCTCTGTGAATAATCATGAAAGAAAACCTTAAAATAATACCTAGACCCCACAAAAATTAATAAAAAGTTTCATATTATAAATATACTTCCCACTTTAAAGTTTGTATTTTATTTCATTAATTTAAACTTCTATAGAGAGAGTTCTATGTGTAGAGGTTGGGGTTTTAGATTTCAGCTCATTATCTGTCTAGTGTTGGTCAACTGTAATCACTTGCATATCTTCACCACCATTTTAAATTAAACCTCATTAAAGCCTTCCCTACTCTCCAAAGCACCTTAGGAGAGCCCCCATCTACCAATTGGGTTACCCCAAGTGATCCATCCACAACCCACATCAGTATCACTTTTAATCTACGAGTTATCCACATAAGCTTCAGCATTCCACTTCTTTTATTCATTTATGACATTGTCTATCATTCTCTAATAAGTTTTCCATACATGTTTAAGGTTGTATAGCATGAAATTATAACAACATAAAATATAACCAATATTGAAAGTCATCTTCTCCCGATCAACATGATGCATCTTGATGTGGTGGAATTTCTTTAGAAGAAATTTGAAAAAACCCATGATTATGAAGCCAATTGTAGATGAGATGAATGCATTATTTCTAAGGAGAAGATAAATATTTATAAGATTGGTTGAGTTCATAATAATGAAATTAACTTGACATTTGCATCATCATATGGTTATGATCCATTTTGGATGTTATGCTTTCATAATGAAGCTCACTTCTAGTAATATTTGCACTTCATAATGGATGAGCTCTATAGACCAACAATATCAAGTCAAATTTTATAATTTTGTCGCTTGGTTGACTTCTAATGTTGATACAATGACATGTGTCATTCATGTCCACTATTGACACTTCAACACTAAATAAAGAATTCATTATTTTCTTTAAGAGCTTTGATGAGACGATCCTTTATTGCTTATCAAATGTGGTGTTCATCTTAATAGTTTGGCATGGTTCCTCCTCAAAAATGGAGACTCTTCAACAAACTTTAGCATCTAAAGACTACCTCCTCTTTGGATTTTAGGTTGTAGGACTTCCTTTTATAAGATTTCCATAACTTTTATGTAACATGATTTGATTACTATAATTTTTTTTTATAAATAGTGATCACATACCTACTTGTTAGAAACTATACAACAAAGTCATAAGTTGATGTTTTAGCACCGAAGGTGTTGAGGAGAGAATGAACAATAATAATGTTGTAGATCATCGAGGCATCAACTGTAATAAACTTGATCATATTATTATATTAGTTGTTTATTTCACCAAGTAATTGGTAATGAAGTTACTCTCTAAGTTTTATTATGTTCACTAAATAGACCAAAAAGTGGCCCAACAATGGGCATAAAGCATGAAAAAATTAGGTTCATTTATTTAAATAAACTCATAAAAATAATATTAGTAAAAATCTCATGTCAATCAAGATGCTATCGATCTGATAATTAATGAATAAATAAATAATAATTATGATCAACATGTTTTTTGATTATGAATGACCCATCCCAATTGTGGGTGTGTTTGCCCAGCCCGTTCTATTGGGTGGCTACATCTACTTTCTTCATTACTAAGTCAACACTATTGAGGTGCATCTCTTTCAAGTGGTGATTATAATATATCTTCATTCACCTTTTAGTCTCTTCATGCCTTAATGATGCCTCGATCCTTAAATCTTCAATCATGTTGAGTGCATCTTCCATGGCCTTAGAGTTCACCTTTTCCATTTACTAGAATATCCTCGTAGACTCTTTTGGTGATGTAATTCATACTCAATCCAAATAAAATGTTATAGCACCTACGATGTTATCTTGGTGAGTGGTTTCTCTTTGATCCACTTGCTGAAGTAATCAATCATGATGATAATAAATCTTCTCTGACTGTTGTCCATTGGCAAGGGGCCTATTAAATCCATCCCCTAGATAACAAATGGACAAGGATTAGTAATGGGCTAGAGAGGCTACGACGGTTGCTGCTAGAGTGCTATGAATTTTTGGCATTCAACACACCTTCTCATGAATTCTTTAGAATCTTTCATAAGGGTGGGCCAGAAGTACCCCTGTCTTAAGATTCTATGGGTGAGGGTTTGTTCTCCCAAGTGACTGCTGCACTCACCTAATCATATCTCTTCCAATAGTTTCTTTTGCACTGACTCGCTCACACATTTGAGATTGATTGAGGTCGCCAACCTTTGGAAGAGCTCTCCTCTAATTAGCATGTACTATATAGCCCTGATTCTAAATCTTCTCAATCATTATTTCTTTGATCTCTCTAGTATGCAAGAATTTCCTTATAATGTTGATCCAATTGGGTGAATATTCTCACTCAACTTGCATGACCTCCTCTTCTTCCATGCTTGGTTGTGTAAGACTTATGACTGAGTGTTCCATGAGTCCATTAGCTCAAGATAACATGTCGATGAGTTAGTTTTGCTCCCTGGGTATTTGCTCAATTTTGAAGTACTTCAATTTTATAATCTTTGCTTTCACCTTTCCTGTGTATTTTTGCAATGACTCATCTTTGACTTCATAGTCTCCATTGACTTCTCATTACTAGTTGTGAGTTAGAATAGGCTATGGTATGTGAATCCATGAGTCCTCTAGCAAATCTCAGCCCAATGACCAAGGCCTCATACTGGATTGATTATTTATCACTTTATAGCCAAATTTGACCAATTGTGTGATGGAGATCCCACCTGAGCTTTTCTACATGATGACAACACATATGGGATACTCTTTTGATGAACAGTCATAGGGGTTCCTAATTGATTGGGGTGTCCTGTGAGGTGCTAAAGTCGACAAGAATATCCAGTAATGCCCAGAATTAAATCACCATTTTTGGGCAAGTATGATATGCCAAATTTGCTTAATTCCACTGACCATTTCAGCAGCCTCCTTAAGTGATCAAGCTTAGTAAGCATAGACTTAAGTGGGTTGTTAGTGACGACTTCATGTAGTGTACTTGAAAGTCTGGTCATAATCTTTAAGCAGAGATGATAAGAATAAGTGTGAGTTTTTTGATGAGTGGGTAATTTAAGTCGACACCTCACAGAGACATGCAAATATAGTAGATGGGCCATTGCTTCCCACCTTCCTCCCTAATGTGTATAGAGCTAACTATGTCTTCTCCTACTCCTGTGTACAGTAGTAGAGTCTCTTCTTCTTTTAGGCTTCATAATGAAGGTGGTGATGTGACTAGTATCTTTATATCACAGAAAGCCTTCTCACACTCATGGATTCAAATTTCTTCACCCCTCTGAGAACTTTGAAGAATGGTGAGCAGTGCTCCTCAACCTTAGAAATAAACCTATTTAGCCATAATACTAACCCTGTTAGCAGCTATAATTTCTTTACTATCCTGGTTGATGCAACCTTGAGTATGACCTTTACTTTGTTGGGGTTTGTTTTGATGCCTTCAAGGTTGATGAGAAATCCCATAACTTCCCTAATCTAGCACAAAAAATATATTTCAAAGGATTAAAGAGCTTATTATACCTTTTCAAGATGGCGAATGTCTCCTTACGGTCTTGGATATGTTGAGTTAGTGACTTGCTTTTAACCAACACATCATCAATGTAGATTTTCACATTATTTTCTTTTCATTCACTAAACACCTGATTGACCAACCTTTGATAAGTCACTCCTACATTCTTGAGCTTAAAGGGCATAACTCTCTAACAATATAATCATTCTCTAGTAAAGAAGATTGTCTTCCAAGTTAGCATGACACAAACATATATGATGGTACCCTGAAAATACATTAAGGAAACTCGTCATTGAATCATCAATAGCTGAGTTGATAAGTGTGTATATACTAAGAAGAAGGCACCTATCTTTAGGACATGTTGAATTCAAATTAATGTAGTCAACACACATTCTTCACTTCTCGCTCGACTTCTATACCATTACTACATTTGATATCCATTTTAAGCATTACAGTTCTCTAATAAAGTTTGCTTCGAGTAACTTGGTGACCTCTTCTTTGAGTGAGTGGGTCACTATCTTCCTCATCTTATACTTGATGGGCTATGCATCTTTGCAAACATTAAGGCAATTGTAAGTGAGATTGAGTGAATGCCTGACATCTCTATGAAGGTCTAAGTGAATACATCAAAGTTTTTTAAAAGTGTTTCGGTGAGTTCTTCTTTTTTACTTAGGGTTGAAAGCCAAGTTGATCTTTAAAGCTCGCTCTGGGTCCTTCTTGGTGGGAATTTATTTTATTTCCTTAATTACTTCAATCCCAATTATCATAGTTTTTAGTTATAGTACTTCATCTTTCTTATCAGACCTGCCAACTACCTTTAAGTAATTGGCTCAGGAGTGGTTGAAATTTCCTCTTACAAAGTTCTCCTCACCTCTGGCAGAGAACTTAATGACTACATGTAAGTGGATACCATTACTCAAAAAGTGTTAAGCAGACATCGACCAATGGTGGCATTATAGATGGTTGGTGCCTCCACGATGACAATGTTAACCTTAGCCATGAACTACTTCCTCCCTTGCCTTAAAAAAAAAATTGTATAGTAGGGCCCATGTGGGGGCAAGTTTGGAGTTAGCTAACCCTAACTTGCTAAATAACAACTTAATGCTTGTGGTCATAGTGGTAGGCTCAATACATTGATCGATCATGAACTCCATATAGCATCATTAGTGGTGGTCTCTTTAAGTGTTCCTTATTCTGGATGGCCTTTACTAACCTGACCATTGATACTCTAAGAAGGTTGCCGATGCAAGTATTTAGTTCCTTGATATCGAGTTGCGGTATTCTTAAAACCCTACCCACCTAGTGGTGCCTCAGATCACCTTCTTTTATCTACTTTTTGTACTCGATACCTACCATAATATAATTGCTCCAAAAGAGATCTCTTTACTAAATTTTTTACTCAAGTGAATGTCATTGAATGGATGAACTCATTGTATTCCTTAATGTTTACATGGTTATTTGTTAGCTCTAGTAATTCAACGAGTGTCTTAGGTTGTTGGAGCTCAAGAGCATATCTGAAGGGCACCTTCTTTAGGCCTTGGGAGAGTATAGCTTGGGCAACTATGAGATTCAAATCTTTAATTTCTAGCATCTCTCATTAGAAATGAGTGATGAACTTCCTTAGTGACTCATCAAATTCTTATCTTAGCTGTAGAAGGTTTTGGAACTCTTTAACAATTTCTGAGCACTTGCAAATTACATAGCAAACATCCTTCATAACTTGGTAAATGAGGTAATGACCCTTAGTGGGAGGTATAAGAACCACCTGAGAGTCAACTCTTTAGAGGTGGTAAAGAAGAGACACAATTCATCATGTCATCTAGATCTAGTAGTAATGTTGCTGATTAAAAGTAAGTAATGTTGTTAGCTAGGTTTATCCAACCTTTATATGACTCCAAATATGGGGTCTTGAACTAGTGTTGAGAGCAAGCATCAGCTATCTTCATAGAGAAAGCATTAGTTAGTTGTGGCGATTTCTTTTGCACATCTTCTTCTTCACTCAAGTCATAATACTCACCATTCAAGTTGGAAGTCCTAAACAATTCTCTTCTTGCTCGATGTGTTTATCGAGTGGTCACTCACATTGATCCTGAATTTTATCTAACCCTTGGCTCATCATGGTGCATTCGTTCTATAGCCGCCTGTAAAAGGTGAGTAATATTGTCTTTCATGTCTCAAAAATATTACTGTGTTGTGAGTTGTTGGGCATTCTGGTCCATGTCGATTAAGTGATCTCATGCTGAGGGTCTCCTTCATTTTGTATCTGACTTCTAGTTCTTTGCCTCATTCCATGCTCACCACACCTAAAAAGTTGTTGAATCCAAATCAATTCATGGACTGATAAAGAGCCTTCTTAAATATCTAAAAAACAAGGTTAGACATAGTAAAGTAAAGATAAGGGTTAGAAAAAGAAAAAAAGTAAAATGAATTTTATTCCTAGATAATCCAGAGTACAAGTGTCATATAAAAATCTCGCGAGTAAAAAAATCCCCCCTAGGAATAGAGGTGTGCCATACATTTGATAAAATCATATTTGGTAAGTCGAGTATAAATGAAAACTTTATATAAGAATGGACTTTTCTGAAAAGAAAGTATGTGTGAGTAATCAGATCGGTGAGTATACTATTATTCTGGTTGGATTGCTCAAGTTGGGATTAGACTTATCGAGTATGAGTGATTGTGGTCATTGGACCTCCATAGTTGTTAACCCACCATAGAAGTAATCCACGATTGGCTCCTTAGGAGTCATAGTTAAGTGATTGTACCCATTATAGGGTGATATTTCTACTTTCTGAGGTAGTATATTATTATTTATCGTTGTATTTGATCACTCGAATAAGAACCTCCAAGATCTACATGGTGTCATGTCACATTTAAATCATCATAGATTTTTTAGTGACTCTACTAAGAAAAATTTCTCTTTCCATTTTTAGTAGTTAGCTTTTATATTTATACATCGATAGTAAGCATATGCCACTCATGGGCTTCAACTACCTTAATTCTATTGGATATCTTGTAAATTTATTTCTTAGGCAAGTGTCATCAATATCATAAATTTTGTTTCTAGAACCTCTTATGTATCACCATCAAATAAGTAGGTTATATAGGCTCCCTTTGACCACCCAATGGGTCCCACTCCCCCAGTTTAAGTAAAGTGTTAAGTTGATCTTTACTGATAATTATTGACCTCACTTTTGGAGTGAGGATTGATCCCTTCCATCTTAGATCTAGGAGCCTTCTAAACACTTAGGCTTCCTTATTGCTAAAAAACTTATAATAGTTAAGGGAACACTAAACCTAAGCCTAAAGACTTATATGACATAACCCTAAGCCTAGAGTTTTCCTTAAGACAAGTAGGCTTCCCCTACCTTAAGGAATAAGCCAAGACTTATGCCCATCAACTCATCCAAACTTAAACTCATATGATTAGAGCTAAGTCAATTTAAACCTATTCAATTGATCTTAATTAAATTTGGTTTTCCATTCCAAACTCTAAGCCAAATTAACTTAGACCTTAACCAAAGTTAACCCACCATAATCTTATAACTCCATTCAAACTCATTCAAGCAAACTAAACCCAAATTAATTTTCTCAATCACTAAAACTATTCAATAGATCATTTCAAACTACTCAAATACTTGTAAATAAGCTAATTAAATCAAGTGAATCTGATCAACCCAAGTTAGCCCATTTGACCTAAATAGTTCAAATGAGCCAAAACCCAATAAAGCCCAAATCAATTACAATCAAAGCCACCAACCAACTTCAAATTCATCATTGAACACATCCAAACCATCCATAACTATAATTGGTCCAAGTTGACTTGACCAAGCAACTTGACCTAAAGTGTCCTAAAAGGCCTAATTAAGCCAAAATCCAATCAAACTCCCCTTTGATCAAACCAAGCCATCCAATCTCTTCATTGATGATTGAAGGTCACTATTAAACACTCCACTACAATCAATCGAACCTAATCAAGCCAATTTGGTCCTTTGACCTAAGTTGACCCAATTTAACGTAAAGGGTCAAATTGAACCAAATCAAATCTTAGATCAAATTGATTGAAACCAGTGCTTCCAATTAGTCACCAATTGAATATTGAACATGATTAAACCTTCAATTATACCCAATTGGGTCAACCTAACCCAATTAACCTACTTAGCCCAATTTGACCTAAAAGGTCATATTGAACGAAATCATTCCCTAATCCAAATCAACTCAAATCAACTCTTTCAATAAATCACCAATGATCAATTGAACATAAAGCTAACCCATACTCAAGCCAATTTGACCCATTTAGTCAGATTGGTCAACATGGCCCATTTGACTCAAATTGAACCATATAAACCAAATCTAAATCTAGCCAAATTTGAATCAAATCAATTGCACTTACTTATCATAAATGACCAATTAAACTTACCAAACCCTAACTTTGACCCAATTTGGTAAAAGTGGTCAACTTAGCTCAACATGACCCATTTGACTTGCATGGCTCAAATTGAGCCAAACCCAACCAAACCAAGCCCATACCCAACCAAACTTGGCATGACTTTTTCTTGGGTCACCATAGACTTCCCAAGTGGGCCCAACCCATGGTAAAACCAGTTTGGGTCAAACTCATTGAACCAAGCCCTCCAAATGGAATAAAATCTCCATTTGGAAGGGTTCTCTAACTCCCCACCCATTGTCAGCCACCTTTGGCCTTTCTTGGATAATGGACCATTGACCCAACCTAACCCAAGGCTGTTGGGTTCAACATTTTGCCAAGATAGAGTGAGTTCACCCATGAGCAACCATTAGTCCACCTAAGGAGAAGGGTACACCTCATGATAGCCCATTACACTCCCTTAGCCTCTCATACTCATCCACCTCAATAGTCCCCTGCCACTTCTGGCTACTTACTCCAGCCAGATGGCTACTAAAGGCTAAACCAATCTCAGCCCTTGGTTCAGTTAGTAAGGAGAGTATACTCTTCTCCATTTATTCAAACTCAATAGAGAGCTTCCCTAGAGCATTGTGCATAGTCCCATACTCTCTCCTGAGCTTCCTGTGCACCATACCACCAGTGAGACCAACTACCGATCAGACCTGAGAGCTATGTCTATCCAAACTCCTCAAACCTACACCAAACTCAAATTAAATCTTCCCATGCCTTCACCTCACTCCAGTGAATCAAAAAGAATCATTTTTTAATGTGGTAGCTGTAATGGTAGATCGGAGTGGACTATGGTGGTTGCGCTACAGCTATCGGACACATCGCTATCTGCTGTTATCTGAGCTCTACCTTTCCCACAGCAAAGCTCACCAGAGTTGGTCTCACTCCAAAAATGATTCTTTTTGGTCCACAGATTGATAAAAAGGGAGGAAGCTTGAGATCTTCTTAACAAAACTTTGTCTCTTCAAGATGAAGCTACCTCAGTCATTGGACCATTGATTGTTGACCTCACTTTTGGAGTGAGGATTGATCCCTCCCATCTTAGATCTAGGAGCCTTCTAGACACTTAGACTTTCTTATTGTTTGGGCACTTCTAATGATTAAGAGAATACTAAACTTAGACTTAGAGACTTATAAGGCATAACCCTAAGCCTAGAGTTTACTTTATGATAAGTAGGTTTCACTTACCCCAAAACCTAAACTAAGACTCAAGCCCATCCACTCATCCAAACCTAAGCTCATGTGGTTAGAGCTAAAATAACTCAAACCTATTCAATTAATCTTAATTAAATTTGGTTCTCCAATCTAAGCTCCAAGCCAAATCAACTGGACCTTAACTCGAGTTAACCCACCATAATTTTATAACTCCATTCAAACCCATTCAAGCAAACTAAACTCAATTTGATTTTCTCAATCAGTCTAATTATTTAATAGTTTATTTCAAACTACAACATTTGTAATCAAGCTCATTGAACCAAGTGAATTTGATCAATCTAAGTTATCCCATTGACCAAAAAGATTCAAATGAGCTAAAACCTAGTCAAGCCCAAATCAATTATAATCAAATCCACTAATCAACCTCAAATTCATCATCGAACAGATCCCAACCATTCATTACTCCAATTGGTCCAAGTTGACTTGACTAAGCCACTTGACCCAAAGTGACCTAAAATGGGTAATTAAGTCAAACTCTCATTAGATTAAACCAAGCCAACCAATCCCTTCATTGATGATTGTAGGTCATTATTGAGCACTCCAGTGCAATCAATTGAACATAATTAAGATAATTTTATCCAAGTTGACTCAATTAGACTCAAAGGGTCAAATTGAATCAAATCAAATCTTTGACCAAATTAGTTGAAACCAATGCTTCTAACTAATCAACAATTTAATATTAAACATGAACCAACCATCAATTAGACCCAATTGGCCTACTTAGCCCAATTTGACCTAAAGGGTCAAATTGAACTAAATCACTCCATAATTCAAATCAATTCAAATCAACTCTTCCAATCAATTACAAATTTTCAATTGAACATAGACATACCCATGCTCAAGCTAATTTGGCCAATTTTGTCAAATTGGCCAACATGACTCATTTGACCCATTTGACTCAAATTGAACCATATGAACCAAATCCAAATCTAACCCAAATTGAATCAAATCAATTGCACTCACTCATTCCAAATGATCAATTAAACTTACCCAAACCCTCATTTTGACCCAATTTGGTCAAAATAGTCAACTTAGCTCAACATGACCCATTTGACCTATATGGGTCAAATTGAGCCAAACCTAACCAAACCAACCCCAAACCCAACTAAATTTGGCATGACTCATCCTTGGGTCACCATGGGCATGCCCAAGTGGTTCCAACCCATGGTGAGCCTTGTTTGGGTCAAACCCATTGAACCAAGCCTTCTAAATAAGATAAAATCCTCATTTGGAAGGGTTCTCCAACTCTTCACCCATTGACAGCCTCCTTTGGCCTTTCTTGGACAAAGGACCACTGAACCAACCTAACCTAAGGTTGTTGGGTTCATCCTTTGGCCAAGAGAGGGTGAGTTCACCTATGGGCAACCATTGGTATACCTAAGGATGAGTGTACACCTATGGCAACCCGTTACACTCTCTCAACATCTCATACTTATCCACCTCAGCAGTCCCTTGCCACCTCCAACCACCTGCTCCGGCCGGACAGCTACCAAAGGTTGAATAAATTGTAGGCTTTGGTTTAGCTGGGGAGGAGAGTATACTCCACCCATCCATTCAAACTCAACAGAGAGTGTCCCTTGAGCATTCCGCACAGTCTCATACCCTCTCTTGAGCTTCTCGTGAACTCCATCACTAGTAAGGCCAGCTCCCAATTGAACCCGAGGACTTCATCTGTCCAAACTCCTCAAACCTACACCAAACTAAAATTAACTCTTTCCATAGGTTCACCTTACTCTGATGAGCCAAAATGAATCATTTCTCAAGCAATTTGACCACCAAAAGACATCCCTAGACCAACTCTAGCAAGCTTTGCGATGGCGTTTGATCCACAGATCGATTTGTAGAAAGGCAGCTCAAGATGTTCTCAATAAAGCTTCATCTCTTGAAGATGAAGCTACGTCTATTGACACTCCACCAATCTATAGCTCTAACGAGGTAAAAATCTAACAATCGTAGTCTTGGCCTCTATGTGTTGGTCTTCTTTGAGATAAAATGTGTTTTTATGCGATATCCATCATAAGATATCCCTAGATTTATTCCCTTATACTTTTGAAGTTTATTCCACCATCTAACGAGCTTCGACGATCTCGGATCGAGCAATGGAAGGCAGACGATGTCCATTTTCTGGTGCTTACGGGATGACAGATCACCGCTTGTCTATTCAACGTGATTAGAATGGATGTCCATGATGAATCACATTAGAAATCTCAATTTAATCAATTTAAATCATGGGATTAATCTTGATCATCCGTTTTGAGAGTCAGCTACTGCATTGGATAATTTAGTAGACAATATCGAGGGGCCATGTGAAAAGCGCTGCTGCATCGACATCCGTGTGGTGTCGACGGTTCAAAAGATTAATTAAGGCTTAAAAATATAATTAAATAACCAAAACTTTAAAAAATCATAACTAATTATAGAAAAAAATCTAAAAATAATATAAATAAACCCATTTTGGAAGGCTTAGATAGAGGAGAATTTAATAAAAATAAAATTCTTGATTAACACTTAATGAATAGTGCTTAATTAAGGTTTGGAGATCAAATTAATTACTTTAATTAAAGTTAAATTACTTCACTAATTAATTCCAAATTTGGTTGAATGATTCTATAGGATGTTCTCTACCTCTAATAATTTTCTTAGAATTTTTTTTATGTGATTTAAAAATTTTAAAATTTTAACTCTAATTACATTCTTTAATTAATTAAATAATTATTAAAATTGGTGAATAGTAAAAAGTAAACAATCAGTGTTAATTAATTAATGTAAATAGTGGTTATGATGAGAGAAATAATTAGGACCCCTTTCCTAATTATTTTTCCAATTATACTTTCTTAAGGGGGTTAATTAATATGTTTAATAATTAAGGAATAATTAAAAAAATCAATGATAAAATTGATTTAGATAACTCACTATTGACCTCACTTTTAGAGTGAGGATTCAATCTTTCCATCTTAAGCTTAGGACTCTCCTAGACACAAATACCTTCTTAGTCATAAGACACTTCTAGTGACTAAGTGAACACTTAACCCAAATCTAAAGGCTTATGAGGAGTTGCCTTAGGCTATGTCTTAGGATCTAAGTAAGCCTACCTATCCTATGTCCTAACCCATGACTTAGGTCTATCCAATTATGCAAAACCAAACCTCAAATTAATCAAATTCCAATCCAAATTGCATTCCATTCCATATCCAAGCTCTAAGCCAAATGATTTAAACCCAATCCCATCCTAAACCTAACCTGATCCAATCTGATGGACTTAACCAAAATTTCATCAATCAAATCTAATTCAATTGATTTTTACAAAAGCACTCCAACTTTTTAAATCTTTATTCCAAACTCTACCAAAATCCACAATCAAGCCAATTGACCAAAATCAATTCAATTAACCCAAGCTAGCCTATTTGAACTTAAAATATCCAAATGAGCCAAAATCCAATTAAACCAAATCAAATTCAATCAAAGCCATCAATCAATCCCAAATCAATTATCAAACTCAATTCAACCTAATTCAACCCTAAACCAAGTCAATTGACCCATTAAGTTCACTTGACCCAAAGTGACATAAAGGAACTCTAATCCAACCCAAATTGGATTGAACCAAACCATTATAAACCTTCTATATTGATTATTGATCATTCTTGTTTATCCAATTGCAATCAATTGGGTCAAACTAACTAAACTCAATTACTTGACATAAGCTAACCCTATTAACCTACATAAACCAAATTAAGCCAAATCTCATCCCAATTCAAATCAATTATAACCAATGATTCTAATCAACCCAAAATTGATCTTTGAACATGACTTGATCATCAATTGAGCCAAACCAAGTCCAATTGGCCTCTTGACCCAAGTTAACCCAATTTGACCTAAAGGGCTAAATTGGGCCAAATAAAGTCCTACATCAAATTGATTGCAACCAATGATTCAAATTCATCTTAAATTGATTATTGAACATAATCAAACCCTTGATTGAATCTAATTTGACCAAGTCAACCTAATTGACCCATTTAGCCTAAATTGATCGAATTAGATTCAAACCTCCTTTGCACTTGGCAGCCACCCAAAGCTTAGTTTGGACCCTTGACGCAAGGCTAATTAGGTCAGCCACAGGTTAAGGGAAGTGAGCTAACCCACCTCCTCCCATTGGAACACCAAGGAAAGCAAGGACAAGCCACTTCAGCCCTTGGCAGCCCACTTCCTTTACTCACCTACTCAAACTGAGCCACCTTAACACCTCCCTTCCACCCACGACTGCCTGCACTGGCCGGACTCCTACAAATTTTAGAACCAATACAAGCCATTGAATTAGAGGGGGAGTGGGTATACCCTCCCCATCTCGATTCAAATGGGGACAAAGAGCATTCCTAGAGCTTTAGTGAGCAAAAATGAACTCCCAGACCTTTCCCCAAGTTCCCAGAGCCTTCCCATCACCAGTGATGTCAAAAAGCGAGTAAAACAGGGCACGTATTTCATCCAATCTCTCTTAATCTCAACCATTCTCAAATTAACTTCACATACACCTTCACCAAGCTCTAGCGTGGAGAAATGAATCGACATTTGATCAATTTCACCATTGGAGATCACTCCTAGACCAACTCTGATGAGGATTTTGATGACATTTGATCCATAAAGCCATCGACGAGGAGGCAAGGCATGAGCTTCTTAGTAAGGCTTTATCACTTCAGGACAAATCTACCTCAGTCAATAGACTGTCGGTCCTGAGCTCTGGCAAGGTAAATTCTAGTAAACCATCCAAATCTTAATTTTCTTGGGCCTTTGTGAAGGAAAGTGTGATTTCATATGATTCCAACTGTAGGATCCCTTTTGATTTTCTCCCTCAAGATTAGTCAATCTTGACATCTCACAAGCTCCAGCGAGCTTGGATCAAACGGAGGAGGGCGGACAGTGTCTGCCTTCCATCGCTCGGGGGATGATGGATCATTCAACATCCATTCCGCATGATTGGAATAGATGGCCATGATTTAATCCACTAGATTTAATTAATTTAATCCTATAGGAACTGCAAGATTAATCTCCACCATCTGATCTTATATCGGATGACGATCTTAGATCATACAGTGGGGATGAAAGTGCGTCTGTCACCCGACTTAAATTTCGTACATGAGTTAAGTCAAAATCCGTAGTTACATAAAAGTCGCCACTTTAGCCCACATGGCACCGATGAGATTAGGGGTTAATTAAGCTTAAAATGTGCTTAATTGGCTGAAACAAGATTATGGAAATGCTTTGAATGTTTAAAATTAAGGAGAAATATATATTTGAGTTGAAATTTTATTAAAAATCTAGGACTTATAATTCTACAATACAAGATTATGGAAATGCCTAAGAGGTGAGGATTTATGCTTGTAGCCTCAAAGGGAAACAACAACCTTAGATCCAAAATCTAGGGAGCTTTGAAGAGGGCCAAAGCATGACTCAAATCTAAGGAGAAAGTGGGTATATTATCTACCTCCATAAGAGAGAGTAAATCACTCGACTACTAGACTTATAACCTCCTAGAGTGGCAGCCAGCTAACTCCTCCTATATTTTAAAACCATGTGGTCAAGTCATATGCATTACAAGATGTCTAGGTTGTTATTATTTAGAAAGAAACTAAAGCCTTTAAACCCACTCCCTAAGAGACTAGAGCATGAGTGGTATGAATAATGACTTAGTATAATGCAAATTTTATCAAAATTTATTTGATTTTGGACTCTTTATTTTGACACAGGCTATAGGATTTTATACGCCTAAATGAATGGTGAAGTTGATTATGGGCCAAATTAAAAGAGAAAGAGGTATTTTCCATCATAAGCTCTCAAAGGTCATGCCTTGTTTCTATCTGGGAAAGATGGAAACCCTCTCTTAGCAAGAGTGAAATAAAATGACATGCATGATATTAAGCATACAACATCTACCTAAAGGATTGTTAAATATTTTATTATCTTGATTTAATGCCTAGGCTATATGTGAGGTTATGAGTTATTTGAGAAAATTTAATTACTAGTTATAGTTGGAGTAGAAATTTTATTTTTTATCCTAAGAGCCTAATCACATTTAGGCCACACATTAAATCATCATACATAAAGAAACTAGAAAAATACATTCCATTTCTATTGCACAATTGTAAATAAATTATCAAACAATTTATAAACTCAACGTGAAAGAATAATAGGCTGGTACAGTCGGTGCCACCGTACAACTTGAGAAAGAAATGGGTAGCTGAGCTCTACCCTTATACAACCTGGTATATGAAAGAATAATTACAAGTTACAAAATGATAAGTGTTATGGGGGATCTTCAAGTCTTCATGATCCCTCCATTTCTTGTTTTGATTTGCTCCATTTGATTTAGTAGGCTTCTAAGTATCACATGGCACCCCAGAATTAAACCTTCTGGCCAATGTTCATCCTTAACCCCCATAACACTTAACCAATTCCTAATGCATAATTAAATTAAAAGAATGGAAAAGTAAATCTAACTACACCTGTAAAATAAGTGTTAGCTAAACACACTATACAACTCAAGCAGTTATATGAATAATTTGGACTTAGCACCCTATACATGGGTAACCAAGTCCTCCAATCCAATTGTAGATTATGCGTAGGGGTTAAGCAACCTACAAAGGATAGCATTTATATTTATTTTAAGTATCCCTTAAGAATAATCTCCTGCAAAAAAATATGCTTAGGCTAATCACAGCCTAACATCTAGTCTACATAATATATACCTTAATATTCAGTCTACAACAATACATCACAAAATAAGTATACAATAATACATCATAAAATAAGTATACATCAAACCATACACCACCCTAACATAAAGCTAGAAGTGTTGACTTAATCTAATGTGTGCGTTAAAGATTGTGTGGTTTGTCTTAACTAGGCTTTAGGGTTAAGATTTTCTAAGTATGAAGGACATTTAATTATAAAGGGTGGTTTTATTTTAAATGGTTTAATTGATTTGCAAATTTTACTTAATGTTTTCTTTTATTTCACTTGACCTACATTCAACAACTAAGTGTTATGAAGAGAAAGAAAGAGAGGATCTCTCTCTTTTATCCCTATCTTAAGTCACATCTAAAGCAAATTAATTAATCAATTCCCTTTAGTGAATGACTTATTATATGTTTTAATTAGTCTTAAGTTTAGGTTCACTTTAAATAAACTCATTCAATAAGAAATGCATCTTAAGATTAGTTGGAATGAATTACTATCACATAACACATGTTTGTTCATTTCTTTCCATCATGTATATCATGCATATGATTAAATCCTAAGCATAGCTATACATGCAATTTACATCTTAGCACACTTAAATGATGAATGTGAGTAAATATATTTGGAATTAATATTTCATTTGGTTGAGTGATTTTGTTATATTAATTTAAAGCTCTATCTAAATTCTTATACTAAAGCATAAGGAAAGAGCCTTAAATCACATGACTAATCAACTCAACCAATTAAACAAAGCATGAATGCATGTCTTTTTAATAGAAAAATGGGTTTCCATTCATTAGCTAAGTATACATTCACATATATAAAAGTTTTAAGCAAGTATATCTTCATTGTTCTGCACTAAGGGAACGAGGTAGGAACCTCCTTAGGGCTACTTAAAGTTGTGCGTCCCTAGGATGTCAAGACTAATATACCTGCTATCCTTAGATACATATGGATGTTTAAACAATTACAAGAGTAGAAAGCCATGCAAAAATTATATATTTTTTTATTTGTTTGATTTATTTATGTAAATGAATTAAAGCTTTATCAAAATTCTAATATTAAAATACATAAGAATGAAATTAAATAGGTACATCACCATTGTTCAACACCAAGGGAATGAGGTAGGAACCTCCTTAGCACTACTTAAAGTAGTGCGTCCCTTGGATGTCCAAACTAATACATCCACTAACATTCTTACTTATACAAATCAACACATAAATATAAGAAAAAAACTTGGCTTCATACATTAAACTTATATTCACTTGTATCTATGTATATATAACTAAAGTTACAATATATACACATATTCATTAATTAATAGACATTTAAAAATATATTTGACATTTAATAGTGATACTAGCCACACATATTTTTAATTATGCCAACACACATGCAAATTAACATAAAGGAAATCATTTTTATTTGATTAATTTGAAAGGCATGAATGCATGAATACAACTGGCATAACACATTTAGCATGATTGGAAAGAAATAAAGAAATACAAGGATGTGATTTCATTCAATTCCAAATAAGCCCTAAGGACAATCATATTAAACAAATTCATTTAAGATAAACTAAAGTTTCTTAAAGTAGGAATGTGAAAGAAGTTTACTAATCCTAATCCCATCCCCATGTGTGAGTTAATTTGGTTTAATGAAAAGCGATTAAGTTGATTTTATGTCTTAATTAGGTTAGGGAATATGAATTAAGTTAATTAACACCTATATAACACCTTAAGTTAATTAACTATTTAATAGTGAGCCAATATGATATGCAACCACATGAAAAGTAAATTGTCAATGCTCCTAAGAAATGAATGGGGCTTAATGCAATTGGCTCATGATTAATAGTTAATTGGGCTTAAGGGATTTATTTAATTACTCTCATGGTTTTCTTACACATGTAACCATAATAAAATTCCTTAGACTATTAAACATATAAAGGGCCACCAAAAATTTATTAAAGGTAATTAGGTTGTGAATTGGATTTTAGATTTTAGTTTCATTTTAATTTTAATCAAGTCATTAATTGATTAATTAAATCTTTTGATTATATCTCTTAATTAGATGATGAAACTTAGAAGGGATCAAGAGATGGGTCTCAATCCTAATCACTAAGTCATTCTAATTAACAAAGCTCTAAAATAGCTCGCATATTAATTAAGTTAATTAATTAAATTATTAATTAATCACTTAATCTTTAATTAATTGAAATGGATAAAGAGGATTAATAAAATGGTCATAAGGAATAAACCTAAACCATTTCTCAAAGACTCTTCACTATTAACAGAGGGCCATGAACTTAATTTATGGATTAAGTTACTATTCACTCACTAATTATCACTAATTAAATTAAGAGAGTGATTAAGGCTTAATTAATTAATTTCCCTAATTAAACAACCAAATAAAATCCCAAGAAAATAAGGGAGGCAAAGGTCAATCCCCTAAACATCCACTAAAAGTTTGAGATTAATTGGGTCATTAATTAAGGAGTAATTAAGCCAATTAAATTTTTAATTAAACTTTAATTAAGCCAAAATTACTATTCAAAATTAATTAATAATAATTTTCCTAGATTCAACTCTGAAATATCTTAAAAATGAGCCTCAATTGTATTTTAAAATTTTTTCTAGGATTAATTAAGATTTTTAGAAGTTTCAGGCTTAAAAATAAATTATTTAAGCCTAATTAAAGCCTTAATCCAATTGGGCCACGTGGCGGCTGACGCGACGCGCTTTCTACGTGGCACGACGAGATTGGCTATTTAAGTTATCACATTGCCATGCTAACTATATGGCGCTCGTGATCGCCCTATCTAAGATCGATGACCATGATCGATCCCATAAAGGGGAAAGAGAGATCATGATCTAATCGAGCCGCTCATTCCAATTATGTGGATCCAATGATCCTCTCATGGCGATGGATGACATAGCCCTCCATGGATTGCACAAGCTCTTGAGCTTGGATCCACTCAAATTCAACCCACACCTACGAAGGATCCATACGATCCAATCTAGATTTAAATGCTTCAAAAGGAATTTCCATACAATGCTCAATTTTGGGAAATTACCTCACCGGAGCCTATGACCGGTGGTTCCAATGATTGAGGAAGCTTTATTTGGTGGAAATGAAGCCTTGTTTTGATTTGATTTGTAATCTCTTGGCCAAACTCCCATTTGGAATCGGTCTTGGTTGAACTCTATCTTCAAAACTTGGGAAATAATACATGATTGACTAGTGCAATGATGAAAAAGGTTTGATTGAGTGGAGAGGGAGTATTGATCAAGGAAGGCCGCCTTTTTTAGTTTCACACACAGAGAGAAAATTCAATCGAGGGAGGCTTTGGGAAGGTTTGAAATGGCTTTGAGGAGTTTCAAAATCTCTTTAAACTCAATGTTGAATTCACCCCACCAAAATTGCATGCGTGAAGGGTGGATGGGTTGGCTTGTTTTATCCACCTCAGGCATCGAGAGTTCGTATCAACTCATGGCTGACTGCAGAGTTGTGGAGGAGTCTCTGGGGTGAGATCTCTTCTGTCCATGGGGTGCTTAGTTTAGGAGGAGGAGTTGAACTCCTTGGCTAACTGGGGACTAGTGAGTAGGGTTAGGGAGCCTCACTTGAGTTCTTAGAGGCCATGGTGATGGGAAGTCAACTTTACTTGTTGGTGAAGATCTAATGGAAAGAGGGTTTGACCAATGGCTCTTGGTGGGGCCCACTTGGAGCTAGTTTGGGAAATGAGTTAGACTAGTTAGCTAGGTAGGGTCCCACAAGTTGGTTTTGGGTGATTTGGCTTCATATGATCAAAATAGGTTCATAATTGACCAATTGGTCAAATTGGGTCAAACCAAGACTTGGGTTAGGTTCAAATGATATTTTGAAGTGTTTTGGTTCAAGTAGTTTTGATTAATTTGGCTTAGGTTTGATGTTGGCTCATTTGGATTCAAATAGGTCAAATGGGATAAGTTGACCAATTTAACCAAATTGGGTTGTGTTAAGTATTGGTTCATGTTCAATTAGTTAACTGAAAGTGATTATAGGCTTTGGTTTGGTTTAATTTAGAATTAATTTGGATTTTGGCCAATTTCAATTTGAGCTAGGTTGGGTCAAGTTGATCAATAAATTAAATTTTCAATCATGGCTTTGGTCAAGTTCAATAAGTGATTTGGAATGAACTTGAACCATTGGTTGCAATCAATTTGGATCAAATCATGATTTGACCCATCCTTTTTTTAGGCCAATAACTTAGGTCAAATGGCCAATTGGACTTGGTTTAGCTCAATTGAGGGTTTGATCATGTTCAATCATTGATTATGAATTGGTTTGAATCAATTTGGTATATGGTGAATTTTGGCTAGTTTTGGTTTCATTTGGGCTAAAGGTTGACTTAGTTAAAGGACCAAGTTGACTTGGTTTGACCCAATTCAGATGATTGTTGATCATGCTATGGGGTTTGGATTGTTTTGAAATCCAATTTGGGATTAGAACTTGGCTCAAAAAAGTCTTTTAGGTTACTTTGGGTGCATTGGACCTAAATGAGTTAATTAGTTTGGTTTTAGCTTGATTCAAGTTTAATTGAACACATAAATGAGCCTAAGATGAAAATAAAAATCCAATTACAATTAGTTTGGAGCTAAATAGATTTTAGTTCATATGATAATTTCAACATAGGCTTGACTTGAGTAGTTTGTTTATATTTGGAATAATGATTGAAGGAATGATTGAATCATGAAGAAATCCATGGGTTTTGAATTGATTTGGGTATCAAAGTTCAAGAATTTGGCTAAAAAAGGAAAAAATTTGATTTGATATGGGTTTGGTTTTTATTTGATTTATATTTCATTTATATTTGTGAATATAAATGAAGATATAAATGATTTATAAGAAAATCACTTGGGTTTGGAGTGACTTGGAAGCAAATTTGACCAAATTGAGGATATAAGTCAAAAGGGCTTAAGTTGAGAATTGATTTGATTTGATTTAGTTTGATTTGATTTGAATGGTTTGAATTCATATTTCATTTATATTTGTGATATAAATGAAGGAATGATTGATTTATAAAGAAATCAACCAAATTTGATTTGGTTTGAAGGAGGTTTTGGCTAAGCCTATGAAGGTGATTCATATGACTTAGGAAGGGGTTTTGGAGTTTGAATTTAATCATGGGTTTCAATCATTTGATTTAGTTTTGATTTGTAATTTGGGTTGAGATTTTATTTGAGATTGAATTTGATATTTGAGAAAATTAATTGAATTGGGGCTAATTTGAATTTGGTTAAGGCTAAGTCCATAAAATAAAATCAAAGGGCTTAGAAAAGGATTTGGAATTTGATTTTAATCATGGGTTTCAATCATTTGATTTGGGATTGGATTTATGATATTGGATTTGAATTTGAGATTTAGTTTGGAAGAAGGAAGCAAGGATTGGGTTTAAAGCTATAAGGTAGGCAAGTCTTCCTAAATCCCTAAGGCATAACCTCTTCCTATGGCTAATCCTTCTAAGTCTCAGGCTTAGGTTAAGTGTTCACCTAATCACTTTGATTAAGGAGCTCTTAGTGTCTACAAGAGTCTTAGATCTATGATGAGGAAGTTGAGACTCACAAAAGTAAGGTCAACAAAGCGCAATATGTGGTGTAACTGATTATTACATGTATTTGTGATTAACAACAATGTCCAAGGATTGAAACCAATAATAAAGATGATCTACTCCTAAACCCAAGATGTAGAAGGAATCAAGATCTTAGTGCAATTCAACTCAGCTTATGCTAAGGGAATAAGAGAGGAAGGAAGGATCCAGAGGATCATGTGAGCCTTCCACAGGCAGTTATCCATAAAGGATAAAAGTTTGATTTTGATATTTATTTGGGGAGAAAAGATTCACTGGGATGAGTGCATGAACCTTATACTACGGAAGCAAGTTCAAATCATCCACTAGGGATATGGGTTTGATTAGGTTTGATTTTATGAGGGCTAGGGAGCAACCACCTGGGAGAAATTTGTTTAATTTAATTGGTGGGGCATCCATTGGGAATGAAAATTTAATTTGATTTGTTGACTTATGGTTTGAGGCTCCATTGGGGAGAAGATGATGGATTTAATTTGGATTCCACTTGGAAAAATATGATGATTTGATAAAATGGACCTCATGCGATGGATCAGAAGGAGAAAATATAGATCTATTTACAAATAAAAAGGGTCTACACCATGTAGGACTAACCAAGGGTTGCGCAATGGTCAAGTCGAAGAAAGCTTGTAGACTTACATCCTCTAAATAAGGGACAATGGGTGATCATTGATAGCACAACAAATCTTGAAGGCAACCACCAATGGTTATGGACTCATATCGACTCAAGAATAGTTAGAATAAATTTTATTTAAACTTTAAGATGGACCCTGTAGGTGTGTGATGGAACCACTAAGAAGGGGCTAATAACAGCCTAGACCTATCTTAGATTTACAAATCCAAAGGGATATTCTGCTGACCATGAGCTAGAGCTAACCAACCTAAGGAGGTGCCTTTCGATGTGCAATGGTTAAGTTAGGAAGAAAGCTTGTAGACTTGCAACTTCCTAAACTAAGAACCACTAGTGTGATCGATTGATAGCATAACAAATCAAACCCAACCTAAGGCTACCCCTCGGTGTGCGACGGTCATGCTAGAAAGAATGCGTGATAGACTTATATCTTCCAAAGCAAGGATGACCGTCGAGGTGACTCATTGGTGGCGCAAGAAGTCAAACCTGACCTAAGGGTGACTACTAAGAGAGTGCCATCTCGGGGACTTATCTCAACTCAAAAGCAATTAGGTGATTTCTATAGAGAGTTTTGCTGACACTGCCCTAAAGATAGGATGCTTGCTTGGGAAAAGGTACCGCTGGGGGTTTTCCTCCAAATCCACAAGCGAAGATATATATATATATATTATTATTATTATTATTATTATTATGAACATATTGGTGTGAAACACTAAGGGGAGCTCAGCCTAGTCTCTCCACTTATGGACCAAGGGAGAATATACATATCCGCAAGACAAATTCTCCAACCACTGGGGTGGCTACTAGGAAAGGGGGACTATCCAATCCAAGAGTAATTGGGGTAGTGTCTAAATGGGGTCACTAAGGACATGATCTAAATAGAGTGCCCACAGGGGAGGTGCCACTACGGGCTTTATCCAAAACCTTATAAAAGAAGGCTTATAGGTATTCGGTGGCCAACTCAGGGAGAAAGTGTAGCAGTCTTACATCTGCTAAGAATGGTGTATTCACCGGGTGGGTCACCGTCAGCATGGCAAACACCAACCAACCTAAGCTGCTCGTCGGTGGACTTACATCTCCCTAAAGAGAAACTGATTATCGAGATAGTCTATCTTTGGCTAGACAAGTGCTATTCGACCTAGGGCGACTACTTAGTGGGGAGTCCCATGTAGGAACTGGACGCAGACTTGAAGTAGTTAGGAGAAAAGGAGCCATTGAGGGACTTACCCTAATCCTCAAAGATACTTAACTAATCGGACGATGATGTTCAAGATGAAAGCAGCTTACATCTTCATAAACAAAGTCATCATGAGGTAGCTTACCAACTGTGTAGTAAGGTCTACCAAATTAACAAGGTACTCATCGGTGTGCAGTGATTAAGTCAGCAAAGAAAGCATAGCAAACTTACATCTTCCTGAACAAAGGACCACAGGGGTGGCACACTAGCAAGGTAGCATGTCAGCCCAACCTAGAATAGCTAATGAGTGAGTGCCACAAGAGGCTTGCTCCCACAACAAAATAGCTCGAGATAAAAGATATGTGTTTATGTGTTTGTCATATATACTCAACCAAATCAGTTCATGATGGCTAATTTAATTAGAAGGCGTAGCAGACTTATATCCTCTTAAACAGAGCTAACATGAGGGTAGTTTACCGACCACGTAGTTAGGCCTACCATGCTAACAAGGTGCTCGTTGGTGTTCAGTGGTCAAGTCAGGAAGAAAAACATAGTAGACTTATATCCTCCTGAACAAAAAACCACTGGGTGATACACTAACAGGGTAACACGTCAGCCCATTAATGTGTGAGTGTCGTAGGGGCTTGCTCCCACATCAAAATAGCCTGAGAAAGACAATATGCATGTGTGTTTGTGTTGTGAAAGAAGGAATAAGATGTCGCTTGGGTTCTCTTACACGTACCCTAAAGACATCATGGTAGATTCACAAGCAAAGATATTTCTAATGAACTATGAAGAGATGGAATTTGAAATGAAGAGAAGTTATATTGATAATTATTTTCAAACAAGATTTATGGATAATATTTTTTTAGGTAGTGCCCATTGATTGGAAGCATAGGGCACTCTCTTTTATAATTTATAAGCTGATAGGATCCTCCTTGGTAGGCCTTTTCTATAGTGAAAGAGCCTTCCCAAGTGGGTTCAAACTTGCCTCCCATCTTTCGATGGGCAACAATTGGTCTCCTTTGAACAAAAACAAGCTCTCCTACTTAAAAAGCTCTAGGGCGGTGTTGACCTCATTTTTAGAATGACCACTCAACCCCTCCATCTTAGACATGGGACTTCTCTTAGACCTTAAGAGTTTCTTAGTCTTAAGACACATCTAGTGATTAGTTGGCACTCAGCCTAGCCCTAGAGACTTAGAAGAGTTAGCCATAGGAATAGGTCATGCCTTAGGGGTGTTAAGAAATTTTCTACCCTTAGCTCAAACCATTCCTCACTTTCCTTTTTTCAAGTCAAACTCCAAATCAATTCTATTTTATTTTCTCCAAACCTCAAATCAATTCCATGATCGAAATCTATGATTGAAACCCATGATCAAAATCCATAAAAATTCCTAAGCTCAAATTTTCCTAAGTCCTTGAGCCTCCCTTAAGGACTTAACCAAGGTTTTAATCTAAACTAATCAAATCTTTGAAATCTTCTCATAATTCATTTATATTATCATTTATATTCACATATATAAATGAAATATAAAATCAAACCCATCAAATCAAACTCAAAATTCCAAATCAATTCATGAAATTTTCTTAAGTTCTTTAAGTTCTCCCTTAAAGACTTAACTTCAACATGATCTAAATCAATTCAAATCCTTGGGATTTTCTCAAAACTTATTTATATTCTCATATATAAATGAAATATAAATATAAATCAATCAAATCAAATCCATAAATTAAATTCCCAATTTAAAACTCTCCTACATCCCTTAATTTTCCATTAATGAACTTAGCCTAAATTATAATCAAACCATTTCAAACACATGGGATTTTCTCAAAACCCATTTATATTCTCATTTATATTCACATATATAAATGAAATATAAATATAAATCAATCAAATCAAACCCTCAAATTAAATTCCCAATTCAAAATCTTCTTAAGTCCTTAATTCCCCATTAATGGACTTAGCCTAAATCTTGACCAAACCATCTCAAAACCATAGGATTTTCTCATAAATCATTTATACCCTTATTTATATTCACATATATAAATGAAATATAAATATAAAATAATCAAACCAAATTCAAAAATTCAAACTCCAAACTTCAAAAATTTTCCTAAGTCCTTTAAATCCTTCTTAATGGACTTAGCCCAAATCATGATTAAACCACTTCAAATCCTTGAAATTTTTTCATGATCCATTTATATTCTTGTTTATATTCACGTATATAAATGAATTATAAATTAAAACAAATCAAAAGCAATTCCAAAAATCAAACTCAAATTCACTCAAAATACAATCTAAGCCTTTCAAGTCAAAATCTTGAACTTAGCCAAATCAACTTCAAATCAAGCAAAACTAGTGATTTTCTCGCATGATTCAATCAACCCTACAATCATAAGCTCATATATAAATCCAAACTTCAATCAAACAATCAAAACCTAAGTCCAAAATCAAAGCCAAAGCCCTTTTATATTCTTCCTTTGAATATGAAATTATCAAATGGATCTAAACTCATTTGACTTCAAACCACTTGTAAATGAATTTATATTTCAATCATGAGTTCATATAAAAGATCAACCAACTTCAAATCAAGTTTTGACCAATCCATTTGACCCACTTAGGCTCACTTGACCCAAAGTGACCTATAGTACCCTTATGAGCCAAATTCTAATCCTAAACAATTTGGATTGAACCAAACTCATCTATGCCTCTCATCATGATCAACAATCACCATGGGATGATCAATCAATCAAATTGGGTAAAACTAAGTCAAGCCTAAGGGTTAACCAAGCCAACACTTAACCCAAAATGAAACATAACATAACCAAATTCTATCGTAAGCTAAATTTATTGAAACCATTGATCTAAGTTCACTCATGACTTATGTTTGAACATGACCAAGCCAACATTTGAGCAACTAGCCTAACGCCACTTGACCAATTGACCTAAAGGGTCAAAAGGTGTCAAAACTTGATCTAAGCCAAATTGATTGAAACCAATGGGTCAAGTCCATTCCAAATCACTTGTGGAACTTGACCAAAGCCTCAATTGGCCAACTAGACCTAACCTAGCCCAATTGACCTTAGACCCAACATGACCCAAAGGGGTCATGTTGAACCAAATTTGAACTTAACTAAAATTGATTGGAAACAAAGATACCAATCCACTCCATATGACTAACCTAACCTAAACCTACCCTTGAGCTACCTCAAATAGGTCAAATGGGTCAAATAGGTCAACTTGACCCATTTGACTTAATGAAGTCATATGAGCCAAATTCAAAACTATACCAAATTGAATTAAACCAAAGCCACCAAAATATTTCAAATGGTCATATGAACTTGACCCAACCCTTGGTTTGACCCAATTTGACCTATTGGTCAACTTGACCCAAGTTGACCCATTTTGACCTAAATGGGTCAACATGAGCCAAACCCTATCAAACGAATTCCAAATCTCATGAAACTTGGTCAAATCTTATTTCTCCACATACCTAACATACCTAAAGTGAAAAATATACAAAATGACCACCTACCCATAGTCCATAGAACAAATTTTGGCTTAATCCATGGGGAATTTGGACATACCCTCTTCACATTCACTTGAGGCTTTCCTAAAAGCTCAAAGGGACCTAATGAAGAGTGGTGCACCCAACCCAATGGGTTTGGGTCAACCCAATTAGTCCTTAGACTAAACCCGACCCAATGGGTCAAAACTCCAAATTCAAAACCCATTTCCCACTCAAATTCAATCACATGGGAGGTTGGTAATCCACTCCTTGGCTCAAACTAATCATGTGGACACTCAAAACAGCCAAAATAAACTCCCCAATATGATCAATTGGATCAAAATGGCATAATGGCTTGCAGTCATCCGATCCTTCAAGGGGAACATATATTCTCCCTAAACAAACTCAAATCCATCATTCCTCAATTTGATTCTACAAGGAGAGCCATTCCTACCTCCTCAAGCTTCCTATAGTGAAATCAAATATCATATTATCAATTTTTTATAGTAAAAAAATAGGGGAGCTCAATCCATTCTTGAACTTCTTCTTCACTCAATTTCCATCCAATTGCTCTTGCATACTTCATCAAGGAGCTAAGTCTAATGAACCCAAGCTTTCTTTGGAGTTCCCACATCAAGGAAGAGCTGAATTGGATTAAGGCTGCAAGCTAGCTAAGGAGGAGGTGGTTCATATACCAATCCACTCAACCTCAAGTGTTCATACTCTCAACACAGCTTTGTCTCAACCAGACGAAGCTTCTCCAAGGGACTCGAGCACCAGTGATCACCTCCAATAAGGTATGGGATTTTCTGACCATTAAACTCAATGTGGTGTGGAGCTTTGTGAAAAATTATCATCCCATGGGTTTTTGACCATTGGATTTTCCACTCTTTAGCTTTAGATGGTGTGGGTTGAATTTGGTTTGAATTCGAGCAAGATCCAGCTTGGATCTTCCCCTTGATCATGGAAGGTCTCTATTGATCAAGGGGAAGAACTTGGGAGATCTCAGCCATCCATCCACCCATTTTGGATGGACGACTGAGATAATTTCCCACATTTAGATATCTGTTATTCATTTTAAAACCACAAGGAGATCTCTGGCGGTCTGATCTTTGACCGGATGATAGAGATCAAATCGCATGCACCGCCAGCCACTATTTGGGATTTGATAACTTAAGTAAACCCCTCACGGTGTGGTGAGTGGCGTGACCACTCCTCATGTCATGCCATGAGCTAGGGATTAGTTAAATTAATTAATTAAAAGGATCTTCAAAATTCATAACTCCATCTAGACAACTCAAAAAATTATGAATTAAAATTCTATGGAAAGATAATTCAACCTAGAATATTTTAAAATTAATTTTAATGGGTTTTGAATTATGGTTTTATCTAATTTTGGGTTTTCTTAGAAATTTTATTTTGTAAATTACCTTTTAATTCAACCTCTGATTAATCCCAAATTTCTTAGATATGTTTTAGGGGATGACCTTTGCCTCCCCTAATTTTCTTGGGAATTATTGAAGGATTGATTAAGGGAATTGCATATAGATTTTTTAATTACTCCCTTAATATAATTAAGGATGATTAAGGTGTGATTAGTAGTTTTAATCCATGATTATGGTTGATTAAGGTCAAATCCAATAAGTAGGAGGTTTACAAAATAATTTTGGGGTGTTTCCCCTAAGCTATGACCTAAACCCCCTTCTTCTCTCCATAATCTTCTCTTAATTAAGGATTAATTCATTAATTATACCATTAATTATTTTCTAAAAATTTTAAAAAGTTCTAGAACTGAATTAATCTACTTTGGGAGATGCTTAAGTGTTTAATAACCTAAGTTTAATTAAGGAAATAAAAACCCAATTCATAGGTGTGAAAGGGTGTTTTGAAATTACTTAAGTTAAATTCCTTAGCTTAATAAACTATTAATTGTGAGCCAAATTACATTAGGCCTCTTTCTTATTAGGTGCAATGCAAATTTAAATTCTTTGTGAGTTTTATGTCATCTCATTGACTCATAATTATTTGGTTAGTTTTTCTAAGGTGGTGTAGGTAAGGGTTAATTATGTTACTTAATTCATACCTAACCTAATACATAAAATGGATCTAATTATCTAAAAATTAAATAAAAATATCAAACACATGTGGGAATGGGTTAGGAGCAAAAACTCATCCTTTTCAAAATCAAATCAAATTCAAACTAAACAAAAATCAATTTGAATTCACTTTGATTTATTTTAAACTTTCTTATTCTATAAGAATGTCTTTAGGATTTAAGAGAAGTGAACTTGTTTACATGCTTTCATTTCTTTGAATCTTTCCCCAACATGTTAAATTTGTATGTCATGTGATTTCATGCATTCATATTTTTCAAATTCAAATTTAAAATGAAATTGTTTACTTTATGTCAAATTTGCATGTGTTGGCTAAAGTAGAAATATGAATGGCTATTATCACTACTAAATCCAAATTATTTTTTCAAACAAATAAATCAAATACCAAATCTAAAAGTATGCTACTTATATTTTAATTATGAGTTTGCATGTGATAGATTATAAAGGCATGCTTAGCATAGGTTTCCTTTCTCTTATGTTAGGTATAGTTTTGAATGAATTTGGTGAGATCATGGTTCATTTGAAAAGGACCCAATACTCACTTAATTCTATATCCTATTCATCTCTATGCTATCACTTAAGAAGGGTTACCTATACTACATAAATTGCAAAAAAAAAATGAATCCATTATAACTTTTGCATTCTCCTTTTCTATTTCATTTCTTTTATACATATGTTTGTATTTAAGGAAAGTGATATATTAGTCTGGACAACCCCGATGTTGTGAGACTTTAAGTAGCCCTAAGTAGGTCTTGTACCTTACACCTCTGGTTAACAATGGTGCTATACTCACTTATGCCTTTCTTACTTTCATGTGTGTATGTGAAAATTTGGAAAAGGAAACCCTTTTCTACTTAAAAAAAAGCATGCATATTCAACTTCTAAATTTATTTAAATGGATTACTTAACATGCATCATAAAGTGTATTAAATACTCTCATTTGTATGTATAGATATGCTTAGGGTCCATCCATATGCATGTAATATATGTTTGAAAAGAAAATAAGTAATGTGTGTTATGTGAATTTTGATTCATTTTATTTAATCTTAAAATGCCTTTCTTTTTTAAATATGTTTGTTTAGAGTTTATCTAAACTTATAATTAATTAAAAGATTTAATAAAAACATTCACCTAAACAAAACCAAAAATGTGAATCTATTTTAGAAATTACTTAGGTTAAGGAAGGAAAGAGAAGTCTCCTTCTCTTTCCCTCTCTTCATAACTTAATAATTAATTTTAGGATTTACTTAAACCAAATCAAAACATGAAATAAAATTAACCCAAAATAATTAAACAACTTAAATGAAATTCTCCTCTAAGTTGAACATGTTTTTCACACTTAGAAAATTTGATCCTAAAGCCATAGCTTAGCATACCACACAAACCTTCAAACCAGACACATTAGCCTAAGTCACCACTTCTAGCTTTAGGTTAGGTCAGTGCATGGTTTGATATTTTGTTTTGATTTGTGATATATATTTTAGACTAGATGTTAGGGTGTATGCTCGTAGAATGAATGGTAGGAAATTGTTAGTCTAACTATTATTTTCTACAGGGGATTGTGCTTTAAGGGGAGCTATCATAAATAAAAATATAAAAGTGTTTGCTTGCAGGTGATTTATACTCCTAAGCATAGGCTAGGTGGACTTATTCACCCATGTGTGGGGTGATAAGTCCAATATATATGCTTTGAATTTGTGTGGTTTGTTTTAACTAACCTTTATTTTGTAGGTGTTGGTTAAATTTCACCTTTTTCCTTTTCATGTAAATTTGTACAATTAGGATTTTGGAACAATTATTATGTGGATTAGGATGAGCATTGGTCATAAGATCCTATCTTATGTACCATGTGAAGCCTTGGAGCATCCACCTTCCAACCAACCAAAAGAAGGAACCAAAAGAAGAAAGAAGAAAAGAAGAATAAAGAAAAAAAGAAGAAAGAAGAAAAAAAAGAAAGAAGAATAAAAGATAGAAGACCCCCATAACAATGAATTCTTTGCTTAATTGTAATTTAATTTATTTGTAATCTAGGTTGTATAAGGGAAGAGCTCGGCTACCCACATTTGATTTTTTTGGGTTTGTGTGTGGTGCCCGACCACAACAAAATCTTTATTATTTTTTGTGATTAGCTTTATAAATTGGTTGCTGATTTGTTTAGCTTTTGCATTAAGTGGCATGCTTTTCGTAGTTTCTTCCTTGCTTTATGTATGGCCTTGATGTGGATTACTTTAGGGAAAAATAAATCTTTTACCAAACTCAATAACTCAAATTAAAAATAAAGAACTCATAACCTCACCTAAAGTCTAGGTTTAAAATCAAGATAAAAGAATTAGCAATTTGATTTATGACATTTTACATGATCTTCTTGGGAGTAAGTTTAAGGATTTAGTCTCTTTCTAAATAAACAACAGCCTAGCTATCTTGCATAAGGATAAAGACTTTCCTACATGTATTTAAAATTGTAGGAGGAGTTAGTTGCGGCCACCACCAAGTGGTTGTAAGTCTAGGCTGTCAGGTGGTTTGTCCTCTCTTATAGAGGCAAACCAAATACCCATTTCTAGCCTTAGATTTAGGTTGTGCTTTCAGCCCTCGCCAAAGTTCTCTAGATTTAGGTTCTGAGGTTGCTTCTCCCCTTTATGGGCCATAAGCATAATTCCTCACCTCTTAGGCATTTCCTTAATCTTGTGTTAAGGAATCATAAGTCCTAAATTTTTAATGAAAATACAACTCAAATAAACTAAATCAATTTCAAAAATGTAAAGCCCAACCATAGGATAGTTTGAGATGCTCACTAGATTTCTTATCTTCGTGGGTATCTCCTATTTATCTCCCATTTCGGCTTCGATAATAACTCCCTCTTTTGATCAATCCCATTTGATCTTTCAAAAATGAAATAATTGACTGATAGTCTCTTCCTATTAAAATCTTCAAAGACAATGATCATTACCTTAATCGAGAGTTTTCCTAAGGAATCCCCATTCTTTAGAATGTAATTAACTATGGGGGATTTCCCCTATATAGAATTAACAAACCTGGTTTAAAATAAATCCTGCTTTACTTTTTCATATAAAGTAGTGGTAGAATCTCTGGTACATATGCAGACCCATCATCCTTAAGAGTCCTTATTGAGGTGATCCATTAAAGGGTAGTGACTTCTATCTTTTGAGATAGTACACTATTCCTTGATTACATACCTGATCACCTGAATAAGTGCATCTGCAGATCTGCGTGGTGTCTTAAAAAGATGAATTTCTTTATTCTTGCCTTCCCTTTCTCCCTACAGATTTTGAAGGTGACTCTTCTAATAGAAATTTTTTAGCAACAGGCGGACCAACTTGTTATGAGCTTGAATCACTTTGCTTTATACAACTCGAGGTTCTGGCATGCCCAGAGGCATCCCTCCTCCAAACCTTCGAGCTCTTCTAACCGTCACTTGGCATTCTACTCGGTTGTGATTTTACTACCCTGTGGTGTTTATTTTTGGGTTCATTATGGGGACACCACAGATGATACATATTGAGATGATCAAATTTGACATCAAGGAATAGTGCATTATCTCGAAAGATAGAAATCACTATAATATGATGGACCTAATCACCTAATAAGGACTCTTACGACATGATGGGTCTTCAAATATAACAGAGATTTTTCTCCTACTTTACATGAAAAAGTAAACCAGGATTTATTTAAACTAGGTTCTAAAGTTCCCTATAGGGGCAAGCCCACATAGTTAATTACATCTTAAGGAAAATAAATTCCTTAAGAATACTCTCAATTAAAGTAGGCAATTATTGTCTCCAAAGAATTCAAAGATTGAATTATCAACAAATTGGTTGTATTTTAGAAAATCAAGTGGGATAGATCAAAAGGGAAAGAGTTATTATCGAAGCTAGAGGAGATAAGTAGGGAGTGCTTATGATACCAGGAAGTCTAGTGAGCACTCCAATCTATCCAATGGTTGGGCTTTACATATTTGAAATTGAGGAGATTTATTTGTTTGGGTTGAAATTTTATTAGAAATCTAGGACTTATAATTCCATAATACAATATTATGAAAATGCCTAAGATGTGAGGATTTATGCTTATAACCGGTAAAGTGAAACAACAACCTTGGATCCTAAATCTAGGGAGCTTTGGCAAGGACCAAAGCACGACCTAAATTTAAGTAAAAATGGGCATATGGTTTACCTCCAAAAGATAGAGTAAACCACAAGACTTATTGGCACGGAGTGGCAAACTAACTCCTAATGCTTTAAATCTATGTAGGCAAGTCATATTTTGCAAGATGGCTAGGTTATTATTATTTAGAAAAGAAACTAAGTCAAACCCACTCCCTAAGAGACTAGAGCATGAGGGGTATGAATAATGACTTAATTTAATGCAAATTTTATCAAATTTCATTTATTTAGGACACTTTATTTTGACATAGGCTATGGGATTTTGTATGCCTAAATGTATGAGAAGTTAATTATAGGCCAAATCAAAAGGAAAAGAGGTGTTATTCTATCATAGGCTCTCAAAGGTTAAGCCCATTCTATCTAGAAAAGATGGAAGCCCTCTCTTAATAAGAGTGAAATAAGATGATTATGCATGATATTAAACATACAATCATCCATCTATGGGGTTTCTAAATATTTTATTATTTTGATTTAATTCCTAGGCTTTTATATGAGATTTTGAATTACTTTAGAAGTTTAGTTGTGCATTGTTCGTGGGATATAAAATTTATTTTTATTCTAAGAGCCTAATCACATCCAGGCAATACAATAATCATCAATCATAAATAAACTATGAAAATATAATCTTTTTCTAATGCACAAGCTAAAAAAATCATCAAATAATTTTATAGAGATATCATAAAAGAATAAAAGGTCGATATAGTAAAATCGACAACGAAAAGAAATATGGGTAGCCGAGCTCCACCCTTATACAACCTAGATAATAAGAGAATAATTACAATTACAAATGATGAGTGCTATGGGGGTCTTCATTCTTCATTCTTCATTCTTCCTTCTTCATTTCTTCATCTTCCATTTCTCCATTTGATTTGCTCAATTTCTTTCTTCCTTTTGGCTTGATTTGATATGTTGCTCTCCAAAGGCATCACATGGTACATAAGACTTGGTCTTATAACCAATGCTCATCCTAATCCCTCATAACATTCATCCTAATCCTAATGCAAAATTACATTAAAAGAAGGAAAGTAAATCTAGCTACACCTGTAAAATAAATGTTAGCTAAACACACCATACAACCCAAACATTTATATGAACAATTTGGACTTAGCACCCTATACATGGGTAACCAAGCCCACCTACCCTAACTTAGATTATGCTTAGGGGCTAAGCAACCTAAATAGCAAAAAAATATTTATATTTTATTTAGGCCCTTAAGCACAACCCCAGAAAATATGATTAGCTAATATAGACCTAACATCTAGACTACACATATACACCCTAACATCCATTCTACAATAATTCATCACAAAATAAGCATACATCAAATCATACACTGCCATAACATAAAGCTAGAAATGGTGACTTAGTATAATATGTGTGCATTAAAGCTTATGTGGTATGTCCTAACTAGGCTTTAGAGTTGTAATTTGCTAAGTGTGAGGGATTTAATTTATAAAGGGTTGATTTCTCTTTAAGTGATTTAATTGATTTGAAGATTTTACTTAGTATTTTATTTTATTTTATATAGCTTACACTTAATAAACTAAGTGTTATAAAGAGAAAAAAGAGAGGGAGTCTCTCTTTCATCCACACCTTAAGTCACTTCTAAAGTAAGTTAATTAATCAATTTTCTTTGGTGAATGGCTTGTTATTTGTTTTAATCAGTCCTAAGTTTAGGTTCACTCTAAATGACCTTATTCAATAAAAAAGACATCTTAAGATTAATTAGAATGAATTACTATCACATAACACATGTTTATTCATTTCTTTCCATCATGTATATCATGCATATGATTAAATCCTAAGCATACCTATACATGCAATTTAGATTTAGCATACACTTAATGATGAATGCAAGGAAGTGTATTTGAATTTAAATATTTCATTTGATTGAATTATGAATGCATGTCTTTTAATAGAAAAGAGGATTTTTCATCCATTAGCTAGATACACATTCACATGTATAAAAGTTTTAAGTGAGTACATGATTATTTTGCACTGGGGTAAGGTACAAGACCTACTTAGGCTACTTAAAGCCTCACAACTGGGATGTCTGACTAATATACCACTTTTCTTAGATACATATGGATGTATAACAACTATAAGGATAGAAAACCCATGCAAAAAATTGTATTTGATTTATTTGATTTATGATTCTATTCATTGTTACATCATACATACATATGTATAAGAGTTTTAAGTGATTACATGCCATTATTTTCTACATCGGGGTGTAAGGTACAAGACCTACTTAGGCTACTTAAAGCCTCAGAGCCGGGTGTCTAGACTAATATACTTTTCTCAAATACAAGTGAATGTACAAAAAGAACAATAAGAACAAGAAGTCATGCAAGAAGTCATATTTGATTTGATTATATGATTTACATATGTGATATGAAATTCTTCTAAGTCTTAATGGAGATGCATAGGAATAGATTTAGACAAATGTTGTGTTCTTTTCAAATGAACTATACATTTATAAATCCCATGCAAATCCATATAAGATAAGGAAAGAGAGTTCATATTGCATATCTTATATTATCAACACATGCAAACTTATAGATACTTGTAATAACATCACTCCATATGTTATAATTGATTATACACTTTGAAAATAATTTTTTGATTTAATAGTGATAATAGCCACATATTTTTTAATTTAAATCAACACATGCAAATTGACATAAAAGAAATCATTTCATTTAATTAATTTTAAAGAAATGAATGCATGATTACATATGGCAAGCAACATTTAACATGATTGGAAAGAAATAAAGAACATAAGCACATGATCTCATTCATTCCATTATTTAAGATAATCATACTAAATAAGGCTACTTAAAATAAACCAAAGTTCTTTAATGAATTCAATTTTGAGTTTGATTTGATTTAGGAAATGAAAGAGGTTTGCTGATCTAATCCCATTCCCCATGTGTGAGTTAATTTTTAATGAAAAGTAATTAAGTTAATTTTATGGTTTAATTAAGTTAAGCATGGATTAAATCAATTAATTTCCCTTACCTATGTCACCTTAAGGTAATTAATTGAGTAATTATGAGCTAATATGATATGCAACCACATAGAAGTAAATAACAATTCTCCTATGAAATGAAAGGGGTCTAATGCGATTAGCTCATAATTATTAATTAATTAAGCTTAAGGAGCTCACTTAATTACTCTTATGGTAATTTCATTAGCTCTCTCTTTACGTTATTGAAAACCAAAAGAGCTACCCAAGAGTTAATTAGACAAATTTTAGAATTATTATGATTGTAATTTAATTAATTCATTCATTTAATTAATGAATTAAATCATTAATTAATCCAAATTAATTGATTTCAAGTCAAGTGAAATGAACTTAGGGAAAAGAATGGGAAAGAGGTCCCAATCTCATTCCCCATGCCCATTCACTATTCCACAATGATTAACAAACTTAATTAATGATTTCCTTACTATTTATCATGTTAATTAATCACCTAATTAATTAAAAGAAGTAATTAAAGTTAAGATAACTAATTTGCCTAATTAACCAAGCAATCAATCCCAAGAAAATTATGAGAGGTAAAGGTAATCCCATTAATCAACTTTAAAGTTCAAATTAATTGGGTATTAGGGAGTAATTAAGTTAATTAAGTTTTTAGTTAAACCTAAATAAGCCTTAATTATTATTTAAAATTAATTAGAATTAATTTTAATTTAATCTCCTTTGAAATACCCTTAAAATGAGTATTTATTTATATTTTTTTGGATATTTCTACAGTTAGTTATGATTTTTCAAAGTTTCAATTGATTAAGATAATTTTCATGAAGTTAGTTAATTTATTTTATTAAAATAAATCATTTGAACTTCAAAATTTAATATTTTTAATCCAGATATCCTTTTAACTTAAAATTTCTATGGTAGGCGTATTTTGACTTCAATTTTAACCTCTGAAAATTTCAACTTATGCTCATGTATATTTTTGGTTTAATTAATAAAATTTAATTTTTACTAAAACTTAATTAATCTCAAAATATTTAGAAACTTGAGTTTTAGTTTATTAGATTCTTGAAAGATGAATCCAATGAGCCATTATTTGAATTTTAGTTAAGTATTTTATTTTATCAATTTTAAAGTTTCAAGTGATTTAAATAAATTTTAAATTAGAAATTTGATTTTCCACTTAACCCAAGCCAACACCTGCGGCCGACATGATGCATGGACAATGGCGTGTGCGTATGTTCGAGACACATGGATCGACCAACCTTCCAATCATGATAAGACAATCTAGAATCACGATTTGAAGGTGATCGCGATCTAGTCAAATGGACGATGGTGTTCAGAACATGGATCGATCCGACCGATCATAGATAAGATGGTCCGATCACGGATCTGATCTATGATGATCCGTTCGAGAGACGACATGGATCGACCGACCTTCCAATCGAAAGTCTGAGGTGGATCGTGATCTATGATGATGGGTCCACGCGACCTTTGATTCCCTCAACTGATCGATGGTTGCTTCCAACCGCTAATAGAAAATTTAAAAAAATGCAAAATGAGGATTGGGCTCATTTTCGCCGATGTTCAAAAAATTCCATTTCATATTAGGATCAATTAAAATGAAAAATATGGGGTTTATCAAAGGAAAATTCCTAAAATCATAAGAAAATCATCACAAAAAGCAAGAAATCCTAAGGCCGGCTACAAGTTTTTGAAAATTACCTCATTGGGGATAGTTTCCAGTGGTGGTGATGATCCGAGCATACTTTTGAGTGGGGAAAGAAGTCTTTAATGAGCCTAGATCTTTGCTTTCACTCCGGGATGATGCGTTCTCCAATCATCACCACTTCCTCACTGAAATCCACTTATTTTTGGTGTTTTTCACCACAAACTCAAGTGAAAATGATTGCTAGTTGGTTTTGGGCCTCTAAGGGATGAAAATGAAAGGAATAGATGAGTTTTGCTGTTTCTAACTCCCTTGGTTTAAATGTGGTTGAAAATCCACCTTTTCTTTGAATTTTTGGCTCCAAAATATTATCATTTGGCTTGGGGTGGTTGGGAATGGAAGCGAATCATCCTATGTGGCTCATTTTAGTTGGCTAAGGCATATGAAGGACAAATGGGTGTTCTAGCAAGGGGAAGTGGGAGTTCTTCATGCTAAGTGTTCTAATGGGAGAGGTGAGGTGAACTCACCTCCCCTTGAGTCATGCCTACCCCAACCACTCCTCAGGTCAGAAAATTAGTGTCTTTGGTGCCTATGTAGACCAATGGATGAGTGCCAAGTGGCCAAGAAAGAGAAATGACCACTTGAGCAAGTGTCTTCTCTTATGGGATGCCCTTGACCCAAAGGAAAAGTGGTCATTTGGTTATATATTTGATTTGAATAGATTTGAAATGAGTCAAAAGTAAGTTGGACCAAATTTCATGTCATTTGGAGTTCATTTGGTTTAATATGTGTCAATTTGACCCATTTGGGCTAAATTGGGTCAAAATGGGTTAGGTTGACCAGATGGTCAAATTGGGTCAAACTAATGGTTGAGTCAAGTTTAAATGATCATTTGGAGTATATTGGTTTAGTTGGTTTCAATCAATTTGGTTTAATTTGGATTTTGACCAATTTGAACCTTTAGGTCAATTTGGGCTAAGTTGACCAATTTGACCCAATTGACCAAATTGACTTGAATCATGACTTGGTTTGGGTTTGGTTGATCATTTGGAATATATTGTAGGCTTTGTTTAAGTTCAATTTGGATTTGATTGGGTTTTAGGTTGATTTGACCCTTAAGGTCAAATTGGGCTAAGTTGGGTTAGGTTGAATAATTAGTGAAATTGGGCTCAATTGAGGCTTTGGTCAAGTTCAATAATCAATTTGGAATGAACTTAAGCCATTGGTTGCAATCAATTTGGTTTAAGTTGTAATTTGGCTAGTTTGGGTTCATATAGGTTAAAGGGTTGACTTAGTCAATGAGCTAGGTTCACTTGGTTTGACCCAATTCATGACAATTTATTAACCTAGGATGATCAACAATCATGACATGAAGTTTGGATTGGCTTAAATCACTTTGTTTTCAATTGGATTGGATTTTAGTTCATGTAGATCAAATTGGCCACTTTGGGTCAAGTGAGCCAATTGGGCTTAGTTGGCTTGATTTTGAGTTGGGTTTGAAGTTGAGTTTATATGATTTGAGATTGACATACAAATTCAATTGAAATTGGTTTGGGTTCAAATGAGTTTTGGTTCATTTGAACATTTCAAGTCAAATGGTTTGTGATTGATTTTTATTTGGTTTGATAATGTAGTTTATGTTTATATTTGGAACAATGATTGAAGGAGTGATTGAAAATGAAGAAATTAAGGGTTTTGAGTTGATTTGGGTATCAATTAGCCAAGTTCAAGAATTTAGCTAAAATAAATTGAAATTTGATTTGATTTGGGTTTGATTTAGTTTGAATTTATATTTCAATATTTATGAATATAAATGAAGATATAAATGTTATGAGAAAATCACTTGAGTTTGGAGTGATTTGAAAGCAAATTTGACCAAATCTAGGGATGTAGGTCAAAAGGGCTTAACTTGGGAACTAATTTGATTTGGGTTTCAATCATATGGATTTGATTTATGATTTGGAATTTGATTAGAGATTAAATTTGATAATTTAGAAAATCAATTGGATTGGGTTTGATTTGAATTTGGTTAAAGCTAAGTCCATAAGATAAAATCAAAGGGCTTAGGAAGGGATTTGGAGTTTGAATTTAATCATGGGTTTCAATCATTTGATAGTGGATTTGATTTAGAATTTGGATTTGAATTTGAGATTTGATTGAAGAAGAAAGCAATGATTTGGGTATATGGGTAGAAAGTCTTCCTAAATCCTAAGGCACAACTTATGATGGCTAACTCTTCAAATCTACATTATGTGTTCACCTAATCACTAGAAGTGTCTTAAGACCAAGGAACTTGTGTTATGAGAGTCTTAGATCTATATATGAAAGTTGAGAGCTCACTCCAAAAGTGAGGTCAACATACCCATAGCATCCTTAATGATGGGAAAACTTCTAATGGTATGCTGCACCTCACATTAAGAGTGAGTAGATTTTGGAGTCGATGTGGTGTGGTAAGACAAAGGCTTCACCCAATTGCTCATACCACTAGCTTGTTGCTACAAGTGTCTTCTTTAATATCTGATGAGTTTTGTCTTTCGCTAAACAATTTGCCTTGGGTAATAGATGGTGAAATATTTCCATATGTTGTATCTCGAGCAAAGTTGATTTTAGTCTTGAATGATACCATCGATATAATTCATCAGGTACATCAACATATATACAACATAGTTCAAAAAACTGAGCACATAAATGATCTCTTGAGTGGATCACCCACTTGAAATATCACCCTTAGAAGAAAGAGGATCAATCGAGCCCACTATGTCGATACCCCAACACTCAAATGACCATGAGGCCAATGTAGGATTAATGAATGGTTGTAAGACCACACATGCAGACATTGGTGGCATCTCTACGCCCATGTAGTCTATGATCATTTTCTTATCTTCTCTTGATCTTAGCTTTCATCTTCAGATTGAATTGATAAATTCTGCATAAACCTGAGTGTACTTCGGTCATGATCTTACAAGCTTCATGTTTGTACAAATAACATAATCACATATGATCAAAGGATTGGTATAGGTTCCATTCATGAGCATATGAGAGAGCTCTACTTCACTGAACTAATGACTTCTCTTGAGGTAGTTTACCTACATTTAGATAATCCATGAATTATTGCCTCCAATCAAACTCATTGTCCTTCATTGTCCTTTTTTACAATGACAACCTCCCCTTCAAGACAAAGTCTCTTGATGGGTTCAGTGTCAATAAAGGATAAGACTCATCTATTTTGGACCCTTATTAGTATGGACTCATCTTTCCAACATGCTAGCTCTTTGGAAAGCTTAGCCAATGAATCTGCTATGATGTTTTCTCCTTGAAGAATCTTGTAGATGGTAACCTCTGAGATTTTGGTCAACAACTCCATGGTATACTTATGGTAATGATGGAGCTTAGGCTTCAGGACTTTGTAGGACCCAACAATTTGGTTGATAACTAGTTGAGAATTCCCAAGGAGGTTAATGCTTGACACATCGAATGGCTAAGATGTCAATGAGCCTCATATTTGGCTTCATTGTTGGTGTTGGATTGGGAGATATGAGAATGTCATCACATAATTTGAGTTAGAAGAACTATTCCTACCCATGTTTAGAAGAGGAGAGATGGTTCTTCTCTTTTTAAAAGGAAGCCGCACTATCAAAATACATCTCCCAATGGTAAATGCTAGTGTCCCCTATGTTCTTGAATTATTCATCAAGGAGGTTATCACTAAGTGGAGAATCAACAAGAAGTTATGCAAAGAAATCCAAAGTGCTTTTAAGATAAGTACGGATGTGATATCAAACTGTGATAAAATCATGGACCAATGCGCCAACCATCTGGATAACATCGATTGTGTCATGAGATATTACAGTGGATAGATCTTAGAGATTAGATTCACCTTATAAGAAAGCATATAATGTCATAGCTTTTGGGATGCAAAGATTAAAGAGAAATGCTTTAATAGTGGGTAGTTATCTACAATTGTAATGAGAAAGATAATATAGTATCTCTTTCCCTTTGTCATTGGTTTGAGCCAACAAAGCACCAAGGGAGTCACCTAATTCAATGATATATAATATTAATGGCTTGCCCGGGATAGGGATTGCTAGAACTGACGACATCATCAGGTTGTGTTTGATGTCTTCGAAAGCATGCTAACACTTATCATCCCACTTGAACTTAGCATCCTTTTTGACAAGTGTTGAGAATGGCTGGCATCTTTCTTATAGGTTGGAAATGAAGCCAACTACACTTGAAATTATTTGCTTTAGAATTTTAGTGGTGGCATTTTTAAGATAGTGATCTTCTAGGTTGATTTCTATCCCACTAAAGCTAACAAATAAGGAATTTAAACTATCAAGAAGAGAATGCACACTTCAGGGGATTCATTTTAAGGTTAAATTATCTTAGTCATTCAAAAACTACTCTCAAGTCAAAGAGATGGTTCCTTTTCTTTACTTTTGACTATAAGATCATCAACGTAACATTCAACCTAATGATGGATAAGCTCATTGACAGCCCCCTTTGCTGATGCAATATGGCTACTAGAAGAAGAGTTGGTTGGAGGAATTGTAGCTACAACTATGGAAGGAGTAATCTTTTGCTATACTATCAAGTGGATTATCCTTTCTACCTCCCTCAAGTTTTTTTTAGCAACTTGCCAACCTTCCTTAAAGTTGGAGGTTTGAGCTACTTTAGGCACCTGCAAAGGTAATTTTATGATATTAGAAATAATTTTCTTGGAGGTTCAGGATATGGAGATATCCCAACCTTTCACTATCTTAAGTAGATCACATGTATCCCCAAGGATTACTCTAACATAACTAGAAGATTGTTCTAATATGTATTCTTTAATGATGGCAACGGCACCCGACTTGAAGCTACACTAAAGCCAGTCCTTAAAGGTAATGCAATCTTCTAAGATGTGGCCAAATATGTGGTGGCATGGGCAATAGCTTGGATCATGACTCTTGCCCACTTTCTCCTGCCTCTTAGGCTCTGGTAACTAAAAATCAAGCTTCTTTAAAAGATTCTTAATGATCTTCTTGACTACCTCCCTTTTGAATGAATAAGGTCTATTCAATCTTCGAAGAGTAGGTAATATTACCTAGTGGGTAGGAATATTGCTGCTAATGATGTTGATGAGGAGGTGGTGGTGACAGTCATTGTGGCAACTGAGGTGTCCAGTATGACGATCGAGGTGGTGGAAGAGGAGGTAGTAGAGGAGACTGCTGAGCTCGAGGCTTATCTGATTGAACCATACCTGGTTTCTTCCCCTTATCAACTGCTGTGAGTACCCCTAGTTTCTTCTCAAATGGCTTCTAAGGTTCGGGCTTGGCTGAATGGTCATGGAAAGGCAATGTTAATTCTTGTGACTTTTTATTGATTAATTTCTCAAAGGTTTTGATTGTAAAACCCTTGAGCATGAAAGCAACCTGGCCATGGATATTCTTCTGGAGAATCTCCATGGTGTGTTGTTCAGATAACTGCGGTTCACATTTTATACTAAAGTTTCACCACTTGAGAATGTAATCAATAAGGGACTCATTGGGGACTTATGTTGCTACAACAAGATTGCCTACAGTAACCCTTTGATGAGCTCCAATAAACCTCTTGATGAAGAGGTGCTCCAACTCAGAAAATGTCTTTACTGAATTATTGGGCAATCCAATATACCAGTTAAACATAAAACACATTAAACTACTAACACAATAATAAAGAAGGGCATAATTACTCAATCAAAGTGCAAATGTACAATGTGTTGGCGAGGGTTCCCACTACCATCAAATATTTTAAAAGAAGGAGGTAAAAAACCCTTAGGATATTGGACAACATTAAATTCTTTCGGGTATGGTCTACCCTTTGGAACAGATGAGCCACCTTGGGCTTGCACTAGTGCATCCTTTACCTGTTGCTAAACCAACTGCTTGATCTCTTTCTCATGCATGGAGGTGCTATCCACCACCTTCTTATGCAAGCTACCACTATCTTCCTCATGAGAATTCATCTAGATGATCCGAGGTATGTGCCAACTCCGCCTATCCCACTATGGGAGAAGGTCAGAAACTAGCTAAATTTTGTATCAAAACCACTGCCATCAACTCCTCAATCTTCTTCCTTATCTTATCAATATAATCATCTCTCTGTCTAAGCTTGTGGAGGAGGTGTTGAGTTGAATGGATGACATCATCCTCTTCAACTACAATACCTTCAACTCATTCTCTATGAGGAGCTCAAGTATCACTATGTGGACATTGAGTCTTCGATCATCCACATCAAGATCAAATGCTACCCTCTCATCCTCTGAATCTGTGTGGTCACTGCCTAAGAGTTCCCTCTTCTTGGTAAAGTAAGTTGTTACAATCTCATCCAAGGAATGATCTCCTACCTTGTCGGGCTGTACCAGAACAAAGACTCACGGATGACCAGTAGTAGGACTGTGCTCACTGATAGAAATACACCTAACACTGCCTGCCACTGGAGTGCTTTCTCTGGGAGGACTATGCTCGCTAGAAGATGCATGCTTATGACTACCCACCATCGGTGGAGTGCTATCTCTAGAGATATCCACTACCATGGGAACTGCATAACTGTCTCCCTCCCCCTTTGCTACTATTGCTATCACTATCTATAATGGTGGTTGTGGTGGTGGTGGTGGTGACCACTCACATTAGGTCACCACTTCTTCACCAAGACAAGTAGAGGTCAGTAGGGGAACTTGCCCTCACCTCAGTCGATGGAGTAGATGGAGTGGGATCCATTGGCCATAGTCGGATCACCAAAGGGGCTTTCTTCTCCAGAAGCTGATTTCATGACCTTTGTGGGAACGATGGATGGCAAAAATTGAACTGGCAATGGAGGGCGAGGAGTGGATCAGTGTGGTGGAGACGACAATGGCTCCACCCTCACTGGGGCTTTCTAGTTATGACTAGTGGTACCCGTCAACACTATGCTGTCACTCCTATCAGCCCTAGTGGCCTGATGACTAGAGAAATTAACTAAAGCAGAGGCCGCCAACTACCTAGAAAACCTCAATCACTCCCTACTCTCTAACTGAGCTGCTACTCTGGCCTCTGATGCTCTATCCCTATGGATCTACCTGGTAACACTCCTGGGGATGATCATCCTTAAATCAAAAAGTGTGCCAGACTATGAGCATGTGTGGTATTTTCCAACCTAGTGTAGTTCCATCCGTAGACTGGCATAGGACTTCATCTTATCCCTAGCTGAAACCTCATAGTATGCGGGCGGTGGAAGCAATATAGCTATCCTCCTATAGTCTTCCTCTCCATTTATTACTAAGAGGGGGTGAAACCTATTATCACTAAGAAGTGGAGAGATCTCACGAGGAGATCCCTCCTTAGCAACATGGGATGTTGCGTCTATCTCTTGGGCTGCACGCTTGGGATGCCACTTGATCATGCTTATTGCAGGTCGTGTGGTGAGTAGGCGCAAAACTAGATCCTACCTCGAAGGTAGGGGAGACTATCTCTGAAGTTAAGATAGCCTTTCCCTTAGAGGGGACCAATGAGGAGGTGTTAGTATGCACCTGAGCGGTTGTAGGAGCAACTGACTTTGACTGATGGAACCTTGATCGCCTTCCTCTTTAAGGAAGGATACTCAGCATTGGAAGGCAGGTCAATATAGATGTCTGGCTTCTGCCTAGCCACCTCATCTCGACTGACACTGGTGAGGGTCGCCCCCTCATAGGTAATGCGTGCTCCCTCGAATCCTTAGCCAAAGAAAACTAAGTGGGTGGAGTTAGTCTTAGAAAGGTTGGCCTGATCCAAGGCTAAATCCATCATGAATGGAAAGATAAAGTTGAACTTCTCGGAGGCCATATATACTAATTGCAAAAACAAACTACACTGACTGGTTTGCACTGTATCTCTACATGTGTTGAAATATAACTTGAGTTAGATCTCAGCTTTAATACTTGTCCCAAGAGAGTAATAGAGATTTTGAGTTCTGGACCCACACACAACAATTCAAATATGTTAAGTGGGGTTCATTAGAGAGATTTTGATATTGTGAGGAGAGCCTTTGCCATTTTATTTTGATTTAGAATCCATACTCAACCAATTTAAGTAGGTTGGATAGGGTTCAAATATTTCAAGATGTTTGTATTGTTATCTTGTTTGAAATTTTTTGATTTTGAAAGACTTTACTTAGCAAATTTAGGTATGCTAAGAAAAGGTTGTGATTGTATGTTTTAAAAATTTTGTGAAAAATCTTTGCTTCTAGTGATTGATTATGTATGTGAGATATGTTGATTTGATTAGAAAGTGGGGCTTCTTACTTAACAAATTTGGTATGTTAAGTAGAGGCCAAGTGTGTTTGAAATGTTCTTGTCTATTTTGAAAATGAGGCTCTTACTTAACAAATTTGGTATGTTAAGTAGGAACCAAATGTGATTTGATTTGTGTTTTGATAATGAGACTCTCACATAACAAATTGGATATGTTAAGTGAAAGCCAAATGCATGTTTTGAAAATGAGACCCTCACTTAACAAATTTGGTATGTTAAGTGGAGATTACACTCATGTTTTGAAAATGAGACTGTCACTTAAAAAATTAGGTATGTTAAGTGAAGGCCAAATGCATGTTTTGGAAATGAGACCCTCACTTAACAAATTTGGATATTTAAAGTGAATGTCAAATGCATGTTTTGAGAATGAGAGCCTCATTTATCAAATTTGGTATGTTAAGTGGAGGTCAAATTTATGTTTTGAAAATGAGACTCTCACTTAACAAATTGGGTATGTTAAGTGAAAGCCTAAATGTATGTTTTGAAAATGAGACTCTCACTTAACAAATTTGGTATGTTAAGTGAAACTCAAATTCATGCCTTGAAAATGAGACTTTCACTTAACAAATTGGATATGTTAAGTGAAATCCAAATGTATGTTTGGAAAATGAGACCCTCACTTAACAAATTGGGTATGTTAAGTGAATTTCAAATTCATGTCTTGAAAATGAGACTCTCATTTAACAAATTGGACATGTTAAGTGAAAGCCAAATTTGTATTTTGAAAATAAGGCCCTCACTTAACAAATTTGGTATGTTAAGTAGAGGTCAAATTCATGTTTTGAAAAATGAGACCCTCACTTAAGAAATTGTATATGTTAAGTGAAAGCCAAATTTGTATGTTTTGAAAATAAGGCCCTCACTTAACAAATTTGGTATGTTAAGTGGAGGTCAAATTCATGTCTTGAAAATGAGACTCTCACTTAACAAATTGGATATATTAAGTGATAGCCAAATTTGTATTTTGAAAATGAGAACCTCACTTAACAGATTTGGCATGTTAAAGTCGAGGTCAAATTCATGTCTTAAAAATGAGACTCTAACTTAACAAATTGGATATACTAAGTGAAAGCAAAATTTGTATGTTATTTTTGAAAGAAGGGAAATCTATTTAACAATTTTAGGTATTTAAATAGAGTTCGATGATATGTCTTGCTTTCATGTGTAATTTAGAGAGAAAATTTTAGGTATTTAATTCTAGTATATGTGAAGTATGTTAAGTGAAGTTTCAATCTCATGCTATGATCTTATTTGAAAATAGACTCCTCATTCAACAATTTTGATATGTTGAATGAATATGGTCATTTTAAAGAATATGCTTTTGAAAAGATGGAAACCCCGACTCTAACATATGTGCAATATGTTAAGTGAAGATTCAATTTTATGACATGATCTGATTTGAAAATAGACTCCTCATTCAACAATTTTGAGTATGTTGAATGAATATGGTCATTTTCAAGAATGTGTTTTTGAAAAGATGGAAACCCCAACTCTAACATATGTGAAATATGTCAAGTGAAGATTTAATTTTATGCTATGATTTTATTTGAAAACAGACTCCTCATTCAACAATTTTGAGTATGTTGAATGAATATGGTCATTTTCAAGAATGTGCTTTTGAAAAGAAAATTTTGATCTTGATTTTGAAAAGAACCTCCATGTAATAATCTTAGGGATTATTAGGTGAGGTTTGGTTATATGAGTTTTGTGAAAGGTGCTTTCGAAAAGTGGAACTTTGCAAAAGAGTTTATTTTCTTAATCATTAAGATGAACCTTGCCTCACCGAGCTAGTGGTAAAGAGGTTCTAAATTTTTGTCATTTCCTTTCATGAATTAATTTTATTTTTCACCTATTGGGATACCCAGTAGGGGTTCCAGGACCTATAATGAGTGAGGTCCTAAAACCTAGAGGATGTTGGCTAGCTTAGCTTAAGAATAAAATAAGCTAAGTGCCAATTAAAGGAAAGATAGTATTGGACTCATATAAAAGATGAGTCCACTATCGATGCCTGGAGATAATAATTATCTACCAGGGATGAAGAGAGGAACCATCCCTAGCAGAGTCACCAGAAAAATCTGTGGTGTTTATTTTTTTGGTTTATTTGTATGTGTGTATATGGGGGGGACACCACACAATCTAAGTTTATTAAGGTGATTAGGTATGACATCAAGAAATAGTGAACTATCTCAAAAGTTAAAGATCACTTCCCTATGATGGACCTAATCATATAATAAGGACTCCTAAGGTATGATGGGTCTTTGAATATACTTGAGATTTTTTCCTCACTTTACATGGATGAATAAAGTAGGGTTTATTTAAAATAGGTTCTAAAGTTCTCTATGGGGGAAATTCCCCATAGTTAATTACATCCTAAGGAAGGTGAATTTCTTAGGAATACTCTTGATTAAAGTAGGCAATTATTGTCTCCAAAGAATTCAAAGATATAACTATCAACAAATTGGTTATGTTTGAAAGATCAAATGGGATATATCGAAAGGAGAGACTTATTATTGAAGCCAGAAAGAGATGAGTAGGGGATGCTCATGTTATTAGGAAGCCTAGTGAGCATCCCAAACTATCTTATGGTCAGGCTTTATATATTTGGAATTAAGGAGAATTATATATTTGAGTTGAAATTTTATTAGAAATCTAGGACTTATAATTCCACAATATAAGATTGTGAAAATGCCTAAGAGGTGATATTTTATGCATGTAGCCCTAAAGGTAAATAGCAACCTCGGATCTTAAATCTAGGGAGCTTTGGCGAGGGCCAAAGCATGACCTAAATCTAAGACAAAAGTGGGTATATTGTCTACCTCCATAAGAGAGAGTAAATCACCCAACTGCTAGAATTATAACTGCTTGGAGTGGCAGCTAGCTAACTCCTCCTATGCTTTAAATCCATGTGGTCAAGTCATATGCTTTGCAAGATGGCTAGGTTGTTATTATTTAGAAAGAAACTAAAGTCCTTAAACTCACTCCCTTAGAGACTAGAGCATGAGTGGTATGAATAATGACTTAGTCTAATACAAATTTTATCAAATTTTATTTGATTTTGACTCTTTATTTTGACACAAGCCATAGGATTTTATATGCCTAAATGTATGGTGAAGTTGATTATGGGCCAAATCAAAAGAGAAAGAGGTGTTTTCCATCATAGGCTCTCAAAGGTCAAGCCTAATTTCTATCTGGCAAAGATGGAAACCCTCTCTTAGCAAGAGTGAAATAAAATGGCATGCATGATATTAAGCATACAACATCTAGCTAAGGGGTTGATAAATATTTTATTATCTTGATTTAATGCCTAGGCTATATGTAAGGTTATGAGTTATTTTAGAAAATTTAATTATGATTTGTAGTTGGAGCAGAAAATTTATTTTTTATCCTAAGAGCCTAATCGCATCCAGGCCACACATTAAATCATCATACATAAGGAAACTAGAAAATTATATATGTATATTCACTTGACTTCATACACTAAACTTATATTCACTTGCATTTCCTATGTATATATAACTGAAGTTACAATATATATGTATATTCATTCATTAATAGACTTTTGAAAATATATTTGAGATTTATTAGTGATACTTACATATTTTAATTAAGCCAACACATGCAAATTAACATAAAGGAAATCATTTTTATTTAATTAGGTTGAAAGACATGAACGCATAAATACAAGTGGCATACAACATTTAGCATGATTGGAAAGAAATAAAGAAACACAAGCATGTGATTTCATTCAATTCCAACTATGCCCTAAGGACAATCATGTTAAAAAAAATTCTTTTAAGATAAACCAAAGTGTCTTAAATCCATTTTTGATCTTTATATTTGATTTGAGTTAAGTAATGTGAAAGAGGTTTGCTAATCCTAATCCCATCCCCATGTGTGAGTTAATTTGGTTTAATGAAAAAAAATTAAGTTGATTTTTTAATTTAGGTTAGGGTATGAATTAAGTCAATTAATTAACCTTAACCTATGTCACCTTAAGTTAATTAACTAACTAATAATGAGCCAATATGATATGCAACCACATGAAAAGTAAATTGGCAATGCTCCTAAGAAATAAAAGTGGTATAATGCAATTGGCTCATGATTAATAGTTAATTAGGCTTAAGGGATTTAATTAATTACTCTCTTGGTTTTCTTACACATGTAAGCGAACCATAATTTCATTAAATTCCTTTAGACTATTAAAAATCTAAAGGGCCACCCAAAATTGATTAAAGGTAATTAGGTTGTGAATTGGAATTTAGATTTTAGTTTAATTTTAATTTTAATCAAGTCATTAATTGATTAATTAAATCTCTTGATTATATCTCTTAATTAGGATGATGAAATTAACCTAGGGAAAGGGATCGAGAGATGGGTCTCAACCCAATCACTAAGTCATTCCAATTAATAAAGCTCTAAAATAGCTCACATCTTAATTAAGTTAATTAATCAAAAGCTTAATTATTCACTTAATCTTTAATTAATTGAAATGGACAAAGAGGCTAAATGAAATGGTCATATGGAATAAACCTAAACCATTTCTCTAAGACTCTTCATTATTAATAGAGGGCATGAACTTAATTTATATATTAAGATATTATTCATTAACTAATTATGATTAATTAAATTAAGAGGGTGATTAAGGCTTAATCAATTAATTTTCCTAACTAAGCACCAATAAAATCCCAGAAAAATAGGAGAGGTAGAGGTCATCCCACTAAACATCCACTGAGAGTTTGAGATTAATTAGGTGATTAATTAAGGAGCTAATTAACTTTTTAATTGAACTTTAATAAAGCCAAAATCACTGATCAAAATTAATTAATAATAAATTTCCTAGATTCTACTCTGAAATATCTTCAAAATGAGCCCTCATTTGAATTTTTGGATTTTTGTAGGATTAGTTCTGATTTTTAGAAGTTTTAGGCTTAAAAATATATTATTTAAGCCAATTAAAGCATTAATCCTGTCGGGCGATGTGGTGGCTAACGCGGCACACTTTTCATGTGGTACGATGGGATTAGCTATTTAAGTTTTCACATCTCCATGCTAACTCAGATGGCGGCATATGCGCTTTCCCGTGGACCGATCGATCTAAGATCGGACGGCCATGATTAGATCCAGCGATAAAGGGGAGAAAAGAGATGATCTCACATGTGATCTAATCAGAGCCATTCATTCCAATCACATGAAACATATGGCTCATGATCTATCTCCTATGAGCAATGGATGACAGAGCCTGTATGCCATGGATTGCTCGATCCGAGCTCACTAGAACTTGGATCCACTCCAAATTCAACCCACACCTTAGTGTGAAAGATCCACATGGATCCAATGGCTAGGATGGGTTCAAATGCAAATTTTCTTTGAAAAGGACCAACCAATTTCCATACAAGGCTCAATTTTGAGAAATTAGCTCACTAGAGCCTATGACCGACAGTTTTGATGATTGAGGAAGCTTCATTTAGTGGAAACGAAGCCCCGTTGAGCTGCACAAGCTTTGATTTGAGGTAGATTGTTCCCAAGGCCAAACTCCTCCTATTTGGTGATTGATCTTGGTTGAACTCCTATCTCCGGTAGCTTGGAAGCTTAGGAAATGATTCATTCAGCTTTGACTAGGTGTAGTGATGGTGTGGGTAAAAGGAATTAAGGTTTTATTGAGTGGAGAGGGAGTATTGATCGAAGGAAGGCTACCTTATTTTCAATTTTGCACACAGAGAGCAAATCTGTTGGACTGGCTCTAAGGAGTTTTGAAATCTTTTTTCAAACTCACACAATGTGAAATGTGATAATTTCCACTCAAATTGGGGGAGTATTGGCCTAAAATGTGCATGAAGGATGGACGAGATGGGTTGGCTTTTTTTGGCTGGCAGACCATCAGAGAGGTCGTGTCCAACTCCACATGGCTCAACTTGAGTGGAGGGAGTTGTGGGAGGAGTCTCTAAGGCTGGTGTACAAAGATCTCATTTTCTTTATCCATGGGGTACTCGATTTGGCTTGAGTGAGGAGGAGTTGAACTCTTGTTGGTCTTTGGGTGATCTAGAGGGGATTAGGTGAGCTAGGTGGGTCAGGTTGTGCCTCACTTGAGTGCTTGGAGGCTGCCATGGTGATGAGGAAGTCAACTTTACTTGTTGGTGTGAAGATCTAATGGAAAGAGAGTTTGTCCAATGCCTCATTGCTTGGGAGGAGCCCACTATAGATTTGAGCTAGTTTGGGAATGAGTTAAGACTAGTTTGAGCCAGGTTAGACCAGGCCCTAGGGTCTCATAGGTTGGTTTTGGGTGATTTGGTTTCATATGGTCAAAATAGGCTCATTTGGGCTAGGTTGAGTTAGGTTGACCAATTGGTCAAACTAGATCAAACTAAGACTTGGGTTAGGTTCAAATGATATTTTGAAGAGTTTTGGTTCAAGTGGTTTTGATTAATTTATCTTAGATTTGATTTTGGCTCATTTGGATTCAAATAGGTCAAATTAACTAATTTGACCAATTTGACCAATCTGACCAAATTGGGTTGAGTTAAGTGTTGGTTCATGTTTAATTGCTTAATCAAAAAAAATTGTAGGCTTTGGTTTGGTTTAATTTAGAATTAATTTGGATTTTGGCCAATTTGACCCTTTAGGTCAATTTGGGCTAGGTTGGGTCAAGTTGACTAATTGGTCAAATTGGGCTCAATCATGGCTTTGATCAAGTTCAATAAGTGATTTGGAATGAACTTGAGCCATTGGTTGCAATCAATTTGGATCAAATCATGATTTGACCCATTTAGGCTTTTTAGGCCAATTTGGGTCAACTTAGGTCAAATGGCCAATTAGACTTGGTTTGGCTCAATTGAGAGTTTGATCATTTTCAATTATTGATTATGAATCAATTTGAATAAATGGTTTCATTCAATTTGGTATATGGTGGGTTTTGGCTAGTTTGAGTTTCATTTGGGCTAAATGTTGACTTGGTCAAAGGACCAAGTTAACTTGGTTTGACCCAATTCAAGGTAGTTGATCACCGTAGGATGATTGTTGATCATGCTAGGCTTGGTTCAATCCAATTTGGGTTAGATTAGAACTTGTTTCAAAAAGGTCTTTTAGGTCACTTTGGGTCAAGTGGACCTAAATGGGTTAGTTGGTTTGGTTTTGGCTTGATTCAAGTTTAATTGAACTCACTTATGAGCCTAGCATGAAAATATAAATCTAATTGCAATTGGTTTAGAGTTAAATGGATCTTGGTTCATATGACAATTTCAAGTCAAAAGAGGTCAACATAGGCTTGACTTGGGTTGACTTGGATCTGGTTTGACAATTGTAGTTTGTGTTTATATTTGGAACAATGATTGAAAGAATGATTGAATCATGAAGAAATCTATGGGTTTTGAATTGATTTGGGTATCATTTAGCCAAGTTCAAGAATTTAGCTAAACAGGCTAAATTTGGGAATTTGATTTGATATGGGTTTGTTTTTGGCTATTTGGATTTATATTTCATTTATATTTGTGAATATAAATGAAGATATAAAGGATTTATGAGAAAATCACTTGGGTTTGGAGTGACTTGGAAGCAAATTTGATCAAATTGAGGGATGTAGATCAAAAGGGCTTAAGTAGAGAATTGATTTGATTTGAATTATTTGAATTTAGATTTCATTTATATTTGTGAATATAAATGAAGGAATGATTGATTTATCAAGAAATCAACAAAATTTGATTTTATTTGAATGAGATTTTGGCTAAGCCTATGAAGGTGATTCATATGGCTTAGGAAGGGATTTTGGAGTTTGAATTTAATCATGGGTTTCAATCATTTGATTTGGAATTTAGGTTGGGATTTTATTTGAGATTGAATTTGATATGAGAAAATCAATTGAATTGAGGTTGATTTGAATTTTGTTAAGGTTAAGTCCATAAGATAAAATCAAAGGGCATAGGAAGGGATTTGGAATTTGATTTTAATCATAAGTTTCAATCATTTGATTTGGGATTAGATTTATGATCTTGAATTTGAATTTGAGGTTTGATTTGGAAGAAGGAAGCAAGGATTGGGTTTAAGGCTATAGGGTAGGCAAGTCTTTCTGAATCCCTAAGGCATAACCTCTTTCTATGTCTAATCCTTCTAAGTCTCTGGGCTTATGTTAAGTGTTCACCTAATTACTAGAAGTGTCCTACAACTAAGGATCTCTTTGTGTCTACAAGAGTCCTAGATCTATGATGAGGAAGTTGAGAGCTCACTCCCAAAAGTGAGGTCAACAAAAATTAAATCAAATTAAGTTGATAATCACATCAGATAATTAAGATTTAAATTAAGGGTTACTCTTTATGTGTTCAATAACATAAAGATCCTTAAGAAAATTATGATTTTTTCTTAAGTGTAGAAAAATCATAAAACTACTTAATTAGATTCTCTAACTTAATTAATCTCTAATTATGAGCCAATTGCATTAGGTCCTTTAGAAGTGTTGCAATTTTATTTTCCTCATATACATGTCATTTATGGCTCATGATTAAATGGTTAATTAAATTAAAGAAAAATAGAGAAGGGTAATTAAATGGATTGTTTAATGGTTCAACTTAATTAAATTATAAAAATCACTTAATTATATTTCCTTAAATAAATTAAGATCATTAACATGGGAATGGGATAAAAAATAACAAATGATCTCTCCTTTTTAAGTTCAATCAAAATCCAAAAAGAAAATTTAATAAGAAGCCTTGGTTTTCTTTAAATGATTTTATTTAATGTGATTGTCCTTAGGAATTAGTGTAGTTGAATGAATTATATGGAGATGTTTGGTTATTTCCTTTTTGATCACCATAAATATTGTGTGTTATGTGATATCATGCATTCATATTTTTAAAATAAAATAAAATTTATTTATACAAAATTGCATGTGATGACTTATTCTTATTATATATGTGACTATTATCACTAATAAATTCAAAATAATTTTTCAAAAGTTACAAATTGATAATAACATTTGGAGTGATAGTAGATATGAATATATATATATATATATATATAAGACTTGTATGTGTTTATAGCTTAAACATGTGAAAGTAGTGCTTTCTTTCCTATGTTCATATATGGATTTATATATGTTTGAATGATAATAAGTATATAGTCTAGACACCTCAGGAAAATGAGGCTTTAAGTAGCCTCAATGAGGCTATTTGATTATTTCACTTCCCTGGTTAACAAAGGCACATACTTATTGAATTTCATTCATATGTATCTTTGTATTAGAATTTGGATAGAACTTTATGTTTTACATTTATAAATAATTCAACAAAAAATACTATCTTTTGCATGATTTTCATTCTTATAGTTGTTTATATATTCATATGTATTTAAGGTAACAAGTATACAGTCTAGACATCCTAAAAATATGAGGCTTTAAGTAGCTCTAAGGAGGTCATTTGATTACGTCACTTCCCTAGTTTAAACAATGATATGTACATGCTTACTTCTTTTATACATGTGTGTTTGTATTTGATTGGAGAATGAAAGATCACTTTTTCTATTAAAAGCACGTGCATTCATAATCATTTAAGTGTGTCACAATATATATAGGTATATTAAGTGTTAAAATCATAAATATGTATGGTGTTTATTTACGGATGTGGGGGGGGGGGGGTTGGGACACCAAGTAGATCGTAGGAAGAACTTATTGAAGTGATCGAGTATGATATTAGGGTATGATATACTATCTCAAAAGATATAGACATCACCCTACAATAGACCTAATCACCTAATAAGGACTCCTAAGGCATGATGGTCTTCGAATATACCATAGATTTTTCCCTACTTTACATGGACAAATAAAGCAGGGTTTATATTAAATTGGGTTCTTAAGTTCCCTATGGAGGCAAGCCTCCATAGTTAATTACTTTCTAGGGAATGAGATTTCTTAAGAATACTCTCAATTAAAGTAGACAAGTATTATCTCCAAAGATTTTGAGGCTAGATTAACAAAGGATTGAGCTATTTTGGAAGATCAATTGGGAAAGTTCAATGAGAAGACTTATTTTTGGAATGCAAAAGAAATAAGTAGGGAATGCTCCTAATACTAGGAAGCCTAGTGATAATTCTAATCTATTATATGGTGAGGCTTTATATATTTGAAAGTGAAGAGATTTTATTCATTTGAGCTAAAATTTTATTAGATTGCTAGGGCTTATAATCCACCAACACAATATTATGGAAATACTTAAGAAGTAAGGATTTACACTTATATCTTGAAGGAAACAGCTACCTCAAATCCTAAATCTAGGGAGCTTTAGCATAGGCTAAATCATGACCTAAATCTAAATGAAGGGTGAACATGAGTGATTATCTCTATAAGAGAGGATAAACCCGTCTGACTTCTAGACATACAACCTCCTAGAGTGGTCGCCAGCTAAGTCCTCCTACGATTTAAAACCATGTAGTATGGTCTTATGAATCGCAAGATAGCTAGGGTAGTTATTTAACTTGAAAGAGACTAAAGTCCTAAACCCACTCCCTAAGAGACTAGAGCATGAGTGGTATAAGCATATGACTTAATCTACAAATGAAAAATCTTACAAATTTTATTTCATTTTAGACAAGAAGGTTTGGGATTTTTTTATGTCTAAATGCATGATGAAAATTGATTGTTGGCTAAATCAAGAGGGAAAGAGGGTGAAGCTCCATTGTGAAGGGTTACTCTCATGGGTCAAGCAATCCCTATTGTGTAAGGATGGAGGCCATAATTTTTAGCAAGAGTGATAGAAGATGCATGAATGATGTGAGACATACAATATACAACTAAAGGGTTGCTAAATCTTCTAATTATCTTAATTATAGCCTAGGATTTATGATGAGGTTGTGAGTTGTTTAAAATTTTAATTATGAGTTGTTAGTTAGGTAGAAAATTTACTTTTATCCTAAGAGCCTACCACATCCAGGCCATAGATTAAAGCATCAAACATTAAGAAACTATGAAAAGCATGCAATTTCTAATACACAATCTAAACATAACATCAAATAATTTTATAAACCAATGCAAAAGAATAACAGGCCAGTGTAGTCAAGAATCGTCATACACCCTAAAAAAGAAAAGATTGGTAGCTGAGCACTACCCTTATACAACTCAGAATATGAAAGAATAATTTTACAATTATAATGAATATATGCTATGGGGGGTCTTCATTCCTCACTCTTCATATCTTATTGTCTTCCTTCTCTGATTTGGTTGACTTTAAGACATCATAGGGCACCCCAGGCAAAGCCTTCTAGCCACTGCTCATCTAAGTCCTCCATAATATTAATCCTAATTTCTATTGCAAAATTACATTTATATAGAAAAAGTAAATCTAACTACACCTGCAAAATAGAGGTTAGCTAAACATACATACAATCCTAAGCAGTTATATGTATAATTTGGACTTAGCACCACACATGTAAAAACTGTCTAACTTGGATTATGCTTAGGGGCTTAAGTAACATGCAAGCAAAGCATTTATATTTATTTTTAAGAAGCCCCTTAAGCACAATCTCTTGTAGAAAATATGATTAAGCTAATAGCAGCCTAACATCCAATCTACGAGACATACACCCTAACATCTAGTCTAAAATACACATCATAAAACAAAACATACATCACAACCTACACCATCCTAACTTAGAGCTAAAAGTGGTGAGTTAATTCTAATGTGTGTGCTAAGGCCTTATGTGGTGTGTCTTAACTAAGCATTAGAGTTATACTTTTCTAACTTTGGGAATTATTTGAGTTAACATGATGGTGGGTTTCACTTCAAGTTATTTATATGGTTTACAAGTTTTAGTTTGTATTTTGTTTTAATTCATTTGATTTACACCTAATATCTAAGTGTTATAAAGAGAAGAAGGAGGATTACCCTCTTTCATCCTTACCTTAAGCCATTTTCTAAAGCACCTTAATTTGATTTAGTTTTCTTTGATGAATAGCTTTTTAAATAATTTTTAATTAATCCTAATTTTAGGTTAACCTTAAATGATTTTATTCAACATAAAATACATATTATAATTAATGTAGTTGAGTTACTATTACATGAAATATGTTAAGTCATTCCTTTCCATCACATATAACAAGTATATGGTTTAACACTTAGCATATCTATACATGAAATACATTTTAGCATACTTACATGATGATGAAGGTGTATGTTTGGAGTTTATATTTTATTTGATTGAATTATTTAAACATATAAATGAAAGCTTTATCCCAATTCTAATACCAAAATACATAAGAATGGAATAAAATAAGTACGGTCTTTCTTAACCAGCTAAGTAAGATAATCAAATGACCTCCTTGGGGCTACTTAAAGCCTTGTATTCTCAGGATGTCTAGACTATATACTTATTAACATTCCAAACTTATGTACATTTATACATGAATCATAAGAAAGAGAACACTAACTTGCAATATATGCCAATGACTTGGATGATTATGGATGCATGCATTTTTAGTAGAAAAGGGGGATTTTAATTCCTTAATTAAATACATACATAGATGTATAAAGTATATAAGCATGTACATGTCATCGTTAACCAGGGAAGTGAGATAATCAAATGACCTCCTTGGGGCTAGTTAAATTCTCATATTCCAGGGATGTCCAGACTATATACTTGCTTTCTTAAATACATATGGATGTATAAATAACTAAATGAAAGAGAACCATGCAAAATTGTATTTTTGTTTAGTTGAATTATTTATGTATGAATTAAAGATCTATCCAAATTCTAAGACAAATATATATAGGAATGAAATCAAATGGGTACATGCCTTTGTTAACTAGGGAAGTGAGATAATTAAACGACTTCCGTGGGGCTACTTAAAGCCTCATATTCCCTGGATGTCTGGACTATATACCCGTTGTCATTCAAACCTATGTAGATCCATATATATGAATTCAAGAAAGAAAGCTTCAGTTCACATATTTAAGCTATAAGCACATGCAACTCATATATTTATAACCATCATCGCTAAAAATGTTGTTATTCATTTATAAACTTTATAAAAATACATTTTTGAATTTAAATAGTAATAATAGGTAGACATATGATAAGTTAATCCAACACATGCAAGCTTACATAAATAAACTTCATTTGATTCATTTATATTTGAAAGGATGGATGCATAAAATTAAATAACACATAACATTTAAAGTGATTAGCAAGGAATAACTAAGCATAAACACATGGTTCATTCAACCAAATTAATTCTTAAGGAAGATCATATTAAATAAAACTATTTAAAAAAAGCAAAGCTCCTTATTAATTTATGATTTAGAGTTTTGATTAATTTGAAAGAGGAAGAGATTTGCTTGCTATTTTAATCTCATTCACATGTTGTTGAACTTAATTGGTTTAAGAAAAGTAATTAAGTGGATTTTATGAATTAATAAAGTTGGATCCTTAACTAAATCAATTAATTTTCCTTACCTATACTTCTTTAATTTAATTAACCACTTAATTATGAGCTACAAATGGCATGAACATATGAGAAAGTAAAATTATAATGCACCTAAAAGGACCTAATGCAAATTGCTCATGATTAAAGGTTAATTAAGTTAAAGAATCTAATTGACCACTTTTATGATTTTCCCACACTTATGAGCTAATCATGATTTCCTTATGGGTCTTTATGTTCTTAAACACATAAAGAGGGACCCTTAATCTCATTGTTAAAAATCTGATATGATTATGCTTTTAATTTGATTAATTATGCCATTTAATAAATTAATTAAACCCTTAATTAATTTCCATATTAATTAACCCTCTTTAAAATGAAATGGACTTGGGAAAAGAGAATAGGAAAAGGAGTAATTAGGTTGCTGTTTAGGGTGGTAATTAGGAAAATAGAATAAGTCCTAATCCCACTCCCTCATCCATTTGCTATTAAACAGTGATTACTAAGTTTAATTAATTAATTTATTACTATTTGGGGTGTTAATTAGTCATTAAATTGATTAAAGGAGTAATTAAGTTTTAAATGACCAAATTCCCTAATTAATCCAGTAATAAATTTCAAGAAAATCATTAGAGGTAGGGATCATCCCATTAAATCAACTGGAAAAGTTTAAAATTAATTGCTTAAGTAATTAGGGCATAATTAAGCTAATAAAGTTTACATTTAAACTCTAATTTTAATTAATTCTTCTATGTTTTACCTTTAAAATGAGTATTTATTTGTATTTTCTATAATTTATTATGATTTTTCAAAGTTACAATCATTAAATCAGATTAATTAAGCCTAAATTAAGCCTAGTCCCGTCGGCGCCACATAGATCGCTAATGTGGTGCGCTTTCCACATGGTGTCGCAGGATAGGTTACTTAAACACGTCCGAGTTAGCACTGATGTGGCTGGCGACGGACACAATTTCATCCCATCGTCCAATATAATATTGAACGACGGAGATTAAACCAACGATTCTTAAGGATTAAATCAGATCAAATCTAGTAGATTAATCACAGCAGTCTATTCCAATCATGTGGAATAATGGCGGGTGATCTATCATGCCCTGAGCGATGGGAGATGGACATTATCCATCTTCCTCCACCCAATTCAAGCACACCAGAACTCAGATTGGCTTGAATTTGATCCTACACCTTCACAAGGAGGATCCCAAGGGATCTATTGGTTGGATTCGCATGGCATTCATATTCTCTTCAATAAGGCCTAGAAAAAAATTAAGAAATCTCAATTTGAAGGGATATACCTCACTAGAGCTCAAGACTAGTGGTGCAATGCTTGAGGTAGCTTCACTTAGATGAGTCAAAGCTCTATTAAGAAGCTTGCATGGTGTCTCCTCTCTATTTGCTCTGTGGACCAAGCAACGTAGCTTTGCAAGCTAGCATTGTTCAAAGAAGTACTTCCGGTGGTCAGAGGGCTTGGGAGAAGATTTGTTTCACCTCGTCGGAGCTTAGTATAAACATGTGGGTGAAGTTAATTTAAATGTGGTTGAGTATTGGGGGAGTTGGATAGAGGGATGCCTTGCCCTGATTCAGGTTGATGTATTTTGGTGACAGGAAAGCTTGTGAAGCTCAAAAATTGCTCTAGGGATTTCAAAATTGACCTTAGAAGCTCTCGAGGGTGAGTGTGTGTGAATTAGACCAAATGGAGGAGAAGGGGGGGGGTATACCCCATCCAACCTTGGATCAGACGGTGGAGATTTACTCTATCATTTTTGGTCGTTCGGCCATCATAGATGGCCGGAGGGGACAAGACTAGGCTGAGGTGGCTCAGTTTGGTTGGCCAAGTGCTTTGGTTGGTGGCTCAAGGCAGTCTCCATCATCCAATGAGGGGAGGTGAGTTAACTTACCTCCCTTTGATCCATGGTCCACCTAGCCAATGTGGGTTGGGTTAGCCACTTAGGTAGGGTTCTATTTCAAGTATTGGGTGGTTGCCAAATGCAAAAAGTGGGGAGTTGAGTATCCAAAAGTGGGTTAGGTACCATGTTGAGGGGTTTATCCAATGGATAATAGGTCAAATAGGGTCCCAATTGGGTTGGGTTGGTTTTTGATTGATGAAATGTGAGCCAAGGATGGGTCAAACTAAATTCTATTGGGTTTGGGCTTAGTTTGAGTGGGTTTAGCTCAATTTAACCCATGTATGTCAAATTGGGCTAGGTTGGGTCAAGTTGACCAATTGGTCAATTGGGTCAAACCAAGGGTTAAGTCAAGTTCAAATGAGTATTTGGAGTATTTTGGTGCAATTGGTTTGAATTGATTTGGGTTGGATTTGGATTTGACCTATTTGAGTTCAAATGGGTCAAATGGGTCAAGTTGACCAATTTGACCAAATTGGCCAAATTGGCTTGGCTTAGGAATTGGTTCATGTTTAATTGAATAATTTAAGATAATTGTACATTTTGATTTTAATTAATTTGAATTTGGTTTTAATTTATGCCAAATTGATCTTTTAGGTCAATTCAGGATAAACAGGTCAATTGGGTTCAATCATGATCAATGATCAATTTGGAACGAACTTGAGCCATTGGTTGTAATCAATTTGCGTTATATCTTGATTTTTCCCAATTTGGTCTTTTAGGTCAAATTGGGTCAACTTGGGTCAAAGGGCCAATTGGGTTAGGTTTGGCTCAATTGATGGTCAAGTCATGTTCATGATTGAATTTAGGTTGATGTGAATCATAGGTTTTAATTAATTTGACTTAGAATGAAATTTGGCTAGTTTGGTTCATGTAGGTTAAGTGGATTGACTTGGTTTGACCCAATTGATGATAATTGACCAATCAAGGATGATTGATAATCATCATAGGAGTTTTTGGTAGGTTTGGTTCAATCCAATTTGGGTTGGATTGATATTTGGTTCAAATAGATCAAATTTGTCACTTTGGGTCAAGTTGACCAATTGGGCTAGTTGAATCAATTTTGGGTTGAATTGAGTTTAGTTGAGTTTATATATGGATTTAGGATTTATTTATAGTTTTGATTACGATTGATTTGGGTTTAAATGAGTTTTGGCTTATTTGAATATTTCAAATCAAATGGGTTAGGTTAGGTTTGATTGAATTGATTTTATCTTAGGTGATTTGATTGTAGATTTCATTGATATTTGGGATGATGATTGGGGAAATAATTGATTCATGAGAAAATGAATTGAGTTTGAATTGGATTGAAGGAAATTTTGGCTAAGTCCATGGATTAAATCATGTGGCTTAGGAAGGATCGATTTTATTTGACTTGGTTTGGTTGATTTGAATTTGAATTGTGAATTTGATTTGGATTTGGGGATGATGATTGAAGAATTAAATTGAGTTTGAGGTTTGGTTTATCTTAAGAAGGTAAGTATGGATTTAGTTAGGCTATAGGCTAGGTAAGTTTCTCTAATCCTAAGGCATACCTGAATCCTATGATTAACCCTTCTAAGTCTCTAGGCTTAGGTTAAGTGTTCACTTAATTGCTAGAAGTGTCTTAAGCCTAAGAAGCTCTGAGTGTCTAGAAGACCCCTAGACCTATGGTGGGAAGATGGAATCCTCACTCTAAAAGTGAGGTCAATAAAAGGACCCCTAATAGGTGTGGTGTAATGAAGGGCACACAACACATTTTGGCGTTGATCGAGGAGATCAACCATGTCTAAAAGTTCACAAATGCTAATGGAAGTGATCTATACTTGAACCCAAGAAGTAGATAGAATCACGATCTTAATGCAATATAACTCATCTCATGACAAGGGCATAAGATAGACAAGAAGATTTGATGAGCATTTCATGTAAAGGACATGAAGGAGGATTTACTGGGGAATCAAACATGAATTGGATATGAGATAAACTTATGCTAGGGGCATAAGGACGGAATCCATTGGGGATACATGCTTGAATCCGTTAGGGGTTCAAGATCAGATTTAATTTTTTTTAATTTATTTAAATATGGGGCATATCTGTTGGGGATATGGGCTTGAATCCACTAGAGATCAAGATCGAGTTTACTTTGATTTAATTTGTTATGACTCCACTGGGGAGGTTGGTTTTGAATTTGATTTATCTGTTCAATTTATTTATTGATTTGGGCTCCACTAAGAAGAAGGGAATGATTTAACTCCACTAGAGGAGTCAAGCTAGATTTAATTTGAATTGAGGTCATGTCCGCTGGGGATATGAGCTCAGTTGGATTTGATTGATTGCATTTTGATTTTATTTATGGACCCTATCGGTGTGCAATAGACCTATTACGAAGGAGCCATGGGGGCCTTGGCCTATGTTTGATTCACAAATCCAAAGGGGTATTCTACCGGCTATGGGGTAGAGCTATCCAACCTAAAGGTTGCCTTTCGGTGTACAACAATTATACTAGGATGAAAGTGTAGGAGACTTACATCTTCCAAAGTAGAAACATTCACTGGGGTGACTTATTGGATGCACAATAAATTGAACCTGACCTAAGGTGACAAATGAGTGAGTGCCATTAGGGATCTTACCTCGACTCAAGAGTAGTCAGAGTGATTAATTTGATTTAATTTCATTTAATTTGATTTGATTGATTGAATTTGAATTAGTTTGATTTAATTTATGGATATTGTCGGTGTGCGATGGACCCACTGAGAAGAGGCTATGTCGGCCTAGACCTATCTCAGATTTACTGATCCAAAGGGGTAGCTTACTGGCCGAAGGGTGAGACTAGCCAACCTAAAGGTTTCTTTTCAGTGTACAATGACTGTGCCAAAAAGAAAGCATAGGGAATTACATCTTCCAAAGCCAAGACAGTCACTGGGGTGACCTGTTGGATGTGCAACAAATTAGACCCAACCTAGGGAAACTATTGAGTGTGTGCTAATGAGGACTTACATCAACTCAAGAGTAGTGAGGCGATTCTTATAGAGAGTTTTGCTGACACTACCCTAAAGATATGATGTATGCTTAGGAAAAGGTACCGCTGGGGGTGTCCTCTTGATCCACAAGAAAATATGTATTTTATTTGTTTATATGTTTGCGTGGATTCTGTTGGTGTTGTGATGGACTGCACTAAGAAGGGGTTGTGTCAGCCATGGCCTATCTAGATTTACCAATCCAAAGGGAGAGTCCGCACATCCCTAGTACAAACCTTTTGACCACAGAGGTGGCTACTAGGAAAGGGAGACTGTTTAATCTGATAGTAACCCGGGTAGTATCTAGATGGGGTCACAAAGAACATGACCCAAATAGAGTGCCTATAGGGGAGGTGCCGCTAGCGGCACTATCCTGATCCCTAAAAAGAAAGCCTATAGGTGTATGATGGCCAACTCAAGGAGAAAGCATAGGGACTTACATCTACCATGAGTGGTGTATCCACCGGGTGGGTCACTGTCAGCATAGCGAACACCAACCAACCTAAGATGCCTGTCAGTGTGCGATGTTCAATCTAAGAAGAAGGTGCATGAGACTTACATATTCATAGACAAAAATGATCACCGGGATAGTCTGTCATCAGCTAGACAGGAACTATTTGACCTAAGGAGACTACTAAACAGGGAGTCTTGAGGAAGGACTAGGCCCAAACTTGAAGTAGTCAGGAGGAAAGCAGCTATTGGGGGTCTTACCCTAAACCTCAAATATACTTGACCCAGTAAGTACACGCTAGTTCAAGAAGAAAGCATGGGAGACTTACATCCTCTTAAACGAAGCCATCATGAGGTAACATCAGCCATGCAAGCCTACATATAAGCTCATTGGTATGTGGTTAAGCTAAGAAGAAAGTGTGGGAGAGTTACATCCTCCTAAGTAAGAAGACCACTGCGATGACACACAAGCTAGGTAGTGAATCGACTCAACTTAGAGCAGTTACTGAGTGAGGGCTGCTGGAGGCATTATCTCAACTCAAAGTAGCCTGAGATAAAAGATATGTATTTGTTTTATATTTTATGTGTAATTTGTATTTGTGTTGTGTTGATGAAGAATATGATGTCTCTTTGGTGCTCTTACACCTACCATAAATACTTCGTGGCAGTTCCATAAACAGAAATGCTTTCAATTTGAAAAAATTGAATTTGAAATGGAAATTTTATTGATGGTAATTGCTTTCAAACATGATTTTATGGATAATATTTCTTTAGGTAGAGCCCATTGATTGGAAGTATTAGGCGATGCCCTTTATGATTGATAAGTTGATATGATTATCCTTGGTAGGATTTCTCTATAGCAAAAGGGTCTTCCCAAGTGGGTTCAAACTTGCCTCTCATCTTACGACGAGTAACAATTATTCTCCTTAAAACTAAAATAAGGTCTCCTACTTGAAAAGCTCTAGGGTGGACCAACTTGTTGCAAGCTTGAATCATCTTGGCTTTGTATAACTCAAAGTTTTGGCATGCCCGTAGGCATCTCTCCTCCAAACCTTTGACCTCTTCTAGCCATAACTTGGTATTTTTCTCTATTATGGTCTTGCTACCCTTGGCTATTCTTAGTGATGGGAGTTGGACTTCTAATGGTAGAACGGCTTTAGACCCATACACTAAGGAGAAAGGAGTAGACTGAGTTGGAGTTCTGTAGTTGGTGCGGTAGGCCACAAAGCTTCAACTAACTGTTCATGCCACTATCATTTATTGTCATTGAGTGTCTTCTTGAGTATTTGGATAAGAGTTCTCTTGAAGGCTTCTGTTAAGCCTTTTTTCTTAGATAATAGATTGTAGAGTGTCTTTAATCTATGCTATGTCTCTGGGAAAAGTTGTTAATTTTAGTGCTCTTGAATGCAGTACCATTATCAAATATAATTCGATGATGCACCCCGAATCTATATATAGTATAGTTCCTGAAAAACTATAGCACATGTTGAACTGTGAACTCTCTAAGTAGAATCGCCTCTGCTCATTTTGAAAAGTATTCAGTAGTAGCTAGGATAAATCGATGACCCTTGGAAGGAGGGTCAATCAAACCCACTATGTTAGTACCCTAACACTCGAATGGCCATGAGGCCAATGTTGGATGTAGAATGTTGGGTGATTGGCGTATGACCACTCCATGTACATGACATTGATGGCATCACCTAGCTACGTCCATGCAATCTGTAATCATCGATGACCAAAAGTACCCGAGCCTCTTAATTTTTACTTTCATCTTGGGACCGGATTAGTGAGCTCTGCATAATCCTGACTATACCTCGATCATGATTTTATGGGCTTCATGCTTGTTTAAATAATGTAATAACATATGATTGAAGTACCACCGGTATAAGACACCATCCACGAGGGCATAGGAAAGTGCCCTTTGTTTCATCTGATGTGCAAGTGACTTCTCTTGAGGTAGTTTTTCTTTTTTTAAGGTAATCCATGAATGGTTGCCTCCAATCCAGCTCCTTGTCCTTTTTGGGAATGGTAATCTCCCCTTCAAGAGAGTTTATTTTGATGAGTTCAATATCAATAAGAGGTAGGACTTGCCTATTTTGGACCTCTATTGATATGGACTCATCTTTCAAACATGCCAACTCCTTGGCACGCTTGCCTAAAGAATCTGCTATGACATTTTCTCCTCGAGGGATCTTATAGATGGTCACTTCTAGAATTTGGGCTAATAACTCTATTGTATACTTATGGTAGTGATGGAGCCTAGTCTTTAAAACTTTGTAGGACTCAACGATTTGGTTGACCACTAATTGGGAATCCCCAAAGATGTTGATGTTATAGATGCTTAACAAGATGGCTAACTCTAGATTGGCAATCAGAGGCTCATATTTAGCTTCAATGTTGGTGTAAGGATCAGATACATGATATGAGAATCTCATCATATTGTAGTCTGGAGTTAGGAGAACTATTCCTACCGTTGCCTTTCCTGGAAGAGTAGATTATAGTTCTTCTACCCTTTAAGAGGAAGTCACACCATCAAAATACATTCTCCCAGTAGTGAATACTGGTATCCCTTAAGTTCATGATCTATTCATCGAAGAGGTCATTGCTAAGTGGAGAATCTGCAGGAAGTGAGTATGCTGCTAAAAAATCTGTGAGTTTTTATCCTTTCATCGCATGGAGGGGGTACAAAAATGATGTCAAATTGTGATAGGATCATGGACAAATGTGTCAACCATCTGGATAGTGTCGGCTGTGTCATGAGATATTGTAGTGAATTGATTCTAGAAATCAAGTTTACTTTGTGAGAAAGCATATAATATTGTAGCTTTTGGGATGCAAAGATTAAAGCTAGGAAAAGCTCCTCAATAGGTGGATAGTTTACTTCAGCAGGGATTAGATGATGGCTGAGATAGTAGAGGAATTCTCCTTTTCTTCATCATTGGCTTGGGCCAACAAAGCATCAAGGGAGCCATCTAATGCAGCAGTGTAGAGTATCAAAGACTTGCCTAAGATAGGAGCTGCTAGAATTGATAGCCTCATCAAGTACTGCTTGACATCTTCAAATGTATGCTGATACTTATCATCCCACTTGAACTTGGCATCCTTCTTGACAAGCACTGAGAATTGTTGGCATCTTCCTGATAGGTTGGATATAAAGCATCTTAGATATGCCAATCGCCCTTAGAATTATCTAAGTTGAGTTAAACTTTTAGGGGGTGGCATTTCTAATATCGCTTTGATCTTCTCTAGATCAATTTTGAATCCACAGTGTTAGAAAATAAACTTAAGGAATTTCTCTGAAGCTACTCTGAATGCACACCTCAGGGGGTTTATTTTGAGGTTAAATTGTCTTTACCATTTGAAAACTACTCTCAAGTCAAAGAGACAGTCTTCCTTTTCTTTGCTCTTGACCACGAGATCATTGATATATCATTCGACTTGGTGATGAATGAGTTCATCGAAGATTCGAGTCATGGCTCGCTGGTATGTGGCATTAGAATTTTTAAGGATGAAAGGCATGACCTTATAACAATATATTTTGATCGAGGTTTTAAAGGAAGTGTTCCTTTCATCTTTAGAGATAATCTTCATTTCGTTATATCCAGATGAACCATCCATGAAAGAGAAGACTGCATGAGATGAGACAATATCCACCATCAATTCTAGCATTGATAGTGGGAATTCATCTTTCAGACATGCCTTATTTAGATCCCCAAAATTGATGCATATGTGAATTTGGTCATTCTTCTACTTAATTGGGATGACACTAGTTAACCAGGTAGGGTATTTTTCCTCTCGGATGAGACCAACTATTGACCTCACTTTTGCAGTGAGTTCTTAATCTCCCCATCTTAGATTTAAGAGTCTTCTAGACACTAAGACTTCCTTAATCATAAGACACTTCTAACACTTAAGTGAACACTTAACCTAAGCCTAGAGCTTTCGAAGGGTTAATCATAGGATTAGGCTATGCCTTAGGACTTAGGGAGATCCACCTACCCTTTAGCCTAAACCCAATCCATGTTCACCTTCTTAAGCCATAACCAAACTTCAAATACAATTCAAATACCAAATCTAAATTCCAAGCCAAATGATTGACACTCATGATCAAATCCAAACTCAAAATCAACCTAGCCCTTATGATTTCATCTTATGGATTTAGCCTTAGCCAAATTCAAATCAATCCAAACTCAAGTGATTTTCTCACATATCAATTTAACCTTCAATCAATCTATCAAACTTACAACCAAACTCAATTCCAAATCCAATTTGCCAAAATCTACAATCATACCAAATCCTTCTTAAGTCATCTGAATCAATTTCACGAACTAAGCCAAAATCCCATCGCAATCAATCCAAAATCAATTGATTTTCTCATGATCAATCATATCATCAATCACCTTCCTAAATATATATTTAATCAACATTAAATTGATCAAAACTAAATCAAACTATATCAAATAAAATCAAGATCCAAATCTAAGCCCTATGACCTGCCTTCATGAGCTTAGCCAAATTTTCCTTCAAATCACTTCAAACTCAATTGATTTTCTCATGAATCAATCATGTCTTCAATTATCTTCACAAATATAAATGAAATATATATTTAAATCATCAAAACTAAGTCAAAATCCTCCTTAAAACTCTTTGAGCTAACTTCATAAACATAGCCAAAATCTCATCCAAATCAAGCCAAAGTCAATTGATTTTCTCATAAATCAATTATACCTTTAATCATATTCACAAATATAAATAAAATTTGTAATCATCAAGCCAAATCAAAACCAACCCAAATCAGACCCAACTTAACCCTTCTGACTTGAAATATCCAAATGAACCAAAACTCACCCAAACTCAAATCAATTGCAATTGAATTTATATATCAATCCTAAATATATATATAAACTCAACCCAAAATCAAGCCAACTAAACCCAATTGACTACTTAATCCAAAGTAGCCAATTCGACCTATTTGAGCCAAGTTCCAATACTACCCAAATTAGATTGAACCAAGCCCACCAAGACCTCCTATCATGATTGTTGATCACCCTAGGTTGATTAATTATCATAAATTAAGTCAAACCAAGTCAATCTAGCCCTTTGACCAAGCCCATATCCTTAACTTATATGACCCAAACTAGCCAAATTGTATCCTAAGCCAAATCCATTGAAGCCAATGATTCATGCCAACTCAAAAATAATATTTGAACGTACTTGACCTTTAATTGAGTCAAACCAAGCCTAATTGGCCCTCTTGACCAAAGTTGACCCAATTTGACTACAAGACCAAATTAGGTCAAATCAAAATATGAACCAAATTTATTATAATCAATGGCTCAAGTTCATTCCAAATTGACTATTGAACTTGACCAAAGCCTCAATTGAGCCCAATTAACCCACTAGACCCAAATGACCTATTGAACCCAACTTGACTTAAAGGGTCAAACCAATCTAAACCTTAAGGAAATCCAAATTAATCTTAACCAAAGCCTACAACATGTTCTAAATGATCAACAAAACCCAAACCAAGTCATGACTCAAGCTAATTTGACCAATTGGGTCAAGTTGGTCAACTTGACCCATTCGACTCAAATGAACTCAAATGAACCAAAATCAAATTTAAGACAAATTAAACCAAATCAATGACACCAATACATCTCAAATGATCATATAAACTTGACCCAACCCTTCGTTTGACCCAATTTGACCAATTGGTCAACCTAACCGAATTTGACCCAATTTGACCTAAATGTGTCGAATTGAGCCAAATTGAACCTAATCAACTCCCAAAGATTTGAAGTTTGGCCCAACCCACTTTGGGCTCATTTCAAATCTGCCCAAATCAAATCTCATGCCAAATGACTAAGATACCTTTAGGCTAAGGGTATCACATGAGACAAATCATCCATGAAAGTGGTCATTCCATTCCTTGGCCACTTGACACTCTCCCAATGGTCCACTTAGGCACCTAGGACAATGCCCAACCTAACCCAAGGGGTGGTTGGGTCGGCCATGACCCATGGGAGGTGAAATCACCGCACCCTTCCCATTAGTGCACTTGAAACACCAAGAACATCTACTAATCCCCCTTGGCAGCCACCTCCTATGCCCTGGCCAATCAAACTGAGCCACCTAGGATGATTCTCTACCATTCCCAGCCACCACTAGTGGTTGGACATCACAAACTTCTAAACTCAGTTGAGTCATCCGATCTTGGGAATGAGAGGGTTTACTCCCCTAATTTCAATCAAAAATGAGCATGTGAGCTTAGGGCATCGTTAGTGAGAGCAAAAGCATCCTCAAGAGAGTTTCCCAGAGCTTTTCCAAAACCCTCAAGCCTCCCTATTCTCAATCTTCTTCAAGCTTAAATAGGGCATCCTCCCCTTGATTCCCATTTGCTCAAACCACAATCAAAGTGTAATTAACCATGCACACACCATCTCTAGAGCCAATCAAACAATAATGAATCATCTCCCAAGCTTCCCGATGATCGGAGGGTAGATTTTGATCAACACCGGCCTCCCAAACTTTGGGTGTTGGTCTTCCGAGCAAGCCACATCAAATTGGAGCTCGTGCTGATCAGTAGAGCTTCATCTCTACTAGTCAAAGCTTCCTCAATCAGATTTGCCACCAATCTTGAGCTCCGATAAGGTATGCCATTGAAACATACCTTGGATGAAAAATGAGTTAGAGCTTTTTGAAGAAAACTATCATCACGTGTGACCTTAGCTGTTGGATCCATTTGGATCCTTCATGTAAAGGTGTGAGATCCATTTGGAGTCAATATGAGCTCATGTAAGCTTGGATCACACGAGCAATGGAGGATGGACTCCATTCTCCCCCGCTCACATGACGATAGATCACGTACCATCTGTTTTGCGTGATCAGAATGGACGATCATGATTAGATCTGATAGATCGATCCAATTTAATCCTATTAAGCCACGGGATTAATCATGGCCATCCGATCTTAGATCGAATGGCATAAGAGAAAGCGCCTTCCACCGCCACCATGCAAGCGCTGACTAGGATTATTTTTAATAACCAATCCCACGGTGCCACATGGAAAGCATGCCATCAGCTAGCCACGTTGCGCCAATGGGATTAAGGGTTAACTAGGCTTAATTAATTTATTTTAATGGCTAAAATTTATAAAAATCATAACTAATTGTAGAAAAATAAAAAAATATAAATAAATACTCATTTTAAAGGTATTTCAAAAGAGAATTAATGAAAAAAAAATTAACTAATTTTAAATAGTAATTAAGGCTTAATTAAGGTTTAATTATAAATTAAATAACTTAATTACTCTTTAATTACTTGAGCAATTAATCCTAAATTTTGTGGGTTAATTTAATGGATGACCTCTACCTCCTATGATTTTCTTGGGATTTATTGCTCACTTAATTAGGAAAATTGACTAATTAAACCTTAATTATTCTTTTAAGTTAATTAAGAAATAATTAATCCCATGAACAGTAATAAATTGGTTAATTAAGGTTGTTAATCATTATTCAGCTGTTAATGAATTAAGGGATAGTGTTAGGACCTTATTTTTAACCTATTCCCCTAAGTTCATTTCTCCTTTTCCAAAAATCAAATCAATTAAGGTTTAATTAATTAATTAAATGGATAAATTAATTAAATTAAAATCATAATCATATCTGACCTTAATTAATTAATTCTTGGGTAGAACTTTAGGTGTCTAATAATCTAAAAGAGTTTAATGAAATTATGGTTAGTCCACATGTGTGGGAAAACCATTAAGAGTAGTTAATTAAGTTCTTTAATCTGATTAACTATTAACCATGAGCCAATTGTATTAGGCCCCTTTTATTTCCTAGGATCATTGTAAGTTTACTTTCCATGCATATCATGTTGTTTCATAATTATTCAGTTAATTACTTTAAGATGACATAGGCAATGGTAATCAATTGATCTAATTAAGGGTTCAACCTAATTAATCCATAAAATCAACTTAATTGCATTTTTTTTAAACTAAACCAAATTACTAAAGTGGGAATGGGTTTAAAATAGCAAGTGATAATTTCTCTTCTCCTCTTCAAATCAAATCAAATCAAAAACTTAATTAATAAAGATGCTTTGGTTTGCTTCAAATAATCTTATTTGATTTGATTTTCCTTAAGAACTAGTTTGGTTGAATGAATCACATGCTTATACTTGATTATTCTATTTCCAATCAAGTTAAATTTGGTATGTCATCTGAATTCATGCATCCATCTTTTAAAATAAAGTAAAGTAAAAATAGGTTTCCTTTATGTAAAGCTTGCATGTGTTTATTTAATTTAGTATATGTGTGGCTATTATCACTATTAAATCTAAATGTATTTTTTAAAAGCTTATAAATGAATGATGACATGTGTAGTAATGATAGTTATAAATACATAAAAGATGTATGTGCTTATAGTTTAAAGTGTATAAAGTAAAGTCTCTTTCCTTTATGCACATGTTGATTTACATAAGTTTGAATGGTAATGTGTATATAGTCTGGACATTCCAGGAATACGAGGCTTTAGCTAGCCCCAAGGAGGTCATTTGATTACCTCACTTCCCTGGTTTAACAATGAGACATACTAATTTGATTTCATTCTTATGTATTTCAACATTAGAATTTGGATAGAGCTTTAATTCACACATATAAATCTTTTAAGAAAATAGAAATGTAACTTTTGCATGGTTTTCTTTCCTTCATTCATGTATACATTCATGTGTATTTAAGAACATAATGTATATAGTCTGGACATTTTGGGAATACAAGGCTTTAGCTGGCCTAAATGAGGTCATTTGATTACCTCACTTCTCTGGTTTAACAATGACACGTACTTGTTTATGTCTTTATACATGTGTCTGTATATGTGATTAATGAATAAAAATCTCTTTTTATATTAAAATTGCAGGCATTCATAATTGACTAGCTGGTTGAATTAATTAGCCATATGATTTGAAATTTACTTCCTATGTTCATGTATACAACTTTACATATGTTTGAATGCAAATGGGTATATAGTCTGGATATCTCGGGAATATGAGGCTTTAGCTAGCTACAAGGAGGTCATTTGATTACCTCACTTCCCTGGTTTAACAATGACACATACATATTTAATTTCATTCTTATGTCTTTTTGTATAAGAATTTGGACAAAGCTTTAAATTATTATGTTTAAATAATTCAATCAAATAAAAAAATAAAAATTCTAAACATACACATACATTCATCATTTAAGTGTGTTAAAATACATTGCATGTATAGATACACTTAAGATTAAATCAGATGCATGTTACATGGGACATAAAGGAATGATTTAATATATGTCATGTGGTAGTAATTCAATTAAATTAATCTTAAGAAGCCTTTCATCTTGAATAGAATTATTTAAAGTGAACCTAAACTTATGATTAATTAAATCATTTAACAAGCCATTCACTAAAGAGAACTAAATAAAATTAATGTACTTTAGAAAGTGGCTTAAGGTAAGGATGAAAGGGAATGATCCTCTTTCTTCTTTTTATAACACTTAGTTGCTAAGTGTAGGTCATATTAAACAAAAGAAAACCCAAATTAAAATTCTCAAATCAATCAAAGTAACTTAAAGTGAAACCAACCCTTTATGTTAAAATAACTCCTTCCAAACATAGAAAATTATAACTCTAATGCTTAGTAAGACATACCACACCAAGCCTTATCACACACATTAGAATCAAGTCACCACTTCTAGATCTATGTTAGGATGGTGTATGATGTGATGTATGTTTTATTTTATGATGTATTATTTTAGACTGAATGTTGGGGTGTATGCTTCGAAGACTAGATGGTAGGCCAATTTTAGCTTAATGCTAGTTTATGCAGGGGATTGTGCTAAAGGGGTTTCTTAAAAATAAATATCAATGCTCTCTATACAGGTTTCTTAAGCCTCTAAGCATAATCCAAGTTAGGACAGGCAAGCTTGGTTACCCATGTGCAGGGTGCTAAGTCCAAGTCATAAATATAACTATTTGGCAATGTATGTATGTTTAGCTAACCTCTTTTTTGCAGGTGTAGTTAGAGTTACCTTTCCTATTTTAAATCTAATTTTGCATTTGGAATTAGGATTGGTGATATGGGGGATTAGCATGAGCATTGGCTAGAAGGCATTATCCTAAGGTGCCATGTGATGCCTTGAAATCTACCAAATCAAAGAAGCAAGAAGGAAAGAAATGAAGACATGAAGAATGAAGAATGAAGACACCCCCCCCCCTATAACATTCATTCATTATAAATTATAACTATTATTTTGTAATTTTGGGTTGTATAAGGGTAGAGCTTAGCTACCCATCTTTTATTTTCAAGTTGTATGGCGGCACCTGACCGCATCGGCCTCTTATTCTTTTGCGTTAGTTTTATAAAAAATGTTTGATGATTTATTTATTTTGCACACTAGAAATGGCATGCTTTTCTTAGTTTCTTAAATGAATGTTACTTTAATTTATGGCCTGGATACATTAGGCTCTTAGTGTAAAATTAATTTTTCTACCCTAATTAATGACTCATAACTAAATTTAAAAATAACTCATAATCTCACCATAAAGCCTAAGTTTTAAATAAGATAATTAAAAGATTTAGCAACCTCTTAGCTAAATGGTTAAATTTTTCACAACATGCATATAATATTGTTTCCCTCTTGAAATAGGGGATTTCTATCTTTGCATGATAGAGAAATGCTTGACCTTTGAGGGCATCCCTTGTGTTGGGAAACACCCCTTCCCACTGAATTAGCCAATAACTTTATTTCATCATACGTGTAGACATAAAAATCCTATAGCCTTTGTCAAAATGATGTGTCTAAAATGAAATGAAATTTGTAATATTTTTGCATTGGTAGACTAAGTCATTGTTCATACCACTCATGCTCTAGTCTTTTAGGGAGTGGGTTTAAGGAATTTAGTCTCTTTCAAATAATTAACTACCCTATCTATCTTGCAATTCATAAGACTAGACTACATGGTTTTAAAATTGTAGCGCGAGTTAGCTGGCGGCCACTCTAGGCGATTATAAGTCCAGAAGTTTGACTGTTTACTCTCCCTTGTAGAGATAAACCATTATGTCCACCTATCACTTAGATTTAGGTTGCACTTTAGCTTGTGCTGAAGCTCCCTAGATTTAGGATCCGAGGTTATTATTTCTTCAGGCTACAAGCATAAATCCTCACCTTTTAGGCATTTTCATAACCTTGTGTTGGTGGATTATAAGCCCTAGCAATCTAATAAATTTCATCTCAAATAAAACAAATCTCTTCACTTTCAAATATATAAAGCCCAATCATAGGATAGATTGGAATGTTCACTAAGCTTCCTAGTATCATGAGCATTCCCTACTTTCTCCCTTTGGATCCCAAAAATAAGTCTTCTCTTTGAACTTTCCTAATTGATTTTCTAAACATAACCAATCCTTTGATAGTCTAACCTTGAAATCTTTGCAGATGATAATTTCTACTTTAATTGAGAGTATTCTTAGAGAATTTCATTCCCTAAGATGTAATTAACTATGGAGGCTTACCTCCACAGGAAAATTTAGAACCCGATTTAATATAAACCCTACTTTATTCATCCATATAAATCAGGGGAAAAATCTCTGGTATATTCGAAGACCCATCATGCCATAGGAGTCCTTATTAGGTGATTAGGTCCATTAAAGGGTGATGCCTCCATCTTTTGAGATAGTATATCATACCTGAATGTTGCACCCAACCACTTCAATAAATACCCCCTACGATGGTGTCCCCCCACATTTAAAAATAAACACCACACCAGTATCAATTAGTTTCTTGACTTCAGAAATGACCTGTTGTTCAATGTCTAATCGCATGCATCTAAGAGCTTGCTTGATAAAGTTAGCATCAGACTATATTGCTAGTTTATGGATCACTATGTCAAGAGCCAATTTGGGCATCTATTTGTAGCTCCATGCAAAGTAGTCTTTAAACTCAATGAGTAGCCTAACTAAGTCTTTGATTTGCCATTTAATAAGAAGGTATGTTGGAAGTGAATTTTCTTCAGTTTCCAGGTTGATTTCTTTGAGCTCGTTGAAAGTTGACTTGATTTCTTCTTCAAATTCTAGCTGTGAATCTTTGACTTGGAAATCATCTGGGTCATCTGAAGTTTCTAAGTAGACATCCTCATATGAGTTAATCTGATTTGAAAAGAACCTATTAGATTCTAAATGATTGGTGATGACTAAGCATTAATTATCATCATCGACTGAATCCACTGTACCGAATCATAGTCCTGGTCTTAATTTAGAGCTCTTGCATTTGTTGTTTCATATCCTTTTAAAGTAATCTGACATGTGCTTATACCATGTATGTGGAATTAATTTTTTCTTTGCTAAGTTATGAATATAAGGCGAGTACCAATCAAAAGGTAATTCTATTAATTCTTTATATGAATCATCCTCAAGTTCTACATCAACTTCTTGACTTGAGGATGATGCTATAACCTCTGAATCTTGATAGAAGTGGATGATTTATGGGCTTCCTTATCGACCAAACTCTCAACTTTTGTGAGGAAAGAGGGGTTAGAGCTAAGGTTCCCAACTAATGCCTAATAGTTTCATATAGAGAGGACTTGGATACACTTATGCTTTGCTTAAATGATCTTCATCATTGTTCAGGTGTCACCTCCAAGGATCTGTAGAGAAGAGCTAGCCAGTGTGCTAACCATATAGGACTCATCCTCTGAACTAGATTCTAAGTTTATATGGATGGCAGGTGTACTTTTGGTAACAAGGACAAATCACCTAGTAGGTGGTAGGTATGGAGGTCTTCCACCCCTGAGACTGCCTCTAGACTTGCCTCTTCCTCATCCTAATGGAGGTCGGGTCATCATCCTTACTTGTTCAAATGGAGTAATGAACTATGGGTGGAATCTAATCTCAGGCTCTACTTCATCTCCTGAGTCTATTTCTCGCTCCCTTTTCTTTTCAATTTCATTTTCTTTTTTATTTTCCTTTTCTTCTTCTTTTTCTTTTTCTCCCACATGGGGATTTTGACTAAGTTCATGAGAATAAACTTTTTGGTTTTGGGGGAGGTAGTAGGCCACATCCTCATATATCCAGATCTCATGAACTGAAAATGGTTTGAGATCTCCTTTAACATAATATTTGATCCCACCTCTCATGAACTTGATGCACTGACATAAAGAGGATGGAACCATGTTATTCTTATGTATCCATGGACTCCCAAGCAAAGCATTAAAAGATGTATCTGAGTCTATTATGTGAAACTTGGCTTCGGTCTTCCAGTCATCTACCTCAAGTGGCAACAAATTAGAACCTAAGGCCCTCTCTCCTTGTTCATTGAATCCTTTCAACATCATTCTCTCCTTTTTGGAGTTTATAGATATCAATCCTCAAGTAAGCAAGGGTTTTTAGACTCATAATGTTGACTGATGCACCTAGATTAACCATAACTCTGGATAGTTTGAATCTGCCAACATCCACTGTAATGTAAAGAGGACGGTTGTGCTTGATCGTCCCTAGAAGTAGGTCTTCATTACTGAATGTAACTTCTATGAGGTCATTCAAGCAATGTGCTTCCTCTCCAGTAGTGGTCAACTGAGCTAAGCATATCTCTAGATCAAGCAAGGCTTTGATAAGAGATTCTCTCATCTCTTTGGATAAGATAAGAGCATCATATATGCTTAACTTAGCAGGCAACTTTCAAAGATGTGCTAGGACATTGTAATCAACTCTAGGTTGATCCCTCCATAAGCATATCCATAAATGGAGCATCTTGTGGAGAGGCTATATGCTCACAAGTACTAATGACCTATTTACCCTTATCCTAAGGTGCTACCCTAGGAGGTAGAACTTTGCCACTACGTAGGTTGACTTCAATGACTTCTTGGAATGATGAGCTTATGGAAAGTTCTACCTGCTTATTGGGTATACCTACAGCTTCTCCTACGGGATCCTTGGAGTTGGATGACTCCAAGTTAATCTCAAGAGGTGAACCTAATTGATTTAGAGAAGGAAAATCTGATTCTAAATCAGAGAGGAATGGATCAAAACTATTTCAGCTATTATTATTATTTTGACTTGGAAAGTTTTCTATAAGAAAGGAATCAGGAGCATCAGAAGTAGAAAGAATGTAAGTGGAATCAACTTTCTTCATTGATTTTTTTAATTTGGGCGGAAGTACATGATAGAAATTAAGTAAAGTAAGCAGAGTGAGGGGTTTGGTGCCCTCATCCATGGATACAATGCTCCTACTGGTAGAAGTGGAGCTAGAAGAGGAGGTAGTAGTTGTAACGGTGGAAGGAGTGTTGGACTCAGATGGTGGTTGCACTACAGATCTATCACGGGCATATGTGGTAGGCTACTATGGCTGTTGGGCTTCCACCCTCCTTAAGTTGTCCTTTGCAACTAGCAAATCACCCTTAGTATTGGATGTTTGAACTACTTTAGGCACCTGCAAAGAAAGTTTCTTGATCTTAGAGATGATTTTCTTAGAGGTATGGGATAAGAAAATACCCCAACCTTCTTTGGTCTTAAGATGATTGAAAGTATCCCCAAGGATTACTCTAATAGAACCGATTGGTTGTTCTAATAAGTATTCCTTAGGGATGACTATGGCTTCTGACTTGTAGCGATGCTCAAGCCAATCCTTAAAAGTGATGTAATCCTCTAAGACATGGAATAACATGTGATGATAGGGGCAATAGTTAGGATCATCGCTCTTGCCCACTTCCTCCGGTCTCTTAGGCTTGGGTAGTTGAAAATCAGGTTTCTTCAAAAGATTCTTGAAGATTTTCCTGACTACCTCCCTCCTAAATGAGTATGGCTTGCTGAATCTTTTAGCAAGAGTAGGTGAAAAATAGCTACCTGGTGGTGGATATGGATATCACTACTGAGTAGGCTATTGTGGTGGCGATGTTGGACATTGTGGCGATGGGCGATATAATGGTCGAGGTGGTGGAAGAGGAGGTGGTATTGGATGATGTTGAAATCTGGGCATCTCAAATTGAACTCTAGTTGGTTGTTTCCCCTTATCCAGTGGCATAACTATTCCAAGCTTCTTCTCAAATACTTTCTGCAGCTTGGTCATAGATGATTGGTCTGAGGAGGGTAACTATTTGGCTTCCTCTTGTAGGTTAGCCGCCTTGTTGATTAACTTCTCAAATGTTTTAATAGTGAAGCCCTTAAGCATGAAGGTGACTAGGCCATGGATATTCTTAAGTATAATTTTGATGGAATGTTGTTCAGATAGTTGTGGTTCATATTTTATACTCAGGTTACTCCATCTAAGAATATAATCAATAAGGGGCTCATTAGGTTTTTGTTTATCTATCGAGGTCACCTACCCTCTATCGAGCTTCAGAATCTCAAGAGATGCTCTAATTAAGTGAAGGTCTTTACTGAACTGTTGGATAGTTTGACATACCAATCAAATGCAACACCTGATAGGCTACTGACGAAGAGATGAAAGAGAAGTGCATCACTATCATCAGCGTTGCAACCACTAGCTCAAAAATATGCAATATGCTACCATGGGTTCCTACTGTCATCAAAAATCTTGAAGGATGGTGGCACAAAACTCTTGGGATATTAAACTACATCAAATTCCTCCAGGTAGGGTTTACCCTTTGGAATGGATGAAGTGCCATATGGACTTCAGCTAAGTTATCCCACATGTCAACCTCAATGGGGTCAAAGTTAACTCTACCCTCTTTCTAATCAAAATGGTCACTCCCAACTACGCTTTGATTGGAGTATGATAGCCTTCAAAGATGTCTTCTAAAGAACGGTCATTCTACTACTCTACCGTAACATAGGGGTGAACAACAATTTGACTAAACACTTCAAATAGTATGCATTAAATACTCTGAACTGGCAGGGCGCACTCCTTAGCTAGCTCAACTAGCATGGGGACTATGTCGGTATCCCCTCCCCTCTCATCCTCTGACTGATGTAAAGGCAGAGCAATCATGACACTTTTGGGTCGCCATTCCCTCTTTACCACAACTAAAGTGGAAGGTTGAGCAGAGGAGCTTGACCTCACCTTAACGGGTGGAGTAGATGGAGTCAGATCCTTGGGCCATAGTCAGATAACCAAATGAGAGGGTCTCTCTCCAAACCGAGTCTTGTGCAATTTGGTAAATACTATAGATGCTGAAACTTTAACTGGTGAAGGTGGATGGCGAGTGGATCATTATGATGATGGAGACACTAGATGCCTCTCTATCAGAGATCTCCTCCTACTAGTGATTGTGCCAGTGAGAACTATGTAATCAGAATGATCAATTCTAATAGCTCACCGATCAGGAAAGTCTATCAAAGCAAAGGCCGCCGACTGCCTAACATTCCTCCTCTCTCACTTTACCGCTTGTACAGTGACTCTAGCCTCTGTGGCTCTCTCTCTCTCTCTCTCTCTCTCTCTCTCTCTCTCTATGTATCTGATCCCTAACACTCCTAGGGATCTAGATTCTCAAATCATGTAAGATACCAGACTCTGAGCATCTATGGGTTGTACCGACTCTATGAAGAATGGACCATAGACGCATGGGCTTCCTCATCCCCAGCTGTCTCAAAGTAGCGGGTGATGCAAGAATCCTCCTCTCCTTCTAAGCTAAGAGGTGAAACCACCGCCACTGTGAATGGAGAGGTCTCACGAGGGGAACCCTCCTCAGCAACATGAGAGGCAATGCCCATCTGCTTCACCTCATACTCATATTATCACTTGACTTTGTGGTTCTTATTACAATGTTGAGTCTTAGTGAGTGGGGTGGAACAGGAGCTAGCTCCAACCTCAAAGGTGGAAGTGACTATCTTAGAATCTAAGATAGCCTTCCCCTTCAGAGTAGGGGGAGCAACAGAGGTGGTACTAGCCCTCACTAGGACTGCAACGGGGGCAACAAACTATACTAGCAAAGACGCTAATGCTGGCACTAACATTAATAGGGGTGTAGAAACCACAATGTCCTTCTTCTTTAGAGAGGGAATCTCAAAACCAGAAGGCATGTCGAAGCAAAGAAGTGGCTTCTTTCCTGCCACCTCCTCCTTGCTAATAGTGGTAAGGGCTGGTCCCTCACATGTGACTTTGAGGTTCTTAAAGCCAAGTCTGAACTGAATCATAAGGGAAGCAGTGAGTATGGCCTGATCCAAGGCCAAATCCACACCTGAGGCAAAGGAAAAGGTTAACTTTCTAGAAGACATGGTGGAAGCTGACTGAATGAATAAATGGATGAACTGGGCTGATATCTTTGCATTGTTGAAAAAGAACTGGATTAGACCCTTGCTCAACTTTAATTATTGTTTTTGATTTGATTGAACTTGAATCCACACTTAACAAATTTAGGTATGCTAAATGGGGTTCATTATATTGGAGAGATTTAAGAATTTAGAGGAGAGACTTTACCATGAATTGTTGAATTTGAATTTGATTTTGATTTTGAGGCCCACATTTATAAAATTTGGGCATGTTGAATGGGGTTCATTTATTTTGGAGAGACTTTTGGAGATGTATTTATTGTTATTTTATTTTGGAACCCTCACTTAGCAAATTTAGGTATGCTAAATTGGGTTCAATTATATATTTGAAAATTTTGAAATATTTCTATCTTTAATAGTTTGATTATTGTTTGTTTGATGTTTTGATTTGATTTGAAAAGAAGAACCCTCATTTAACAAATTTAAGTATGTTAAATGGGGTTCAATTGTGTGTTTGATATTTGTTGTTCATTTGATTTTTGAAAAGGGGAACTCTTGTTTGATAACTTTAGGTATGTCAAATAGAGTTTAAATATACTGTCTCGAAAGATAGAGACATCACCCTACAATGTACCTAATTACCTAATAGGTACTCTTAAGGCCTGATGGGTCTTCAAATATACTTGAGATTTTTCCCTTACCTTACATGGAAAAATAAAGCAGAGTTTATATTAAGCTGTGTTCTTAAGTTCCCTATGGAGGAAAGCCTCTATAGTTAATTACATCCTAGAGAATGAGATTCCCAAAGAATACTCTCGATTAAAGTAGACAACTATTATATCTAAAGATTTCGAGGCAAGACTATCAAAGGATTGGACTATTTTGAAAGATCAATTGGAAAGTTTAAGGAGAAGACTTATTTTTGGAATCCAAAGAAAATAAGTAGGGAACACTCATAATACTAAGAAGCTTAGTGAGCATTCCAATATATCTTATGGCGAGGCTTTATATATTTAAAAGTGAAGAAATTTTATTCATTTGATTTGAAATTTTATTAGATTACTAGGGCTTATAATCCACTAACATAGAATTATGGAAATTCCTAAGAGGTAAGGATTTACACTTGTAGCCTGAAGAAAATAGCTACCTTAGATACAAAATCTAAGGAGCTTTAGCATAAGCTAAAGCATGACCTAAATCTAACCGAAGGGTGGACATGAGGGATTATCTCCACAAGAGAGGATAAACATGTCCAACTTCTTAACTTGCAATTGTATAGAGTGGTCACCAACTAACTCCTCCTATGATTTAAAACCATGTAGTCCAGTCTTATAAATCACAAGATAGCTAGGAAAGTTATTTAATGTGAAAGAGACTAAAGTCCTAAACCCACTCCATAAGAGACTAGAGCATGAGTGGTATGAGCATATGACTTAATCTACAAATGAAAAATATTACAAATTTTATTTCATTTTGACAAATCATCAATAAGGTTTGGGATTTCTTTATGCCTAAATGCATGATGAAAATTGATTGTTGGCTAAATCAAGAGGGAAAGAGAGTGAAGCTCCATCATCAGAGGTTGCTCTCATGAGTCAAGCAGTCCCTATTATGTAAGGATGAAGGCCCTCATTTTTAGCAAGAGTGATAGAAGATGCATGCATGATGTGAGACATATAACATACAGCTAAGGGGTTGTTAAATCTTTTAATTTTCTTGATTATAGCCTAGGCTTTATGATGAGGTTATGAGTTGTTTAAAATTATAATTATGAGTTGTTACTTGGGTAAAAAATTTATTTTTATCCTAAGAGCCTACCACATCCAGGCCACACATTAAAGCATTAAACATTAAGAAATTATGAAAAGCATGCAGTTAATGTGCAATTTAAACATAACCTCAAATGATTTTATAAACCAACATGAAAGAATAATAGGCCAGTGTGGTCGGGTACCACCGTACAACCCGAAAAAGAAAAGATGGGTAACTGAACTCTACCCTTACACAACCCAAAATATGAAAGAATAATTTTACAATTAGAATGAATACATGCCATTGGGTTGGGGATCTTCGCTCATCGCTTCTTCTTCATATCTTCTTATCTTCCTTCTTAGATTTGATTAACTCGAAGGCATCACAGGGCACCCCAGGGCAAAGCCTTCTAACCACTGCTCATCCTAGTCCCCTAAAATATAAACCCTAATTCCCATTACAAAATTATATTTATATAGAAAAATTAAATCTAATTACACCTACAAAATAGAGGTTAGCTAAACATACATACAATGCTAAGTAGTTATATGTATAATTTGGAATTAGTACCCTGAACATAAGTAACAAAACCCACCTGTCCAAACTTAGATTATGCTTACGAACTTAAGCAACCTGCAAGCAAAACATTTATATTTATTTTTAAGCGTCCCCTTAAGCACAATCCCCTACAGAAAATATGATTAGGCTAATAGTGGCCTAACATCTTGTCTATGAGTCATACACCCTAACATCCAGTCTAAAATGTCACATCACAAAATAAAATATACATCACAGCCTACACCACCTTAACTTAGAGCTAGAAGTGGTGACTTAATTCTAATGTGTGTGCTAAGGCCTTGTGTGATGTGTCTTAACTAAGCATTAGAGTTATACTTTTCTAACTTTGGAAATTGTTTGAGTTAACATGATGGTGAGTTTTGCAAGTTTTAGTTTGTATTTTATTTTGTTTCATTTTATTTACACCTAACATCTAAGTGTTATAAAGAGAAGAAAAAGGATTACCCTCTTTCACCATTACCTTAAGCCCATTTCTAAAGCACATTAATTTGATTTAGATTTCTTTGATGAATGGCTTATTAATTTTTTTTAATTAATCCTAATTTTAGGTTAACCTTAAATGATCTTATCCAACATGAAAGGCATCTTAAAATTAATGTAGTTGAATTACTATTACATGAAATATGTTAAGTCATTCCTTTCCATCACATATAACAAGCATATGGTTTAGCACTTAGCATATTTGTACATGCAATACATTTTAGCATACTTACATGATGATGAAGGTGTATGTTTGGAGTTTATATTTTATTTGATTGAATTATTTAAACATATAAATTAAATCACTATCCCAATTCTGATACCAAAATACACAAGAATAGAATAAAATAAGTATGTGTCATTGTTAACCAGGTAAGTGAGATAATCATATGACCTCCTTTGGGATACTTAAAGCCTCATATTCTTGGGATGTCCATACTACACACTTATTAACATTCCAAACTTATGTAAATTTATACATAAATCATAAGAAAGAGAGCACTAACTTACATGTAATATGTGCCAATGACTTGGATGATTATGGATGCATGCATTTTTAGTAGAAAAGGGGGATTCTAATTCCTTAATTGAATACATAGATAGATGATTAAAAGATGTAAGCAAGTATGTGATGTCATTAACCAGGGAAGTGAGATAATCAAATGACCTCCTTGGGGCTAATTAAAGTCTCATATTCTAGGGATGTCCAGACTATATACTTGCTTTCTTAAATACATATGGATGTATAAATAACTAAAAGAAAAAGAACTATGCAAAATTGTATTTTTGTTTAGTTGAATTATTTATGTATGTGAATTAGATCTCTATCCAAATTCTAATACAAACATACATAGGAGTGAAATCAAATGGGTACTTGCCTTTGTTAACTAAGGAAGTGAGGTAATCGAATGACCTTCGTGGAGCTACTTAAAGCCTCATATTCCTGGGATGTCCAGACTATATACCTGTTGTCATTCAAACCTATGTAGATCCATATATATGAATTCAAGAAAGAAAGCTTCACTTCACATAGTTAAGATATAAGCACATGAAACTCATATATATTTATAACTTTCATTACTAAAAATGTTGTTATTCATTTATAAACTTTAGAAAAATACAATTTTAAATTTAAATAGTGATAATAATTACACATATGATAAGTTAATCCAACATATACAAGCTTACATAAATAAACACCATTTGATTCATTTATATTTGAAAGGATGGATGCATGAAATCAAATAACACATAACATCTAAAGTGATTAGAAAGGAATAACTAAGCATAAACACATGGTTCATTCAACCAAATTAATTCTTAAGGATAATCACATTAAATAAAACTATTTAAAGAAAAGTAAAGCTCCTTATTAATTTATGATTTAGGATTTAGGATTTTGATTAATTTGAAAGATGAGGAGATTTGCTTGTTGTTCCTATCCCATTCCCATGTTGGTGAACTTAATTGGTTTAAGAAAAGGTAATTAACTAGATTTTATGAATTAAATAAGTTGGATCCTTAATTAAATTAATTAATTTCCCTTTCCTTTGTTTCTTTACTTTGATTAACCACTTAATTATGAGCCATAAATGGCATGAACATATGAGAAAGTAAAATTGCAATGCTCCTAAAAGGACCTAATGCAAATGGCTCATAATTAAAGGTTAATTAAGTTAAAGAACCTAATTAGGTATTTTTATGATTTTTCCACACTTATGGGCTAATCAAGATTTCCTGAATGGTCTTTATGATATTAAACACATAAATAGGAACCCTTAACCTCATTATTAAATATCTGATATGATTATGATTTTAATTTAATTAATTATGCCACTAAATCAGTTAATTAACCCATAATTAATTTCCATATTAATTAACCCTCTTTAAAATGAAATGGACTTGGGAAAAGAGATTAAGAAAAAGGTCCTAATCCCACTCCCTCGTCCATTCACTATTAAAAAGTGATTAGTAAGTTTACTTAATTAATTTGTTACTATTTAGTGGTGTTAATTAGTCATTAAATTGATTAAAGGAGTAATTAGGTTTCAAATGATCAATTTCCCTAATTAACCCAGTAATAAATTCTAAGAAAATCATGGGAGGTAGGGATCATCCCATTAAATCAATAGGGAAAGTTTAAAATTAGTTGCTTAAGTAATTAGACTTAATTAAGCTAATTAACTTTACATGTAAACCTTAATCAAGCTTAAATTACTATTCAAAATTAATTAGAATTAATTTTAATTAATTTTCCTATGTTTTACCTTTAAAATGAAAATTTTTTTTTTTTTTCAAATTTTCCTACAATTTGTTTTGATTTTTTAAAGTTTCAGCCATTAAATTAGATTAATTAAGCCTAATCCCCTCGATGCCATGTGGATCATTGATGTGGCATGCTTTTCACATGGTGTCATGGGATAGGTTACTTAAATGTGTCTAAGTCAGCACTAACATGGTTGGCGGCAGATGTGGTTTCATCCCCGCCGTCCGATCTAAGATTGGATGATGGAGATTAAACTTGTGATTCTTAAGAATTAAATCAGATCAAATATAGCGGATTAATCACTACCATTCATTCCAATCATGCAGAATGGACGTGCGGGTGATCTATCATCTCCTGAGAGATGGGAGACGGACACCGTCCATCTTCCTCCACCCAATTTGAGCTCACCGGAGCTCATATTGGCTCAGGATTGATCACACGCCTTCACAAGGAAGATCCTAAGGGATCTATTGGTCAAATTTGCATGACATTCACATTCTCTTCAAAAAGGCCTAGAAAAAAGTGAGAAATATTAGTTTGAAGGGATATACCTCGGCTCAAGACGACGCTTTTGCTGAAGAGGCAAAGCCCTTTGAAGCTCATGGTGTCTCCTCCATGTTTTCTCTGTGCACAAAGCACTATCTCTTTGCAAGCTAACATTGGTCGAAGTGGTACTTTTGGTGGTCGGAGGGCTTGGGAGGAGATTCATTTTACCTTGCCAGAGCTTGGTGAACATGTGGGTGAAGATAATTTGAATGGGGTTGAGTATAGGTGGAGTTGGACGGAGTGTTGCCTTGCCCTATTTTTGGTTCATGTATTTTGGTGACTGGAAGGCTTGGGGAGCTCAAAAATTGCTCTGGGGATTTTGAAATTGACCTTAGAAGCTCTCTAAGGGTGGGTGTGTGTGAATTGGATGGAATGGAGGGGGGGTATACCCCCTCCACCCTTGAATCAAATGGTGTAGATTTACTCTACCAATTTCAATCATTCAGCCTCCATAAGTGGCCGGAGGGGACAGGACTAGGTTAAGGTGGCTCAGTTTAGTTGTCCAAGTGCTATGGTTGGTGGTTCAAGGCAGTCTCCATCATCATAGGTTCAGCCAATGAGAAGAGATGAGTTAACTCACCTCTCCTTGGTCCATGGCTAACCTAGCCAATGTGGGTTGGGTTAGCCTCTTAGGTAGGGTCCTATTTCAAGAATTGTGTGGCTGCCAAATGCAAAAAGTGGGGAGTTGACTATCCAAAAGTGGATTAGGTCCCTTGTGGATGGGTTTATCCAAAGGGTAATAGGTCAAATCAGGTCTCAATTGGGTTGGGTTAGTTTTGGGTTGCCCCAAGGTGAGCCAAGGATGGGCTAAGCCAAATTCCATTGGGTTTGGGCTTGGTTTGAGTGGGTTTGGCTCAATTTGACCCATGTAACTCAAATTAGGCTAGGTTGGGTCAAGTTGACCAATTGGTCAAATTGGGTCAAAATAAGGGTTGAGTCAAGTTCAACTGAGTATTTGGAGTGTTTCCTTGTAATTAGTTTGAATTGATTTGGCTTGGATTTGAAATTGACCTATTCGAGTTCAAATGGGTTAAGTTGATCAATTTCACCAAATTGGCCAAATTGGCTTAGGTTAAGCATTGGTTCATGTTCAATTGATCAATTAAAGATGATTGTAGGTTTTGATTTTAATTAATTTGGATTTAATTTTGATTTAGGCCAAATTGATCTTTTAGGCCAATTTGGGCTAAATATATCAATTGGGTTCAGTCATGGGTTCAATTGTGTTCAATGATCAATATGAAATGAACTTGAGCCATTGATTGTAATCAATTTGGGTTAGATCTTTATTTGACCATGTTTGGTCTTTTAGATCAAATTTGGTCAACTTGGGTCATAGGGCTAATTAGGTTAGGTTCGACTCAATTGTTGGTCAAGTCATGTTCAATGATTGATTTTAGGTTGATGTGAATCATATGTTTCAATTAATTTGTCTTAGGATGAAATTCAGCTAGTTTGGTTCAAGTAGGTTAAGTGGGTTGACTTGGTTTGACCCAATTGATGACAATTGACCAATCAAGGATGACTGATAATCATCATAGGAGGTTTTTTGGTAGGTTTGGTTCAATCCAATTTGGGTTGGAATGAGATTTAGTACAAATAGGTCAAATTGGTCACTTTGGGTCAAGTGGATCAATTGGGCTAGTTGAATCAATTTTGGGTTGAATTGAGTTTAGTTGAGTTTATATATGGATTTAAGATTTATTTATAGTTTTGATTGCAATTAATTTGGGTTCAAATGGGTTTTGACTTATTTGAATATTTTAAGTCAAATGGGTTAAGTTAGGTTTGATTGAATTGATTTTGTCTTACGTGATTTGATTGTAGATTTTATTTATATTTGGGATGATGATTGGGGAAATAATTGATTCATGAGAAAATCAATTGAGTTTGATTTGGATTGAAGGAAATTTTGGCTAAGTCAATGAGATTAAATCATGTGGCTTAAGAAAGATCGATTTGATTTGATTTAGTTTAGTTGATTTGAATTTGAATTGTGAATTTGATTTGGATTTAGGAATGATGATTGAAGAATTAATTTGAGTTTGGGATTTGGTTTGGCTTAAGAAGGTAAGTATGGATTTGGTTAGGCTATAGGCTAGGTAAGTTTTCTTAATCTTAAGGCATACCTTAATCTTATGATTAACCCTTATAGGTCTCTAGGTTTAGGTTAAGTGTTCACTTAATTGCTAGAAGTGTCTTAAGCCTAAGAAGCTCTTAGGGTCTAGAAGACCCCTAGACCTATAGTAGCAAGATGGAATCCTCACTCTAAAAGTGAGGTCAATAGTATATTATGGGTGATGAAAAAGAATGGTTTAACATATTATATGTGATGGTAATTCAATTACATTAATCTTAAGATGCCTTTCATGTTGAATGGGATTATTTAAGGTTAACCTAAACTTAGGACTAATAAAACATTTAATAAATCATTCACTTAAAGAAACTAAATCATAAAATTATGCTTTTAGGAAACAACTTATGATGGGGTTGAAAGAGGTTAAGCATCTTTCTTCTCTTTATAACACTTTGATGCTAAGTGTAAATCAAATGAAACAAAAAAAATATACAAATTAAAATTTACAAGTCTCTAAACAATTTGAAATGAAACCACCCATGATATTAACTTAAATAATTTTAAAACTTTGAAAGTCATAATTCAAAAGCCTAGCTAAGACATACCACATGAAGCCTAATCACACACATTAGAGTGTTAAGTCACCACTTCTAGCCTTAGGTTAGGATAGTGTATGTAATGATGATATGTTTTGTTTTATGATGTAATATTTTAGACTAGATGTTAGAAATATAAATCGTAGATTGGATGTTAGGCCGTTGATAGCCTAATATTATTTTCTACAAGAGATTGTGCTTAAAGGGATGTTAAAAAAATAAATATAAATGTTCTATTTGTAGGTTTCTTATGCCCCTAAGCATAATCCACATGATTCAAAAGGTGTAGTTAGATTTACTTTTCCATAAACTATATTTTTGTAATAGGGATTAGGATTAATGCTATGGGGATTAGAATGAGTAGTGGCTAGAAGGCTTAGTCTTGGGGTGCCCTGTGATTCCTTGGAGCAAATAAAACCAAAAGAAGAAGGGAGAAAGAAGAAATGAAGAATAAAAACCTCATAGCATGTATTCAATTCTATTTTGTAATATTATTTTGTAATTTCAGGTTGTATAAAGGTAGAGCTCAGCTACCCATCTTTTCTTTTTGGGTACTTAATCGCATTGGCTTCTTATTCTTTCACTGTAGTTTATAAAATGATTGTTGTTATTTTTAGCTTGTGCAATAGAACAACATGATTTTCAAAGTTTCTTAATGATTGAAGTTTGAATGTGTGGTTGGATATGCTAGGTTGACTTGGTTTGACGCAATTCATGATAATTGATTAACCTATGATACTCAACATATATGACATGAAGTTTAGATTGGATTAATTCACTTTGATTTAGTTTGAATCAAATTTTGGTTCATGTAGGTCGAATTGGCCACTTTGGGTCAAGTGAGCCAATTGGGTTCAATTGGCTTCATTAAGGCTAGATTCAGGTTTGGTTGAACTCACATATGGACCTGTGATTGAAATATCAATCAATTTACAAGAGATTTGGAGTTAAATGGGTTTTGATTCATTTGATAATTTCAAGTCAAAGGGTGAACATGAATTTAACTTGGGTTTGATTTTTGAATTTAGTTTTGGTTTGATGATTGAAGTTTATGTTTATATTTGGGTTCATGATTGTAGGATTGATTGAATCATGAAGAAAATCAAGGGTTCGGCTTGATTTAAGTTTGATTTGGCTAAGTTCAAAATTTTGTCTTGAAAGCTTAGGTTAAATTTTTGATTGAATTTGGATTTGATTTTTGAATTGAGCCTCGAATATTTAAATTTATAATTCATTTATATTTGTTAATAAAAAATTAGAATATAAATGGGTTATGAGAAAATTTCTTGAATTTGAATTAATTTGCATTTGATTTGAGCTAGGTCCATAATATAGAATTAAAGGGCTTAGGAAAGATTTTTGGAATTTGAATTTGGATTTCAATCATGGGTTTCGATTATTTAGAATTGATTCATGATTTGAGAAAATCCATTGAAATTGCTTCAAGGTTTGATTTGGAGTTGAAGTTGATATGAGTTTGGAGTTGATTTGAATTTGACTTGAAGGAAGGAAGTGAGGAGTTGGTTCAAGCTATAGGGTAGGCAAATTTTCCTAACACCCCTAAGGCATGACCTATTCCTATGGCTAACTCTTCTAAGTCTCTAGGGTTAGGTTAAGTGTTCACCTAATCATTGGAAGTGTCTTAAGACTAAGGAATTCTTAAAGTCTAAGAGAAGTCCTATGTCTAAGATGGAGGGGTTGAGAGCTCATCCTAAAAATGAGGTCAACAAAGGGCGCCCAATAGGTGTGGAGTGACTGACAAGGAACTTCGCATGTATTGGTGTTGATCGAAGCGATCAACAACACCGAACTATCACAAGCACTAATAGAGACAATTTACTCCTAACCCAAGTGTAGAAGGAATCTAGAGCTTAGTGCAATATGGCTCCACTCATGTCAAAGACATAAGAGGGAAGGAGGAATCCACTAGGGATAGTATGTGAACCTTCCAGGGAAGGTTCAAGTCATCCACAAGGGGATGAGAGGTTTGATTTGTCTCATTGGGGAGAAATTTGATTTGTTTAATTAAGTTCCATTGGGGAAAAGGGTTGAATTTATTTCAACTTGTTATTTCTTTAGTTGTGTTCATTTTGACTCCACCGGGGATAGACAAGTGAACTCTCCACTAGGGAGGCAAGTTCAAGTCATCCACAAGGGAGGAAAGGCTGTGAAATCCATTGAGGGATTAGAATTCTAAATCTGCTAGGGAGCTAGAAAGATTTGCATCTCATTGAGGAGGAGCAAAAGGTCTGATTTGGAATGATTGATTGCTTTTGTTTGGTTTGTTTCAAATTTTTTTTTGAAATGGATCAAGCTCAATTAAGAATTACCAGTAATCATACTGGGAGAAAGCATAGTAGACTTACATCCTCCAAAGTAGGGACCAGTTGTTAAGGTGATCCATTGGCGAGGCAACATATCGAACCCAACCTAGGGCTGACTATTGAGTGAATGCCTCTGGGGAACTTAAATCAGCTCAATGATAGTAAAAAGTAATTTTATTTTTTTAGTTATTTTGATGGATCCCATCAGTTTGCAATTGACTGCACTGAGCAGGGGAAATGGAGGCCTAAACCTAACTCAAACTTACCAATCCAAAGGGTGTAGTCTACCAATCATAAGGTAGGGCTAACCAACCATAGGGATGCCTTTCAGTGTGCATTGATCAAGTTAGGAAGAAAGTATGGGAACTCATATTTTCTAAAACAAGGAACCACTGGGGTGATCGATTACTTTTGGCAACAAATCGAACCCGACCTTGGGTTGATTATTGAGTGAATGCCGCTGGGGGGACTTAGATCAACTCAAGGATAGTCAAAATTAATTTCATTTTAAATTTTTTTATTTTGATGGATTTCATTGGTTGGTGATGGATCACACTAAGAAGGAGCTTATATCAGTCTAGACCTATCTCAGATTTACTGAACCAAAGGAAGTAATTTCCTGGCCGATGGGAGAACTATCTAACCAAAGGAGTGCCTTTCGATTTGCAATGATCAATTCAAGGGAAGAAAGCTCGAGGACTCACATCTTCCACTACAAAAGACCACTGGGGTGATCGGTTGCTTTGGGCAACAAATCAAACTCGACCTAGGGTGGCCCATCAGTTTGCGACAGTCATGCTAGAAAGAATGCGTCATAGTCTTACATCTTCCAAAGAAAAAATGACTGTCGGGGTAACCTACTTATGGAAAAAATATTAACACGACTGGGGTGACCGAGTGAGTACCAACAGGGATTTATCTCAACTGTAGTCAATTCTATAGGAGTTCGACTTGCCAAGATAGGATGCAGCTTGGAAAAGGGGCCTTTAGGGCTTAAATTCTAATCCATAAGAAATTAATTTATTTATTTATTTTGTTTGTTTATCATGGACCATTAATTTTGGGGATCAAACTAGAAGGATCTTATATCGACCTAGACTTATCGATTCTTGAACCAAGGGAGAATCTGTGCATCCGACAAATTCTCCAACCACAGGGGTGGCTACTAGGAAAGGGGGACTGTCCAATCCAAGAGTAACCCAGGTAGTGTCTAAATGGGGTCACAAAGGATGTGATCCAAATAGAGTGCCACAGGGGATGGGTCCACTAAAGGCTTAATCCAAAACCCTGGAGAAAATGACTTGACTAGTCATATATCAAATCGCTATTGAGTGGTCGACTCAAGGAGAAATCATGGGGACTCATATCTGCTAAGAGTGGTGTATCCACCGGGTGAGTCATAGATAACAAACATCAACCAACCTAAGGTGCCCATCGGTTTGTAATAATGAGGAAAGCTGGGACTCACATCCTCATAATTGATTTGGGATAGTCTATCTTTGATGGTGTTATCAACCTAGGACTGAGTGAATGTCATTGGGGACTTATCAACTCAAAAGTCAAGAGGAAAGGAGCCTCTAGGACTTATCCTAAACCTCAAATATACTCGACCTAGTTAGATCATGATGGCTAGTTCAAGAAGAAAGCCAGGACTCACATCTTCTTAAATAAAGTCATGGAGAGCTTACTAGTGACGTGAAGACTACCATACTAACAAGGCGCACTCATTAGTTTGCAATAATCAAGTTAGGAAGAAAGCTTGGGGACTCACATCCTCCCAAGTGACCACTAGTGGCATACTAATGAGGTAGCATGTAGACCTAACCTAGAGCGACTAAAGTGAGTGCAGGGCTTTCTCCCACATCAAAATAGAGTGAGACAAAATATATGTGTTTGTTTATGTGCTTGTGTTAAATGGAATAGGATGCCACTCTGGTTCTCTTACACTAACCCTAAACATGCTGGGCAATTTGTTGAAATGGTGTCGTGGATGTCCATTAGGATTCCCACTAAGAAAAGATGTCACTTGGGTTCTCTCATACCTAACTTAGCTGTGCTAATCAAAATAGGATGCCTCTTGGGTTCTCTTACACCTATTCTAATAGTGTTAGGAGTTATGTTTGTGTTATGAAAGAGGGATAAGATACCACTGGGGGACTGTTGCACCTACCCTGAATACGTCATGGTGGATTCGCAAGACAAGCAAACAATGCTTCGAAAGAAAAGATGATTTTGATGAAATGGAATAAGATTTTTGTTGATTGATAGAATTATTTCAAACATGATTTTTATGGGCAAAATTTCTTCAAATATAGCCCATTAATTGGAAGCATTGGGTGTTTCCCTTTACAATCAATAAGCTGATAAGATCCTCCTTAGTAGGCCTTCTCTATGACATAGGGGCCTTCCCAAGTGGGTTTAAACTTGCCTCCCATCTTTTGACAGGCAACAATTGGTCTCTTTAGGACTAACACAAGTTATCCTACTTGGAAAGACCTAGGGCAGACCAAGTTGTTGTGAGCTTGAATCATTTTGGCCTTGTATAACTCAAGGTTCTAGCACGCCCATAGGTGACTTTCCTCCAAACCTTTGAGCTCTTCTAACTGTAACTTTGCATTCTCCTCTGTAGTGATCTTACTACTTAATGCTATCCTTAGTGATGGGAGTTGAACTTCTAAAGGTAGAATAGCTTCAGACCCATACACTAAGGAAAAAGGGGTAAATTGAGTTGGAGTTCGGTATGTGGTGCGGTAGGCCCACAAGACTTCAACTAACTGCTCATTCCACTACCGCTTGTTGTCGTCAAGTGTCTTCTTCAGTATTTGGATGATAGTTTTATTGAATGTTTCTGCTAAACCATTTTCTCTGGGGAAGTAGATGGTGCAGTATCTCCAATCTATAATGTGTCTTCTAGTGAAGCTGTTGATTTTAGTGTTTTTGAATGCAGTACCATTATCGAATATAATTCATCGAGGCACCCCAAACCTATATATGATATGGTTCTTGAAAACTTGAAGCACATGTTAAGTTGTGACCTCTCTGAGTGGGATTGCCTCCGCCCACTTGAAAAAGTAGTTGGTGGAAGCTAAGATGAATTGATGACCCTTGGAAGAAGGAAGATCGATAGGATCCATAATATCGGTACCCCCAACACTCAAATGGCCATGAGGCCAATGTAGGGTGTAGAATGTTGAGTGCTTTATGTAGGACCACACTGTGTACCTAACACTGATGGCATCTCCTAGCTACATCCATCATGCGTAATCATCGAGGCGATATCCTAGTCTCTTGATCTTTGTCATCATCTTTAGACTATATTGATGTGCTCCACATAGACCTGAATGTACCTCAGTTACAATTCCACGGCCTTCGTGTTTGTATAAATAACATAACCACATTTGATTAAAGAACCGTCAGTATAGGGTGCCATCAATGAGAGCATAGGAGATAGCTCTCTGTTTCACCTGATGGGCTTGTGACTTTTCTTGAGGTAGTTTGCTAGTGTTCAAATAGTCTATGAATGGTTGCCTCCAATCAACTCCTTGTCCTTATAGGCAATGACAACCTCCCCTTCAAGAGAAAGTCTCTTGATGAGTTTAGCATCAATAAGGGATAGGACTTGTCTATTTTGACCCTTATTGGAATGGACTCATCTTCTCGACATGCCAATTCTTTGGCAAGTTTGGCCAAAGCATCTGCTTCTTGCATTCTCTCGGGAACCTTTATGGTGACTTTGGGGATTTGGGCCAATAGTTTCATGGTATACTCATGTTAATGATGAAGCTTGGGTTTGAGAAGCTTGTAGGACCTGACAATTTGATTGATGACCAACTGAGAATCCCCAAAGATGTTGATGCTCTTGACATTGATAGTGATGGCTAACTCTAGACCAACAATCAAAGCCTCATACTCAACTTTATTGTTGGTACAGGGGTTGGAAAGATAGTATGAGAATCTCATCACATTGTTGGAGTTAGAGAACTATTCTACGCCTTTCACGGAGAGAGAGATGGTGCTTCCCTTTATGAAAAGAAGCTACACCATCAAAATACATCTCCCATCATGGTTTCGCCTCCCTAAGTTCATGATTTGTTCATGGGGAGATCATCAGTAAGCGGAGAATCAGTAGGAAGTGGGTGTGATATTAAGAAAACTATTAGTGCCTATCCTTTTACCGCACAGAGGGGTATGAATATCAAACTACGAGAGAATAATAGATCATCGTGCCAAACATCTAGATAGTGTTGGTCGTGTCATGAGATACTGCGGTGGATTGGTTTTGGAAATCAAGTTCACCTTATGAGAAAGCATATAGTGTCGTAGCTTTTGGGAGGCAAAGATTAAAGCTAGGAAATGTTTCTCAATAGGTGGATAGTTCACAGAATCGATGAGAAATAGTAGAGCATTCTTTCCCTTCATCATTGGGCCAACAAAGCACCAAGAGTCATCCAATGCGGCGGTGTAGAGGATGAGTGGCCCCAGGATAGGCTACTATGCGCTTCACCAAATCTTACTTGATATCTTCAAAGGAATACTGGCACTTTTCATCCCACTTGAACTTGGCATCCTTTTTGACAAGTGTTGAAAATGGCTTGCATCTCTCTGATAGGTTGGAAATAAAGCATCTTAGATATGCTAGCCATCCTTGGAAAGATCTGAGTTGAGTTAAACTTTTAGGAGGTGGCATTTTTAAGATAGCTTTAATCTTTTTTGGATCTATTTCTATTCCCTGATGTCGGATAATAAACCCAAGGAATTTCCCCAAAGCTACTCTGAAAGCACACTTCAGGGGATTCATTTTAAGGTTTTATTGTCTTAACTATTCGAAAACTACTCTCATGTCAAAGAGATGGTCTTCCTTTTCTTTGCTCTTGACTACTAAATCATCAACATAGCACTCAACCTGATGATGGATGAGTTCATTGAAGATCTGAGTCATGGCCTATTGGTATGTAGCATTAGCATTTTGAAGCCAAAAGGTATGAACCTATAATAATAGATTTCGATCGGGGTTTGAAAAGTAGTGTTTCTTTCATCCTGGGGACCATCTTGATTTAGTTATAGCTAGATGACCCATCTATGAAAGAGAAAATGGCTTGAGATGAGGCGATGTCCACCATTAATTCTGGTATAGGAAAAAGAAACTCATCCTTAGGACATGCCTTATTTAAATCCCTAAAATTGATGCATATACAAATTTGGCCATTCTTCTTCTTAACTGCTACAATACTAGCTAACCAGGTAGGGTATTTTTCTTCCCTGATGAAACCAGCATTGATCAATTTTTTTACTTCTGAAATGATCTATTGTTCGATTTCTAATCGCATGCATCTAGGAGCTTGCTTGATAGGGGTAGTGTTAGGATCTATTGCTAGCTTGTGGACTACTACGTCAGAATATAATCCGGGTATCTCTTCATAACTCCATGTGAAGTAGTCTTTAAACTCAGTCAATAGCCTAACTAAGTCATTAGTTTCTTCTTCATTCAGCGATGAACTGACGTATGTCGGGTGTGAATTTTCTTCTGTCCTAAGGTTGATTTCTTTAAGTTTGTCAATTATTGAATCGATCTCCTCTTCAAATTTTGGCAGTGCCTCTTTGATTTGGAGATCATCTAGATCATCAGGTTTCTAAACACACATTCTCATAAGAATTGGTAGAAAAGAACCTGTCGGACTCAAATAATTTGTAACAACTAAGTAATCATTGTCATCGATTGGACCCATCATCTAATCCAGTCTCTTGATTGTGCTTCCTGATTGTTCCATAACTTTCAAAGTACTGACACATGCATGGATGTATGTGAGGAACCAAACCTTTCTGTATAAGATTATGAACACAAGGTGAGTAAAAGTCAAATGGTAATTCCATTAATTCTATAAATGTATTCTCCTCAAGTTCTACATCAACTTCAGGACTTGAGGATGATGATCCCAAATAAAATCTCTTCAGCTTCATATCACTGGAAGGCTTAGGGGCTTCTTTAACTACTAAACATTTCATTTTTTGGGGTGAAAGTGAGGTTAGAGCTAAGGTTCCATTCTTTGTTAATAGTCATAAATCATTTGAATTTGTCTAGGTCTAGTTTTTTTTATCCATTTCAGTGTCACCTCAATGAATCCCAGAGAGGGGTTGGTGGTTTGCTAATCACATTAGAGTCATCCCCTGGATTCCTGACTGTGTTTCCGGGATCAATTTCGATGATAACAAATGAATGCTTGGATGTTCTAATGAATGTTTTATGTGACATATTAATTGCTAATTACATATCCAATACATCTCACAATATGTTGAGAAATTGCAAGAATAGAAGAATGAAAGATAGATCAAAATGGATAATGTGAAGCTCAAGATACAATATTTTAGGTTATATGCATTTATAACTATCTTAGAAATTCATATGAGTTCATTGGCATGAATCAATTTGCTCATAACTTAACATATTATTTTAATGAGGTTAATTTATATAAATCTCTACCTAATTAACATTCAATTATATGTTTCATACATAGCATTTGAATTGTCAAAATAATAAATGATAATAAATTATGACTATTAAGTGTAATTATTTTTACTTAATATAATTAAATATTTTAATTTAATTTGAAGGTTATATGATAACTAACATATGTATGATTATATATAAATTATATCATAATATTTAAATGTCATATTTCAAAATTAACAAAAATATGTGAAATTTTGTATTTTAGCCAAAGTCATTTTATAATCAAAGAATTTATATCTGATTTCATCTCCAATGGATTCCTTGGATTTTTTTTCCTTTAATTTGATAGGTTACATGACCCACGTTTGATTAAAATTGAATTTATTATGACTTTTCAAACATTAGCTGATTTTAATAATGAATGCATGCTACATGCTTTGAATATATTAAGAGCCATATTTGATTATTTTTGACTTGCCCATGTGAATAGCCAATTTTGGCTTTAATTTAATATTTAATATAAATTATATTTTTATTGAATATTAAATTATTATATGATAAAATAATGTTAGAATAATATATTTTTTGAAATAATTTAAAATGACCTTCTTGCCTATAAATAGCCCTCATTCTCTTCATGAAAGTATTCCTCATTCAAATTCAAAATCCTCCAAGCAAATCTAAGAAAAATTTCTAGATTTTTCTTCCAAGTGTTCTCCAAATATTGCAAGATCAAATCCTTTGGAAGCTTCAACATCTTCAACTAAGCAAGTTTTTTTCAAATTACTTGAGTTTATTTTCTTGATCTTAATCCTTTTAGTTGTTCATGCTATTTTCACCATCTATTTATTCTTTCCAATTTATACTTTTTGGTGGATTAGTCTTTGGACATTTTTCACATCAAAGTTTCTCAATCATTTTTTTTTTTTTTTTGAAAACTCTGATAGTTTAGGATCTATTTCAACTTGTTGAAATTTTAACTTCCTACAAATTTTTGGTTTCTTGAAATATTTCTTCATTAATCTTATTTTGAAAGATCATTTATTCTTAGATCTATTTTAGAAGTATATTTTAAGCATTTTAAATTAAATTATTATGCTAAATTATTTTCATATTTGATAGATCTCTTTTAATTAAAAGCCTACTAGCCTACTTAGATCTATCATATACTCATTTTATTTTAAGTATTTTGTGATCATTAGCATTAATTGAAAGAATCTTTTTTATTAAAATAAAATAATATATTCCTTGCTGAAATTTATTTTATTATGCAAAAGAATATTGTGAATTTATTTTGAAATCATTTTTTATATTAGTCTACAATTGTAATAACATAAACATCTTAGTAAGATCACTTTTAAGATATTTATTTTATTATTTTTATCAATATTAAGTGAGCATTTTATCTTGCCAAATTTTAAGTTGTAAGTGATCATTTATAAGTTGTGAGATCATTTTGAATTGGATAGCTTGGTATATTTAGAGATTTATTTTATCAAAATTTATTATTTTATTTTTCTTTTGTGCTATAAAATTTATATTGGGGTTGTACTCCCTTGTAGAGAGTACATATTATTGTAGGGTTTTACTCCCCATTATAGAGAGAGTACTATTTGTAAGTTATTTTGCATTTAGTGATTCCTAAGGTGTAAGTGACGTAGGCATTTTGGGGTTTTCAAACCACATAAAAATTGTGTGCCTATTTCTCTTTACTTTACTATATTTTTTTTTTTTGCATTAAGAATTGTATCTTGTCATTATAAAATCAAAATAATTTTCTACTTAAAATTTAAGATTTAACTTTTAAAATTTTAATATATTCACCCCCCCCCTTCCCTGCTATAGTTCACACAATGAGCCTAGGCTCTTTTAATGCTTAACATCCAAGAGTAGATCTTTTCACTATGGCAAGGTTTCCAAAGGGTTCACTACCGAGAGGGATAATCCACTCATAGACCTCCACTTTTAGATAGTACCATTTGATTATTGAAAAATAGAATTAGTACATTTTTAAGAGGTCAAGATGCACATGTGGTATATGACACATCAATATCATACACCCACGAGAAGTAAATGGCATTAAAGTAGAAAACCTTTTGAGGAATGGTCTATAGAAAAGAGAACTTGATGAATTAAATACAAGGGCTTGTAATACTTTACATTGTGCTTTATTAAATGATGATTACATGAAAATTTCTATGTTAAGTAAAAAAAGAAATATGGGATAAACTCATTATAACTTATGAAGGAACTAGTGAAGTTGGAGATGCTCACATAAATAGACTTGTTCATGAATATGAGTTATTTCATATGTCTCCTTCTGAATCTATTTCTGATATGTATACTAGATTCATGAAAATAATTAACACATTGCATTCTCTTGAAAAACATATAAGAATCAAGACTTAGTCTATAAGATTCTTAGATGTCTTCCAAAAGAATGGGAAGCTAAAGTAACTATTAGAAGCTAAAGATTTATCTACTTATCCACTTGATCAACTTTTGGGTTCTTTGATAGCACATGAATAGTTATTGCTCAAAGGGATAATATGGATAACTCAAGAAAAGGAGAAGGAGAAAGGAAAAGCCATTGCATTACAAGTTGATGATAGTGATGAGCATAACACCTCAAGCTCGATGGTGATAATGATGAGGTGGTCATGCTATCCAAAAGGCTTGGGAACTTGCTAAGGAAGAAGAATCAAAGGTATAAAAATCAAAAAACTATAAATTTCAAACTAAGAAATTTCTTGAAGGGATCATTTGTTACCATTGTAAAAAAGCGACACATAAGAGGTGATTGTCCAGAACTTACTGAATCAAAGAAGAAAGAGATTGATGTGGAAAGAAGAAAAATTTGAAGGATAAAACATAAATAGGAAGAAGAAGAAGAAGGCTTTATGGGTCAATCCATATTCAAATGAATCAAGTACTTGCTCATCTGATGAAAAGGTCAACATATGTCTTATGGCAAATGGAGAATCTGACTTAGATTCTCAAGAGGTATGTAATGATATATCTTATGATGAATTAGATGATGCTTTTAATGATTTAGTTATTGAATATAAAAAATTAAAAAGAAAATACAAAACCTTAGAAATAGAACATAATTTAGATATGCATTTTTGTGATTTAAAAATGAATGTGATAATTTAAAAGTAAAAATACATCTTTATTAAATTGTTCCTTACTTGTATGTAACCCTGAAAGAGAGAATATCTTGTTAAAAGCAAGATTAGAATTAAGCTTGAAATCACAAGTTCATTATAATACTTCATAAAAAAAATATTTAATAAAAATTATTTGTATCACATCCCACTCATATACCTTATAATTATCATGCTAAGTCATATGCAAACACTAATATTTGGTGAAACTATTGTAATAGAAAAGGGCATATTTCATTTGATTGATATGCATAAATACAAAATACTAAGAATCATCTTATGTATGGTACCAAAAGGTACAAGCACTACACAAACCACAATGCTAGATATCTTGCTTCAAATTTAGAATGTGGACCCGGTTCCAAAAGTTAACATGTGAGTTTTTTTTTGTAGGAATGCCTTCAAAGCAAAATCAAAGAAGGTTGTGGCACTTGAAGGATGTTCAAGACATATGAGAGATAAAGATAAATTCACAACTTTAGAATCAAGTGATGGAGGATTTGTTACATATGGAGATAATGCAAAGGGAAAGATCATTGGCATTGGTTCTATTTGTAAGAATTCTATCACTTTAGATAAAGTTTTTCTAGTAGAAGGATTAAAACATAATTTAATTTCTATTAGTCAATTATGTGATAAAGGTTTGAATGTAGTATTCCATGCATCATATTGCATTATAAAAAATAATGAAAATGTTTTGTTAGTAGGAAAAGATATAAAAATATTTATGTCATTGATTTAGATAGCTTTCATGATGTGAATTTGAATTTACTTTGTTTTAAAAGCACTCATGATGATATATGGTTATAGGATATGTCATATTAACATGCACACACTCAAAAATTGCTAAACTTGATTTAGTAGTTGGATTACCTAAATTAATTTTCATTCAAACTATGTTTGTGATGCATGTATTCATGGTAAGCATTCTAGAAGCTCATTTAAAAGTAAAAATATTGTTTCTACTTCTAGACCTCTAGAATTATTGCACATGGATTTATTTGGTCCAATTAGCACCACTAGCTTAGGTGGAAAAAATTATGGTTTTGTGATTGTTGATGATTTCTGATATACTTGGGTTTTTTTGTAACTTACAAAGATGATGTTTTGGTGAGTTTAGAAAGTTTTCTAAATATATTCAAAGAGAACAAGGCCTTTTGATTAATAGGGTTCAAATTGATCATGGTGGCAGAATTTGAAAATAAATTATTTGAGGATTATTATGATGAACATGGGATTAGACATAATTTTTCTACACTAGAACCCCCAACAAAATGGAGTAGAGAAAAAAAAATTAATTAAATTAAGTAGATCTATGCTTGATGAGTATAAATTGCCAAAATATTTTTGGGTAGAAGCGAATATCGCATGTTATGTGATGAATAGGATCTATTTTAGACCAATTTTGAAGAAGACACCTATGAATTATTTTTTTTTTGGAAAGAAGCCTAAGATTGAACACGTATTTGGATGTAAATGCTTTATTTTGAATAATGGAAAAGAGCATTTAAGTAAGTTTGATTGCAAATGATGGTATTTTCTTAGATACTCTTTCTAGTAGAGCTTATAGAGTTTTCAATAAGAGAAATTGATTGTAGAAGAATCAATACATGTTATTTTTGATGAAATTTTAATTTATCCTATTAGAAATGAGGTGATTGATGAAGAGATTGATAAATTTAAGAAAATATCTTTAGAAGATAATATGGATGATTCATTGCCTAAAGAATGGAAATATAATAAAAATCATCCAAAGGAACTAATTATGGAGATCCTTCAAAAGGAGTTATGACCAAGACATAGTAGAGAGGTTGTAGATCATTCAAACATTTTTATCCGAGGTTGAACCTAAAATTTAGAAGAAGCATTAAATGATAATTTTTGGATTATTTCTATGGAAGAGGAGTTGAATCAATTTGTAAGAAATGATGTTTGGGAATTAGTCCCAAGACCCCAAGATCAAAATGTCATTGAACAAAATGGGTCTTAGGAATAAGCTAGATGATTCAGTTGTATTGTTAGAAATAAAGCTAGGTTAGTTGCACAAGGGTACACACAAGTTGAAGGTATAGATTTTGAAGAATCTTTTGCATCAAGACTAAAGCTATTAAGTTACTCCTTGCTTATGCTTATTTAGAAATTTTAAACTTTTTCAAATGGATGTCAAAAGTGCATTTTGAATAGATTGACCAATGTATTTGTAGAGCAACCACTGATTTGAGAGCCTTGATTTTCCAAATCATGTGTATAAATTAAAGAAAGCCTTATATGGTTTAAAATAGGCTCCTCGTGGTATGATAAGTTAAGTAACTTATAGATCGGATTTAGAAAGGGAGTAGATACCACCTTTATTCCTTAAGAGCATAGATGATTTTGATTATGGTACAAGTGTATGTAGATGATATATTATTTGGAAGTATAAATGAATCTTTATACCATGAGTTCTCATCTTGATGTCTAAAGAGTTTGAAATGAGTATGATGGGAGAACTTAATTTTTTCTTAGGTCTTCAAGTGTGAAGCAACAAGAAAATGTCACATTGATCTGTCAAATTAACTACACAAATGAATTGCTTGAGAGGTTTGACATGAAAACATTTAAATTTAGTAAAACTCCTATGAGCCCATCTAAAAAATTGGATTTAGATGAATTAGGAAAATGTGTTGATCAAAAAATTTATAGGAGTATGATAGGTTCACTTTTATACCTTGCTACTAGTAGGCATGATATTATGTTTGTTGTTTGTTTGTGTGCTCATTTTCAAGCCAACCCAAAAGAATCTCATTTAATAGCAAGATATTTCAGATTTGATAGTACTATTAGGTTAGGTTTATGGTATCCTAAAAATTCTTTATCATGTGATTTGGTTGCTTATTCGATGTTGATTTTATGGATGCAAAGTAGATAGAAAAGCACATCGCACATCTCATTTAGGATCATTGTCTTGGTCATCTAGAAAAAATTATGTAGCTTTATCTACCGAGGTCGAGTACATATGCAGAGTTGTGTTGCTCGTGTCCTTTGGTTAAAACAACTAAAGAAGATTTTGGTATTAAGCAAGATCATATTCTAGTTTAGTGTGACAATACTAGAGCTATTAGTTTGACCAAAAATCCTATCCAAAGACTCCTAACCAAGCATATAGAAATTAGACATCATTTTATTAGGGATCATATTTTGAAAGGTGATGTTAATATTAATTTCATTAGTACGATTTATAAATTGGATATTTTACAAAACCATTATCAGAAGAACATTTCTGCACTTTAAGATGCATGCTTAGAATGTTAGATCCTAATATTTAAAATTATATGTAGTTTGTTCTCACTTTTTGATGTTGTCAAAAGAGGGAGAAGAGTAAAATGTTGGTTAGTATTAAGTCTATTTCATGCATACATTTAGGGGGAGCAACATTATTCATCTCTTGTGTATAAATTTTTTTAGAAGAGAATTTTTTTCAAAAACTATGATGAAAGGTCAATTTGCACCTTCATCAAAATCAATACCCAACATTAATTTGACATCATCAAAAAGGGGGAGATTATTGGGCCTCATGTTCAATCTGATCAATTTTGATGATAACAAATGAATGCTTGGATGTTCTAATGAATATTTTTTTGTGTTTCAAATATATTAATTGTTAATTACATATCCAATACATCTCACAATATGTTTGAGGAAATTGCAAGAATAGAAGAATGAAAGATAGATCAAAATGGATAATGAAGCTCAAGATAGAATATTTTAGGTTATATGCATTTATATCATTTCATATGAGTTCATTGGCATGAATCAATTTCCTCACAACTTAACATATTATTTTAAAATAAGGTTAATTTATAAAATCTCTATCTAATTAACATTCAATTATATGTTTCATACATAGCTTTTGAATTGTCAAAATAATAAATGATAATTAATTATAACTATTAAGTGCAATTATTTTATTTACTTAATATAATTAAATATTTTAATTTAATTTGATGGTTATATGATAACTAACATATGTATGATTATATATAAATTATATCATAATATTTAAATGTCATATTTCAAAATTAACAAAAATATGCAAAATTTTGTATTTTAGCCAAAGTCATTTTATAATCAAGGAATTTATATCTGATTTCATCTCCAACAAATTCCTTGGATTTTTTTTCCTTTAATTTGATAGGGTACATGACCCGCATTTGATTAAAATTTAATTTATTATGACTTATCAAATATTAGCTGATTTTAATAATGAATGCATGCTACATTCTTTGAATATATTAAGAGTCATTTGATTATTTTGACTTGCCCATGTGAATAGTCAAATTTTGGCTACTTGAATTTAATATTTATTTAATATAAATTATATTTTATTGAATATTAAATTATTACATGATAAAATAATGGTTAGAATAATATTTTTTTTTGAAATAATTCAAAATGACCTTCTTGCCTATAAATAGCCCTCATTCTCTTCATGAAAGTATTTCTCATTCAAATTCAAAATCCCTCCAGCAAATCTAAGAGAAAATTTCTTAGATTTTCCTTCCAAGTGTTCTCCAAATATTTCAAGATCAAATCCTTGGTTTGGAAGCTTCAACATCTTCAACTAAGCTTTCTCAAATTACTGAGTTTGTTTTCTTGATCTTAATCCTTTTATTTGTTCATGCTATTTCACCATCTATTTATTCTTTCCAATTTATATTTTTTTGGGGGATTAGTCTTTGGACATTATTTTTCACATCAAAGTTTCTCAATCATTTTTTTTTGTGAAAACTCTTGTGATAGTTTGTAGGATCTATTTCAACTTGTTGAAATTTTTAACTTCCTAAATTTCTTTTGGTTTCTTGAAATATTTCTTCATTAGTCTTCTTTTGAAAGATCATTTATTCTTAGATCTACTTTAGAAGTATATTTTTAAGTATTTTAAATTAAATTATTGTGCTGAAATTATTTTTATATTTGTTAGATCTCTCTTTTTAATTAAAAGCTTACTAACCTACTTAGATCTATTATATACTCATTTTATTTAAGTATTTTATGATCATTAACATTAATTGAAAGAATCTTTTTGGTTAAAATAAAATAAATTATTCCTTGCTAAAATTTTTTTTTGTGCAAAAGAATATTGTGAATTTATTTTGAAATCATTTTTATATTAGTCTACAAATTGTAATAACATAAACATCTTAGTAAGATCACTTTAAAAAATTTATTTTATTATTTCTTATCAATATTAAGAGCATTTTATTTTGCCAAATTTATTAAGTTGTAAAGTGATCATTTATAAGTTGTGAGATCATTTTTTGAATTGGATAGCTTGGTATATTTTGAGAGAGATTTATTTTATCAAAATTTATTATTTTGTATTTTCTTTTGTGATAAAATTTATATTTATACTCACCCCTTGGAGAGTACATATTGTAGGGTTGTACTCAAGGAGAGTACTATTTGTAAGTTATTTTGCATCTAATGGATTCTTAGCCATGGTGGCTAGGCGTGGACGTAGGCCATTTGGGGTCAACCACGAAAAATTGTGTGCCTATTATCTCTTTACTTTTTATATTTTTTATTTTTGCATTAAGAATTGTATCTTATCATTATAAAATCAAAATTAATTTTCTATTAAAACTTAAAATTTTTAATATCTCCTAATTCACCCTCCTTGGGTGCTATAGTGACTCACAATTCCAAGTCAATAGTGGTACTCTATTGAACTGAATCTTGTTGGTGATGGCCAACAGGGTCTTCCACCTCTGAATCATTTTGCTCTCCTCACTGGGAGGTTTAGTCATTATACTCATATGTCCATATGATGGAATGAATTGGAACATGATATGTCATCTATTTCTTCAATTTCTCACTTGATTTTCAATTTTCTTTCTTTTCTTTTGCCTTTTCTTTTCTTTTCTTTATTTTCTTTTGCTTTTCAATTTGAGTTTTTCCCAAGTTCATGAAAAGGGTGTTTTGAGGAAGATAATCGATCCATATATCTCAACCTCTAACTAAAAAATGGCTTTTCATCTCGACATAATCCCATCCTTCCTAAACTTCATGCACATGGAGGGAGGATGGGATTATCTGTTCGATGTATCCAAGGCCTACCAAAAGCAAAGGAATGAAGTATTTGAATCAATTATGAAAAATTATTTGGCTTTATTTCCAATCACCTATCTCCAAAGGTAACATTATAACCTAAAGCCCGCCTTGTTCATTGATTCCTCTCAACATCATGATCTCCTGAGTTTGAGATGTCGATCTTCAAATAAAGGGTCTTAGACTATAATGTTCACCAATGCACTGGATAGTGAACCATGGCTGGACTATGTCAATGCCATATGAGAGGGGACTTGTGCTCCAAATCCCCAAAGAAGGTCTTCATCTGGAAAGTGATCGGGCTTCTTTGGTAATGTGCCTTCTCTTAGGTGGTTAAGTATATCTGATCAAATAGATTTTGATTAATGATTTCATCTCTTTGGATAAGATAAGGGCATCATATGCTTAGCTTAGATGGAAACTTTCTGTGAGAGAGGATATTGTAACCACCTGATGATCCTCCACAAGCATATTCAAGGTGGAGCATCCGTGAAGGGACTTCATCCTCTAAACTAATGACTCGCTTTCCTATCTTGAGGTGCCTTAGAGGTAGAACATTGCCACTATGGAGGTTGACTTTGGTGATCTCTAGGATAATGGAAGGTTCTACCAAGCTCACCTCAGCCTTCTCCTATGGGACCCTCAAATTAGATGATTCCAAGTCTATCTCAAAAGGTGAACCATAAGATTCGTGAGTAGGAAAATCCAACTCTGAATCAGAAAGAGAAATATCAAAATTATTATAGTTATTTTTTAGACTTGAAGAGTTATTTAGAATAGATTCAGACAACCCATCAAAAGTGAGACAAATGTAATTTAAACTAGCTTTATTCTTCAATTTCTTGGAATTGTTTGGAGGTATAAAGTAAAAATCAAGTAAAGTGAGTGGGGTAAGGGATTTGATGCCCTTATCCGCCGATACAAGAGTTCTACTAGTAGAAGAAGTGAGCTACCGGTGGAAGAAGTCGCCAGGTGAAAGCCGCAATGTGGAGGATTTGGTGGTCGCTTAATGGCTATCCTCCGACACATGTTGTTGTGTAATGATGAGATGCCCTTTTCCTCAACTGCACTAAACTTGCAAACCTTCCTTGATGTTGGAGGTTCTCATGACTTAAGCAAAGGAAAGTTTTGATTTTGAGATAATTTTCTTAGGTTTTGATAAGGAGATATCACCTTTGGTTTTGGAAGGATCGCATCCCCAAAGATTACCAATGGAACTGATGATTATTCCATAAGGTATTCCTTCAGATGATTATAGACTTGAAGCTATGTTCAAACCCTTGAATGTAGCAATCCTCCAAAACATGACCTAGATCTGGTAGGGGGAAAAAGTTAGATCATTACTCCTCTCTAGGTTTGGGTAGCTTAGGTTTCTTTAAAAGATTCTTAAATTTTTTAACTACCCCACTTAAATGTATATGATTTGTTTAGTTTATCCATAAGAGGTGGATGGCATACTGGGTATGTGTCGCTTATTGATGATGTGGTTGAGGAGGCAGGTGTGCCATGGAGGCGAGGCCAGAGGGCTACCTTGGTGGTGAGGAGGTGAAAGCGATGATGGAGCATGAGGTCTCTTAAACTTCTCTAGCATTTTCCTTATCTATCAATCATGTTCTTCTTCATATGTCTTCTCTACTGGCTTTATTGAGATCTGGAAGGTAATTGTTTGGCTTCCTTAAATAGGCACCTTGTTGATTAATTCTCAAAAGTTTGATGGTGAAATCTTTGAGCATGTATGTGATATTCAAGTAATCTCAATGGCATGCTATTCGTGAATTGTGGTTTGTATTTCATACTCACCATGCCACCGAATCTAATCAACAAAGGGACTCACCATAGTTTTGTTGAGCCACAACGAGATCAATGGACTTTGAGCTCCAAATAACCTCTTGATGAAGAGTTGCTAACTCAAAGAAAATCTTTACTAAATTATTGGGAAGTTCAGCGTACCAATCAAAAGCTATCCTTACTAAGCTACTGATGATGAGATAGAATAGTAAAGCATCGCCCATGCTGCAAACAAGTAGCCCTAAAGTGTGCAATATGCTACTACCAATCCCATCAAAACTCTTGAAGGAAGGTGGAATGAAATCCTTAGGATATTGGATTGCATTAAATTCCTTCGGGTAGTGTCTACCCTTTTTAACTGATGATCCTCCTCAAGCTTGAGCCAATGCTTCCTTCACCTATTGCTCAACCATGGACTTTATATCTTTTTTCTGTTTGGAGATACTATCCACTACCTTCCTATACATGTTGGTGTTACCTTGCTCTACTGGAGGTAAATTCTTGGTTGGGTCTAAGACATGCACTAACTATGGTCACTATTCGTTGTAGTAGGATGAACGCTTGGTTCTCAATGATAAGACATAAATGATCATGGCCTCTTTCTTCATCCTTTCTATCTTTCATCCTTCTATTTGATCTCTAGAGGTGTTTTAGTTGAGTGCTGTCTTCGCTTGCTCAACACCTTCTATAAGATGCTCTCTGAGGAGGGATCCCCTGGTATCTACCAAGCAAACCTCGACTGAGTCTTCTAACAAATCATCTTCATTGGGATCAAAGCTGACCTTCTCCTCATCTGACCAATCATACCCCAAAATCTCCTTCTTCTCTACAAGATAACGTGCTACTATCTCCTCAATAGAATGATTAATCTAAATAAGAATAAATGATCAATTGGTGATCATCACAGTAATCGAGAGGACCTTAATTCAAGAGTCAATCTTATGTGGATATTGCAGATGAGTGACACTCACGCCACTATCATGATGAGAGGTAACAATCCTAGGATGTTACACTATCAGTGATGGACTATCATCTACTCTCAAATGATGCCACTAACTCCACATCTTGTGGATGACCATAATGCTTCGGTCGCCATCCACACCACCACTTTGTTAAGAAGAAGAGCTGCCTGCCACATAGGGCTGTGGATGGGGTAGATCTCACCATATGAACACCAACGGATGCGCTTTCTCCGATATTGCCTTCATGGACTTTAGATGTGAGATGATGTAACGAATGGTGATGGTGAATGAGGGGTAGAGGGGTGGAGACACCACCATCTATGCACGCCCTCCCCGTGGTAACTAGTCCCAGAAAAGATAATATCGGTATACATGCGTCATGGAAAATTAATAAGAGATTTTCACCACTCAACTTCCCCGCTAATAGCAATAGGCCTCTTAGGCCCTCTCTTGGCATATATGCTTCCCCACACTGTGGGGGATGATGGATCGAAGATCAAACTGAGTTTTAGACTTTGAGCCAGAAGCTCGCCACTCTAAGACAAATCGGAGAGGCATAATGACCTCCTACTTCAGAATTTGATGACCGCACTACTATAAGAGGTGATGGAGAATTAACATCCTCTCCACCACCCTGAGAAAGGATGAAATTTCTGAACTGGTGAAGTATGGGAAACTCTTCCATAACAAGCACCATCTCCCTATTCTGTGGTACCGCTGATCATGCGCCTTATTCCTACATTGTGTCCTAGTAGGATGGGAGGAATGAGAGCTAGACCCATACTCAAAAGTAGGGGAGGCAAGCCCTGAGATTAGGGGAGCCTTACCCTTAGAGGTACAGACGAGAGGGTGTGAGTCCCCACTAGGGTAGCATGAGAAATCATGGGGTGCACCAAAACTAGGTTGCATGGTACTACTACTAAAGCAGGAACGCCACTATCTTCCTCTTCGAGAGAAAACATCGAATGAGGGTAAATCAATCGATGATCACTCGCCAGTCACCATGGTCCTATCAGTATGAGGGAGTGCCCTCAGTAATCCTCACTCCCTCAAATCCCCAAGTGGATAAGGTGTATGATCCAGTGGGAAGTTTTGGTCCAAAGCCAAATCCATACCATGGAAAGTGAAAATGAACTCAGAGCTACCATTGATCAAGAAGAAAAAATGAAGGTGTATCAACCCATGGTGAGAATCAATAAGAAATGAGCTTGGATTAGATTTTGTCTTTAATTGAATTTGATTGAAAATTTGAACCCACATCCAACAACTTGGAAGTGAAATCAAATAGATTAAAATATTTAGAAAAGAGGAATTTTGAATATGAATAACTTCAACAAATTTAGGTATGTTGAAAGATGGATTCAAATATTTTTAGAAGGATGCTTCCATAGGTTCATGTTTGAAATTATATTTGAATTGAGGACCCTTTCCTTAACAAATTTGGGTATGTTACGTAAGTAAGGTCAATTGGTTATTTTTGATTTGGTGTTTGAATTTTACTCACTTAGCAAATTTAGTCCTAAGTGAAGTGTTTGAAAATAAAGCTTTTGTGAATTGTTGTTTGATTTTGAAATTGAATTCCCACTTAGCAAATTTAAGTATGGAACCCAAGTGTGTTTGTTGATTTTAAAGATTCAAGCAAATTTGAGTACGCCAAGAAGATCCAAAGTGTTTCATTTGTTTTGGATATTTTCAATTTTTTTTTTTTTTTTTTTTTTTTGCAAAAGTGGGATCCTTAGCAAATTTGGGTATGCTAAGAAAATTCTAATGTGTTTCATTTTTGTTTTGATTTGTTTTTGATTGAAAGTGGAGACTTTACTTTAGAAAATATGGTATGCTAAGGATGAGGTTCCACTTAATTTTGTGAAATGGAAATTTTACTTAGCAAATTTGAGTATGCTAAATGAAATTCCAAAAGAAGCATTCAAAATTTGTGTTTTGATTTCATTTTGAAAATGGAAACTTTTCTTTAGCAAATTTGGTATGCTAAAGATTGAAATTCCAAATAATGCTTGAAAAATTTTGGTTTTGAATTTGGAAACTTCACTTAGAAAATTTGAGTATGCTAAATGAAGTTCCAAATATGTATGAAAATTTTTGGTTTTGACTTTGGAGGCTTCACTTAGAAATTTGAGTATGCTAAATGAAGTTCCAAATGTGTTTGAAAATTTTTTTGAATTTGAGACTTCATTTTAGAAAATTTGAGTATGTTAAATGAAGTTCCAAATGTGTTTGAAAATTTTTGGTTTTGAATTTGGATTTGGAGATTTCACTTAGAAAATTTGAGTATGCTAATTGAAGTTTCAAATGTGTTTTGAATTTTGAAAATATTATTGTTAAGTTTTGAGAAGACTTCCATTCAACAAATTTGGGTTTGTAGGAATGGAAGTCAATTTTGTTCTTGAAATGTGAAAATTTTGTTTTGTGTGTGATTATTGCTTTTTGAAAGAGGGAGTTCCAACTTAATCATATATGGGATATGTTTAAGTGGGATTTCCAAATGATGTTATTTTATTTAGGAATGAAATCTTCATTCAATATATCAAATGAAGATATTTATATGTGCTATTGAAAAATTTAATTTAATTTGAAAATGAAACTTCCAATCAATAAGTGTGGGTATATTGAATGGAAAGGATCATATGTGCTTTTTGAAAGTTTAGGAATGGTGGAATTTTATTAAAAATTTGTTCTTCATCAAAGTGAATTTGAGTGAAGAAGTTCATTTATGCTTTTTTCAAAAGATTGTTGGTTTTATTTTTGAAGATTCCTACATGTAATAATTATGAGAATTGTTAGATGAGGGTGATTTAAAATTTTGTGGAAAATAATTTATTATGTGCATTTTGAAAGAGTGCTTTTTGAAAAGCAAGATTTTTATGAAAAATTTATTTTGTCTTTATTATTTTAGAATGAACCTTTCCTTATCATCGAAATGATAAGGAGGAAGTCTTTAAATATTTTTCTTTTTAATTAGATACTTTTATTTTTATCCATTGGAAAACCCAACATGGGTTTTAAGACCAACACGGGGTGAGTTCCTAAAACCTAAAGATGTTGGCTAGCTCAACTTAAGGATGAAATAAGCTAAGTGCCAATGGAATGAAAGATAGTATTGGATTCATACCAAAGTACAAATCCACTATCGATAGTTAGATACAATGATCATTTACCAAATATGGAGGAGGTTCCCTTGGAGTCGCTAGAAAATCTATGGTGAAAATATTCGCTTCTTCTATCCTTTTGAGAGGATAAATGACAATAAAATATACACTTTAGTTTTGGACACCATGATCCACAGATGTTCTTATTAGGGTGATCGGTATGACATTGAGGAGATGTACCATCTCGAAAGATAGAAGTCACCATCTTATATGGACCTAATCATCTCAATAAGGACTCTAAGGACTATGGGTCTATATGGAGATTCTTCCCTACTTACATGGAAAAGTAAAGTAGTTTATTTTAAACGGTTCATTAAGTTCCTACAAGGGCAAGCTCCCATAGTTAATTACATCTTAAGGAATGAGATTTGTCAAGAATACTCTCAATTAAGGTGAATGATCATTATTTTCAAAGATTTCAAAGATAGGACTATCAATCAATTAGTTTATTTTTGGCAAATCAAGTGGGATCGATCAAGAGAAGGGAGTTATTATCGAAACCAAAAGAAGATAAGTAGGGGATGCTTATGATACTGGGAAGCATAGTAAGCATCCAAACTATCCTATGGTTGGGCTTTATATTTTTGAAATTGAAGTGATTTTTTTGTTGAGTTGAATTTTTATTAGAAATCTAGGACTTATAATTCTACAACACAAGATCATGGAAATGCCTAAGAGGTGAGGATTTATGCTTATATCCTACAAAGGGAAGTAGTAACCTCTGAACCTAAATCTAGGGAGCTTTGGTGAGGGTTAAAGCATGACCTAAATATAAGGAGAAAATGAGTATATAGTTTACCTCCACAAGAGAGGCTAAACCACCCAACTATTAGACTTACAGCCACCTGGGGGTGGTTGCCAACTAACTCCTCCTACGATTTTAAATACATGTAGGCAAGTCTTATGCTTTTGCAAGATAGCTAGGTTATTGTTTATTTAGAAAGAGACTGGGTCCTTAAACACACTTCCTAAGAGACTAGATCATGTAGGGCATGATTAATTATTTAAATCTAATACAAATTTTGTTATGTTTTATTTTCATTTTTGGATAATTGATTTGACACAGGCTATGGGATTCATATGCCTAATGCATGAGAATTAGATTATGAGCCAAAATTAGCAAGAGGGCTCTCAAAGGTCAAGCCAAATTCTCTAGCAAATGTAGAAGCCCTCGATAACAAGAGTGAAACAAGATACTTTTTATGCATGATATGAAAACATACAACATTTAGCTAAGTGGTTGCTAAATCTTTTATCTTGTTTAATAACCTAGGCTTTATGTGAAGTTATGAGTTATTTATTTTTAGTTTTGAGTTCATTAATTTGATAGAAAATTTATTTTTCCCTAAGAGCCTAAATCACATCTAGGCCATTCATCAATCAATGAAGAAACTAGGAAAATATGCCATCTTAATGCACAAGCTAAACAAATATTAAATAAGTTATAAAGTTAGCGTAAAAGAATAAAAGGTCTTTTGTGGTCAGGCTCCACCGCACAAACCAGAAAACAAATTGGGTAGCTGAGCTCTACCCATATACAACCTGATTTACAAAGAAATTAATTACAATCACAAAGGAAATTCATGTTATGGGGGTCTTCATTCTTCATTTCTTATTTCTTCATTTCTTCATTCTTCTTTCTTCTTTCTTCTTTTGGGTTGGTTGGAATGTGGTTCCTCCAAAGGCTTCACATGGTGCATAAGACATAGTCTTATGACCAATGTTCATCCTAATCCCCCATAACAATCATTCCAAATTCTAATTGCAAAATTACATGAAAATCGGGAAAGTAAATCTAACTAAAACTTGCAAAATAGAGATTAGCTAAACAAACCACACACACAATCCCAAGCATGTAGAATAAATTGGACTTAGCACCCCACACATGGGTAGCCAAGTCCACCCTATTTTGGATTATGCTTAGGGTATAAGCAACCTACACGCAAAAAAGCATTATATTTTATTACACCTTAAGCACAATCCCCTACAGAAGATAATGATTAGACTAAGATCCTACCATTTAGTCTACGCATATACACCCTAACATCCAGACTAAAACATCACATCACAAAATAAAATCAAGCATCAAACCATGCATCACCCTAACATAGGACTAGAAATGGTGACTTAGCCTAATGTGTGTGCCATTTAAGGATTGTGTGGCATGTCTTAGCTAGGCTTTTAAGAGTTTCTAAGTGTGAGAGGTTCAACTTAGAGGGTGGTTTCATTTAAGTGATTTAGTTGATTGGTTGATTTTATTTTATGATTTGATTTGGTTTGAATGAACCTACAATTAATTACTAAGTGTTGTAAAGAGAAAAAAAGAGAAGAGAACTTCTCTTTCCTCCCTACCTTAAGTAATTTCTAAGGTAGATTCATTAATGATTTTTATTTTGTGAATTTTTTATTATTTATTTTAATTAGTCCTAAGTTTAGATTTACTCTAAATCAACCTATTAAATAAGAAAGGTATTTTAGGATTAACTAAAGTGAATTACTATCACAAAACACACAATGCTTTATTTCTTTCCAACATGTGTAACATGCATATGGATGAACCCTAAGCATATCTATACATGCAAATGGAAATGTTAGCACACCTTAATGATGAATGCTAAGGGATATTGCTTAAGGAAATTTGGATGTTTTATGATGCATTATTTTGTTAAGTAGAAAAGAGAGATTCTTTTATCAAGTAATTAAATGCACATTTACATGTATGAAAAACATAAGTGAGTATAACGCCATTATTTTCTACACCAGGGGTATAAGGTACAAGACCATCTTAGGGATACTTAAAGCCTCACAACCCCGGGATGTCTAGACTAATATAGCACTTTTCTTAAATACATGTGCATGTACAAAAAGAAATGAATGGAAAAAGAGTCATGCAAAAGGTTTTTATGTGTTTGTTTGATTTTGATTATTTAATTTACATGTGCAAATGTGAAGATCCTTCTTAAATGATAACATAGGAATGAATATGAATGGATTTAAGCAAGTTTTGTGTTCTTTCAAATGAACTATACATTTTGCAAATCCTATTCAAAACTATGTTAAAAGAGAAGAGAAGGAAAGTCATATAATGAACATCTTATATTATATTCACATGCAAGCTTATAAATAATTATAAGTAGCATTCCTTTCATTTGTAATGTTAGATTTATAAGTTTTAAAAATAATTTTGGATTTAGTAGAAATAATAGCCATTCATATTCTTACTTTATCCAAAACATACAATTTGACATAAAGGAAACATTTCATTTTAATTTGATTTTTCAAAAAAAAGTATGAATGCATGATTTCATATGACATACAACATTTAGCATGCTATGAAAGAAATAAGGTGATGCAAGTGTGTAAATTCATTTATCTTAATTAATTCTTAAAGAAAATTCTATGGAATAAGATCATTTAAAGGGAATCAAAGTTGTTTAAAGAGATTTTTATTTTAATTTTTAATTTGATTTGATTTAGGAAATGTGAGAATGTTTGCTAGTCCTAACCCATCTCCCACATGTGTGTATCAATTTAGTTTAATTTTTAGAACCATTAGATTGATTTTATATTTTGCTTAGTTTAAGGTGTGTATTAAGTTCATTAATTACCCCTTACCTACACCTCCTTAACATAATTATTCAAAAAATTATGAGCCAACATATGATATGAAACTACAATGAATTTAAATCAACAATGCACCCTAAGAAAGAAAGGGCCTAATACAATTGGCTCATAATTATTGATTATTAAGCTAAAGGGTTTAATTAAGTACTTTCAAAACCTTTCCCACACATGTAGATTGGATTTGATTTCCTTAAGTTTACTTAGGTTATTGAACAACTAAGTATCTACTGTGATGTTTATGTTTGATTGATGTGGGACACCGCACAGATCTTAAAGGGTATTTATTGAAGTGATCGAGTACGACATTAAAGATTGATGTACTATCCTAGAAGATAGAAATCACCACCCTAAAATAGACCTAATCACCTAATAAGGACTCCTAAGGCATGATGGGTCTTCGAATATACCAGAGATCTTTCACCTACTTTACATGAAAAAATAAAGTAGGCTTTATTTTAAGCTCGGGTTCATTAAGTTCCCTATTGAGGCAAGCCCCATAGTTAATTACATCTAAGAATGTGAATTCCTTAAGAATACTCATTAAAGTAGACAATTAGGATCTCCAAAGATTTCAAGGTTAAGACTATCAAAGGATTGGCTATTTTAGAAAATCAAATGGGATATATCAAGGAGAACACTTATTTTTGGAATCCAAAGGTAGAAAGTAGGAAATTCTCATGATACTAAGAAGCTTAGTGAGCATTCCAATCTACTCTATAATTGGGGTTTCTATTTTTGAAATTGAAGAGAGTTAATTATTTGAGTTGACATTTTATTAGATTGTTAGGGCTTATAATTCCACAACATAAGATTGTGAAAATGCCTAAGAAGTGAGGATTTATGCTTATAGCCCATAAAGGGAAACATCAATCACAGATCCTAAATTTAGGGAGCCTTCGCTAGGGCCAAAGCATAACCTAAATCTAAGGCAAAAATGGGTATATGGTTTACCTCCACAAGAGAGAATAAGCCACCCGATTGCTGGACTTATTACCTCCTAGAGTGATAGCCAACTAACTCCTTCTATGCTTTAAATCCATGTACATAAGTCTTATGCTTTGTAAGATGGATAACTTGTTGTTTATTTATAAAGGAGATTAAGTCCTTAAACTCACTCCCTAAGAGACTAGAGCATGAGTGGTATGAATTCATGACTTAATCTAATACAAATTTTATCAAATTTATTTGATTCTTTTGGATTCTTTATTTTGACACGGGCTATGGAATTTTGTATGCCTAAATGCATGAGAACTTGATTATGGGTCAAATCAAGAGAGAAAGGGGTGTTTTTCATCAAAGGCTCAAGTTAAGCCTTTATTCTCTAGCAGATGGAAGCCCCTCTTAACAAGAGTGGAAAATATGACATGCATGATGTTATACATACATTCATCCAAAAAGGGATATAAAAAATTTTATTATTTTGATTTAATTCCTAAGCTTTATGGTGAGGTTATGAGTTATTTTAAATTTTAATTGTGGGTTATTAATTAGGGTAAAAAAGTTAATATTATCCTAAGAGCCTACTGCATCCAGGCCACACATTCAAACATCAAACATGAAGAAATTATGAAAAGCATGATGTTCTAATGCGCAATCTAAACACAACATCAAACAATTTTATAGACTAGAGTAAAAGAATAAAAGGCTAGTGTGGTCAGGTCCCATCGTACACCCTGAAAAGAGGAAAAAAAGATAGGTAGCCAATCTCTACAATTATACAACCCTGATTATATAAAATAATACAAGCTATGGGGGTCTTCTTTTCTTCATTTCTTCCTTCTCTTTATTTTGATTTGATTTGCTCCAAAGGCATCACAAGGCACCCTAGGGACTAAGCCTTCTGGCCACTGCTCACCCTAATCCCCCATAACACTAATCCTAATTGCTAATGTAAAATTACATCAAAATTAGGAAAAGTAAATCTAGCTACACCTACAAAACAAATATTTGCTAAACACACCATACAACCCAAGTAGCTATATGAATAATTTAGACTTAGAACCCCACACATGGGTAACCAAGCCCACCTGTCCTAACGTGAGTTATGCTTAGGGGCTAAGCAACTTTCACAATAAATGCATTTATATTCTCATTATAGTGACCCCTTAAGCACAACCCCTTACAGAAAATATGATTAGGCTAATCACGGCCTACCATCCAGTCTATGAGGAATACACCCTAACATCCAGTCTAAAATATTACATCATAAAATAAAACACAATATCATACATACAATCAATACATCGATCTAGCCTAATTCTAGGGTCAGTGACCTAGTATTCTAGTGTGTGAAAAGATGGTTTGTGTAGCAAGACTTTACTAGGCGTCTTTAGTTTAAGTTTCAGTTTGAAGTTTGAATTTGTTTAAATTTTACCGTTGGGTGATTTCAATTTAAATGATTTAATGATTTATTTCTCATTTTTATTTCACTTTGATTTGGTTAAAGTGATGTTTAGGTTTTCAAGAATGAAGAGTAGAATGAATTCCATTTGTAGATGGAACTCACCCTATTCTACATCCTAACTCCTATTAAAATGAAATCTTCATCCTAAAATGAACATTCATCCTAAAAAGTCTAACTAAGTTTGTTAAGTATTTTAATTAGCCCATTTGAATTTGTGCAATTCATTTGATTTAATTTATTTGATTTGACTAAGAATTTAGAATTTGAGTTTGTTTAAGTATTTGATTGATTAATTTTGGATTAGATGTTTTAGTTTAATTACATCTTGATAATTCAATATTCTTAATATCTAATGATGTTTAAGTTTGTTTAAATTCATGTGTTTTTTTATTGATTAATTATAAATTAGATGTTTTGGCTTAATTAATTCTTGACAATTCAATATTTTTTTAAAGTAATATCTAATTCTTTCCTTTAATTATGGTTGTGTGACTTAACTTTATGTTTAATTAATTTGATTATGGTTCATTTATTTGTAGTTTGATCAGATTAGACTAATTGAGATTTTATTTTTATTTTAATTGAGTTTTATTCCTTGTAATTAGGATTTAATTTTTAATCTCATCCATTTGTCATGTTTATCAAAGTTTTATTTGTATTTTGATTTCATAAATTGGATAGTTAATTAGTTTATCTCATTTAAGTAGGTTGAATGAGATTTCATATGATTACATATTAAATTGATGAGAGTCTATCTTAATTTAATTTAATTTGATTATATTTATTAGTCTATGGGTTTGCTTAGGTTCAATGTGATTATGTAATTAGTTTAATTAAGAACTGTATTTATGTTAACTATAAAGATTTGTTTAATTTTCAATTTGATTTTATATTTGTTTAGATTAATGATGTAATTAATGATTAAATAATATAGGTTTAGTTTAGGTTTTGTTAGTATTTAATTGCATTTATCTGTGATTAAGTTTAAGTTTAGTATGATTAATTTGATTGACTTAATTACCTTATTTAAGATGTGTGATCAAATTAATTAGCTGATTATTTAAGTGTTTGATTTGAATTTGATTTTAAAAGTTAATTTTGTTCATTAAGATGATGGATTAATTTATTAAGTTTGCATTAATTGGGTGTTTATTCAATTGGATTAGCTTAAGGGTACTTAGTTTAATTAAGAAGTGTATTTAAGTTAATTATTAAATTAAATAAAAATTTATTTAATTTTTCATTTGGTTTTATATCTAAGTTCATTCATGACCTATATTTGAACTTAACCAAGTCAACCTTTGAGCCTAATCTAGCCCATTTGGTCAACTTGACCCACGTTGACCTAACTTGACCTAAAAAGTCAAAATGTGTCAAAACTTGATCTAAGCCAAATTTATCCAAACTAATTGGTCAAGTTGGGGAACTTGACCAAAGCCTTAATTAGATTTTAACTACCCAATTGACCTTAGAACCAACTTTCCTAAAGGGTCATGTTGATAAAATTAAACATAGCCAAAATTGATTGAAAATAAAGATACCAATCCACTCCATATGACTAACCAAACCCAACCACCTAGCTTAAAATTGAGTTTTCAAACTCCCTCTTAAGCCCAATTTGATGCACATGGAAGGTTGGCAATCCACTCAATACCTCCAGCCGACCATGTGCAAAGATCTCACATCCTAAAAAATCTCTCCAATCTCTTCATTTGGATCAAAATGATAATTCATGGTTTGGCCATCCAATTGCCATAAGGGGAGATATACTCCCCTAATTCAATGAAATTTTAACACACCCTCTATGGATTGAAGCTAAGGAACCCGTGAGCAATCATGATTAAGCTTCTTAGAGGATTAGAATTCTATTTCTCGATTTTGCATAGTAAAAAATAAGTGGAGTGAATTGCCAATTTCTTCTACACTCCATTTGAATCCAATTACTCTTGCACACTCCATCAGAGGGTCAAGTCATAGCTGTCTAAGCTTTCTCAAAAGTTCTAGAGGCAAGGAAGAGCTCAATTGGATCAAATCCGAAGCCCGAGCAAGGAGGAGTTGGTCCACCCATTGATCCACTCAATCCCAAGTCCAAGGAATTTCAACAGGGCTTCATCTCTACCAGACAAAGCTAACTTATCGATCTCGAGCATCGATGATCACCTCTGACGTGGTATGGAATTTTTTGATCACTAAACTAAATGTGGTGTGGAGTTTTGTGAATGAAATTTTCATCTCATCGAATTTTGGTCATTGGATTTGCCATTTTTTATCTCTGGATGGTGTGGGTTAAATTTTGTGTTATTCCATGCTAGATCAAGCTTGGATCTTCCCCTTGATTATGGACAGTCTCTGTTGATCAAGAGGAATAACTTGGCTCATCTCAGCCGTCCATCCGCACATTTTAAATGGATGGTTGAGATTATTTAGCACGTTTAGATCTCATTTATCTTTTATAAATCATGGGGGAATCCTTAGTTGTCCAATCTTTGATCGGACGATAGAGAATTTAAGCTGCACCGCTTTTTGAGGTGACAACTGTTGTCCCCTCAAAGACGACGTATGTAAACCTGACGCCGCCGCCACGCCGCCGTGCGAGCTGGGATTAATCAGGGATTAGTTAAATGCATTAATTAATTTTTAATTAATTTATAGAACTTCTAAAATTCATAATTCCCTCTAGAAAAATCAAAAAATAAAAGAAAAATGCTATGGAAAGATAATTTCATCTAGAATGTTTTAAAAATAATTTCAATGGATTTTGAATTACTCTTTTCTCTGAATTTAGGTTTCTTTGGGAATCTTAATTAGCTAATTATCATTTAATTAGGTCATAATTAATCTCAAATTTCTAGGGTTCATTTTAGGGGATGACCTCTGCGTCCACTAATTTTCTTGAGATTTATTGATGGCTCAATTGGGAAAATTGCTATTTCATTCCCTAATTACCCCTTTCATGTAATCAAGCATAATTAGGGTATGATTATTGGATTTACCCTATGATTAGGGTTGATTAAGGTTAAATTCAGTAAGTAGGAGGTTTATAGAATAATTTTGGGGCATTCCCCGTAAGCTATTCCCTAAACTCCCTCTTCTCCCCTTAATCTCCTTAATTTAATTCCCTTAATCAATTTTAAAAAATTGTAAAAGTTCTAGAATTTAATTAATCTACCTTAGGTGTTTAATAGCCTAAGTTCAATTAAGGAAATCAAAATCCAATTCACATGTGTGAAAGGGTATTTTGAAATTAATTAAGCTAAACCCCTTAGCTTAAATAAATTTTAATTGTGAGTCAAATTGCATTAGGCCTTTTCATTATTAGGTTCATTATAAATTTAAATTCCCTGTGGGTTTTATGTCATCTCATTGGCTCATAATTATTTAGTTAATTCTTCTAAGGTGGTGTAGGTAAGGGTTAATTAAGCCACTTAATTCATACCTTAAATTAATCAACACATAAAAATGGATCTAATTATCTAAAAATTAAACAAAAATATCAAACACATATGGGAATGGGTTAGGAACAGCAAACTCATTTCACCTTTTCAAAATTAAACCAAACTTCAAACTAAACAAAAATCATTTTGAAATTCACTTTGATTTATTCTAAATTTTCTTATTCTATAAGAATGTCTTTACGATTTAAGTAAAGTGAATTTGTTTACATGATTTCATTATTTTGGATCTTTTCCAACATGTTAAGTTGTATGCTATGTGATTTCAAACAATCATAAATTCATTTCTTGAATTTTAAAATGAAATTGTTTACTTTATGTCAAACTTGCATGTGTTGACTAAAGTAGAAATATGAGTAACTATTATCACTACTAAATCTAAATTATTTTTTCTAAATACATAAATCAAATATCAAATCTGAAAGTGTGCTACTTATACTTTAATTATAAGCTTGCATGTGATTGATTATAAAAGCATGTTTAGCATAGGTTTCCTTTCTTTCTATGTTGGTAAATTTGAATAGTTAAGAGATGTAGGGTTCATTTGAAAAGAACCCAACACTTACTTAATCCCATACTCTATTCATCCCTATGATCTCACCTAAGAAGGGTTGCCTATGCTTGCATGTATAAGTTGCATAAACAAAACTAAATCCATTAAACAACTTTTGCATTTTCCTTTTCTATTTCATTTCTTTTATATACATGTTTGTACTTAAGGAAAGTGGTATATTAGTCTGGACAACCCCGAGGTTGCAAGGCTTTAAGTATCCTAAGTAGGTCTTGTACCTTACACCTCTCGTTAACAATGGCTATACTCACTTATGCCTTTCTTTACTTTCATATGTATGTATGAAATTTGGATAAGGAAAACCTTTTCTACTTAAGAAAAATCATGCATACTTCTAAATTTTCTTAAATGGATTACTTAGCATGCATCATAAAGTGTGTTAACTACTCATTTGCATGTATAGATATGCTTAGGTCCATCCATATGCATGTTATATATGTTGGGAAAGAAATGAAGTAATGTGTGTTATGTGAATTTTGATTCATTTTATTTAATCTTAAAATGCCTTTCTTTTGAATAGGTTTGTTTAGTTTTATCTAAACTTAGGATTGATTAAAAGATGTAATCAAAACATTCACCTAAATGAAACTAAAATGTGAATACTACTTAGAAATTACTTGTTAGGGAAGGAAAGAGAAGTTCTCTTCTCTTCCCTCTCTTCATAACTTAGTAATTAATTGTAGGTCATTAAACCAAATCAAAACATGAAATAAAATCAACCCAAAATACTTAAACAACTTAAATGAAACCTCCTCTAAGTTGAACATGTTCTTCACACTTAGAAAATTTGAACCTAAAGCCATAGCTAAGCATACCACAACCTTCAAAGCACACACACATTAGCCTAAGTCACCACTTCTAGCCTTTAGGTTAGGTATGGTTTTGATGTTTATTTTATTTTTTGTGATATATGTTTTAGAGATGTTAGGTGTATGCTCATAGAATGAATGGTAGGATGTTCTTAGTCTAACTATTCTTTTCTCAGAGGGATTGTGCTTAAGGGCTATCATAAATAAAAATATAAATGCTTTTGCTTGTAGTGCTTTATACCCCTAAGCATAATCCATAAGTGGACTTAGTCACCCATGTGTGGGTGATAAGTCCAATATACATGCTTGGGATTTGTGTGTGATTTAGCTAACCTTTATTTTTGTAAGTGTTAGTTAGATTTCCACTTTTCCTTTTCATGTAAAAAATTTGTATAATTAGATTTTGGAATTATTTATTATGGAGATTAGGATGAGCATTGGTCATAAGATCCCATCTTAAGAAAGAAGAAAAGAAGAAAGAAAGAAGAAAGAAGAAAGAAGAAAAGATGAAAGAAGAATAAAGCTTGAAGACCCCCATAACAATGAATTCTTGCTTAATTGTAATTTAATTCATTTGTAACTATAAGGGTAGAGCTCTACCCACATTTGATATTTTTGGTTTGTGGTGGTGCCCCACCATACTTTTATTTATTCTTTGTGATTAGCTTTATAAATTGATTGATGATTTCTTTAGCTTTTACATTAAGTGGCATGATTTTCCTAGTTTCTTCCTTGCTTTATGTATGGCTTGGATGTGGATTAGGCTCTTTAGGAAAAAATAAATCTTTTACCCAACTTAACAACTCAAATTAAAATTAAACAACTCATAACCTCACCTAAAGCTTAGTTTAAAATCAAGATAAAAGAATTAGCAACCCCTTAGCTGGATGAGCATTTCTTTATAATATCATGCACAAATGCATCTTATTTCACTCTTGATTGAGGGCTTCCACCTTGCCAGAGAACTGCTTGACCTTGAGAGCCATGGTGGAAACTCACCTCCTCCCTTCTTGATTTTGGCCAATAATCTTATTTCTCATGCATTAGTCATAAAAATCCTATTAGCCTGAGTCAAAATAATTGTCCAAAATAAAAATAAAATGAAATTTGAATTGCATTAGATTTAGGTCATTTGAAGCATGTCCCTTTACATGATCTAGTCTCTTTAGGGAGTGAGTTTAAGGACTTAGTCTCTTTCTAAATAATAATAGCTATCTTGCATAAGCATAAAGACTTGCCTACATGTATTTAAAATCAGAGGAGTTAGGCCACCCCTGTGGTTGTAAGTCCAAGTCTGGGTGGTTTGTCCTCTCTGTGGAGGCAAACCAATTACCCATTTTGCCTTAGATTTAGGTTGCTCCTCCAAGCTCCTAGATTTAGGTTTTGAGGTTGCTTCTCCCTTTGGGCCATAAGCATAATTCCTCACCTCTAGGCATTTCCTTAATCTTGTGTTAAGGAATCTTAAGTCCTAAATTTCTAATAAAAAATAACTCAAACAAACTAAATCAATTTCTAAAATGTAAAGCCCAACTATAGATAGTTGAGATGCTCGCTAGTTTCTAGCATCGTGCATCTCCTACTTATCTTCCATTTTGGCTTCATAATAACTCCCTCTTTGATCAATCCCATTTGATCTTCAAACATAAACCAATCGAATAGTCCTTCCTATTGAAATCTTCAAAGACAATGATCATTTACCTTAATCGAGTTTTCCTAAGGATCCCCTTATGTAATTAACTATGGGGGCTTGCCTAGGGAACTTAATGAACTGATTTTTAAAATAAACTATTTTACTTTTCCATGTAAAGAAAGAATATGCGCATATCATCCTTAGAGTCCTTATTGAGTGATTGGTTCCATTAAAGGGTAGTGACTTCTCTTTCAAGATAGTACACTATTTCCCTTGATGACGATCACCTAAATAAGTACATGATCATGTGGCATCTAAAGATGAATTTTATAGGTTTCTCTTCACCCATGATTTGAAAGGCTCCCTATAGAAATTTATCACCAGATTTTTTGCACTCACTGGGATGGTTCCTCTCTCCATCTTTGGTAAATGATCATTATCTTTGAGTATCGATAGTGGGTTTGTACTTTGGTATGAATCCAAGACTATCCTTCTTCCATGGGCACTTAGCTCATTTCATTGAGTTGTTAGCCAACATCTTTAGGTTTTAGGACCACATTCCTTGTTGGTCTTAAAACCCCTTTCCTCCAATGGGTAAAATGAAAAGATCTAAATAAAAGAAACATCTTAAAGACTTCCTCATCATTTTCATGATAAGGAAAGGTTCATCCTAAAATAATAAATCTTCCATAAAGAACTTACTTTTCAAAAAAGAACCTTTTCAAAAAATTTACACCCCTCATTTAATAATTCATAATTGTAGGATTTTCAAAAATAAAACTAATAAAATTTTTTCCAAAAGCATAAACATCTTCTTTCAATTCACTTTGATGAAGATTTCATTTTCAAAATAAAATGAACAATCATTTCCAAAAAATCACAATCATAATCATAAAGTTTTCAAAAGCACATGAATCTTTCTATTTCAATACACTCACACTTATTGAATGGAAAGTTCATTTGTAAACAAAATTAAAATTTTCAACACACATGAAACCTTCATTTAATATACTAAATTTATTAAATGAAGATTTCATTCCCAAATAAAATATCATTTAGAAATCCCATTTAAACATATCTCAAATATATTTTAAGTTGAATTCTCCCTTTCAAAAAAAGCAACAATCACAAAAATAAAAAATTTTATATTTCAAAAATAAATTGATTTCCATTCTACATACCTAAATTTGTTGAATGGAAGTTTCAAAATTAAAACTTAAACAATCATATTTCAAAAATTAAACACATTTTGAACCTCATTTAACATACCCAAATTTGTTAAGTGAAGTTCCAAATTCAAAATCAAAATTTTCAAACATTTGGAACTTCATTAACATACAAATTTTAAGTGAAGTTCCAAATCAAAATCAAAAATTTTCAAACACATTTGGAACTTCATTTAGCATCTCAAATTCTAAGTGAAGTTTCCAAATCAAAATCAAAATTTAAACACATTTGGAACCTCATTAACATACCCAAATTTGTTAAGAAGTCTCCAAATCAAAATTCAAAAATTTTCAAAACACATTTTGGAACTTCATTTAACATACCAAATTTGTTAAGTGAAGTTCCAAATTCAAAATCAAAAATTTTCAAACACATTTGAATTTCATTTAGCATAATCAAATTTGCTAAGTAAAGTTTCCAAATCCAAAATCAAAATCAAAATCATATTCAAAATTTTAAAAAAATAATATTTGGAACTTCATTTAACATACCCAAATTTGTTAAGTAAAGTTTCCAAATCCAAAATTCAAAATTTTCAAACATATTTTGGAACTTCACAGCATAAATTTGTTAAGTAAAGTTTCCAAAGTCAAAAAAAAAATTTTCAAACACCTTTGGAACTTCCCCTTAGCATACCAAATTTGAGAAGTTTCCATTTTTCAAAACCAAAACAAATCAAAATTTTAACAACCATTTGAATTTCATTTAGCATACAAATTTGCTAAATGAAATTTCCATTTCACAAAACCAAGTGGATTTCACCTTTAGCATACCAAATTTGCTAAAGTTAAATTTCCACTTTCAAAACATCAAAAAAAAATGAACACTTAGATCTTAGCATACCAAATTTGCTAAGGATCCTACCCTTTCAAAATCAAAACATTCAAACAAATGAAACATTTAGAATTTCTTAGCATACCTAAATTTGCTAAGAATCCTATTTTAAAAAATCAAACAAAATACACTTGGATTCTTCACTTAGCATACCTAAATTTGCTAAGTAAGAATTCCAAATCTTCTAAAATCAAAACAAAACAAAAATTTTCAAAAAAGAAACAATCACTTTACTTCACTTAGCATACCTAAATTTGCTAAGTAAAATTCCAAAATAAAACAAAACAAAATCATTTGACCCTTACTTTAACATACCCAAATTTGTTAAAGGAAAGGGTCCTCAAATCAAAATCAAATTCAAAAAATAAAATGAACCTATGGAAGCATCCTAAAATTTTGAATCCATATTTCAACATACCTAAATTTGTTGAAGTTTGATTCATATTCAAATTCCTTTCAATCAATCTAAATCATTTGAACCCCACTTAACATTGTTGTTGGATGTTTCATAATCAAAATTTAAAAATCAAATTCATTTCAAATTAAAAAATAAATTTTCAAATTCAAATTTCATTTCTCTTTCAAGATCATTTGAAGCATTATTTAATACCCATTACACTTCATTGAAAATTTTCATTAAATTCAAAAAATCAATTCATGTAAATTATTGTTGATATCTACATCGATCATTTTGATATGAGGGAATGATACTCATATTTATGTGAGGGCACACCACATATTCCAAGAAGTGAGTTGTCACATGAGTAGTTTTATCTACTCAATCTCCTCACTGAAAAGCTATGGCATTACACTGATAGCATATCAAGTCAGCAAAGAGTCTCCCATGATCACTTCACCTGTTTTCTCCTCCCATCAAGTGCATGCTACATCCATGTCCAAGGGTAAGGCTCTCATCTCCCTTCCTACATTGCTTCCCATCACCATCACCCTCCAAGCATAGACTATAAGAACACCCTCACATTACTGAGTAGAGGTTTAGCAGTCCTGGATGACTATGATCGTTACCATATTGATAGATTCTCCTCTCTCTCACTCTAGGATGCTAGATAGAGATGTTCTCAATCAAGTCCATGCCAATGGCAGATCACCCTTCCATCTCCATGAGTGAGCACACCGAGGATCGCTTCCTCTATTCACCCATTATGGTAGGTAGATTCTGTCATGATCAAATTCGGAGCTTCACCATCACCCATCACCTGGGAGATGGTTCATTATCAAGTCTAGCTTCAGATGAGGATCATCCATGTTACCCCATTACACTATAGTTTTCTTCATGATCAGGATACTCGCCATGGGTGAGTCCCATCTCACTGCCCACCTACCCCCATGGCCATTGAGTTAGATTGATACACATCACCATGAAGGTGATCCCCTCATGAAAGGATCTATCCCCTATACCATCCCATGATGTAGGTCTCTGACTCTTCTCACTCAGGTGGGTGAAGGACTCCTCATCATGGACCCTGACGTAAGAGGTATAATGATGGAGGATGATATATGGATGACCTCCATAAATAGTTGGATTATTAATTAGTATATAGGATCATCAACAGAATACAGTAGTCGGAGATCATCTAGATACTCTGGATAGGTATCCTTCTTTCACATGATCAAATTAGAAATATTTTGTGCATGAGTAGTTAATCATGATGAGATAGTTGCACTATTATTGAGATCTTATATTTTAAAGAAGATCTTGATCCCAATGATGACTAGGGGGAAGGGGGGATGGATCATAGTTCTCTTCTTCAACAAGCCATGGAAGGTGATGAGGTTGATCAAGGAGACACAGAGAATCACCATCACCTCAATAATTAAGGCAAAGACAAGTGATTGATGATGGCACAGTACAAGACTTGTTAGCGGTCAAGTGTTTCAAACAAGCCCCTGTTCATCCTAGTATAGTCATGTCATCAACTAGTGCATGTCTTAGACCCGCTAAGACTCTACCTCCCATTGAGCAAGGTAGCACTAGCCTATAGGAAGGTAGAAAGTACCTCCATACATGAAAAGAAAATCCATGGTTGAGCAAGTGAAGGAAGCTTTGGCTCAAGCCCGGAGGATCATTGCCCAAAGGGTAGACCCTACCCAGAGGAATTTGATGCTATTCAATATTCCAAGGGTTTCGTGCCTCCTTCCTTCAAAAGCTTTGATGGTAGTGGAAATCCAAGGCAACATATAGCTCATTTCGTGGCTTATTGCAATGCGTGGCAACACTTTACTTTTAGACTCTTTGTCAAGATAGCCTAGTATTCACTTTTGATTGGTATGTTGAACTACCAATTTCAAGAAAGATATTTAAGTTAGAGCAACTCTTCATCAAGAGATTTGTTGGAGCTCGAAAAGGGTTAGTAGTGATCTCATACAACAACTCGTGAGTCACTTGTTGATTATATTCTCGATGGCATAACTTGAGTGAAGTGTGAACCACATGTCAATACATGCCATTGAGATTCTCTTGAAGAATATCCATGACACAGTCGCCTTCATGCTTAAGGGCTTCACCATAAAGACATTTGAGAAACTAATCAATAAGATGGCTAGTCTACAAGGAGAGGCCTTTTCTAGATCAATTGCCAAACCAAAAATCCCAAAAGGTATATGAGAAGCAACTTGGAGCAATGATAGCAGTTGACAAGGGGAAGCAGTCAACTAGAGAACAGTCTGAGAGACCATGACCTTAGCAGCCTCCACCTCCTTTTCCACCACCGAGGCAACCATGCCGGCCTCCACCGCAGCCTCCATGGCCAAGACAACACCACCTCAGCCATACCACCACCAGCAGTGGCATGCATATCCACCGCCAGGTAGCTATGGTCCACCTACTCTTTAGATAAGTTAAACAAACCTTATTCTTTTAAGAGGGAGGTAATCAGAAAAATCTTTAAGAATCTCTTAAAGAAACTTGATTTTCAGCTACCCGAGCCTAGAAGATTGGAGGAAGTAGACAAAAGTCATGATCCAATTTTTTGCTCTTACCACCATATGCTAGGCCACATTTTGGAGGATTGCTTCACATTCAAGGACCGGCTTGAACAGTTTCAAGACTGTTGTAGTTATCCCAAAGGAATACCTTGGAACAACCTTCAGTTCCATTAGGGTAATCCTTGGGGATACATGTGATCCTACCAAAACCAAAGAAGGTTGGGACATTTCTTATCCAAAACCTCTAAGAAAATAATTCAAGATCAAGAAGCTTTCATTTAGTCACCAAACCTCCAACACCAAGGAAGGTTTGCAAGTTGTGCCAACTCTAGGAAAGTGGAGCTCAAAGAGCAAGCAAGAATGTGTCACCCCAAGATAGCCCCTTTAGCACACCAACGACCATGTCCATTTTAGCCTTTAATTTCCACACCACAACTTCTTCCATTTCAGCTAGCACTTCTATTTCTTCTACTAGTAGAACTCTTGTATCAGCGGATAAGGGCATCAAATCCCTTACTCCACTCACTCTACTTGACTTCTACTTTGTACCTCCAAATACTTCCAAGAAATTGAAGAATAAAGCTAGTTTGAATTACATCTATGTCTCTTCTGATGGGTTGTCTTCTTCTATTTCCAATGATAACTCTTCAAGTCTAATTAACTATAACATTTTGATCTTCCTCTTTCGATTCGAGTTGGACTTTCCAACTCAATACTGTTCACCTCTTGAGATAGACTTGGAATCATCTAATTCAAGAGTCCCATAGGAGAAGTGTAGGTGAGCCGAGTGTGTAGAACCTTCCACCACCTTGCCTCAAGAGATCAAGTCAACCTCATAGTGGCAAGGTTCTACCTCCTAGTGGCACCTCAAGATAGAGGGAAACAAGTCATTGGTGAAGATCGAGAAGCCCTTCCACGGATGCTCCACCCTTGGATATGCTTGGAAGATACCAAGGTGGACTACAATGTCCTTTCTCATCTAAGAAAGTTGCCATCTAAGCTAAGCATATATGATGCCCTTGTCTTATCCAAAGAGATGAGGGAATCACTAATCAAGGCTCTCTTGATCCTAAAAAATATGCTTAGCTTAGCACCGCTAAAGTGAGGAAGCACATTATGCAAAAGAAGCCCAAGGGATCACCTTCATAGATGAAGACCTTCTAGGGACTTGGAGCACAACCATCCCCTTTACATCATTGACATGGACGTTCAAACTCAAGGTTCTCGTGGATCGGTGCATCAAGAACATTGTGAGTCTAAAGACCCTTACCTATTTGAAGATTGAAATCTCTATACTCCTAGGAGATTGGATGATGTTGAGAGGATTCAATGATCAAGGTGAGTGGCTTTAGGTTCTATAGTGTTACCTTTGGAGATAGGTGACTGGAAGACTGAAGCCAAGTTCTACATCATTGATTCAAATACTTCATTCACTTTTGCTAGGCCTTGGATACATCGTAAACAAGATCATTCCATCCTCCCTTCATCGGTGCATCAAGTTAAAAGATGGAATTGAATACCATGTCAATGGAGATGAAAAGCCATTTTCAGAGAGGTTGAGATTTATGAGATGCAACCTACTATCTTCCTCAAAACACCCTTTCTGAACTTGGACAAAATTCAAATGCAAAACAAAAGAAAAATAAAAGAAAAGAAAAGAAAGAAAATGAAAAGAAAAAGAAAAGTCCAAGTACACAAGAAAGGGGAATTGAAGAAGAAATATAAGATATCACATTCCACCCATAGTTCATTCCATCATATATATGTGGGTAGATGGCTCAACCTCCACCGTAAAGGCAGAAAAAAGAGGTAGTAGAGGTGGGAGACCCCTAGTTGGCCTTCACCAATAGAGGTCATGTTCAGTTCATAAGAGTACCCTACTATTCACATAGACTTGGAATCCAGGAATGAGTCTAATGTGATTAGTATACCACCAACCCTCTCAGGTTCCATTGGAGGTGACTTTGATCTGAGATGAAGACCAGGCCTCCAAGCAAAGCAAAGTATTCAAATGGTTTATGTGAAACTATTAGGCAAGAGTTAGGAATCTTAACCTCACTTACATTAAAAGTTGAAGGTTTAGAGTTAAGAAGTCCCTAAGTCTTCCAAAGTGACATGAAGAAGAGGTTCTTTTGTTCATCATCCTCAAGTCAAGTTGATGTAGACTTGAGGAAGATACTTTTAAAGAATTAATGGAATTACTTTGATTTTTTACTCACCTTGTGTTCAAAATCTTATACAAAGGTTTAGTTCCTCACACATGGTCCAAGCACAGAAATATTTTGAAAAGCTATGGAACAACAGTGGGAAGCACAATCAAGAGCAGACTAGGATTCATAAGTGGGTCCAAATGATGAAGATTATTGCCTAGTTGTTACCAACCATTTGGAGTCGATAGTTCTTCTCACACATCCCCAACTCTTATGAGAATGTGTGTTTAGAAACTTCGATGATCGATGATCTCCAAGTCAAAGAGGCACCACCAGAATTTGAAGAGGAGATTCATTCAACAATTAACAAGCTTAAAGAAATCAACCTCATGATAGAAGAAAATCCGCCGACATACATCAGTTCATTGCTGAATGAAGAAGAAACCAATGACTTAGTTAGGCTATTGACTGAGTTTAAAGACTGCTTCGCATGGAGTTATGAAGAAATGCCTAGATTATCTCTGATGTAGTAGTCCACAAGCTAGCAATAGATCCTAATGTTACCCCTATTAAGCAAGCTCCTAGACACATGCGATTAGAAATTGAACAACAGGTCATTTCTAAAGTCAAGAAATTGATCGATGCTGGTTTCATCAGGGAAGAAAAATATCCTACCTTAGTTGTCATAGTTAAGAAGAAGAATGGCCAAATTACATTTGCATCAATTTTAGGGACTTAAGGCATGTCCTAAGGATGAGTTTCCTTCCTATACTAGATTAATGGTGGACATCCTCATCTCATGCCTTTTCTTTCATGGATGGATCATCTGCTATAACCAAATCAAGATGTCTCCTAAGATGAAAGAAACACTACTTTGAAACCTCGATGAATCTTCTATTATAGGTCATGCCTTTCGCCTTAAAATGCGGTGCTACACAACGCCATGACTCGATCTTCAATGAACTCATCCATCATCGTTGAGTGCTATTGATGATCTAGTGGTCAAGAATTTATAAAAGGAAGACCATCTCTTTGACTTGAAAGTAGTTTTCAAATGGTTAAGACAATATATCCTCGATGAATCCTCATGTGCATTGAGTCGCTTAAGGAAATTCCTTGGATTTATTTGGACACTGTGGAATAGAAATAGATCATGAAAGATGCTATCTTGAAATGCCACCTCTAAGAGTTTAACTCAAGATCCTTTCATGGATGCCTCATATCTAAGATGTTTTATCTCAAACCCATCATGAGATGCAAACCATTCCTCAAGACTTATCAAAAGGATGTCAAGTTCAATTGATGACAAGTGCTAGCACACATTCAAAGACATCAAAGAGTACTTGGTGAAGCCCCAGCTCTAGTAGTATCGTAACCACTAATTCTTTGACATACCGCATTGTTTGTTCACTCTCTCAAGTCTTGGTAAGCCAATGATGAAGGAAAAGAGAGCGCCCAAGCCCCAATGAACAGATCATGACCATAGGGGAGGCCGGCAACCACTAATGGGAGATGTATTTTGATGGTGTTGCTTCTTTTCTTAAAGGTGAAGCACCATGATCTATTCTCCGAAAGGGTAGGAATAGTTCTTCTAACTCCAAACCATGATGTGATGAGATTCTCATACTATCTTTCCAACCCCTGCACCAACAATGAAGCCGAGTATGAGGCTTTGATTGTCGGTTTGAGTTAGCCATCACTTAGTGTCAAGAGCATCAACATCTTTGGGATTCTCAATTGGTCATCAACATTGGTCCTACCAGTCCTCAAACCCAAGCTTCATCATTACTATGAGTATACCATGAAGTCAAGGCTAAATTCTGAAGTCACCATCTACAAGGTTCCGAGAGAGAATGGTAGATATGCCTTGAAAAACTTGCCAAAGAATTGGCATGTTGGAAGATGAGTCCATTTCAATAAGGTCCAAAATAGACAAGTCCTATCCCTTATTGATCTGAACTCATCGAGAGACTTTCTCTGAAGGGGAGGTTGTCATTGCCAAAATGGACAAGGAGCTGGATTGGAGGCAACCATTCATAGATTACTTGAACACGCAAAACTACCTCAAGAAAGTCACAAGCCCATTAGTGAAATAGAGAGCTCTCCTATGCTCTTGTTGATGGCACCTATACCACGTCCTTTGACCAAATGTGGTTACTTGTTTAGACAAACATGAAGCCCATGGCATTATAATCAGGTACATTTCATGTGGAGCTCATCAATCCGTCCAAGATGAAGATGAAGATCAAACTTGGATACTCGCCTTCGATGATCAGACGATGTAGCTAGGAGATGCCATCTGTCGTGCACAATGTGGTCCTCCAACCACCCAACATTCTACACCCTACATTGGCTTCATGGCCATTTGAGTGTTGGGGTACCGACATTATAGGTCCTTCTTCCAAGGGGCATCGATTCATCTTAGCTACTCACTACTTTTCCAAGTGAAGCCATCCCACTCAGAGGTCAAACTCACCATGTGCTTTGTTTTTTAGGAACCATATCATATATAGGTTTGGGGTGCCTCAATGAATTATATCTGATAATGGTACTGCATTTAAAAGCACAAAGATCAACAGTTTTGCCAAAAGACACAATATAGATTGGAGATACTCCATCATCTACTACCTTAGAGCTAATGGTTTACCAGAAGCATTCAACAAAACTCTCATCCGTGATATCAAGAAGACTCTTAATGATAACAAATGACAGTGGAATGAGCAGTTGGTTGAAGCCTTGTGGGCCTACCGCACCATACACCAAACTCCAACTCAGTCTACCTCATTTTCCTTAGTGTATGGGTCCAAGCCATTCTTCCTTTAGAAGTTCAACTCCATCACTAAGGATAGCATTGGGTAACAAGATCACTACAGGAATGCAAAGTTGGTTAGAAGAGCTCAAGGTTTGGAGGAGAGTCACCTATGGCGCAAAATGTCGAGTTGTACAAGGCCAAAATGATTCAAGCTCACAACAAGCTGGTCCACCCTAGGTCTTTCTGAGTAGGAGAACTTGTGTTAGTCCTAAGGAGACCAATTGTTGCATATCAAAAGATGGGAGGCAAGTTTGAACCCACTTGGGAAGGCCCCTATGTCATAGAGAAGGCCTACCAAGGAGGATCTTATCAGCTTATTGATTGTAAAGGGGAACACCTGATGCTTCCAATTAATGGGCTCTATCTAAAGAAATATTACCCATGAAATAAAAATCATGTTTGAAAATAATCATTAATAAAAAGAACAAAATGATTCCATTCATCAAATCTTCTTTCTTTCAAAGTATTGTTTTCTTATCTTGAATGCGTGATGTGTTTAGGTAGGTGTAAGAGTCCCCAGTGGCATCCTATCCCTCTTTCTCACAACACAAACACAATCATGCTTTTAGAATAGGTGTAAGAGAACCCAGAGGCATCCTATTTGATTAGCATAACTAAGTTTGGTGTAAGAGAACCCAAGCATCCTTTCTTAGTGGGAATTCTTGTTGCCATCCATGGAATCATCTTATAATTCCTTAGTGTGTTTTAAGGTTGGTGTAAGAATCCCCTAGAGGCATCCTATTCCTTTTGACACATGCACAAAACAAACATGAATCTTTTGTGTTAGGCTATTTTGATGTGGGAGCAAGCCCCCTGTGGCACTCACTCATTTAGTTGCTCTAGGTCGAGTCCACGTGCTACCTAGCTAGCATGTCACCCCAATGGTCATTTGTTTGGAAGATATGAGTCCCCACACTTTCTTCCTAACTTGACTATTACAAATTGATGAGCGCCTTGTTAATATGGTAATCCCTGTGCTTTCTTCTTGAGCTAGCCACCATGCTCTAACTAGTTCGAGTATATTTGAGGTTTAGGATAAGTCCCCCAGAGGCTCCTTTCCTCTTGACTACTTTTGAGTTGATCTAAGTCCACCATTTATAGTCCCTAGGTCGATAGCACCTATCAAGCCAAAGACAGATTATCCCAATAATTATGCTATAGGATGTGAGTCCCCAGCTTTCTTCTCCGATTGTTGTAAATCATGCACCTTAGGTTTATATTCACTATGTCGATAATGACTCACCCAGAGTACACCACTCTTGGAAGATATGAGTCCCCATGCATTCTCCTTGAGTTAGACATCGAATACCTATTGGATTATGACTAGCCATGTCATTTTCTCCATGGTGTTGGATTAAGCCTTTACCGGCCCCATTCCTTGTGGGCACTCTATTTGGATCAATCCTTTGACCCATTTAAACTACCCGTTACTTTGGATGGACATCCCCTTTCCTAGTAGCCACTCTTAAAATTTGTTCAGATGCACAAATTTTCCCTTGGTTCAAGAATCAGACAAGTCTAGGGATATAACCTCCTCTTAATTTGATCTCTCATAAACTAACAAGGTCCATAATAAAATAAACTAAAATAAACAAAATAATTTAATTCGCTTGTGGTTTAGGAATTCAAGCCCCCAAAGGGCCCCTTCTCCCAAGTGGCATCTATCTTTAGGCAAGGTCATCAACTCCATAGAATTGCACTACCTTAAAGATAAATCCCTGACACTCAGTAGTCACCCTTAGGTTGGGTTCAAATTTTGCCATTACCCCTGCAAATCATTCCACTTTGAAAGATATAAGACTATGATGCATTCTTTCAAGCATGATTGTCACCACAAACTCCTTTGATTTATGCCAAAGCAACTGATCACCCCAAGATCTTTCTAGTGGAAGATGTGAGTCAGCTTTATTCCCTTCAATTGATCATTGCAAGGCACTCCTTTAGTTGGATCCCATCGTCGAAGCTACTCCCTTTGGTTCAAATAAGATAGTCTAGGCTTCTATAAGCTCCTTCTCAGTTTGATCCATCACAAACCAATGGAATCCATTAAAATAAACTAAAAATGAAAACTAATCTTTAACTATCCTTGAGTGATGGTCCCCGGCATTCACTCAGTCTAGTTTGATTTATTGCCCAAAGTAACCAATCACCCCAATGGTTCCTTGTTTCTAGAAGATGTGACCCCATGCTTTCTTCTTAAGACTTGACCATTATATACCAAAAGGCATTTCTTTCTTGATAGTAATCCTAATTGGTAAACTACTCCCTTTGAATAACTGAAGGTCTAGCTTCATGAATCTACTCGTAAATTCATCAAACCAATTGGATCCATCATAAAAACAAAATTGAATAAAATGAAATCAATCTTAACTATCTTTGAGTTGATCTAAGTCCCCAGCATTCACTCAATAATGCCTCTAGGTTGATTCAATCTTATCTTGCCAATAGATTACCCCAAAGAATCTCTCTACTTTGAGGATGTAAGTCTACTATGCTTTCTTCCTAGATAATGTTGCATCAAAGGCATCCTTTGGTTGGATAGTTCTACTATGTGTTTAGTAGACTACCCCTTTGGATTGGTAAATCTGAATTATGTCTTAGCCTCCATGGCTCCTATTCAATGCAACCTATTGCAAACCAAGGGGGTTCATCTCCAAAATTTAAACCTAAAAAAAATTGAAACAAATTCAACCCTCTTCCCTAGTGTAACTCAAATTAAATCCTCTTTCCACTCGGTGAGAATCAAATCAAACTTTTCAACCCCTTGTGGATGACTTGAACCTGCTTCCCTAATGGAAGGTTCACACTCTATCCCTCAATCGATTATTCCCTCTCTTATGTCTTAGACATAAGTAGAGCCACATTGCACTAAGCTGATTCTTTCTTTCCTTTTAAAGATAGATTATTTTGTTAGTGCTTGTGATCTTTGGTGTTGTTATCATTTTATCAACATCAATACGCGTGTTCCTTGTCACACAACACCTATTGGTGCCTTTTGACCTCATTTTAGAATGAGCTCTCCTCCATCTCATTACAGACTTCTCTTAGATTTTGGAGTTCCTAGTCTTAAGACACATCTAGTGATTAGGTGGACACTCCTAGCTCTAGAGACTTAGAAGAGTTAGCCATGGAATAGGTCATGCCTGGGGTGTTAGGAAATCTACCTACCCTTAGCTTAAACCTTTCCTCACCTTCCTTCTTTCAAGTCAAACTCCAAATTAATTCCATTTGATTTTCTCCGAACTTAAATCAATTCCATGATTGAAATCCATGATTGAAATCTATGATTGAAGCCCATGATCAAAATCATCATCAAGTCAAATTTTAAGTCCTTAATCCTTTAAGGATTTAACCAAAATCATGATTCAAAACCAAATTCAAACTTGAGATTTTCTCATTCCTCATTTATATTCTCATTTATATTCACATTTATAAATAAAATATAAATTCAAACCCATCAAATCAATTCAAAATCAATTCATGAAAATTTTCTTAAGTCCCTTTAATTTTCCATTAAAAGACTTAGCCAAAATCATCAAACCTTAATCAAACCTATTCAAATTCATGAGATTTTCTCAAAACTTATTTATATTCTCATATAAATAAAATATAAATATAAATCAATCAATCAAACCAAAAATTAAATTCCAAATTTAAAATCCTTGAAATTCTTTAAATCCTTTAATTTTCCATTAATGATTTAACCTAAACTTTGATCCATTTCAAACTCATGATTTTCTCAAAACTTATTTATATTCTCATTTATATTCTCATATATAAATCAAGAAATATAAGTCAATCAATCCAATTCAAAAAATTAAAAATTCAATTAAAAATTGCTTTAAATCCCCTTTAATGGATTTAACCCAAATCATGATTAAAACCACTTCAAATCTTGAAATTTTCATGATCCATTTATATTCTCATTTATATTCACATATATGAATGAAATATAAATTCAAACAATCAAAACCAATTCCAAAAATCAAACTCAAACAAACTCAAAATTCAATCTAAGCCTTTCAAGTCAAAATCTTAAACTTAGCCAAATCACTTTCAAATCAAGCCAAACCCTTGATTTTCTCTCATAATTCAATCAACCCTACAATCATGAGCTCATTTATAAATCCAAACTTTAATCACTCAATAAAAACCCAAATCAAAACTCAAACCCATAACCCTTTCATATTCTTCCTTTGAATATGAAATTTTTAAATGGATCAAGATCCATTTGACTTCAACCCACTTGAAAATAGATTTATATTTCAATCATAAGTCTATATAAAATATTAACCAACTTCAAATCAAGCTTTGACCAATCCATTTGACCCAGTTAGGCTCACTTGACCCAAAGTGACCTAAAGCCCTTATGAGCCAACTTTGATCTAACCAAATTGGATTGAACCAAACTTATATATCCTCTCATCATGATCAACAATCATGGATGATCAATCAATCAAATTGGTCCCAAGTCAAACCTTAAGGTTGACCAAGTCAACACTTAACCAAAATGAAACTTAACATACCAAATTCCACCATAGGCCAAATTGATTGAAAACCATTCATTCATGACTGAATTTTGACCAAGTCAACTTTGAGCTTTAGCCCATTTGGTCAACTTGACCCAAGTTCACCTAACTTGACCTAAAAAGTCAAAATGTGTCAAAACTTGATCTAAGCCAAATTGATCCAAACCAATGGGTCAAGTTCATTCCAAATCACTTGGGGAACTTGACCAAAGACTTAATTGGTCAACTAGACCTAACCTAGACCAATTGACCTTAGACCCAACTTGACCTAAAGGGGCCATGTTGAGCCAAAATTGAGTAGAAAGAAAGATACCAATCCACTCCATATGACGAATCAAACCCAACCACCTAACTTAAAATTGAGTTTTCAAACTCCCTCCTAAGCCCAATTGGATGCACATGGAAGGTTGGCAATCCACTCAAGACCTCCAACTGACCATGTGCAAAGATCTAACAGCCTAAATAACCTCTCCAATCTCTTCATTTGGATCAAAATGATAACTGATGGTTCGGCCATCTGATTGCCATAAGGGGAGATATACTCCCCCTAATTCAATGAAATTTTAACACACCCTCTATGGATTGAAGCTAAGGAACCCAGAGCAATCATCAAAGAGCACTCCCAAGCTTCTTAGAGAGGATTAGAATTCATTTGATTTTGCACAGTGCAAAAATAGGGGAGGTAGAGTGAATTGCCACTCTTCACCATTTGAATCCAATACCTTGCACACCATCTGAGGGTCGTCAGCTTCTAAGCTCTCTCTGAAGTTCTAGAGGCAAGGAAGAGCTCAATTGGATCAAAGCTGATGCCCAAGCAAGGACAAATTGGTCCACCCATTGATCCACTCAATCCCAAGGAAATTAAATGTGGCTTCTTCCACTGCATTACCTCATCGATCTCGATCACCTCGAAGGTAGGAAATTTTTGATCAAACTAAATGTGGTGTGGAGCTTTGTGAAAGAAATTTTCACCTCATCAAATTTTTGATTTTCCATTCTATATCTCTCATTGTGGGTTAAATTTTGTGTGATTTGCTAGATCGCTTGGATCTTCCCCTGATCATGGATGATCAAGAGGAAGAACTCATTGCCGCCCATCCACGCATTTTTAGATGGACTGAGATTATTTAGCATGTTTAGATCTCATTTATCTTTATAAATCATGGGAATCTTTCGCTCTTGATCGACATGAGAATAAGCACGCAGATCATGCTTTGTGAGGTGACAACTTAAGTTGTCCCCTCACAGCGCAACGCATGTAAAGCACACTGACCGCCACCTCCACGCGTCGTGCCATGAGCTAGGGATTAATCAAGGATTAGTTAAATGCATTAATTAATTCCTAATTAATTCAAAGAACTTCTAAAATTCATAATTCCCTCTAGAAAAATAAAAAAAATAAAAGAAAAAATGCTATAAAAAGATAATTTGATCTATATTTTAAAATGATTTCAATGGATTTTGAATTGCTCTTTTCTAAATTTGGGTTTCATAATTCTTAATTAGTTAATTATCCTTTAATTAGTCATCAATTAATCTCAAATTTTGGGGTTCATTTTAGGGATGACCTCCTCTAATTTCTTGAGATTTATTGAGGATAAGAAATTGTAATTCTAATTACCCCATTCATGTAATTAAGCATAATTGTATGATTAGTGGATTTATCCTTGATTAGGGTTGATTAAGGTCATCAAGTAGAAGGTTTATTTTGGGCATTCCTGCTTTTCCTAAACCCCTTCTTCCTTAATCTTCTATTATTATAATTCATTATATCCTTAATCAATTTCAAAAAATTCTAAAAAGTTCCATTTAATTAATCTACCTTAGGTAGATGCTTCTTTTAATAGCTTAAGTTCAATTAAGGAAATCAAAATAAATCACATGTGTGTGAAAGGGTATTTTGAAATTTTAAAGTGGTGTAGGTAAAGTAATTTTAATTAAATTAACCTAATCAACACATAAAAATAGATCTAATTATCTAAAAATTAAACAAAAATTTCAAACACATGTGGGAATGGGTTAGGAATAGCAAACTTATTTCACCTTTTCAAAATTAAATCAAACTTCAAACTAAACAAAAATAATTTTGAAATTCACTTTGATTTATTCTATTTTTTCTTATTCTATAAGAATGTCTTTAGGATTTAAATAAAGCGAGTTTGTTTACATGATTTCATTATTTTAGATCTTTCCCAACATGTTAAGTTGTATGCTATGTGATTTCATACATTCATAATTTCATTTTTTGAATTTTAAAATAAAATTGTTTACTTTATGTCAAACTTGCATGTGTTGGCTAAAGTAGAAATATGAGTGGCTATTATCACTACTAAATCCAAATTATTTTTTTAAAATACATAAATCAAATGTCAAATCTAAAATTGTGCTACTTATACTTTAATTATAAGCTTGCATGTGACAGATTATAAAAGCATGTTTAGCATAAGTTTCCTTTCTTTCTTATGTTGGTATAGCTTTGAAAGACATAATTCATTTAAAAGAATCCAAAACTTACTTAATCCTATACTCTATTCATCCCTATGCTCTCACCTATGAAGGGTTTCCTGTGCTTGCATGTATAATTTGCATAAACAAAAATGAATCCATTAAATAACTTTTGCATTTTTTTCCTTTTCTATTCCATTTCTTTTATATATATGTTTGTACTTAAGTGGTATATTAGTCTGGACAATCCCAAGGTTACATTTAAGTAGCCCTAAGTAGGTCTACTTATACCTCTAAAACAATAGCGTAAATTCCACTTATGCTCTTACTTTCATGTATATATGTAAAATTTTGGATAAGAAAAACCTTTTCTACTTAAGAAAAATCATGCATATTCAACTTTTAAATTTTCTTAAATTGATTACTTAGCATGCATCATAAAGTGTGCTAACTTCTCCCATTTGCATGTATAGATATGCTTAAGGTCCATCCATATGCATGTTTGTTGACCCCATTTTTAGATTGAGCTCTCAACACCTCCATCTTAAGCTTAGGATTCCTCTTAGAATTTAATTGTTCCTTAGTCTTGAGACACACCTAGTGATTAGGTGGACACTCTCACCTAGCCCTAGAAGACTTAAAAGAGTTAGCCATAGGAATAGGTCATGCCTTAGGTGTGTTAGAAAAATTTCCTACCCTTTAGCCTAAACCATTCCTCACTTTCCTTCTTTCAAGTCAAACTCCAAATCAGTTCTATTTGATTTTCTCAAATCAATGCCATGATTAAACTCCGTGATTGAAATCCATGATTCAATTCTATGATTGAAACCTATAATCAAATTCCATTAAAAATTCCTAAGTTCAAATTTCCTAAGTCCTTAACTCTTTCTTAAGGACTTAGCCAAAAATATGATCTAAACCCATTCAAATCTTTGAGATTTTCTCATGAGCCATTTATATTCTCATTTATATTCACATTTATAAATGAAATATAAATTCAAATCTATCAAATCAAATTCAAAATTCAAAATCAATTCATGATAATTTTCCTAAGTCCCTTTAATTTTCCATTAAAGGACTCATCCAAAATCAACTCGAAACCTTAATCAAATCAAATCAAATCCTTGGGACTTTTTCAAAACTTATCTATATTCTCATTTATATTCTCATATATAAATGAAATATAAATATAACTCAATCAATCAACAAAAAAATTAAATTCCAAATTAAAATTGAAATTCTTAAATCCATTAATTTTTCATTAATGGATTTAACCTAAACATTGATCAAAGCTCTTCAAACTCATGAGATTTTCTCAAAATATATTTTATTCTCATTTATGTTCTCATATATAAATGAAATATAAATATAAATCAATCAAATCAATCTAAAAAAAATTAAAATTTCAATTTAAATTAAATTTAATGGATTTAACCTAAATCATGATTAAACCACTTCAAATTCTTGAAATTTTCTCATGATCATTTATATCTCATTTATATTCACATATATAAATGAAATATAAATTCAAACAATCAAAACAACTCAAAAATAAAACTCAAATCAAATCAAAATCAAATCTATGTCAAGCCAAAATCTTGAACTTAGCCAAAATCAATTCAAATCAAGCCAAACTCTTGATTTTCTCTCATGGTTCAATCAATCCTACAATCATGAGCTCATATATAAATCCAAACCCAATCCTTCAATCAAAACCCAAATAAAAAAATCAAACCCAAGACCCTTTCATATTCTTCCTTTGAATATGAAATTTTCAAATGGATCAAAATCCATTTGACTTCAAACCACTTGTAAATGGATTTATATTTCAATCATAAGTCCATATACAAGATCAATCAACTTCAAATCAAGCTTTGACCAAGCCATTTGACCCACTTAGGCTCACTTGACCCAAAGTGACCTAAAGTACCATTATGAGCCAACTTTTGATCCTAACCAAATTGGATTGAACCAAACTCATATTTGTCTCTCATCATGATCAACAATCATCATGGGATGATCAATCAATCAAATTGGGTCAAACCAAGTCAAACCTAATGGTTGACCAAGTCAGCACTTAACCTAAAATGAAATCCAATATAGTCAAAATCCACTATAGGATAAATTGATTGAAACCATTGATCTAAGTTCATTCATGACTTATGTTTAAACTTGACCAAACCAACATTTAAGCCAACCTAGCCAATTCTTGACCCAAGTTGACCCATTTTTGACCTAAAGGGCCAAAATATGTCAAAACTTGATCTAAGCCAAATTGATTCAAACCAATGAGTCAAGTTCATTCCAAATCACTTGTTAAACTTGATCAAAGCCTCAATTGGCCAACTAGACCCAACCTAGCTCAATTGACCTTAGACCCAACATGACCTAAAGGGGTCATGTTGAGCCAAAATTGAACTTAACCCAAATTGATTGGAAACAAAGATACCAATCCACTCCATATGACTAACCTAACCTACCCTTGACCTAACCCAAATAGGTCAAATGGGTCAAATAGGTCAACTTGACCCATTTGACCTAAATGAGTCATATGAGCCAAAACCAAATCTAAACCAAATTGAACCAAACCAAAGGCACCAAAACATTTCAAATGGTCATATGAACTTGACCTAACCATTGGTTTGACCCATTGACCTATTATTCAACTTGACCCAAGTTGACCCATTTTGACCTAAATGGGTCAACATTAGCCAAACCCTATCAAATGGATTCCAAATCCAATGAAACTTGGCCCAACCTATTTTTCTCAACATACCAAACATACCCAAATTGAAAATAGCAAAATAACCATTATACCCCTAGGCCATATAACAAATTTTAGCCTGCCCATGGGTATTTTGGTCATACACTCATCACAATCATTTGAGGCTTTCCTAAAACCTCAAGGGGACTTAGTGATGAGTGGTGCACCCAACCCAATGGGTTTGGGTCAACCCATTTGGCCCATGGACCAAACTCGACCACATATGGCCAACTTGAAATTTCAAACACCCCCCAAAACTCAATTGGATGCACATGGGAGTTAGCCTTCCACTCCTCTTGCCAAACTGACCTTGTGCACACCTCTAACAGCCAAAATAACCCACTCTATAATGTCAATTGGATCAAAATGACAAGCCCATTATCAGAAATCCAATTTCCATAGGGGGAGATATACTCCCCCTAATCCATTGAAATTTTAAGTGCCACTTGATCGATTGGAACCTATGAATCCTTAGAAACCTTCACAGAGCTTTCCCAAAGTGCCTAGAGAGGATTGAGAATTCCCATTCTTTGATTTTGCACAATACAAAATAGGGGAGGTCCATTGAAGAGCAAACTTCTTCTACACTCAATCTCATCCAAATCCATCCTACACTCATCATTAGAGGATCAATTCGAGGCTTGCCCAAGCTTCCAATTGAGTTCCTACTGCAAGGAAGAACTTAATTCAATCAAAGCCACAAGGAAGATAAAGAGGAGTTGGTCCACCCATTCATCCACTCAACCTCAAGAGCTGGGAACTTCAACAGGGCTTCGTCTCCACTAGATGAAGCTACATCATCGATCACAAGTGCCGGTGATCACCTCCGATGAGGTTAGTGATTTTCCAACCACTTAGGCTAAGAGGTGTTGGTCCTTTGTGAAAGAAATTTCTATTTCATGTAAAATCCACCATTGGATTGGCTACTTTAGTCCTTTAGATGGTGTGGGTTGAATCTTGAATGAACAGAAAAGGATCGCTTGATCTCCCTTGATTGATCACATTCATCCTGGAAGAACTCACTCATCTCAGCCATCCATCCGCATTTTAGATGGATGGCTGAGATTATTTCCCACATTTTAGAAATTAATCGATTTAAAATCGGAGATCACCGTCCGATCTTTGATCGACAAGATAAGCGCACCGCCACCGCTTCTTTGATGTGAAACGTAGCTCACAAAGCGACGCGGTGTAAAGCGATAACCGCCACGCATCACGCGTGGAATGGGTATTAACCTAAGATTAATTAATTATTTACTAATTAATCAAAACCTTCAAAAAAATCATAACTCCTTCAAGAAAAATCAAAAAAAAATAAAAGGAAAATTTCCTTGGGTAGATAATTCCATCTAGAATATTTTAAAAAAAATTTCAAAGTATTCTGATTTCCCTTTTTTTTCATTTGGGTTTTTTAGGAATGTTAATTAGCTAATTATTCCCTAATTAAGTCACCTATTAATCTCAAATTTCTAGGGTTCATTTTAGGGATGACCTACCTCCTAATTTTCTTGAGATTTATTGCCTTAATTAGAAATTGCTCATTCTCTAACTACCCCTTCATGTAATTAAGGGTAATTAAGGTATAATTAGTGGATTTTCCCTATGATTAATTTTGATTAAGATTAGATAGAATAGGGTTTTATGGAATGATTTTGGGATATTTTCCCTAAGCTATTCCCTAAACCCCCTTTTCTCCCCTTAATCCTCTGTTAATTAAGGGTTAACTCATTAATTACCCCTTTAAAAAATTTTCAAAAATTCTAAAAATTTCTAGAACTTAATTAATCTACCTTGGGTAGATGCTTAGGTGTTTAATAGCCTAAGTCTAATTAAGGAAATTAAAACCCCTTTCATAAGTGTGAAAGGTGTTTTAAAAGTACTTAAGCTAAACCCTTTAGCTTAATTAACTTTAATTAATGAGCCAAATTGCATTAGGCCTTTTCATTACTAGGTGCATTGCAAATTTACATACCTTGTGAGTTTTATGCATCTCATTGGCTCATAATTATTTAGTTAAATTTTCTAAGGTGGTGTAGGTAAGGGTTAATTAAGCCACTTAATGCATACCTTAACCTAATCAACACTTAAAAAAATATTTAATTATCTAAAAATTAAAAAAAATACAAAACACATGTGGGAATGGGTTAGGAACAACAAACTCATCTCACCCTTTCAAAATTAAATCAAACTTCAAACTAAACAAAAATCATTTTGAAAATCACTTTGATTTATTCTAAATTGTCTTATTCTTTAAGAATGTCTTTAGCATTTAACTAAAGTGAGTTTTTTCACATGATTACATTGCTTGAGATCTTTCCCAACATGTTAAATTATATGTCATGTGATTCATGCATTCATAGTTTCATGTTTCAAAATTTTAAAATGAAATTGTTTACTTTATGTCAAATGTGCATGTGTTGGCTAAAGTAAAATATGAATGGCTATTATCACTACTAAATCCAAAGTATTTTCAAAACCTATAAATAAAAAAACATCAAATCTGAAAGTATTCTTATATTTAATTATAAGTTTGCATGTGATGGATTATAAAGTCATGTGTAGTATAGCCTTTCCTTCATTTCTTATGTTCGCATAGTTTTGAATAAGGGTTGGAAAGATGTAGGTTCATTTGAAAAGAACCCAAAACTTACTTAATTCTATACCATATTCATCCCTATGCCATCATCTAAGAAGGATTTCTTATACTTACATGAATAAATTGCATAAACAAAAATGAAACTATTAAACAACTTTTGCATCTTCCTTTTCATTTCTTTTATATGCATGTTTTAAGGAAAGTGGTATATTAGTCTGACAACCCGGATTGGGCTTTAAGTAGCCCTAAGTAGGTCTTGTACCTTACACGGTTAACAATGGTGTGTACTCACTTATGCCTTTCTTACTTTCATGCATGTATGTGAAATTTTGGATAAGAAAACCTTTTCTACTTAAGAAAATCATGTTTAACTTCTAAATTTTCTTAAATGGATTACTTAGCATGCATCATAAAGTGTGTTAATTATACTCATTTGCATGTATAGATATGCTTAGGGTTTATCCATATGCATGTTATATATGTTGGGAAAGAATTGAAGTAATGTGTGTTATGTGAATTTTGATTAATTTTATGTAATCTTAAAATGTCTTTCTTTTTGAATAGGTTGTTTAGAGTTTGTCTAAACTTAGGATTGATTAAAAATTATAATAAAAACATTCACCTAAATTAAATTAGAATGTGAACTTACCTTAGAGATTACTTAAGGATTAGGGAAGGAAAGAGAAGTTCTCTTCTCTTTCTCTCTCTTCATAACTTAGTAATTAATCATAGGTTTCACTCAAATCAAATTAAAACATGAAATAAAAATAACCCAAAGTCACTAAATAACTTAAATGAAACCCTCCTCTAAGTTGAAAACTTAAACCTAAAATCCTAACCTAAGCATGTCACACAAACCTTCAAAGCACACACATTAGCCTAAGTCACCACTTCTAGCTTTAGGTTAGGTCGGTGCATCGCTAGATGTCTTGTTTTGTTTTATGATGAATATTTTATACAAGATGTTAGGGTGTATGCTCATAGAATGAATGGTAGGACGTGCTTAGTCAACTATTCTTTTCTATAGATTGTGGGGCTATCATAAATAAAAATATAAATGTTTCTTGCTTGGGTGCTTATACCCCTTAGCATAATCCAGTGGACTTAGTCACCCATGTGTGGGGTGATAAGTCCAATATATATGCTTGATTTGTGTGTGTGATTTGACTAACCTTTATTTTGTGTGTAGTTAGATTTATACATTTCCTTTTCATGTAAAAATTTGTATATTTAGAATTTTGGAATGATTTGTTATGGGGGGTTAGGATAAACATTGGTCATAAGATCCTATCTTATGCACCATGTGAAGCCTTGGAGCATTTACCATTCAACCATCCAAAGGAAGATCCAAAGAAGATAGAAAGAAAGAAAGAAGAAAAGAAAGAAAGAAGAAAGAAGAAAGAAAGCTTGAAGACACATAACAAATGAATTCCTTTTGCTTAATTATAATTTAATTCATTTGTAATCTGGGTTGTATAAGGGTAGAGCTCGGCTACCCACATTTGATATTTTCAGGTTTATGTGGTGGTGCCCGACCACAAATGGCCATTTATTCTTTTTGCACTAATTTTATAAATTGATTGATGTTTGTTTAACTTGTAGATTAAGTGGCATGCTTTTCCTAGTTTCTTCCTTGCTTTATGTATGGCCTGGATGTGGATTAGGCTCTTTAAGAAAAATAAATCTTTTACCCAACTTAAAATTTTAAATTAAAATAAATAACTCATAACCTCACTTAAAGCTTAGGAGTAAAAAAAAAAGATAAAAGATTTAGCAACCCCTTAGCTAGATGAGCTTTTCTTTATAATATCATGCATAAATGTATCTTATTTCACTCTTGATTGGAGGGCTTCCATCTTTGCCAAAGAACCCGGCTTGACCTTTGAGGGCCGTGGTGGAAACTCACCTCCCAAACTTTTCACAGATTTTGGCCAATAATCTGATTTCTCATGCATTAGTCATAAAAAATCCTATTAGCCTGAGTCAAAATAATTATCCAAAATAATAATAATAATGAAATTTGAAATGCATTAGATTTAGGTCATTTGAAGCATGTCCCTTTACATGATCTAGTCTCTTTAGGGAGTGAGTTTAAGGACTTAGTCTCTTTCTAAATAAAAATAGCCTAGCTATCTTGCATAAGCATAAAGACTTGCCTACATGTATTTAAAATTATAGGAGGAGTTAGTTCGTGGCCACCCCCAGGCGGTTGTAAGTCCAAGCTATTGGGTGGTTTGTCCTCTCTTGTGGAGACAAACCAATTACCCATTTTTGCCTTAGATTTAGGTTGCGCTTCTGGCCTTTGCCGAAACTCCCTAGATTTAGGTTTTGAGGTTATTTCTCTCCTTTGTGGGCCATAAACATAATATCTCACCTCTTAGGCATTTCCTTAATCTTGTGTTAAGGAATTTTAAGTCCTAAATTTCTAATGAAAAAAATCTAACTCAAACAAACTAAATCAATTTTTAAAATGTAAAGCCCAACTATAGGATAGTTTGAAATGCTCGCTAGGTTTCCTAGCATCGTGGGAATTTCCTACTTATCTTCCATTTGGGCTTCAATAATAACTCTCTCTTTTGATCATTCACATTTGATCCTTCAAACATACACCAATCGATTGATAGTCCTTCCTATTGAAATCTTCAAAGATAATGATCATTTATCTTAATCGAGAGTTTTCCTAAGAGATCCCGTCCCTTGGGATGTAATTAACTATGGGAGCTTGCCCCTGTAGGGAACTTAAGAAACCCAATTTAAAAAAAAAAACCTGCTTTACTTTTCCATGTAAAGTAGGGAAAGAATCTCTAGTACATATGCAGACCCATCGTCCTTAGAAGCCCTTATTGAGGTGATTGGTTCCATTAAAGGGAAGTGACTTCTATCTTTTGAGATAGTACACTACTTCCTTGATGAAATATTTGATCACCTGAATAAGTATAACTGTGGATCTACATGGCATCCTAAAAGGATGAATTTTTATAGGTCTCCTCTCTCTCCTCACCAACAGATTTTAAAAGGCGACTCCTCTATAGAAATTTATTTACCATAGAATGATTGGCTGAGGTGTCTCGCCCAATGAGCGTGAATGAAGTTAGCAAGACCATGACGTTTGTTTGATCAAGACCACCATCATTGCGGATAATGGATTAGATCGCCAACCCAAAGGTGGAATTCAGCCATCACACGGAATTGCTCATCGATTCAGAGAGCATCTAATGATGGCCTAGATCGTGATCAACATGATAGCCATCCGAAACTCGGATCGACGGATGCCTCTCAATAGTAAAATGGGGGTATTTTGGAAAAAAATGAGAAATTCTAAGTGAAAACTTGTCCAAATGAACTCATTTTCATGTCGATTCACTCTAAAAAATTTATATTTTCTTTGGGATGATATAAAATATAAAATGCATGATTATCTAGGATAAATTCCTAAAATTGTGCAAATAATCATCATAAATGAAGGATCTAACTTGGATTTTGAAAGTTACCCCATCGAGATGATTTTCTGCAAGTGATGACTGCATGTTGTTGAGTGGGGGAAGAGACCTTGGAATGAGCTCAGATCTTCACCTTCACGTCGGAATGATTTGTTTTATGATGCTTATCGTTTCTTCCTCAAAATCCACCTAGTTTTGATACTTTTGGATTAAGAGAGGTGGAGAAGTGGTGGCTGATTGCTTCGGGGAGCTCTTGGGGGCTGAATAGTGGTAGGAGGAAGAGGAATAAAGCCTCATTTCCCTCTCCTTTAACAGTGGCCAAAAATCTATTCTTTTTTGAATTTTTTGGCTCCAAAGTGTTGTCATCTTACTTGGGGTGGTTGGGATGGAAGATGGATTGATTTAGGACTTTAGATTTTTGCTCCAAAGTCCTCTCTTGCCACCATATTATCAGCCTCATTGAATGTAAATGTTAGGGATCAGTTAAATGCATGTGATTAGGAGAATTAAATGAGGTTGGGTGGAATCCTATGTGAGGAGGATCCATGAGGGATTTAATTAGATTGGGTTGATTTTAGGTTGATTCCAAATGGGTTTGGGTCGAGTTTTATTAGCCCTAATGAGTTATAGCTTGGCTTCAAGGGATTTAGCTCAATTTGGGTCATATGGGTCATATTGGGTCATATCGAATTAGGTTGACCAATTGGTCAAATTGGATCAAACCAAGGCTTAGGTTAGGTTCAAATGATAATTTGAAGAATTTTGGTATGATTAATTTGATTTAATTTGGCTTACAATTGATTTTGGCTCATTTGGAATCAAATGGTCAAATGGTGTTGACCAATTTGATCAAAATGGTCAAATTGGCTTGATTATGGGTTGATTCATGTTCAATTGGCTAATTGAAGATGAATGTGATCTTTGTCTTGAATCAATTTGGATTGAATTTGAATTTTGGCTAATTTGACCCTTTAGGTCAATTTGGCCTAGGTTGGGTCAAGTTGACCAATTGGTCAAATTAGTCTCAATTATGACTTTAGTCAAGTTTAATAATCAAATTAGAATGAACTTGAATCATTGGTTGCAATCAATTTTGGTTAGATCATGATTTGACCCAATTTGGTCCTTTAGGCCAATTTGGGTCAACTTGGATCGAATGGCCAATTAGGCTTGGTTTGGCTCAATTTGTAGTTAAGTCATATTTAAATATTTACTTTGGGTTGATTCAAATTATTGGTTTCAATCAATTTGGTTTACAATGAGTTTTGGCTAGTTTTGGTTCATTTGGGCCAAGGGTTGACTTGGTCAAATGACTAAGTTGACTTGGTTTGACCCAATTAATTATAATTGATCATCCTAGGATGATCAACAATCATGGTGGAAGCTTTTGGTGAGCTTGCTTCAATCCAATTTAGGTTGGATTGGAAGTTGGCTCAAATGGGTCCTTTAGGTCACTTTGGGTCAAGTGGACCCAAGTGGGTCAATTGGTTTAGTTTTGGTTTGATTTGAGTTTAGTTGAATATATATATATATATATATATATATATATATATATATATGAGCTCGATTTAAATATAAATTCAATGCCAATCAATTTGGAGTCTAATAGGTTTTAGCTCAATTGAAAGTTTTAAGTCAAAAGGGCTAAGTTAGGCTTGACTTGGGTTGACTTGAATTTGGTTTGATGATTGTAGGTTTTATTTATATTTGGATAAATGATTGATTCGAGAGAAAATTCATTGGTTTTGACTTGATTTGGATAGAATTTGGCTAAGTCCAAAGAATTGGCTTAAAGGGCTTAGATTGAGTTTGGATTTGATTTTCGATATAGTTTTGGTCATTTGAATTTAGATTTCATTTATATTTATGAATATAAATGAAGGAATAATTGATTTATATAGAGATCAATTGAGTTTGATTTGATCTAAAGGGAGTTTTGGCTAAGCTTATGAATGTGGTTCATATGGCTTAGGAAGGGTCTTAGGATTTGAATTTGATTTTGGTTTCAATCATTTGGAGTCAAATTTGAAATTAGATTTGGAATTTGAATTTGAATTTGAGGTTTGGTTTGAGATTTGAATCTGGGTTAGATTTGAGAAGGTGTATATGGAGTGGGTTTAAGCTATAGGATAGGTGATTTTCTCAAGTCTTAAGGCATGGCCTAATCTTATGATTAACCCTTCTAAGTCTCTAGGCTTAGGTTACGTGTTCACCTAATCACTAGAAGTGTCTTATGACTAAGGAATTCTTAGTGTCTAAAAGAGTCTTAACTCTAAGAAGAGAAGGTTAAGAGATCACTCCAAAAGTGAGGTTGATTGATTAAGTGATTAAGTTTTTGGATTAATTTTTGATTTTGAGTTTGGTTAATTAAGCTATTTAATAAAATGATTAAATCATTAATTAATTTGTAAATTAATTAAGTTTTCATTCAAATGAAATGGACTTAGGGGAAAGATTTGGTAAAGGTAACCTAATCTCATTCCCTAAGTCTATACACTGTTCTAAGGTGATTAACAAATTTAATTAATAAATTTATCATCATTTAATAGGTTAATTAATCATTTAATTGATTAAGGGGGTGATTAGAGAAGAAACAAGCAATTACCTAAATTAATCCAATAATAAATTCTAGGAAAATCATGGGAGGCAGAGGTCATCCCACTAATTAACCCTAGGGATTGGAATTAATTATTGGAATAATTAAGAAGTAATTAACATAATTACATCCCAATAAAACTCAAATTAAGAAAATATTACTGTTAAAAATCAATTAAAATAAATTTTATATTATTCTCCTTTGAATTATCTTTAAATTGAAGATGAGTTTGCATTTTTTTTTTTTTTGGATTTTTCTACATTTAGTTATGTATTTTTGAAGTTTTTATGATTATTGCTTACTTAAATAGCCTAATTATATAACTAATCCTGTCGGCGCCACATGGACTGTTGATGCGGCACACGCTTTCCACATGGCGCAATGAGATTCGTTATTTAAGTTGTCAAATCGACTGCACAGTCAGCCGGCAGTACTACGCATTTTCTCCTTGGACCGTCCGATCTTTCAGGATCAAACCAAAGATTTCTAAAGCTTTAATCAGTGGATCTAGATCATTTAATCAGGACCATCCATCCAAAACATGCGGGATGGACGGTCCATGATTCATCCCGCCTTTGCGAGAGAATAGCCCATCCTATAATTTGAGAGCTCACTTGAGCTTGGATTGAGTAAAGATTGAACACACACTATCTAAGAACAAAGAGGAAGACATCCAATGATCAATTTTAATTGGGATGATACTTTTCTTCATAAAGGGCCAAATAATTCTATACCTAAGCTCGGTTTTGAAGCATACCTCGTCGGAGGCTATCACCGGTGCTCCCAACCGTCGAGGTAGCTTTGTCTAGTGAAGATGAAGCCTTATTGAAGGTTTGAAGGCTTCAGGTGGAGTGGATCTTCCTATTGGCCAAAGCTTCTTTCAAAGGCTTGAAGCTTTGGTCTAGCTCCCTCTTCCCGTGGCTTAGATGCTTGGAACTTGACTTGGGTGAGCTCGATTGGGTCCTCTAATGGTGCTTGCAAGAGGAATTGGCTTTAGGTGGAGTGATGAATAAGCTGAAATTTCTTCCTACCTCCCCTATTTTCGGCTTAAGGAAACCGAGAATAGAAAATTAGGAAGAGCTTGTGGATTGCTTCAAAGAGCTTGGGGAGCTTGCCTTAGGTCTCTCTGATTCAATCAAGTGCAAGTCATGTGAAATGAAGTGGAATTAGGGGGAGGATATCTCCCCTACAAGGTTCGGACAGCCGTGAGCTATCCTTCCATTTTTTTATCAATTGACTTGATTAATTGGGTTTGTTAGGTTATTAGGGACTGTACATGGTTTGGTTTTGGCAGAGAAGAGTAGTGGAAGAGTTTCCCATGTGCTAAATGAGGGTATGGAGTGATTCCATATGCTCATTTCCCATTGGGTTGTCATTCTTGGCCTTGGGTTGGGTCTGGCTGACCCAAACCCATTAGGTCATGTGCACCACACTCATTAGTGTCCATTTGGTTAACTAAGGGTAAAATGGTCATTTGGCTTTGATTTCAGTTTAGATATATTTGGAGTAGTTTGAAATTGGGTTGGTCTAAATTTCAAAGAATTTGGAGTTGATTTGATATCATCGGCTCATGTTGACCCATTTAGATAAAATGGGTCAACTTGGGTCAAGTTGACAATTGTCAAATTGGTCAAACCAAGGGTTGGGTCAAGTTCATATGACCATCTGAAATATTTTGGTATCATTGGTTTGGTTCAATTTGATTTTTATATGATTTTGGTTCATTTGAATTCATTTAGGACAAATGGGTCAAGTTGACCAATTTGAGCCAACTGGGTTAGGTCATGGGTTGGTTTAGGTTTGGTTGGTCATTTGAAATGTTTTGGTAGCTTTGGTTTCAATCAATTTTGGTTTGGTTTGATTTTGGCTTGATTTGACCTTTCAGGTCAAGTTGGGTTCATGGCCAATTGGGCTAGGTTGAGTCTTGTTGGCTAATTGAGGCTTTGGTCAAGTTCAACAAGTAATTTAAAATGAACTTGATCTATTGGTTATAATCAATTTAGCTTAGATCAAGTTTTGACACATTTTGACTTTTAGGTCAACTTGGGTCAAGTGGCCAATTGGGCTAGGTTTAGCTCAAATGATGACTTAGTCAAGTTCAAACATTGATCATAAACTAGTTTTGATCAATGGTTTCAATCAATTTGGCCTATGGTGGATTTTAGCTACTTTAGATTTTATTTGGGTTAAATGTTGACTTGGTCAAAGGCTAGGTTTGACTTGATTTGACCCAATTTGAGTGATTGATCATCTTTTGATGATTGTTGCTCACATTGTGAGGCTTAGATGGACTTAGTTCAATCAAATTTGGGTAGGATTAGAATTTGGCTCAAAAAGAAATTTTAGGTCGCTTTGGGTCAAGTCAGCCTAAGTGGGTCAACTGACTTAATCAAAGCTTTATTCAAGTTTGGTTGAACTCACATATGGACTTATGATTGAAATATAAATCCATTTGTAAGTGATTTGGAGTCAAATGGGTTTTGATTCATTTGACAATTTCAAGTTCAAAGGATACATGGGTTTAATTTTTTAATTTAATTTTGGTTTGATGATTAAAGTTTATGTTTATATTTGGTTTCATGATTGAAGGATTGATTGAATCATAAAGAAAATCCAAGGGTTTGGATTGATTTGAGGTTGATTTGGCTAAGTTCAAGAATTTGACTTGAAAGGGTTTAGGTTGGATTTTGATTAGATTTGGATTTGAGTTTTGAATTTAGTTTTGGTTTGAAGTTGATTTGAATTTATATTTCATTTATATTTATGAATATAAATGAGAATATAAATGGGTTATGAGAAAATCTTTTGAGTTTAAAGTGATTTGAATTTGATTTGAGCTAAGTCCATAAGATGAAATCAAAGGGCTTAGGAAAGATTTTTGGAATTTGGAATTCAATCATGGGTTTCAATCATTTGGAATTGATTCATGATTTTAGAAAATCCATTGGAATTGATTTAAATTTGATTTGGAATTGAAGTTGATTTAAGTTTGAAGTTGATTTGGATTTGAGAAAATCAATTAAGTTGAAATTGATTTGAGTTTGAAGTTGGTTTGAATTTGGAGTTTGACTTGAAAGAAGGAAGTAAGGATTTGGTTCAAGCTATAGGGTAGGCAAGTTTTCCTAACATCCCTAAGGCATAACCTGTTCCTATGGCTAACTCTTCTAAGTCTCTAGGGTTAGGTTAAGTGTTTACCTAATCACTAGAAGTGTCTTAAGATTAAGGAACTCTTAGTGTTTAAGTGGGATCCTATGTCTAAGATGGAGAGGTTGAGAGCTCATTCTAAAAATGAGGTCAACAAAGGATGGGTCTTATGTAGTTAGCACACCGGCCAGCTCTTCTCGATAGTAGATCTCATTGGAGGTGACACTCGAGCTAGACAACGATGAAGACCGGATTCCCAAGCAAAGCATAAGTGTATCCAAGTCTGCATTATGTGAAACTGTTAGGCATCAAATGGAAACTTTAGCTCTAATCCCACTTTCCTTACAAAAAGTTGAGGGTTTGGTAGTTAAGGAAGCCCATAAATCATGTACAACCATGAAGATTCAGAGGTTCTATCCTGTAGCATCATTGTTGATCTCACTTTTGGAGTGAGGACTTAATCTCCTCTCCTTAAATTTAGAAGTCTTCTAGACACTAGATTCTCCTTAGTCATAAGATACGTCTAACAATTATGTGAACACTTAACCTAAGCCTAGAGACTTAGAAGGGTTAATCATATGATTAGGGTATGCCTTATGATTAGAGAAATTTATGTAGTCTATAGCCTAACCAAATCCATACTTATCTTATTAAGCTAAACAAACCCCAAACTCATCATCCCCAAACTTAAATCTAATCCATAATTGAACTTCAAATCAACCAAACTGTTGACCTCACTTTTGGAGTGAGTTCTTAATCTCCTCATCTTAGACTTAGGAGTCTTCAAGACACTAAGACTTTCCTAATCTTAAGACACTTCGAGCAATTAGATAAACACATAACCTAAGCCTAGAGACTTAGAAGGGTTAATAATAGGATTAGGTTATGCCTTAAGGAGATCCATCTACCCTATAGCCTAAACCCAATCCATGCTCACCTTCTCAAATCGAACCTTAAGTTCAATTCAAACACCAAATTCAAACCCAAATCCAAATCCAAATTCCAAGCCAAATGATTGAAGCTCATGATCAAATCCAAATTTAAAATCAACCTAAGCCATATGATTTCATCTTATGGACTTAGCCTTAGCCAAATTCAAATCAATCCAAACTTAATTGATTTTCTCAAATATCAATTTAACCTATCAATCAATCTATCGAACTTACAATTAAACTCAATCCCAAATCCAAATTGCCAGAATCTACAATCATACTAAATCCTACCTAAGTCCTTTGAATCAATTTCATGTACTTAGCTAAAATCCCATCTAAATCAATCCAAAATCAATTGATTTTCTCTTAATCAATATATATCTTCAATCATCTTTCTTAATATAAATCAAGTCTACATTGAAATGATCAAAACTAAATCAAATTAAATCAAAATCCTTCCTAATCCATATGAATCTACATTCATGAGCTTAGCCAAATCTTAACCCAAATCACTTCAAACTCAATTGATTTTTTCATGAATCAATCATATCTTCAATCATCTTCACAAATATTCACAAATATAAATGAACTATACATTTAAATCATCAAAACTAAATTAAACTAAATCAAAATCCAAATCTAAACCCTTTAAGCCAATTTCATGGACTTAGCCAAATTCCATTCAAATTCAAACCAAAACTAATTGATTTTCTCATGAATCAATCATTCCATCAATCACGATTCCAAATATAAATGAAATCTACAATTATCAAGCTAAATAAAAATCAACCCAAGTCAAACCCAACATAGCCCTTTTGACTTGAGATTTTCAAGTGAACCAAAACTCATTCAAACCCAAATCAATTGCAATTGAATTTATATATCATTCTCAAATCCATATATAAACTCAACGAAACTCAAATCAACCTGAAATCGATTCAACTAAACCCAATTGGTTCACTTGACCCAAAGTTACCAATTTGACATATTCGAACCAAAATCCAATTTAATCCAAATCAAAGTGAATTAATCCAATCCAAACTTCATAGCATGATTGTTGATCACCTTGGGTTGATCATTTATCAAAAATTGGGTCAAACCAAGTCAACCTTCTTAAAACATATGAACCCAAATAGCCAAATTGCAACATAACCTAAATTTATTAAAACTAATGACCCATACCCATCTAAAACCAACATTTGAACATGACTTGATCTTCAATTGAGCCAAACCTAACCCATTTGGCCCTCTTAACCCAAGTTGACCCAATTTAACTTACATGGCCAAAATGGGTCAAATCTTGATATAAACTAAATTGAATGCAACCGATGGCTCAAGTTCATTCCAAATTGATTGGTGAACTTGACCAAAGCCTTAATTAAGCCCAATTGACCCACTAGACCCAAATGACCTATTGAACCCAACTTGACCTAAAGGATCAAACCAACCTAAAATCCAAATCAAATCTAAATTAAACTTAACCAAAGCCCACAACATATTCAAAATGAGCAACCAAACTCAAAGCAAGCCACGACTCAAGCCAATTTGGCTAATTGGGTCAAATTGGTCAACTTGACTCATTTGACCCAATTGAACTCAAATGAGCCAAAAGTAAATCTGAACCAAATTGAACCAAACTAATGACACCAATACATCCCAAATGATCATATGAACTTAACCCAACCCTTGGTTTGATGCAATCTGACCAATTGCTGAACTTAACCCGATTTGACCCAATTTGACCTAAATGAGTCAAATTGAGCCAAATCAAACCAAATGAACTCCAAATGATATGAAATTTGGCCCAACCCACTTTTGAATCATTTCAAATCTACCCGAATCAAATCAAATGCTAAATGACCATTCTAGCCTTGGGTCAATCGTATCACATGAGACAAATCACCAATATAAGTGATCATTTCCATTCCTTGGCCACTTGGCACTCTCCCATTGGTCCCCCTAGGCTCCCAGGACATTGCCCAACCTGACCCAAGGGTGCTTGGTCAGCCATGACCCAAGGGGAGGTGAAATCACCTCACCTCTCCCATTGGTGCTCTTGAAACGCCAAGACACCCACAACCCTCTTTGGCAGCCACCTCCACACCTTCACCTAACCAAAATGAGCCACCGCATCACCTCCCTGCCACCCACGACTCCCTAAGGTGGTCGGATGATCACAAAAATCCAAACTAGGCTGAGCCATCCAATCAAGATAGAGGGGGGTATACACCCCCTCATTTTCACACAAATAAAAATGAAATCATTCCTCAGAGCTAGAGAACCCTAGGAAGAGCTGCTAAAGCCTCTTCCTAGAGCTCCCAAGCCTCCCTATTCTTGATTTTCTTCAAGCCGAAATAGGGCACTCCCTCATTGACTCCCATTTTCTCAAGGCTCAACCAAAGTACAATTAACTTTGCACACACCATCCTTGGAGCTAATCGAGCAAGAATGAAACATCTCCCAAGCTTCCCAATGATTGAAGGGTGGATTTTGATCAATGCTGGCTTCCTACGCTTCGGGTATTGGCCTTCTGAGCAAACCACCTCAAATTGGATCTCATTTTGATCAATAGAGCTTCATCTCCACTAAACAAAGCTTTCTCAATCAAGATTTCCACCAGTCTTAAGCTCTGGTCAGATATAACAATGAAACTGACCTTTCGATGAAAAAGAGTTAGACATTTTTTAAGAAAACTTTCATCCCATGGGATCTTAGCCATTGGATCCTCTTGGATCCTTCGCATGAAGGTGTGGGATCCATTTGGAGTCAATCTGAGCTCAGGTGAGCTCGGATCATGCGGAATGGCGGACTCGTTCCCCTCGCTGACGATAGATCACGCACCATCTATGATCGAATGGATGGTCATGATTAGATCCATTAGAATTGATTTAATCCTTTAGCATCATAATCATCCATCATCTTAGATATGATCTTAGATCGAACGTGCATGAAAGCACATCCGCCGCAAGTGTTGGCTAGATTATGTTTACCAATCCCGGTCCATGGAAAAGCATCGTGTGCATGTTGAGATTAAGGATTAACTAGGCCTAATTAATGTATTTTAATGGTTGAAACTTCTAAAAATCATAACTAATTGTAGAAAAATCAAAAAAATATATAAATAAATATTCATTTTAAAGGAATTTCAAAGGAGAATTTATTATAAATATTCTTAATTAATTTTGAAGTAATTAAGGATTAATTAATGTTTAATTACAAAATTAATTAACTTAATTACCCTTAAATTAATTAAGTAATTAATCTCAAACTTTGTGGGTTAATTCAATGGGATGACCTCTGCCTCCCATAATTTTCTTGGAATTTATTTCTTAATTAATCAAGAAAATTGGCTAATTAAGCTTTAATTACTTTCTTAAGTTAATTAAACATTAATTAACCCCATGGACAGTAGCAAATTAATTAATCAAGGGGTTAATTATCATTTAACTATGAGTAAACCTATAGGATAGGGTTGAGGCTTCCTCTTTAGCCCATTTCCCCTAGTTCATTCCATTAATCAAACTAATTAGGGTTTAACTAATTGTTTAAATTATTTAATTGATTAAATTAAAATATTAATCATGTTAGATTTTAATTAATTAAGTCTTGGGTAGACACTTAGGTGTTCAACAACTTAAGGAAATTATAATTAGCCCACATGTATAGGGGAATTATAAGAGTACTTAATTATGTTCCTTAGCTTGATTAACCATTAATTGTCAGCCAATTACATTAGGCCCCTTTTCTTTCTTAGGATCATTGTTAATTTTATTTCCAATGCATGTGCATATCATGTTAGCTCATAATTATTTGGGTAATTATGTTAAGGTAACATATGGAAGGGTTAATTAATGGATTTAATGCATATTGTAACCTAATTAACCCATAAAATCAACTTAATCACATTTCATTAAATCAAATTAATTAACAAACATGAGAATGGGTTAGGATTAGCAAACCTTTTTCTCACATCCTTAAATCAAATAAAAATATGAAATTAAAAATGGCATTAAAGACACTTTGGTTTACTCTATATGATTTTATTTGATATGATTGTCCTTAAAAATTAATTTAATTGAATAAAATCATATGTTTATATTTATTTATTCCTTTCCAATCATGTTAAATGTTGTATGTCATTTGAAATCATGCATTCATCTTTTCAAAATTAATTAAATCAAATAGTTTTTTATGTAAGCTTGCATGTGTTGGACTAATTTATAATATGTGCGGCTATTATCACTAATAAATTCAAATTACTTTCCAAAGTCTATAAATCAATTACATTGATTAGAGTGATAATAGATATGGATACATATAGGTTTGCATGTGCTTATGCTTATATATGTGGAGTAAAGCTTTCTTTTCCTTAATTCATATATGGTCTTGCATGTATTTGAATGTTGATAAGTATATAGTCTGAACATCCCGAAAATATGAGGCTTTAGCTAGCCCCAAGAAGGTCATTTGATTACCTCACTTCCCTAATTAACAACAACATGTACTTATTTGATTGCATTTACATGTGTTTCTATAGTAGAATTTGGATAAGACTTTAATCCACATGCATAAATGTTTCAATCAAATAAAAGTACAATCTTTGCATGGTTTTCCTTCCTTTATTTATGTATATATCCATATATATTTGAGAAAAGCAAGTGTTTAGTCTGGACATCCCAAGAATATGAAGCTTTAGCTAGCCTTAAGGATGTCATTTGATTACCTCACTTGTCTGATTAATAATGGCACGTACTAGCTTATGTCTCTTATAAATATGTGTGTGCATTTAATTATGGAATTAGAACCCCTTTTCATTTATCAAGGATATTGTAGTGTATATTTTTTAGATGTGAGACACCACGCAGATCTTAGCGGGTACATATTAAAGTGATCAGATATGACATTAAGGAATGATGCACTATCTCAAAGAAATCATCACCCTATAATATACCTAATCACCTAATAAGGACTCCTAAGACATGATGGTCTTCGAATATACTAGAGATTTTTCCCCTACTTTACATGGAAAAGTAAAGCGAAATTTATTTTAAGCTGTGTCCATTAAGTTCCGTATGAAGGCAAGTCGTCATACTTATTTACATCCTAAAGAATGAAATCAAAGTAGAAATTAAAGTCTCCAAAGATTTCAAAGTTAAGACTATCAATAAGTTAGTTATATTGGAAAATCAACTAGAATAGGATTAAGGAGATGACTTATTATCGAAGCCAAATGAAATGAGTAGGGAATGCTCGTGATACTAAGAAACCTAGTGAGCATTCTAATTTATCTTATAATTGGGCTTTATCTATTTGAAGTTGAACAGATTTATATGTTTTGAGTTGACATTTTAATAGAAAACTAAGACTTATAATCCCACAGCACAAGATTACAGAAATGCCTAAGAGGTGCGGATTTATTCTTATAGCCTGAAGGAACAAACTACCTCAGATCCTAAATCTAAGGAGCTTTGGAATAAGCCAAAGCATGACCAAAGTATAAGCGGAGATCGGTATAAGGTTTACCTCCACAAGAGAGGATAAACCACCCAATTACTGCACTTATAATAGCTTGGAGTGGTAGCAAGTTAACTCCTCCTATGCTTTAAAACAATGTAGGCAAGTCATATGATTTTCCAAGATAGTTAGTTGTTATTACTTAGAAAGAGACTAAAGTCCTTACCCATTCCCTAAAGAGACTAGAGCATGAGTGGTATGAGTAATGACTTAGTCTAATGCAAATCTTTTCAATTTTTATTTGATTTTTTGACCCTTCATTTTGACAAAGGTCATAGGATTTCTTATGCCTAAATGCATATTGAAATGAGATTATGGGCTAAATCATAGATAAATAGGTGTTTTCCACCATAGAGGAGACCCTCAAAAGTCAAGTCTTCCCCTATCATGCAAGGATGGAAACCCTCTCTTAACAAGAGTGAGACAATATGAATGATGTTAAACATACAATATTCAACTAAGGGGTTGCTAAATATTTTAATTATCTTGATTTAACATCTAGGCTTTATGTGAGGTTATGAATTATTTAAAAATTTAATTATGAGTTGTAGTTGGGTAAAAGAGTTATTTTTTCCTAAGAGCCTAATCGGATCCAGGCCACACATTAAATCATTAATCATAAAGAAACTATGAAAAGGCATGACATTTCTATTACACAATTTAAATAAAACATCAATCAACTTTATAGATCTAACACAAAAAAAAAATAAAAGGTGCAAGCATGCAACCTGAAAAAAAATGGATAGCTGAGCTCTACCCTTATATAACCCGAAAAATGAAATAATAATTACAATTTACAAATGATAAATGTTATGGGGTCTTCAAATATTCAAGTCTTCATGTCTCCTTCATTTCTTCATGTCTTTTCTCCTTTGATTTGGTATGCTTCAAGGTATCACATGACACCCCAAGACTAAGCCTTTTGGCAAATGCTCACCCTCATAGCACTAATCCTAATTCCTAATGCAAAATTATATTAAAAATAGAAAAAATAAATCTAACTACACCTACAAGACAAGTGTTAGCTAAACACACATACAACCCATTCAGTTATATTTATAATTTGGACTTAGCACCCTACACATGAGTAACCAAGCCCACCTATCCTAGCTTGGATCATACTTAGGAGCTTAAGTAACCTGCAAGCAAAATATTTATATTTATTTTTACATCGGCCCATTAAGCACAATCACTTGCAGAAAATATGATTAGGCTAATCACGGCCTAACATCCAGTCTATGAGGCATACACCCTAACATCTAGTCTAAAATATTACATCACAAAATAAAATATATATCAAACAAAGCATCACCCTAACATAAAGCTAGAAGTAGTGACTTAATTCTAATGTGTGTGTTAAGGCTTGTGCGCTATGTCTTGCTAAGCATTAGAGTAGTAGTTCTCTAAGTGTGAAGGGAATTTAACTTAAACATAAAAGATGATTTCACTTCAATATTTAGTTTATTTGAAGATTTTAATTTATGTTTTCTTTGGTTTTATATGACCTATACTTAGCAACTAAGTGTTATAAAGAGAAGAAAGAGAATTGTCCTCTTTCATCTCTACTTTAAACCATTTTCTAAAGCATGTTAATTTGATGTAGTTCTCTTTAGTGAATGGCTCATTAAATGATTTAATTAATCCTAAGTTTAAGTTCACCTTAAATGATTGCATTCAACATAAAAGGCTTCTTAAGATTAATTTGAGTGAACTACTAACACATGATTCCTTTCCACCACATGTAACATGCATACGATTGAATCCTAAGTATAATTATACATGCAATATATTTCTTTTAGCACACTTTAAATGAAAGATGCATATGTGTATTTTATAGAAAAATAGGATTTTCACTCATTAACTAAATACACATTCAAGTGCATAAAAGTTTTAAGTAAGTACTTCATCATTGTTAACTAGAGGAGTGAGGTAAAGACCTCCTTGGGGCTACTTAAAGTCTTGCATCCCTGGAATGTCTAAACTAGATATACCCACTATTCTTGAATACACATGAATGTACAAATAACTACAAGAATGAAAAATCATGCAAAAGTTGTATTTCTTTTAATTGAATTATTTATACATGTGAGCTAAAGTTTAAAAGGAGATTTTCATTCATTAGCTAAATGCACATACAAGTGTATAAAAGTTTTAACCAAGTACTTCGCCATTATTAAGCCAAGGGAGTGACGTAAAGACCTCCTTGGGGCAACTTAAGCCTTGCATCCCAGATTTTGTCCAGACTAGATATACCCACTATTCTTGAATACACATGAATGTATAAGTGGCTACAAGAATAAAAAATCATGCAAAAGTTCTATTCCTTTCAATTGAATTATTTATACATGTGAGCTAAAGTTGAAAAGGAGATTTTCATTTATTAGCTAAATGCACATACAAGTGTATAAAAGTTTTAAGAAAGTACTTCGTCATTGTTAAACCAAGGGAGTGAGGTAAAGACCTCCATGGGGCTACTTAAATTCTTGCATCCCCGGAAGGTCCAGACTAAATATACCCACTATTCTTGAATACATATGAATGTACAAGTGACTACAAGAATGAAAAATCATGCAAAAATTATATTCCTTTCAATTGAATTATTTATACATGTGAGCTAAAGTTCTATCTAAATTCTAATATAGAAATACATAGGAATGAATTCAAACAAATGTTGTGTCATTTTCAAATGGGCTATACACTTTTTAACATTCAAACTTTATATAAATTCATATAGATTAAAGAAAGAGAACTCCATATCACATGTTCTAAGTCATAGACACATGCAAGCTTATAGATATTTATAGCTATTATCACTCCAAATATTATAGTTGACTTGTAAACTTTTAAAAAAAAAATTTGATTTAATAGTGATAATAGCCACACATATTCATAGGTTAATCAACACATGCAAGCTTAACATAAAGAAAATTCATTTAAATTTAAACATTTTGAAAACATGAATGCATGAAACCATATGGCACACATCATTTAATATGATTGGAAATGAATATACAGACATAAAACACATGTTTCATTCAATCAAACTAATTCTTAAGGACAATCATCTCAAATAAAAGCATTTAAACAAAGCCGAGGCTTTTTTAATTATCATTTTAAGTTCATAGTTCGATTTGATTTAAAGAAATGAGAGAAATTTTGCTGATCTTAACCCATTCCCATGTTTGTCATTAAATTTAGTTTAATGAAAAAGTAATTAGGAGAATTTTATCAATTAATTAAGTCATCTTTATTAAGTATATTAATTAACCCTTACCTATATCACCTTAATATAACTAATCAAATAATTATGAGCCAACATGAAATGCATAAAATTAAATTGCAATGATCCTAAGAAATGAAAGGGCCTAATGCAATTTGGCTCATAATTAATGATTAGTTAAATTAAGAGATTTAATTAAGTACACTTATGATTTTTCCACACATGTGAGCTAATCATAATTTCCCTAAATGACTTTAGGATATTAAAGACCTACCCCTTAACTAAGTAATTAGGATCTGATATGTTTTAGATTTTAACTTGGTTAATGAAGTTATTAATTGGTTAATCATTCAATTAATCGCTTGAATTAATTAATTAATTATCCAAATGAACTAGACTTAGGGAAAAGATTAAGGAATGGTTCCCATTTTTTTAGCTCCCTGATGTTAATTGGGATGTTTTAAAATTATCTTTATCAATTTTTATATTTTTTATAAATTTATTTAATTTGTTTTACTAAAATAGACATTCTGAACATTAAAATTTGATATCTCCCAATCTAGAAATCCTTTTGACTTGAAATTTTTATGGTAGGTAGATTTTAATCTCAACCCCAATCTCTTAAAATTTCAACTCAATCTTATTTGTATTTTAGAGTAATTGAAGAAATTTTATTTTCACTAAAACTCAAATTAAACTCAAAATATCTAATCACATTTGGAGATTTTGGGTTTGTTGGATTCCTCTCGAAAAGATGAATTCAACGAGCCCTTGTTTGCAATTTTTTATTGAGTATTTTATTTTATTTTTTTTATTTTTTAAAGTTTTAGGTGAATTTATTAATTTTTAAAAGCCAAAATCCAGATTTTCCTACTTAACCCAACACACGTCACGGAAAATCGACTGGCATGTTGCACCATGTCACCGATTGGATCTATAGTTTCGTGTGAATGAGCGTTTTGTGCAGATTGATTGGACCGATCATGCGGATCGACGGCCCAGATCTATAACATTAAACTCAATTTGGCATGAAATTACATCTGTCCATCCCTATTAATAGAGGATTGGATGGCTGCTGCTCTTCGTCTCTAAAACTGGCAAACTAATGCTCAAAAAATAGTAAAATTGATTGGAAAAGGGGGTTTTAGGCTCTATTTTTTGATGATCTTTGCCAGAAAATACCCCAAAATACATGGGGATCACATAAAATGAGGAATGTAAGGGAAATATATGATAAAATCCTAAAATTGAGCACACATTGAAATAAACAAAAGCTCTTAAGGTTGGCTACGATTCTTGAAAATTACCTTGTTAGGGATGATTCTGGTGGCGGTGTTGATCCGCGCACACTCCTTGATTCAAGAAGAAGCTTTGGGATGGACCCAGGCTCTTGCTTCCCTTAAGAATGATGTATCCACCAAGAGTCGTCACTTCCTCATAGGAATCTGCTTGATTTTTGGTGGCTTTAGCTCAAAAGAAGTAGGGGATGAATGCTGGTTGCTTGGGGAGCTCTTGGAGAGTGAAATAAGAGCAGAATAATGATTTTGGAAGCCTCTATTCCCTTATGCATAAAGGTGGCCGAATTTCAAATTTCATGGTAATTTTTGGCTCCTTGTGGCTATCATATAGCTTGGAGTGGTTGGGAATGGCAGGGAATCATCCTAGCTGGCTTAGTTTGGTTGGCCAAGAGGGATTAGTGGGTGTCATAGCAAGGAGAAGTGAAGGTCCTTGATGCCAAGTGTTCCAATGGGGGAGGTGAGGGGTATTCACCTCCCCATGAGTCATGGCCAACCCAACCAACTCTTGGGTCAGGTTGGTCAGTGTCCTTGGAGCCTAGGTGGACCAATCGATGAGTGCCAAGTAGCCAAGGAAGAGAAATGACCATGTGAATAAGTATCGCTTCTCATATGGTGCCCTTGATCCAAGGGTAAAGTGGTCATTTGGTATTTAATTTGATTTGGGCATATTTGAAATGAGCCAAAAGTAGGTTGGTTCAAATTTCATGTTATTTGGAGTTCATTTGGTTCAATTTGACCGATTTTGTTCAAATTGGGTCAAATCGGGTTAGGTTGATCAATTGGTCAAATTGAGTGAAACAAAAGGTTGGGTCAAGTTCATATGGCCATTTGGGATGTGTTGGTGTCATTGGTTTGGTTTAATTTGGTTCATATTTGATTTTGGTTCACTTGAATTCATTTGGATCAAATGGGTCAAGTTGACCAATTTGACCCAATTGACCAAATTGGCTTAAATCATGGCTTGGTTTGGATTTGGTAAATCATTTGGAAGATGTTGTGAGCTTTGGTTGAATTTAATTTATATTTGATTGGGTTTAAGGTTGGTTTCGCCCTTTAGGTCAAGTTGGGTCAACTTAAGAAGAAAATTAGGGTTTGGCTAATTGGAGGTCAATTGATGTTCAAATATTGGTTTTGAATTTGACTGGTTTCAATGGATTTGGCTTAGGTTGCAATTTGTTTAGGTTCATATGGGTTAAAGGGTTGACTTGGTGTATTGGATTTGGTTGACCTAATTATGATAATTGATCAACCTAGGATGATCAACAATCATGTCAAGAAGTTTAGATTACCTTAATTCACTTTGATTTGGATTGATTTGGATTTTGGTTCATGTATGTCAAATTGGCCACTTTGGATCCAATGAGCCAATTGGGTTTAGTTAGCTTGATTTTGAGTTGAGTTTATATATGAATTTGGATTGATATATAAATCCAATTGCAATTGGTTTGGGTTCAAATGAGTTTTAGTTCATTTGAATATTTCAAGTCAAACGGACTAGGTTGGGTTTGACTTTGATTGATTTTGGTTTGGCTTTATGATTATAGATTTCATTTATATTTAGAATGGTGATTGATGGAATGATTGATTTATGAGAAAATCAATCAAATTTGGGTTGAATTTGAATGACATTTGGCCAAGTCCATGAAATTGATTCAAATGACTTAAGAAGGGTTTTGATTTGGATTTGATCATGTGCTTTAATCATTTGGCTTAGGAATTGAATTTGGATTTGGATTAAGATTTAAAGTTGAGTTTGTGCATGAATTTGATAAATTGATTGAAGGGTTGAATTGATCTTTGAGAAAATCAATTGAATTTGGATTGATTTGGATTTGGCTAAGGCTACGTCCATAAGATAAATCATTGTGCTTAGGAAAGATTTTGATTTTGGATTCAATCATGGGCTTCAATCATTTAGCTTGGGATTTGAATTTAGATTTTGATATTTTAATTGAATTTGAGATTTGGTTTGAGAATGTGAACATAGGTCAGATTTAATCTATAGAGTAGGTGAGTCTCCTTAATCACTAAGGTATAACCTAATCCAATGATTAACCCTTCTAAGTCTCTCGATTTAGGTTAAGTGTTCACCTAATCACTAGAAGTGTCTTATGACTAAGAAAGTCTTAGTGTCTAAAAGACTCCTAAGTCTAAGATGAGGAGATTGAGAACTCACTCTAAAAGTGAGGTCAACAGATACATGCATTCATAATTGACTAAGTGATTGAATCAATTAGCCATATGATTTGGAGCTTCTTTTCTTATGTTCATGTATATAAATCTACATATATTTGAATGAAAATGGGTATATAGTTTGGGCATCCGGGGAATATGAGGCTTTAGCTAGCCCCAAGGAGGTCATTTGATTACCTCACTTCCCTGGATAATAATGACACGTACCTATTTAATTTCATCCCTATGTATTTTTGTATATGAATTTGGACAGAGCTTCAAATTAATATGATTAAATAATTCAATCAAATAAAAAAATAAACTTCAAGTATATATCCACATTCATTATTTAAGTGTGCTAAAAATATGTTGCATTTACAGATAATCTTAGGATTAAAATCATATGCATGCTACATATGATCGAAAGGAATGATTGATATATTTCATGTGATAGTAATTCAAACAAATTAATCTTAAGATGCATTTCGTATTGAATAGAATTATTTATAGTGAATCTATACTTAGGATTAATTTAAATTTTGTAATAAGTCATTCACTAAACAGAACTAAATCAAATTAATGTACTTTAGAAAATGGTTTAAGGTAGGGATGAAAGAGGGAAATCTTTTTTCTTCACTTTATAACACTTAGTTGCTAAGTGTAATCATATGAAACAAAAAAACACAAATTAAAATTCTCAAATCAATTAACTTAAAGTGAAACTAACCCTTTATGTTAAATTAAATCCTTCCAAACTTAGAAAATCATAACTTTAATGTTTAGTGAGACATACCACATAAGCCTTAACACACATATTATAATTAAGTCACCACTTCTAGTCCTAAGTTAGAATGGTGTATGATGTGCTGTATATATTATTTCATAATGTATTATTTTAGACTTGATGTTAGGGTGTATGCTTTGTAGACTGGATGTTAGCTTCTAACCTAATCATATTTTTTCTGTGGGATTGTGCTTAAGGGATGCTTAAAATAAATAAATGTTCTCTGGTTGCTTAAACCCCAAGCATAATCCAAGTTAGATACCGGGCTTGGTTATGGGTACTAAGTCCAAAATATAAATATAACTGCTTGGGAATATATGTATGTTTAGCTAACCTCTATTTTACAGGTGTAGTTAGATTTACTTTTCCTATTTTAAATGTAATTTTGCATTAGAAATTAGGATTAGTGTTATGAGGGATTAGGATGAGTAGTGGCTAGAAGGCTTTGTCCTAGGGGGCCCTAATTTTGCAAAGTCACGGTCCTTGGTCCACAGAGTGAACAGTGAGGAATTACCATACAAGCTTCTCAACATGGCTTCGTCTCATCCAGCCAAAGCTACTACAAGCATTGCACCGCCAGTCTTGTGCTCCAGCGAGGTACATTCCTTCAAACTTAGCATTTAGCAATTTTTTCTAGGCCTTTGTGAAGAAAATTTGTATGTCATGTGAATCCGACCAGTAGATCCCTTGGGAACTTCCTCATGAAGATGTGGGATCAATTTCGGCATCATCCAAACTCTAGTGAGCTCAGATTAAGCAAGGGAAGGCAAATGGTGTTCGTCTCCCATCGTTCGGGGGATGATAGATCACCCACCATCTATTCTGTGTGATCGAAATGGGCGGTCGTGATTATTCACTAGATAAATCCATTTTAAATCCTCTAAGAAATTGCATCCACCGCTGCCACATAGGCACCGTGTCAGGCGGGTTTAAGTAGCCAGTCCCGTAGTGCCACGTGGAAAGCACGCCACATTAGTGATCTGCATGGCATTGATGGAATTAGGCTTAATTAGGGCTTAATTAATTATTTTAATCACTGAAACTTTAAAAAATTATAACAAATTATCTCAAAAAATATAAATAAATACTCATTTCAAAGATAAAATATAGGAGAATAAATTAAAATTAATTCCAATTAAGTTTGAATAATAATTAAGGCTTAATTTAGGTTTAAGTGTAAGCTTAATTAGCTTAATCAAGCCTTAATTACTTGAGTAATTAATTTCAAACTTTCCCTCTTTATTTAATGGGATGACTCTACCTCCCGTGAATTTCTTGGAATTTATTGATTAGGCAATTAAGAAAATTTACCATTAGAGCATTAATTACCTCACTAATTAACTTAATGATCAATTAATGGTTTAAACATCAAGATTTAATTAATTAAACTTACTAAGCACTATTTTACATTGAATGGATGAAGGAGTGGGATTAAGATCCTTTTCCTAATCTCTTTTCCCAAGTCAATTTCATTTTAAAGAGGGTTAATTAATATGGAACTTAATTAATGATTTAATTAATTGATTAAATGGCTTAATTAATCAAATTGAAATCATAATCATATCAGATATTTGACAATGAGATTAAGGGTTTCTCTTTATGTATTTAATAACATTAAGACTCTTAAGGAAATCATGATTAGCCCATAAGTGTGGGAAAATCATGAAAGTACTTAATTAGGTTCTTTAACTTAATTAACCCTTAATTATGAGCCATTTGTATTAGATCCTTTAGGAGCATTGTAATTTTACTTTCTCATATGTTCATGTCATTTGTGGCTCATAATTAAGTGGTTAATCAAATTAAAGAAACAAAGGTAAGGGAAATTAATTGATTTAATTAAGGATCCAACCTAATCAATTCATAAAATCCACTTAATTACATTTTCTTAAACCAATTAAGTTCACCAACATGGGAATGGAATTAAAACAGCAAACAAATCTCCTCCTCTTTCAAATTAATCAAAATCTAAGAATTAAATTAATAATAAGCTTTTATTTTCTTTAAATAGTTTAATTTAATGTGATTCTCCTTAGGAATTCATTTAGTTGAATGAACCATGTGTTTATATTTAGTTATTCTTTTCCGATCACTTTAAATGTTGTATGTCATATGGTTTCATGCATTCATGCTTTCAAATCTAAATGAATCAAATAGATTTCATTTATGCGAACTTGCATGTTTTGACTTAATTTAATTATATGTGTGGCTATTATCACCAATAAATTGAAATTTATTTTCCAAAATTTATAAATTAATAATAAGTGAGTGATATAGTTATGAATACATATAGGATTTGCATGTACTTATAGCTTAAGTATGTAAAATGAAGCTCTTTTCTTATGATTCATATAGATTTACATAAGTTTAAACAATAATGGGTATATACATCCCGTGAATACGAGGCTTTAAGTAACCCCAAGGAGGTCATTTGATTACTTCCTGGTTTAACAATAGCATGTGCTCATTTAGTTTCATTCTTATTTATTTTGGTACTATAATTTGGATAGAGCTTTAATTCAAATGCCTAAATAATTCAACTAAAGAAAATACAATCTTTGCAAGGTTTTCATTCTTATAGTTGGTATACATTCATATGTATTTAAGATGGTAAGTGTTTAGTCTGAACATCCCAGGAATACGAGGCTTTAAGTAGCCCCAAGGAGTTCATTTGATTACCTCACTTCCCTGGTTAACAATGGCATGTACTTGGTTACATCTTTTATACATGGGTATGTGTACTTAATTAAAAGATGAAAATCCCCTTTTATTATTAAAGAACACATGCATCCAGAATCATCTAAGTCATTGAACTATATTATATGTAAAGATAATGCTCTCTTTCTTATGATTCATACATATGGATTTACATGTATTTGAATCTTAATAAGTATATAGTCTGGACATCCTGCGAATACAAGGCTTTAAGTAGCCCCAAGGAGGTCATTTGATTACCTCACTTCCCTAGTTAACAATGACACGTACTTATTTGATTTTATTCCTATGTATTTTTGTATAAGAATTTGGATAGAGCTATAATTTACATATATTAAATAATTCAATCAAATGAAACATAAATTCAAAATGTATGCATCCATTCATCATTTAAGTGTGCCAAAATATAAGGTATGTATAGATATGCTACGTATTAAAGTCATATGCATGTTATATGTGATGGAAAAGAATGATTTAATATATGTCATGTGATAGTAATTCAATTATATTAATCCTAAGACGCCTTTCACATTGAATAAGATCATTTAAAGTTAACCTAAACTTAGGATTAATAAAAATATTTATAAGTCATTCATTAAACAAAACTAAATCATAAAAAATGTACAATAGAAAAAGACTTAAGGTAGGGATGAAGGAGGGTAATCCTTCTCTTTCTTCTCTTTATAACACTTAGATGCTAAGTGTAAATCAAATGAAACAAAATAAAGCATAAATTAAAATTTATAAATCAACTAAACAACTTGAAATGGAACCAACCTTTATGTTAAATTAAATTCTTTCACTATTAGAAAAGCATAACTCTAATGCTTAGTTAATACATACCGCATGAAGCCTTAGGACACACATTAGAATTAAGCCACGACTTCTAGTCCTAAGTTAGGCAGCTTTTAGCTTCGTAGACTGGATGTAGGCAGCTTTTAGCTTCATCATATTTTCTACAGGGCATTGTGCTTAAGGGGGATAAATATAAATGCTCTCTTTACAGGTAGCTTAAACCCCTATGCATAATCCAAGTTAAGATAGGTGGGCTCGGTTACCCATGTGTAGGGAACTAAGTCCAAAATATATATATAATTGGGATTGTATGTATATTTAGCTAACCTCTATTTTACAAGTGTAGTTAGATTTACTTTTCCCATATAAATGTAATTTTTGTAATAGGAATTAGGATTAGTGCTATCAGGGATTAGGATGAGCAGTGGCTAAAAGGCTTAGTCCTATAGTGTCCTGTGATACCTTGGAGCTAACTGAATCAAATCAAAGGAAAGAAGTGAAGGAAATGAAGAAACGAAGAATGAAGATAGCATGTATTCATTCTAATTGTAATTATTCTTTTATATTATGAGTTGTATAAGGGTAGAGTTCGACTACCCATATTTTCTTTTTTGGGGTGTATAGTGATACCCGACCACACCGACCTGTTATGCTTTTACATTAGTTTATAAAATTAATTGATGATTTATTTAGATTATGCAACAGGATTGCACCTTTTTCATAGCTACTTCATGTTTGATGATTTAATGTGTGGCTGGATACGGTAGGCTCTTAAGATAAAATAAATTTTCTATCCAACTAATCACTCATAACTAAAGCAAACAACTCTACCTCACCATAAAACCTAGGCTATAATCAGAATAATTAAAAGATTTAGCAACCATTTAGTTGTATGTTGTATGTCTCACATCATGCATGTACCTTCTATCACTCTTGCTAAAAATGAGAGCCTCCATCCATACACAATAGGGACTACTTGACCCATGAGATCATGGAGCTTCACCCACTCTCTTTTGATTTAGCCAATAATCTATTTCATCATACATTTAGGCATAAATAAATCCTAAAGCCTTTGTCTAAAATATTGAGTCCAAAAAATGAAATTAAATTTGAAAAGATTTTTGTACTTGTAGATTAAGTCATATGCTCATATCACTCATGCTCTAATCTCTCAAGGAGTGGGTTTAGGACTTTAGTCTCTTTCAAATTAAATAACCATGTCGTAAATTCATAAGACCGGACTACATGGATTTAAAGCATAGGAGGTGTTAGCTAGCGGCCACTCCAGGCGGTTGTAAGTCTAGAAGTCGGACAATTTTACTTTCTCTTGTGGAGATAAACCCTTATGTCCACTTGTCGCTTAGATTTAGGGTGTGGTTTAGCTCGTACTAAAGCTCCCTAGATTTAGGATCCGAAGTAGCTATTTTCTTCGGGCTACAAGCATAAATCCTCACCTCTTAGGCATTTTTATAATCTTATGCTGATGGATTATCAGCCCTAGTAATTTAATAAAAATTTCAACTCAAATGAATAAAAATCTCTTCACTCTCTAATATATAAAGCATCACCACAGGATAGATTGGAATGCTCACTAGGCTTACTAGTATCACGAGCATTCCCTACTATCTCCTTTGGATTCTAAAAATAAATCTTCTCCTTGAACTTTCCCAATTGACTTTCCAAACATAACTAATCCTTTGATAGCCTAGCCTTGAAATCTTTGGAGATAATAATTGTCTACTTTAATCGAGAGTGTTCTCAAGAAATTTCATTCCCTAAGATGCAATTAACTATGGAGACTTGCATCCATAGAGAACTTAAGAACCTGGCTTAATATAAACTTTACTTTATTCATCCATGTAAAGTAGGGGAAAAATCTCTGGTATATTCGAAGACACATCATACCTTATGAGTTCTTATTAGCTAATTAGGTCCATTATAAGGTGATGTACCTATCTTTTGAGATAGTATACAGACCTCAATGTCGCATTACTTCAATAAGTACCCCTACGACCACAGGTGTCCCCAACATACAATAAACATACAATCATCCTCAAGTCAAGAAGTAAATGTAGAACTTGAGGATGATTCATATAAAAAATTAATAGAATTACTATTTGATTGGTACACACCTTGTGTCTATAATTTAGCAAAGAAAGGTTTAATCCCACATATATGGTCTAACCATTGGTCAGAATACTTCGAAAGGCTATGGAACAATAAATACAAAAGCTCTCAATCAAGACAAGGACTACGCTTTGGTATAGTAGGCCCAATCGATAAAGATGATTACTGCTTAGTCAACACCAATCATTTGAAATCTGATAGTTTTTTTTAAAATCATATTAACTCATATGAGGAGATATGCTTAGAAACTTCAGATGATTTTCAAGTCAAGGATACACCTCCAGAATTCAAAGAAGAAATCAAGTCAACCTTCGACGAGCTCAAAGAAATCAACTTGGGAACTGAAGACAGCCCATGCCTAACAAACATCAGTTCTTTGTTGAATGAAATTGAAACTAATGACTTAGTTAGGTTACACTAAGTTTAAGGACTGCTTTGTATGGAGTTATAAAGAAATGGTCGGATTAGCTCCTAACGTAGTGGTCCATAAGCTAGCGATATAGCCTAATGCTAATCGTATTAAGCAAGCTCTTGGACGCATGCAATTAGACATTGAACAATAGGACATTTCTGAAGTCAAGAAAATAATCGATGTTGGTTTCATCCAGGAGGAAATGTACCTCACCTGGTTGGCTAGCATCATCCCAATTAAGAAAAAGAAGAATGACCAAATTTGCATATGCGTCGATTTTAGAGATCTTAATAAGGCATGTCCAAAAGGCGAATTTTCACTACCAATACCAGAACTGGTGGTGCACATTGCCTCATCTCATGCAGCTTCTCTTTCATGGATGGTTCATCTGGATATAACCAAATAAAGATGGTACCTGAAGATGAAAGAAACACTGCCTTTAGAACCACAGTCAAAATTTATTGCTACAAGGTCATGCCTTTAGGCCTTAAAATGCGAGTGTCACATACCAACGGGTTACGACTCAAATCTTTGATGAACTCATTCATCACCAAGTAGAATGTTACGTCGATGATCTTGTGGTCAAAAGTATGAAAAAGCAAGGCCATCTTTTTGACTTGAGACTAGTTTTCGAGCGGTTAAGATAATATAACCTAAAAATGAACCCTTTGAAGTGTGCATTCGAAGTAGTTTCAAGGATGTTTCTTGGGTTCATTGTCTAACATCATAGAATTGAAATCGATCTGAAGAAGATAAAAGCGATATTAGAAATGTCACCCCCTAAAAGTCTAACACAACTCAGATTAATCCAAGGGCAGTTGGTATATCTAAGATGCTTTATATCCAACCTATCACGCAGATGCCAACCATTCTCAGTACTGGTCAATAAGGACACCATGTTCAAGTGGGACGACCAGTACCAGCATGCCTTTGAGAACATCAAACAATATATAATGATGACGCCAGTCCTAGCCACCCCTATCCCAGGCAAGTCGCTTATACTCTACACTGCTACATTAAACTTGATTTTTAGAATCAATGCACTACAATATCCCATGACATGGCCGACGCTATCCAAACAGTTGGCACAATGGTCCATGATTTTATCATAATTTCATATCACTTTTGTACCCCTCCGTGTGGTGAAAAGGTAAGCACTCATAAATTTTTTAGCAACACACCCACTTCCTGCTAACTCTCCATTCAGTGATGATCTCCCTGATGAATAAATCATGAACTTAGGGGATACCAGCATTCACTATTGGGAGATGTACTTTGATGGTGCAGCTTCCTCTCAAAGAAGAGAAGAACCATAATATATTCTTCCAAAAAAGGCAAGGGTATGAGTAGTTCTCCTAACTCCAGATCATGATATGATGAGATTCTCATATCTATCTGATCCTTGCACTAACAATAAAGCTAAATATGAGGCTCTGATTATCAGTCTGGAGTTAGCCGTCTCGCTAGACATCTTGAATATCAACATCTTTGGGGATACCCAACTAGTGGTCAACCAAATCACTGGGTCCTATAAGGTCCTAAAGCCCAAACTCCATCACTACCACAAGTATACCATGGGGTTGTTGGCCCAAATCCCAGAAGTGACCATCTACAAGATTCCTCGAGGGGAAAGGCCATTGTTGATGCCTCAGCCAAACTTGCTAAAGAGTTTGCATGTCCAGAAGATAAGTCCATATCAATAAAGTTCCAAAATAGGCAAGTCCTGCCTCTTATTATTACTAAACTCATCGAAAAATACTCTCTTAAACGGGAGGTTGTCGTTGCCAAAATGGACAAAAAAATTGGACTGGAGATCACTCTTCATTGATTACTTAAACAAAGGCAAACTACCTTAAGAGAAGTCTCAAGCATATCAAGTGAAGCAAAAGCGCTTTCCTACGCCATCGTGGATGGTGTCTTATACCAGCGGTCCTTCGATCATATGTGGTTACATTATTTAGACAAGCACGAAGCCCATAAGATTGTGACAGAGGTACATTCAAGATTATGCGAAGCTCACCAATCCAGTCCAAAGATGAAAGCCAAAATCAAGAGACTTGGGTAATATTGGCCGTCGATGATCATCGATTGCATGGATGTAGCTAAGCAATGCCACCAATGCCAAGTATATGATGTGTTCCTACACCAACCACCTAACATTCTACATCCAACTTTAGCCTCGTGGCCATTCGAGTGTTGGGGTACTGACATAGTGGGTATGATTGATCCTCCTTCTTCCAAGGGTCAGATTTACCGCTACTTTACCTTTTCCAAGTGAAGGCGATCGCCAAGGAGGTCAAAACTCAGCACTCCAATTTTTAGAACCATTCATATTTATAATTTACAATTATATCTGATAATGATACTAAATTCAAGAATACCAAAATCAACAGTTTCGCCCGAAGACACAACATATATTGGAGATACTCTACCATCTACTACCCGCGGACAAATGGTTTAGCAGAAGCCTTCAACAAAACTCTCATCCAAATACTCAAGAAGATGCTCAACGACAACAAATGATAGTGGCATGAGTAGTTAGTTAAAACTTTGTGGGCCTACCGCACCACCTATAAAACTCCAACTCAATACCCCCTTTCTGTATGGTCCAAACCTCTACCCTTAAAAGTCCAACTCCCATCACTAAGGATAGTTGTGGGTAGAAAGATTACAACCGATTAGAATGCTAGGTTGCGGCTAAAAGAACTGAAAGGTTTAGAGGAGAAACGCTTACGAGCATGTTAGAACCTTGAGTTATACAAAGAAAAAATGATTCAAGCTCATAATAAGTTGGTCCCCCTAGAACTTTTCAAGTATGAGAGCTTGTTTTAGTTCTAAGGAAACCAATTGTTGCCCATCCCAAGATGGGAGGCAAGTTTGAACCCAACTTAGGAAGGCCCATTTGTCATAGAGAAGGCCTACCAAGAAGGATCACACCAACTTATTAACCATAAAGGAGAGCGTCCGATGATTCTAATCAACGGGCTCTACCTTAAGAAATATTACCCATAAAATAATATTTAAAAATAATTTTCATCAATAAAACTTCATTTCAAATCAAAATCTCTTCAAATTGAAAGCATTTCCTTTTGTGGATCTCTGTGATGTGTTTAGGGTAGGTGTAAGAGAACTCAAGAGGCATCCTATCCCTCATTTAGCATGACACAAACACAAAATTACACACAAACACAAACAAAGGAAAAAACAAATCCTTTATTTTTTGAGTTGAGATAACGTCTCCAACGACCCTCACTCAATAGCTGCTTTATGTCTGGTTTGATTCACTACATAACTAGTGTGTCTCCCTAGTGGTATCTTGCTCATGAAGATGTGAGTCCCTGTGCTTTCTATTTGGCTTAACCACCGTACATTGATTAGCACCCTGTTAGTATGGTATGTCTTATTGCATAACCAATAAGTTACCCTGATGTTAGCTTTGTTTAAGAATATGTGAGTCCCTATGCTTTCTTCCTGAACTAGCCACCATACATAAATTGGGTCGAGTTTATCTTTGAGGATTAGGGTAAGACCCCCAATGGCTCCTTTCCTCCTAGCTATTTCAAGCTAAGGCCCGTTCTTCTTTTGACTTAAGTAGTCGCCTAGGTGATAGTAGTTGATAGTGACGATAGAGTCCCGATGATGAGCTTAGAAGATGTAAGTTCGATGCTTTCCTAAATTGATCGTCGCACACTGACAGGCACCTTAGGTTGGTTGGTTTTTGCTTTGCTGACAGCGACCCAACAGGTGGATAACACCACTAAGGTAGATGTAGGTCCCTGTGCTTTCTCCTTAAGCCAACCACCATATAACTACAGGATTTATCTTTTTCAAGAATCAGGATACCGCCCCTAGAGGCACCTCCCCTGTGGACAAAATCTTTCGATTATGTCTTCACGACCCCATTTAGACACTACCCAGGTTACTACTGGATTGGACAGTTCCCCTTTTCTAGTAGCAACCTTATGGTTGGAAGTTCTATACTAAGGATGTGCGAACTCTCCCTTAGGCCAGTAAATCTAAGATATGTCAGTTCCCTTGTGGCTCCTTCTTAGTGTGGCTCCTCGCAAACCAACAGGGTTCACGCTAAACAAATAAACAAAACAAAATAAAATCTCTTATGGATTTGGATAACTCCCCCGAAGGCACCTTTTTCCAAGTAAGCATCCCATCTTTTGGGCAGTGTTAGCAAAACTCCCTATAAGAATCGCCTTGACTACTCCTGAGTTGAGATAAGATCTCCAACAGGACTCACTCAATAGTCGCCCTAGGTCGGGTTAGATTTATTGTGCCACCAACAAGTCACCCCAACAGTTGTTTCCACTTTGGAATATGTAAGTCCCTGTGCTTTCCTCCGGCATATTGCAAACCAAAGGTAACCCCTGGATAGTCCTACCCTAGTAGACTCCCCTTTGAGGTAAATCTAAGATAGGCTCAGGCTTACATAGCAGCTTCTTAGTGTGGTCCCTCGCAAATCGATAGGGTATAAAGTAAATTAAATTAAATCAAATCAAAATAAACTAATCAAATTAATCTCCCCGATGGAGCCAAAAATAAATCAAATTAACCAAATCAAATCAAATCAAAATCTAATCTTGATCCCCATCGGATTTAGACTTGTATCCCCAATGGATCTCCCTTCCATAAATAAAATCAAAATAAACCAAATTTAATTAAATCTATATCCCCAACGAATTCCTCCCAAACTAAATCAAATGAACTCAATCAAACCTCGATCCCTAGCGGATTTCCCCTTTTTTATTCCCTTTGGCATAAATCAACCCCTAAATCCAATTCATGTGTGATTCCCTAATAGATCTCTCTTCATGCCCTTGACATGAAATCAATCTTCATTTAAATCAAAACCATGTCTTCTTGGCTCTCTTATGCCCTTGGCATGAGATGAGTTGCATTGCACTAAGATCGTGATTCTAACTACCTACTAATTTAGGTGTAGATAGTCTTCGTTAGCACTCGCAATCCTTTTGAACATTATTGATCATCTCGGTCAACGCCAATATATGCGGTGTGCCTTATCAGTTACACTACACCTATTGGGCGTTCTCTTATTGACCTCACTTTTGGAGTGAGAATTCAATTCTTTTCCATCTTAGGCGTAGGACTCTCCTAGACACTAAGACCTTCTTAGTCATAAGACACTTATAGTGAGTAAGTAAACATTTATCCCAAACCTAGAGGCTTAGGAGAAGTTACCTTAAGCTATGTCTTAGGATATAAGGAAGCCTACCTATCCTATGTCCTAACCAATGACTTAGGTCTATCCAATCATGCAATATCAAACCTCAAATTAATCAAATTACTAACCCAATTGCATTCCATTCCACATCCAAGCTCCAAACCAAATGATTTAAACCCAATCCTATCCTAAACCTAACCTAATCCAATCCTATGGACTGAACCAAAATTTTGTCAGTCAAACCTAATTCAATTGATTTTCATAAAACCACTCCAACCTTTTAAATCTTCATTCCAAACTCTACCAAAATTCACAATCAAGCCAATTGACCAAAATCAATTTAATTAACCCAAGCTACTCCATTTGAACCCAAAATGTCCAAATGAGCCAAAATCCAATTAAACCCAAATCAAGTGTAATTAAAGTGATCAATCAATCCCAAATCAATTATCAAACTCAATTCAACCGTAAACCAATTCAATTGACCCATTAGGATCATTTGACCCAAAGTGACCTAAAGGACCCATTTGAGCTAAACTCTAATCCAACCCAAATTGGATTGAGCCAGACTTTTCAAAACCTCCTATATTGATTACTAATCATCCTTGATTGACCAATTGCAATCAATTGGGTCAAACCTACTCAACTCAATCACTTAACCCAAGTTAACCATATTAACCTACGTAAACCAAATTAAGCCAAATCTCATCCCAATTCAAATCAATTAAAACTAATGATTCTAATCAACCCAAAATTGATTTTTGAACATGGCTTGATCATCAATTGAGCCAAACCAAGTACAATTAGCCTCTTGACCCAATTTGACCTAAAGGGACAAATTGGGCCAAATCAAATCCTACACCAAATTGATTGCAACTAATATTCAAATTCATCTCAAAGTAATTATTGAACATTATCAAACCTTTGATTGAATCCAATTTGACCAAGTCAACACAATTGACTCATTTAGCCCAAATTGACCTAAAGGGTCAAATTGGTCTAAATCATTCCTAAATCCAAATTGATTGAAATAAAAACCTACAATCATCTTCAAATGATCAATTTAACCTAAATCAACACTTAACCCAAGTCAATTTGGTCGATTTGACCAAATTGGTCAACTTAGCCCATTTGACTGATATGAACTCATATGGGTCAAATTTAAATCTAATCCAAATTAAATCAAATCAATTGCACCTAGTGGTATTTATTTTTGGATGCCCCGAATGGACACTATGCAGATCTTAGGAGGTACTTATTGAAGTGATCGGGTACGACATTAAGGTGTGATGTTAGAAACATCACTCTACAATGGACCTAATCACCTAATAAGGACTTCTAATGCATGATGGGTCTTCATATCTACGAGAGATTCTTCTCCTATTTTACATGAAAAAGTAAATTAGGGTTTATTTTATGCAAGGGTTCTTTAGTTTTCTATGGAGGCAAGCCTCCAAAGTTAATTATATCCTAGGAAATGAGATTTCCTTAAAAAAACTCTCGATTAAAGTAATTAATTATTATCTCCAAAGATTTCAAGGTTCATACTATCAATAAATTAGCTATTTTGGAAAATAAAAAGAGAATTGTTCAATTGGAAAGACTTATTTTATAATCCAAAGAAAGATGAGTAGGAAGTGCTCATGATACTAGGAAGCCTAGTTAGCACTCCAACCTATCATATGGTGTAGCTTTATATGTTTGAAAGTGAGAGGATTTATTTTGTTTGATTTGAAATTTTATTAGATTGCTAGGGCTTATAATCCATCAACACAAGATTGTGGGAATGCCTAAGAGGTGATGATTTCTGCTTGTAACCAAGGGAAACAGTAACCTCAAATCCTAAATCAAAGGAGCTTTATTATAAGCTAAAGTATAACCTAAATATAAGCAGAAGGGGACATAAGGGTATATTACATAAGAGAAGATAGACCAGTTTGCCTCTTTTGGACTTACAGCCGCCTAGAGTGGCCGATAGATAACACCTTCTATGGTTCAAAACCATGTAGGTTGATCTTGTGTAATTGCAAGATGGTTAAGCTGTTATTTAATTTGGAAAGAGACTAGAATCCTAAACTCACTCCCTAAGAAACTAGATCATGTTTGGTATGAGAATATGTCTTAGTCAAAAAATGTCAAATCTTTTCAAATTTTAAATTTTTTTGACACATTCATTTGGAGAAAGGCTTTAGGTCAATTTTGCATATATGCATAATGAAATTAGATTATTAGCTAAATCAGTGGGAGGAGGTTTTCTCCACTACGAGGGATGCCCTCACAGGTCAAGCATTTCCCTATCATGCAAGAATGGAGACCCTCCCTATTCAAGAGTGAAATAATATGTTATGCATGATGTTTGACATACAACATATAGCTAAGGGTTTGCTAAATCTTTTAATTATCTTGATTACAACCTAGGCTTTAAAATGAGATTATGAGTTATTTTAAATTTTAGTTATGAGTTGTTAGTTGGGTAGAAAAATTAATTTTTCCCTAAGAGCCTACTGCATCCAAGCCACACATTCAAACATCAATTATAAGAAACTATGAAAAAGATGCAATCCTAGTGCACAAACTAAACATAACAACAATCAATTTTTTATAAACTACCATGAAAGATTAAAAGGCTGGTGTTGTCGGGTATCGCAATACACGCCGAGAAAGAGAAAAGATGGGTGGCCGAGCTCCACCCTTATATAACCTGGAATTACAAAATAATATTATAATTGAAATTGAATAAATGCTATGGGGATCTTCATTCTTCATTTCTTATTTCTTCCTCTTCTGGTTTACTCCAAGGCATCACAGTGCCCCCCAGGATTAAGCCTTCTAGCCACTGCTCATCCTAGTCCCCATAGCACTAATCCTAATTCCTATTACAAAAATTATAATTTATGAGAAAAGTAAATCCAACTACACCTGCAAAATAGATATTAACTAAACATACATTCAATCCTAAGCAATTATATTTCAAAATTTGGACTTAGCACCACGCATATGGGTAACCAAGCCAACTTGTCAAAATGTGGATTATACTTAGGGGCATAGGCAACCTGAAAAGAGAACATTTATATTTATTTTTTAGCAGCCCCTTAAGCACAATCTCCTGTGAAAAATAAGATTAGGCTATCAATGGCCTAACATCCAGTCTGAATAACACACCATAACATTATCATAAAACACATCATCATTACATACACCATCCTGACCTAAAGCAAGAAGTGGTGACTTACCATTCTAATGTGTATGCTTAGGCTATATGTGGTATGTCTTAGCTAGGCTTTTGAATTATAATTTCCTATGGAATTATTTATTTTAACATGTTGGATGGTTTCATTTCAAGTTATTTAGATGATTTGTAAATTTTAATTTATATTTTTTATTTTGTTTCATTTAATTTATACTTAGCATCTAAGTATTATAAAGAGAAGAAAGAGGTTTAACCACCTTCATCCCTACCTTAAGTTCTTTCTAAAAGCACATTTTTATGATTTAGTTTCTTTTAGTGAATAATTTATCAAATGTTTTATTAGTCCTAAGTGTAGGTTAACCTTAAAGAATTCCATTCAATATGAAAGGCATCTTAAGATTAATGTGGTTGAATTACTATCACATAGAATATGTTAAACCATTCCTTTTCATCGCCCATAACATGCATATGACTTAACACTTAATATACCTATACATACAACACTTATATACCTATACCTATACATACACATCCCTAGGGCGACTATTGAGTGAGTGTTGCTCAAGATCGTGTTGCTCAAGATCCTACCTCAACTCGAGTAGTTAAAATTGATTTGATTTGATACAATTTGGATATGATTTGATGTGAACCCTATCAATTTGCGATGGACCGCACTAAGAAAGGGCTATATAAGCCTACGCTTATCTTTGATTTACCCGTCCAAATGGGTAGTCTAAAAGCCAAATAGTAGGACTATTCGACCTTAGGGGTTATCTTTCGGTGTGCAACGGTTGCGCTAGGAAGAAAGTGCAAGGACGTACATCTTCCAAAGCGAAATCAACTGCCTGGGTGACCTGCTGATGGCACAATAAATCGAACCTGACCTAAGGCAACTACTGAGTGAGTGCCGCTAGGGATCTTACCTCAACTCAACAGTAGTCAAAATTAATTTGATTTGATATAATTTGGATTTGATTTGACATAGATCCTGTCAATTTGCGATGGACCACACTAAGAAGGGACTATGTAAGCATGGTACTATCCAAGATTTACCAATCCAAAGGGGTAATCTATCGACCGAAAGATAGGACTATCCGATCTAAGGGTTGCCTTTTGGTGTGCAATTATTGTGCTAAGAAGAAAATGAGAGGACTTACATCTTCCAAAGCTGAATCAGCCACAGGGGTGACTTGTTGATGGCACAATAAATCGAACCTGATCTAAGGCTACTACTGAGTGAGTGCCACTGCGGATCTTATCTCAACTCAAGAGTAGTCAAGGAGATTCCTATAGGGAGTTTTTCTAACACTGCCCAAAGATAGGATCTCTGCTTGGAAAAAGGTGCCACTGGGGGTATTCTCCTAATCCACAAGCAATTTTTTTGTTTGGTTTATTTGTTAAGTGTGGACCCTGTTGGTTTGCGAGGGACCACACTAAGAAGGAGCCATGGGGGCTTGGCCTATCTCAGATTTACTAGCCCAAGGGGCAGTTCGCACATCCGTAGTACAAAACTTCCAACCATAGGGGTAGCTACTAAGAAAGGGGAACTGTCCAATCCAATAGTAATCTGGGTAGCGTCTAGATGGGTTCGCAATGGACATGATCCAAATAGAATGCCCATAGGGGAGGTGCCTCTGGGGGCATTATCCTAATCCCTGAAAAAGAAATCCTATAGGTATACGGTGGCCGGCTCAAGGAGAAAGCATAGGGACTTACATTTTCTTGAGTGGTGTTATCCACTAGGTGGGTTGCTGTCAGCAAAGAGAACATCAACCAACCTAGGGTGCCCATTAGTGTGCGACGATCAATCTAGGAAGAAAGCATCGGAGACTTACATCTTCCTAAGCGAAACTGATCTTCGAGACAGTCTTTCATCGGCTAGACAGCTACTATCCAACCTAGGGCTACTATTAACTGGGAAGTCACAAAGAAGGACCGGACCCAAACTTGAAGTAGCTAGAAGGAAAGGAGACACTGGGGGTCTTACCCTAATCCTTAAAGATAAAATTGAACCTAGTCAGTGCACGATGGCTAGTCAAGAAGAATGCACGGGGACTTACATCTTCTTAAATAAAATCAACATTGGGTAGCTCATTGGTTATGCAATAAGACATACCATACTAATAAGGCGCTCATCGGTGTGTAGTGGTTAAGCCAGGAAGAAAGCACAGAGACTTACATCCTCCTGAGCAAGTGACCACTAGGGAGACACACTAGCTAGGTAGTGAATCAAACTTGACCTAGAGCAGCTACTGAGTAAGGCCGCTAGGGGTGTTATCTGAACTCAAAGTAGCTCAAAACAAAAGATTTGTGTTTGTTTTGTTTGTGTTTGTGTGTTATTTTTTGTTTGTGTTATGCTAATGAGGGATAGGATGTCGCTCGGGTTCTGTTACACCTACCCTAAACACATTGAAAAATGGATGGAATGGTGCCACGAAGGGCGTTGTGACTCCACTAAGAAAATATGCCATTTGGGTTTCTTATACCTAACTTAGTTGTGTTGGTCGAAATAAGATGTCTCTTGGGTTCTCTTATACCTATCCTAATAGCACTGGAGATAAATATTAAGTTTTGGATGTAAGTTTGAAAAAATGTTTAGATTGATGAGGAATTTTAAAGGGTGATTATAGATCAATATTATTATTATTATTATTATTATTATTATTATTATTATTATTATTATTATTATTATTATTATTATTATTATTATTATTATTTGAATTCAGACTCAACCAATGTAGACGTGAAAACATAATTTTACTAAGAAATTGATTTTAATTTTCTAAAATTTCTTCAGGTGTGTGCAAATGGAACAAGAACTAAGAGTAGTGTTCTTTCTCCAAAATCCTTGGGACCCAGTCAAAGTAATTGATCATCTATAGTAAAGAAATTCACTAAGGATTCTCAAGTATTATACTCTAATTTGCATTTGAATGAAAGAAATTTCTCATTCCAATTATTTGAATTATTCTCCAAATTTGGATTTTGATTTTGAGTGTAATGGCTTTTGAGGTAGTGGTTGTTGACTAGAAATACAAGACACTCTACTATCATATTGGTTTAAACTACTTTCCATCCTTCAAAGCACCAAAGTAGGCTTTTTAATGATCAGAAGCAAAATCTTGATTTAGAGAGTTTTGAGATAGACTAACTTTGAAAGAGTTTTAACCATCTATATTCAACATTAATTAAGGTCTCTTTTTTTTCCTTTTTTTCTCTATTTTTTTTCAAGACCTTCAAGCTTTTCAATCGATGCATAGAGTATTGTAGTTTGATTATTGATGATAAACTTTAATAAGAAGAATTGTACCCTAAATGGAAATAGCTTTAAACTAGTGGCCTAAGGTGAATGGAGGGGCCAATATTAGAGGTGTCATGAAATATTACCTTATGCTTTTGAATGAGTATTAAAACTTATCATCCTTCAAAACTTGATCTCCTTTCTTTGTCAAAGTAGTGAACGATTGACACTTACCAAAATAATGGGAGATTAAGCATCTTAGATACGACAACCTTCCTTGAAATGCTTTAAATTGTGTTGCGCCCCTTTTTTTTCTTCTTCTCTATTCTTTTTTTTTTTTTTGGAGGTTGCATCTTAAATATCACTTTAATCTCTTTTAGATCAACTTTTATTATCCCATGATACTTTACTATAAGCCCTAGAAACTTCCCTAAAGTCATCCTAATTGTATACTTCAGAGGATTCATCTTTAGGTTATAGTGTCATAACTAATTGAAGATAACTACACATATCATAAAGATGGTCTTTCTTTTCTTTGCTTTTGACCATAAGATCGATGATGTAGCATTCGACTTAGTGATGAATAAGTTCATCGAAGATTCAAGTCATGGTCCACTGGCATGTGGTGCCAGCATTGTTAAGGCTGAAAGGCATGACCTTATAGCAATAAATTTTGATAGAAATTATAAATGCAAACAACTTCTCATCCTCCGGCATCATTTGACCCATCCTTGAATGAGGAGACTACATGTAAAGAGGCTATGTTCACTATTAATTTGATATAGGTAATGTGAATTCATCTTCAAGACATGCCTAACTTAGATCTTCAAAATTGATGTATGTGCGGATTTGAATGTTCTTCCTTTTTACCGAGAATAATGTTGGGAAATCATGATAGTATCTTTCTTCTTCAATAAGGCTAACTTCAAACTTTAATCCTCTTCTTGGTGCAAATGTTCACATCAAAAGTTTGTAAAATAGGAGTAGTAGTAGGTTCAATTTTGAGTTTGTAGAATGCTACCTTTAGAGATGTATTGGGCACTTTATCTTAGGTAAAGCAGTCTTTAAACTACAAAAGTAACCTAACCAAGTCATTGGCATTTTCCTTCTGACTTATCATATATGGATGTTGGGAGGGTGGGTGAACTCTCTTTATGTTCTAAGGTTTAATTTCTTGAAACTTATTGGTTAATGATCTAATTTTCTCCTAAACTTTAGAGAGTGCATCCTCTACTTGAAAGTCTTCAAAATTCTTTAAGCAAAGTAGGTAGACTAGGCAAAAGATGATTTTATTACTTCATCTTTTAACTTCCAATCCTATAATAATATCCTGAGATAGTTGAATTGGAGTCAATGAGCTCGCATACCTACTAAGTTTCTAGTCATATCATGCACGAATCATCCTTTTAGAACTTTTTTTATTGCTATCTAACTCCAAAGACTTGCCAAATTTTGAGTCAAAATTTATTTTGTATATTATTTTCTCTCTTTTTCCTTGAATTTACACCTAGTACACATGATTCATCCTTCGGATTCCAAATCAATATGTATTATTGGTGCTTTACTTTTCTTTTTTTCTTCTTCTCTTTCTTTTTTTAATTTTTTTTTTTAATTTCATTTTTTTTCTCTCCTTTTTTTTTTTGAGTCTTTGTTTATATTGTGTTCTCTAGGGGATATTGCTTGTCTTTCTTTTCCATAGGATATTCTATGTTAAGTATGACTTGAGGAGGTTGCCACTAACTGAGCAAGGAAGAATCAGGTTAAGTTCCAACCAAACACTTTTCTATCTCTTTAAAGAAAGTGAGGGTGCCCTTATTATTTAGCTTAGTGGGCAACCTTCCAAAAATAGTTTGGGACCTTAAGATTAACCTTCAAAACATTTGGATGCCCTTATTTTGGATTGTGAGGTGTATTTTAAGAAGGATTTAGAATTTGATTATGCCCAATGACCGGTTTGCTTCTTCCTATGGTGTTGATCAAAGTGGTAGGACCCTGCCACTACAATAATTGACTTCTGTGATATCTTCTGAAAGAGAGGTAGAATTGATGTCTACCTACTCTTTTTTGTGCCCAAAGTTTATTCTATTAGACCTTTAAAATCTGACGATTATAACCCTTTATCGATAGTGACACCTTGAAAGCTTAGAATGGGGGCATCTCTATCTGAGTTGGAATCATTAAAGGCATCAAGTCCATCGGTACTGCCATTTTATGAATAACGATCATTATCATGATTGTCATTTTGAGAGTTGTCTTCATTTGGGAAATAAAATTCAAGTCATTTGATTCATACTTGTCTGGAAAAGATAAGACATACTCAAAATCTTTATTAGTTTTATTCTTGGTTCTCGAAGGAACCTTTATGGCCTTTCTCTTTTAGGGTGAGAATTCATATTTTGGTCTTAAGTTGAATTTCATCATAAAATATTTATTTATTAACCATAACTTTATGACTCATAATAGTGAATATTTCATTATCATAAGTCATCTTAAGGTTTTCAAGCTCTATGTCAAATTTGATTCATACATTCTTGATAGATTTAAAGAATTTGGACCCAGACTCATCAAATTTGAATATGATAAAGGGTTGAAATAATTAGATTTTGATTTGGAGAGATTTGAAGAGAAATTCTTTGGAACCTCACTAGTTAAATGTTGATATGATTGTAAGTTCAGAGAACTTCGACTAGGATTTAAGAAATTTTGGAACCTTATTTTTCAAATATTAATATGATAGTAGCTTCAAAATTTTAGGATTCTTTTTAAAACGTCAAGAACTTCGATTAAGAATTTAAATTTATAGAAGATGAATTATGAGAACAGAATTGATGTCAATTCATCATAAAATAGTTTAGTTATTTTATAAAAATCTTAATTCTAATTTTTTTAAAATTAAGAAAAGATGGACCCATTAAGGGATCCAATAAGGGTTCTAGAACCTACTCATTGCCCAAAGTTGAACAAGAGGTTCTAGAGTCGACGAAAATGGTGTTGCTAAAAAGAAAGGGGCAAGATATCTAAAGGAATGAATACTAGTCTAAGTCTATGAGTGGTATAAGCATACTGTCGATATTTGGAGACAATGATTAATTATTAGAGATGGAGAGAGGAACCATCCCTGGGAGTCACCGTAAAAAATGCGGCATTTTATTTGGATGTTGAGATACCACGCAAATCTTAGGGGGTACTTTTTGAAGTGATCAGGTATGACATTAAGGTGTGATGTATTATCCCGAGAGATAGAAACATCACCATATAATGGACTTAATCACCTAATAATGACTCCTAAGGCATGATGGGTCTTAATATGTACTGAAGATTCTTCCCCTATTTTATATGAAAAAGTAAAGTAGGGTTTATTTTATATCGGGTTCTTTAGTTCCCTATAGAGGCAAGCCTACATAGTTAATTATATCCTAGAAAATGGGATTTTCTAAGAAAACTCTTGATTAAAGTAGTCAATTATTATTTCCAAATATTTCAAGGTTAAGACTATCAATAAATTGGTTATTTTGAAAAATCAAAAGGGAGTGTTCAACTGACAATACTTATTTTAGTATCCAAAGAAAGATGAGTTGGAAGTGCTCATGATACTAGGAAGCCTAGTAAGCACTCTAACATATCCTATGGTGAGGCTTTATATGTTTGAAAGTAAGAGGAGTTATTTTGTTTGAGTTAAAATTTTATTAGATTGCTAGGGCTTATAATCCATCAACAAAAGATTGTGAAAATGCCTAAGAGGTGAGGATTTGTGCTTGTAACCCAAGAGAAATAGCAACTTTGAATACTAAATCAAGGGAGCATTAGCACAAGCTAAAGCACAACCTAAATCTAAGCGAAAGGGGACAAGACTTTAAGGATGTTGTATACCAAGGTGTTGCTCAGAAGATGAAATTAAAATTCAACATTGAGGTGACAGTAGAGTAGTGTAAGAATCAAATTAGACACCAAAGATCCATATGGAGTCACATTCAATATTTGAAGAAAAAGTTGGGTGTTTCTTGGGATGATGAAAAGAAAATAATTTTAATGGGTCCTGAAAAGTACACATCACATATTCAAGTATACAGTTACTCTCATTAAAAATTATTTTCATATTATTCATGTAAAGCTAAAATGATATTTTGTTATGCTACAGGCATTTGGAAAAGATGCAACTTACTTGAATATCTCAATCACAAATTATATAGAGCTAGTTAAAAGGTCTGTGAAGAGGGACATGCCACTGGAGAATGGTCAAAGTCGGGAAGCTCGTAGACTTCATTTGGGAGTTAACGCATTCACTTAAATGATGAGGAGTCCTCATACTTCATGGAAACTGAGGTGGATGCATCTCAAGCTTTGGGACAATATTGAAGTTAAAGAAGATTCTGATGGAACAACAAAGCAAGGATTAGCATCATCTTCGAAGGGAGCGCCTCCAAGAAAGAAAAATAAGAACTTGCCTACTGATCAAATATTTATAGAATATATTGTAATGATAGCTGATAGTGTATTGCAGGTTGCTAATTTTATTCAAAGTTCAGCAAGAATATATGAGAAAAGAAAGATGTTTACTGAATTGATGACAGAGTTATTAGCGATTCTTATATTTTCTACAGAAAAGATTGATGCAATCTACGACACCTTAGCTAGTAAAACTACAATGATTACTTCATTCCACACAAAATCGCCTGAATCGAAGGCAAGGTGGATGCAGAAGCAGTTAAACAAATGATTCCATGATATGGATCATTATATTAGAATGCAATGTATTAGGACATTATGTTGAATGTATTAAACTTTTGTTGTATGTTTTGTAACTATTGTGTTTGTCATATATATTGATTTCTGATTAGGTTCATTATTATATATTTATTGTGGTTTAAAATTTTGTATTTGAAGAATTTGCAGATTTTGATTATTTTGCTTGTCTCACTTATAAATCAAGCGAACCCATTCGAATTAGAGTAGTTTTTTTTGTTATTTAAAAGTGTTTCTAGAATCAATTTAGATGTTTGATGCTGGTAATTGAAGTTTTTGACAAAATCTAAGTTCTAAGGAATCAAAAGATGCAAATTCTTAATTAATATATGTAAAAAAGTTGTGTTACTTGTGATTGGTTTAAATGTTGTGATAATGCACTTGCATTATCCTTCCTGCTAAAAATTTCTCTAAAGATATTGGCTTGACATCCTTAACCAAAAAAAGAAAGAAAAAAAAACAATGTAATTTTTTTAAGTAGCAAACAGAGCCAATATTCATCTTTTATTGATATTTAATTTCAAGTTAATTATCCCTCTTTAGTATCTTTGTTGATTGTGGTATGTGGTACTTTTGATTCTAATTAATCTGTTGATTCTCCTTCCATGAAATTAATCAAATTTGCACTTAAGCAGCTTTTACTATTTTTCACGTAACATATCTTTAGTCTCTTTGCTTAATGCTCATCCCGATTCCATACTTCATATGACACCCAGCATGGTTATCTAAAATTTTAGTAACATTCTTCCCAAGTAGCTTTAGAAAGATGACTTAGTATTGGGTTCATATTGATGATAACTCAAAATTTTCTTAAGCAATACTAAATGCATAAATCTTGTTGTCAATACTTTATTTAGTCAGTTATATTGATGGCTAATTCTTGCTTGCAACATTTGTTTTCACCATAGATAATAGTTCTACAAACTATCTTAAACATAACTCAAGCATGACTTCGCTATTTACGCCTTCCAATAGGCCTTTTGAACGCTATCCATTAGAGCCAAATGAAAGAGGAAAGTAGCAGAAGACTTCTTCATCTGCTACTCAACCAAGTCAATACAAAATACCGCCAGGTTCTATAGTTTTAAATATGCTTTGTCCTTTTTCAAAGTTTGATAAGGATCGAGTGTGATATGTGCAAAAAATCAGTGCCCTTTTTTCTGTGTTTTAGTTTTTTTTCATATGACGTTTACGAAAACTATAACGAATCCGTAGGTAATTATCAAAATTGATCAACATGAAAGTTGTGGAGAAGTTCATTAGCTTTCCAACGATTTCATCTAATTCGGACAAGGATCGAGTGAGATATGTGTGAAAAATCAGCGCAGGGCATTATTTTTTGCATTTCAGTTTTTTTTTTTTTTTTTCATATGTTGTTTGCAAGAACTATAGTGAATCCGTGGGTACTTATCAAAAGTGATCAACATGAAATTTGTGGAGAAGGTCGTTAGCTTTCCAACAATACCTTTCTCATCTAATGCAAGGATCGAAAGATATAAAAACCAACGTAGGGCATCATTTAACTGCATTTCAATTTTTTTTTTCATATCACATTTGCAAGAACTACAGTGAATCTGTGGGTAATTATCAAAATTGATCAACATGAAAGTTGTGGAGAAGTTCATTATCTTTCTAACGATATCTTTTTCATCTAATTCAGACAATGATCGAGTGAGATATGTGCAAAAAATCAGTGCAGAGTATTATTTTTTGCATTTCAATTTTTTTCATATGACGCTAGAATGAGAATGGTGGGTAATTATCAAAATTGATCAACATGAAAGTTGTCGATAAGTACATTATCTTTCCAACAATATCATGCTCATTTAATCCGAACAATGATCGAGTGAGATATGTGCGAAAAACCAACACAGGAGATTATTTTTTGCATTTCAGTTTTTTTTCATATCACGTTTGTGAGAACTGCAGCGAATCCGTAGATAATTATCAAAATTGATCAACATAAAAGTTGTGAATAAGTTCGTTATCTTTCCAACGATACCATGTTCATCTAATTCGGACTAGGATCGAGTGAGATATGTGCGAAAAATCAGCGCAAAGCATTATTTTCTACATTTCAATTTTTTTTCGCTACAGAATTGTAATAACTGCGGGTAATTATCAAAATTGATCAGCATGAAAGTTGTGAAAAATTTTGGTTCAAAATTGTCTTCTTTGCAAAATGATGTTTTATCTATGACTGGTAATTATGTTCAGATACTCTTTAGCATTCAATAACTTATCTTGTTGATGACCTCTTCTTTCTTAGATAGCTAGGGGTGTGTTCGAGTCGAGCCATAGTCGCAAATCAAAAATGGTAATTCGCTCAGTTGTGGCTCGAAAGTCAAGTCAGCCGAAAGTCGGATCGAATCGAGCTCGATCGATCCGCTCGACCGTGAAACGAGCCGCTCGAATTAACCCAGCCTCAAATCCAAACGAACCGCTCAAATGCAAACGAGCCCTGCTCGCTCGAAAATGAAATCCTGAGAGAAGGAATTTTAATAGCAAATTTTGGCATATGTAATAATGTAAATTGCAATTAATAGCAAACTATAATTTTATAAATTACAAATACAAGTCTAGAAAATGATACAATTGACATAACATTTAAAATAAACAAAAAAAACAAAAATATCAAAATGTCTTTTGTTTGTGGGACTCAGAGTCAAAGAAAGTAATATCCATCTTCAAGCATTCGCAATTAGCGGAAATTTGTAATTTGTATATTTTACTTCAATAATTGTATGCTAACCTCCGTACCAAAGTCATTCATTAGAGCCTTAAAGATAGAGAAATAAATCCCTAACAAAAGTGACAAAATCTCACAAATTTACAAACCCAGACGGCTCACGAGTCACGAGCCAGAGGCCCATAACAAAATCAACCCCAAGTCCCAACATCAACATTCTAACCTAAAATAGTGGAATAACAGAGACAAATACAATTGAAACCCCGCAAATTGCAAGTACCCCAACCGCAAAAAATATGAATGCTTAAAGAACCGAAACATCATCAAATCAACTGCGTCAGAAACATCCCCAAATCCAATAGGAGAACCTCAAATAATGGAATAGCAGATACAATTGAAATAACCAACAGAATACTTACGAATCAAGAAATGAAACAGAAAGAGGAAGTATTTCTGGAGCAAGGAAGCAAACCAAGCACATGCAGTGATACAGACCGACCACTGATCGAATCGAAGCAAACCAAGCACTCACCGATCGACGACGATACATTACGCGCACCCACTCAAAAAAACTAGGCACGGCTGCACGGAGAAGTGAGAACGGAGAACCGTGAGAAGGAAGAACCGAGAAGCCAGGAGTCGCGAAAAGTCGAAGTCGGGTCGAAGTCGATGGTATTAGAATAGGGAATTTAGGGAATTAATCTCGCCCGCCGACGGATGACGATGCTGCTCGCGTCGAGTCAGGGCCACGAGCCCCGCCTATTCGCTTCAATCCGCCATGAAGCCGCGAGCGAGCCACGGGTTCGCTCTAAGTCAACTCGAAATAAATTGAGCCACATTGCTCAAAATCGATTGCTTTCGAAATGATCTCGATTCGAGTCCAAGTTCGAGTCGACTTTTGGGCGAGCCACGATCTTCGGGCTAATTTCTCAACCCTATATATAACTAGAGTTGTCTCCTTTATTTTTCTTTTAGTCATCGCTTTTAGTCTTTTTTTTATTTTATTGTATTTAATTTGGAGATTTTTTCTTTAAGCTTTCTTGTAGCTCTTTGAGCATTAATTTTTTTTTTGAGTTATGCCCTATAAAGACTATATCTTTTTTTTAGTGCAATAAAATTTTTCTTTCTGGTTAAAATAAAATATAAAAATTATAGTTTAATTTGATTAATTTTAAATAGCTTGACTTTGAGCTCTACTCAAAATTGCATATTGAACTAAGAGATTGAATTTATTTATATTCTAAAATATCTCTAATATATAAATTATAAAAAAACTTTTAATTTTAAAATAAATATATTGTAATCTTTTTTTAATTAAGTAGTAAATTTTTAAATATAATTTATTTATATTTTATTATATATTTAATTTATTAATTTAAATTCAATTAATTTAAAAAAATTCTATAATTACTTTAGATACAATAGTATTCATAATGCAGTTATTTACTTTACTTTACATATACTCAACTAAATAGAAAAATATATTTTTCATATATTTATTTTACATACAACCAAATAATTATAAAATATTCAAAATTTACCGTATTCACTTATATACTACTTTTTACACTGCATTCCTTTTTCAGCCAACCAAACAGCCCCTAAAGCCAACTTCCAGTCTTTATTCAGGCTCATTCATTCCTCAGTATGATAGAAAAATATAGAGCAGCCCAAGTGGGTGTGAAGATTATAAAAAGTGGAATGTCAACACTAACAAGACTACATAAATATTGTACAATACAGAAACCAAACTACTGTAGAAACCAAACTAGTACAGAAACCAAACTAGTTAACTGTGCAGAAATTAGAGCACGAGCTTACAAAAGCATGGTTTTCGGGATGAGCTGCTGTAGCTATGGAAGCAAAACAAATAAAATATTATAATAGCTATAATATTGTATGCAGATTACATATTCTAACACAGAAACTATTACAAAAAATAGTATTACATTCATCAATAACTATAGAGCTCCTCACATTATAGTTACAGGTGATGACAAAAATAATATCATAAAAAAAGCTATGTATTGGGTTTTTTCTTGTAACTATTATGTGACAAAAAACAACAACAAAAATGTGATAAACAATGCTAGCTATCCATGATTCCTTCATCATTTTCTTCTGTGCTATGAGCAACATTCGAATTACTTGAACTTGCTTCATTAAGGGGGTTTTTGCATGTACTCTTGTGATGTCCCCATAGTTTACAATGACTACATTATGTATTCTTCTCGCTTTCCCATTTGTCTCTTCCAAGAAGCTCTTGAATCTATTTTTTCTTAGTCTTCCATGAGGCCTCAATGTCTTTAGTACACCAATAATGACTACATCACTTTCTACATTTCATTGATCTTTTTCCGGTAAAGTTAAGATGGCACCATCATAAGCCAACCTATACCTGTAATAAATTATGCAATAGCAGATAAGTGCAACTCAAGTCTCACAATGCCACATCTGGTGCTCTCTGGTGCCTATAAATGCGACTGCATGAATACATGGTAATCTGGATAATTGCCAAAATCTGTAACTATATTCTTTGGTCTCAATATCTACTTCATATCTATCACATTGACCTTCAACTTCAGCCCTATAAATTGTAGATTGTTTAATAATAAAATGACCCTTCTTTGTAGTAATCCACCTAATGTAGTCTTCCGCAAAAGGAACTAATTCCTCTCCCCGTTTAGATGCATTGATCTTTCGCTCTGCTCTTTGCACCATCAACATGCTTCTAATCAAATCAACCACCAGCTTACTTCGGGCCTCATTTATCCATGAGTTGAATGATTCTGTCATGTTATTTGTTATATAGTAATTCTTAATATCCGCAAAGAATTGACTTTTTTTATCATTTATATAGTAATTTTTGTAGATAGGAATGAAGGAGAGGATTCATATTCAGCATTTCATGCATTTTACCTTCATATTCAAGTGTTGTGTGTGCATTGGCAGCTTTTCATATTATAGTTTGAATCTTGCTACTATCTGCTGAGTTATATACTTCTTAATATTCTTCCAAAGATGAAGGAAGTAAACTCAGTGCTCTGCATTTGAGAAGACACTATCAATGACTTGACCTAGTCCTTTCTCCGTGTTAGAAATGAAAGCTAATGGGGTAACCTCCACACCAAATGCTTCAACAAGATTATCTAAAAAACAATGCCATGTTGCTTTGGATTCAGATTCAACAATGGTAAAAGCTATGGTGAACAAATCGTCATTTTCATCTAGAGAATTAGCAGATAGCAGAACACCTAAGTACTTAGATTTCAAGTGACATGTGTCAAAACCAATAAGGTACCTACAACCAACAAGAAAACCTTCCACACAAACTTTAAAACTTACAAAGAACCTTTTGAAGGAATTATCTACACGAAAATGATCTGAGATCTAGGATTTCTACGAAGTAAATCTGATTTCAATGCAGGTACCAAACTGTAGTTCTCCATTGCTCCAAATATCTTATTGCGAGCTAATTCTCTAGAGCGCCAGAGTTTCATATATGGGAGTGAAAGGCCATATGTAGTCTCCAAGATATTATTTATTTGCTTTGGAGGTATATTGGTTGCATCTTAATTATGTCTAGCATCTCATTGGCCACCCAACTACATGTAGCTTGTTTGTTCTCGACTTTATTAACACCTGGACAAAGATGCAAAGGGCCATACCTTCTAACTTCAAAAGTCTATCCATCTGAGCATAATGATGTTCTAATTCGCCAGGGGCACCCCTATGTGCACAACTAGCTATCACTCGTTTCTTGTCACTTGTTGTAATTTTTATTCCAAAATTTTTAATTATAACTTTAGAGTGCAAAAAATGCTTTAAGTTCTTCGAATCAGTGAAACGAGCATCAATAAAAATTGCTCTAACATCGACCTCATGATCCAAAAGCACAATATTGTATGCTTCAAGCTCAAGAAAACAATCATCAATGCCCGTAAAGTACGACTAACGATCCACCAACATATTTTCCTAGATTTCTCCCATATTTGAAGGTGTCTTAATCTCTGACCCATCTTGCATTGCAATCACTATCTTAGCTCGATCAAAGTGATTAGAATGTCTCTAAATTTCTATCCACTCACTATCCGGTGTCATGAGTTTATACTCTTTTAGTGAGGTGTCATAAATATAATGATATAATTCATAGAAGCTTTTTTAGCCATGGACATATTTTTTCAATCTCTTCTACTAAAATATGAAAACTGAGCACCTTCCTATCTATCTTGATTGTTTTCTGCCTACCACCTTGATATTCTCTTCTATCTTTATTCTTAATATTACACCAAAAATGTTATGATCCCAAATCATCAAAGTGCCAAAATACAGCATACAACATTAAGAATCCATTACGTAAGTTCAGACTAGTAAATAATAACCCGTAAACATTATACAAACAGAGAATAGATCAAATCATTACAAACCTTTCGTGATGAATATACGTAAAGAAGAAGAGCAGAGAAAGAGACAATGTAATGCGATACAACCAACAGTCTAATGAGAATTGAACTAAAGCAACATAAGCAAAACCATATCCAGTACGGAAGTAAATCCCATCATAAATAAACCGCCAAAAGAACAGAGGCTTGATAACAAGAAAACAAGAAGATTAGTAAAGAATATGACTCCTTGCTCATACCTCAAGCGCCAAAGAAGACAAGCAAGTGATAATGATTTGTAAATTACCTAAGAAGCGATCCGCCTAACAGAATCTAGAAAATGTAGTAGTTAGGGCATGAGAGCTTAGATCCAACCTAAACAGAAAACTATAAATAGGACTCCAAAGCCAAACAGAGAAAATGAATCAAGATTTTAAGAAAGGAACTTAGCTCTTCTTCAGTCTTCCCCCTTTCATCTCTTCCCCGCTTCTTCTTTACCTCACCTGAAACCACCACCACCAGGAGAACCAAGCCTTCCGCCACAACAAGAACCCCTTCTGAGAACGGCTCAACAAATAAACAATGTAAAGAAAATAGGTTAAAACAAATGATTATCCCATAAGACTAATCGACGGCCAAGACAGAAGCAAGAGCACTACGGTGGATCTTCACGGATCGACCATCCGGTAAGGATCTTCTCCTTCTCCCTCCGATCTCCTCTGAAACCCTAGCGAGAAGCGCCGAAAGAAATGAGCAAATGAATTAGCCGTTGCTCCGTGCAATCCTCATTTCACTTACCCACCGCCGGATCGACGTCAGATTCCACTAAGGCTCATCCCCATCGATTCATCCTCTATATCCGCTTTCTGTTTAGCCAACACCTGTAATCCACTCAGAAAAGAAGGAAAGCAAACCGTAGGATCAAGAAACAGATCCAATGGCAGAGAGTAACACAAGGCAATCCAACGGCTTCCAAGCAGCGCAAGAAAGAACTCAATCCATGTGATCCCATCCAACGGCAGAGATAAAAGGCGCGAGATCCTACGGACCAGAAGGCACCCGCAAAATTACTCTTTTTCGGCCGGTTGAATCAAGGGTGAGTTAACTCGAAACCGATTCAAGTCTAGTGGGTGAAGCCCAAACCGGAAACTAAACCCAATCAGAACCAGAATTAACTCAAGCAGAGACAAATTACAGTGATGAAAGCAATTACAGAAAAAGAACCTTATCATTGGTGCTCTCGTTGACTTCCCACTCTTGTTGAGATCCACAACTCACACCTACAACACTCAGAAAATGGCAGAAGGAACCAGAAACAATGCCAAAACACTTGAAGCATGTGTTACCAGGCTGAACAACAATGAACAGCAAATGACCTCAATCACTATGGCATTGAAGGAAATAGCAAAGAGATTGACATCAATAGAAAACAGAATAGAAAAACAACCTCAAAGCCGTATGTGATGCACCCTTGATGAATCCTATTCTCCAAACATACCACATACACACACACCCATATCAATGCCTCTTAAAATAGATATGCCCAGATTTAAGGGAGAAGACCCTGAGGATGGCTCTTGAAAGAGTGCTTTTCAAGATTCTAACTCCTCGAGATAAATTTTAATAGCCTCAATATACATGGATGGATCTGCTTTGAGCTGGTATCAATGGATGCAAGTAAATAAACAATTGCATTCTTGGCCACAATTTAAAGAACAAGTTATTCAGAGATTTGGCCCAGCTTTATTCAGAGATTTAAGAGGTGAATCAAACTTACATTACACCCAAACAGACCCAATATGCACTGAATCAGCTGATGATGTAACAATGGCAAGAAACTACAAGATCGAACCTCCAAAGATTAAAGCAACATCACATACAAGAACACCCACACCGCCTAATCCACCAAATGCAAATCAACACAAAGAAAAGCCCCTTAGCAATTGAGGCTAACACCAACACAATTAGATGAAAGAAGGCGAATGGATTATGTTTCAATGAGGAGAAGGACCATAAAGAGCATATATGTAAGTCCAAGTTATTGGCATTAGTGGTCGCCAATGATGACCAACATCAACTACCACATGATAATCCGACCAGCAAGAAGAAGACAAGAAGAAACAAGCTTCAAATATCGACCATTCAATCCAGGACAGACGATAATTATCTAAGTATAATAGTGCAAATAGTTCTCGATAATTACGACCCTTGAATTAGCACTTTAGAAATATAAGTCGAGATATAGCCCAATCTATAGAGTACCATAGAGTATAGCTGCAAATAGGATAGTCCCAGTAATAATCGGTAGGGGCAACAATAATTGTGGCTCAAATATGAGGGACAAAGCGAGCAATTATCATAGTTGACCTACAAAAGCGAGCAATATTAGTGCTATATCACGATGAGAAAAGCAAACAAGAGGATGAAATTATCTCAAGATATAGCCAATTCCATAAAAGGCGAACCAGTGGACTCGAGCAGATACAAATCTCACCCAACGGACCCAATTGGCATTGATCCAGACATAACTCAGAACAAAACAAGCTCTCCAATATCAAATAAATGGCCACAAAAGAATACTACTTCCAACAGCCACACAAATTGCTACTTTCATAATCAGTGGGAGGGAAAATCATATAATAAGATTACGAGAAATAGATTCAAGAAACAGAAAAAGCAAATTTTCAATTTTGACCTTGAGGACAAGGTCAGTGTGAGAAAGGGAGTAATGTTATGATCCCAAATCATCAAAGTGCCAAAATACAGCATACAACATTAAGAATCCATTACGAGTTCGAGCGAGAAATAATGTAAACATTATACAAAGCAGAGAATAGATCAAATCATTACAATGAACCTTCGGGATGAATATACAGAAGAAGAAAACAATTGAGAACGAGAGACTAACAATGCGTTACAAAGCAGTCTAACGTGATGATTGAACTAAAGCAACATAAGCAAAACCATATCCAGGGTAGGAAGTAAATCCCATCATAGAAATAAAGCGCCAAAAACAGAGGCTTGATAACAAGAAAACAAGAAGATTAAGTAACATGACTCCTTGCTCATACCTCAAGCGCCAAAGAAGGCAAGCAAGTGATAATGAATGTATTACGGCAGCGACGATCGGTCTAGCATCTGTTAGGTATGTAGTAGTTAGGGGCATAGAGAGCTTAGATCCAACCTAAACAGAAAACTATAAATAGGACTCCAAAGCCAAACAGAGAAAATGAATCAAGATTTTAAGAAAGGAACTTAGCTCTTCTTCAGTCTTCCCCCTTTCATCTCTTCCCCCTGCTTATCTTCTTCTCGGTTTACCTCACGGAAACCACCACCGATCCGGAGAACCAAGCCTTCCCGGCTACCGGACCCCTTTCTTCTCGGGGCGACGGCTCGAGCAGTCAACAACGAAAGAAAATAGGTTAAAACAAATGCTTATCCCATAAGACTAATCGACGGCCAAAGGCAGGCTAGCGCAAGGCCACTACGGTGGATCTTCCCTGGATCGACCCTCACCGGTAAGGATCTTCTCCTTCTCCCTCCGATCTCCCTCTCGAAACTCTAGTGACGAAGCTGAAAGAAATGAGCAAATGAATTAGGTTCGATGCAATCTCATTTCACTTACGATCGGATCAGCCGTCGTTTCAAAGGCTCATCCACGATCGATTCATCCCTCATATCCGCCTAGCCAACACACGTAATCCACTAAAGAAGGAAAGCGTAGGATCAAGAAAGCAGTCCAATGGCGAGAGTAACACAAGGCAATCCAACGGCTTCAAGCGCCGAAAGAACTCAATCCATGTGATCCCATCCAACGGCAGAGATAAAGGCGATCCACGGACGAAGGCACCGAAATTACTCGCCTCTTTAGACTAGGGTTGAATCAAGGGTGAGTTAACTCAGCGATTCAAGTCTAGTGGGTGAAGCCCAAACCGAAACTAAACCCCGTCAACCGAATTAACTCAAGCGAGACAAATTACGTGATGAAAGCAATTCTGAAAAAGAACCTTATCATTGGTGCTCTCGTTGACTTCCCACTCTTGTTGAGATCCATCCTACAACACTCGAGAAAATGGAAGGAACAAACAATGCCAAAACACTTGAAGCATGTGTTACCAGGCTGAACAACAATGAACAGCAAATGACCTCAATCACTATGGCATTGAAGGAAATAGCAAAGAGATTGACATCAATAGAAAACAGAATAGAAAAACAACCTCAAAGCCAGGTATGTGATGCACCCCTTGATGAATCCTATTCTCCAAACATACCACATACACACCCATATCAATGCCTCTTAAAATAGATATGCAGATTTAAGGGAGAAGACCCTGAGGATGGCTCTTGAAAGCGAGCTTTTTTGATATTCTAACTCCTCAGAATAAATTTTAATAGCCTCAATATACATGGATGGATGCTTTGGTGGTATCAATGGATGCAAGTAAATAAACAATTGCATTCTTGGCCACAATTTAAAGAACAAGTTATTGAGATTTGGCCCGACTTTATTCGAGATTTAAGAGATGAATCAAACTTACATTACACCCAAACGGACCCAATATGCAGATCGGTGATGATGTAACAATGCCAAGAAACTACAAGATCGACCAACCTCCGATTAAAACAACATCACATGAAACACCCACACCTGTCCACCAAATACAAATCAACACAAAAAAAAACAACCAGCAATTGAGGCTAACACCAACACAATTAGATGAAAGAAGGAGAATGGATTATGTTTCAATTGTGAGGAGAAGGACCATAAAGAGCATATATGTAAGTCAAGTTATTGGCATTAGTGGTACAATGATGACCCGGCAATCAACTACCACATGATAATCAGCCCGACGACCAATGGGTGCAAGAAGAAAGCGTAACAAGCTTCAAATATCGACCATTCAATCCGGTTAGGGGCGGGACGGATAATTATCTAAGTATAGAATAGTCTAAATAGTTCTCAATAATTCTGACCCTTGAATTAGCCTAGAAATATAAGTCAGATATAGCCCAATCTATAGAGTACCATAGAGTATAACTGCAAATAGGATAGTCCACAGTAATAATCAGTATGGCACAACAATAATTGACAGCTCAAATATGAGGGACAAACAGAGCAATTATCATAGTTGACTACAAAGCAGCAATATTGGTGCGCTATATCGATGAGAAAAGCAAACAAGAGGATGAAATTATCTCAAATATAGCCAATTCCATAAAGTCGAACCGTGGACTCGGAAATACAAATCTCACAATTGATTGGCATTGATCCGGACATAACTTCGAGAACAAAACAAGCTCTCCAATATCAAATAAATGGCCACAAAAGAATACTACTTCCAGCAACACACAAATTGCTACTTTCATGTCGTGGGAGGGAAAGTATCAATATAAGATTCTGAGAAATAGATTCAAGAAACAAAAAAACAAATTTTCAATTTTGACCTTGAGGACAAGGTCAGTGTGAGAAAGGGAGTAATGTTATGATCCCAAATCATCAAAGTGCCAAAATACTGATACAACATTAAGAATCCATTCTGAAGTTGAGCGGTAAATAATAACCCGAAACATTATACAAGCAGAGAATAGATCAAATCATTACATGACCTTTCGGGATGAATATACTGAGAAGAAGAGCAATTACAGGAACGAGAGACTAACGAATGCTGTTACAACCAACGGTTGTGATTCTAAAAAGCATAAGCAAAACCATATCAGGCCGTGGAAGTAAATCCCATCATAGAAATAAAGCGCCAAAAGAAACGAGGCTTGATAACAAGAAAACAAGAAGATTAATGATAACATGACTCCTTGCTCATACCTCAACGCCAAAGAAGAGGCTGAAGCAAGTGATATGATTTGTAAATTAAGCGACGATCCGGTCTAACAATCATTAGGTATGTAAAAGTAGTTAGGGGCATAGAGCTTAGATCCAACCTAAAGCCTATAAATAGGACTCCAAAGCCAAACAGAGAAAATGAATCAAGATTTTAAGAAAGGAACTTAGCTCTTCTTCAGTCTTCCCCCTTTCATCTCTTCCCCCTGCTTATCTTCTTCTCGGTTTACCTCACCGGAAACCACCACCAGTCACCGGAGAACCAAGCCTTCCCCGCCCTTGCCATAACCCCTTTCTTCTCGGGGAGCAACGAGCTTGACAGCGAAAATAGGTTAAAACAAATGCTTATCCCATAAGACTAATCAGACGGCCAAGAAGGAAGGCCACGGTGGATCTTCACGGGATCGACCATCGCCGGTAAGGATCTTCTCCTTCTCCCTCCGATCTCCCTCGAAAAGCGAGAAGCCTGAAAGAAATGAGCAAATGAATTAGCCGCCTTCGATGCAATCCTCATTTCACTTACCCCGTCGGATCCGCGACGTCTGATTCCACTAAGGCTCATCCACGATCCAGATTCATCCTCTATATCCGCTTTCTGTTTAGCCAACACCTGGAATCCACTAAAAGAAGGAAAGCAAACCGTAGGATCAAGAAACAGATCCAATGGCAGAGAGTAACACAAGGCAATCCAACGGCTTCCAAGCAGCGCAAGAAAGAACTCAATCCATGTGATCCCATCCAACGGCAGAGATAAAAGGCGCGAGATCCTACGGACCAGAAGGCACCCGCAAAATTACTCTGCCTCTTTAGACTCAGCCGGGTTGAATCAAGGGTGAGTTAACTCAGGAAACCGATTCAAGTCTAGTGGGTGAAGCCCAAACCAGGAAACTAAACCCAATCAGAACCAGAATTAACTCAAGCAGAGACAAATTACAGTGATGAAAGCAATTACAGAAAAAGAACCTTATCAAAAAATCACCAAATTTAAAAGTGCAATAAATCATTTGCGTCATTTTCACCATCGTAATTCCTACAAAAATGTATTATCATTGTAATGTCAGCTACACAATAAATGATGTAATTCAATTGAATAATTTTCTATGACAAGTTAATAACCATCTGAATGTCGTATATCTTGAAAATTCATTTTGTCAAAGTAATTTCTCAAATGTACTTCTCTTCTATTACAACTGTGATCAGAATAACCAATGTTAAATTTAAATAATTTTTATTTTAACTCAGCTCAATCTAAATAGCTTCCATTTTCGATTTGTAAAAAATCAAATAATTTTTATTTAAAAACTGTAAATCACTTCACATAAAAGACAACGTGAGAAAAAAATGTAGAACCTTTCTTCAATGGATCATTTTGTTGCTTTATGGTGAAAGCCAAAGCGAGAGCACAAACAGCTCACGTCTGCGTGGCCATTGCTGGAATAATGATAGAAATGTTCAGGAAATCTTTACCACTCCAGCTTTAGTTAGTTGATTTTCTCGTTCTGAGCCTCAGAAACTCATTCCTGGTGATTTGCTCAACTCTCCACGAGGCTACGACATCGTTATATGAGATTACGCGCGGGACTTTTGCCGTCAATAGGCGACGACGTCACTATTACGGTAGACGACAATACCTGCGACTTTTCTCGGCGACGACGAGGGTTTAACAGGAACGAAAGGTTTAACGGGTTCAGTCTGACGGAAGTGACGGGGTGGTATTTTTGATGGGGTAAAAGATGGAAGTGGTATAATAGTAAAATTTATGTTTAGGGAGTTAACAGGTAATTTTACAATTTTGAGTGTTAGATACGTAAATCTCCCAAAAAAACTATTATTAAAAATTTTACAAAATTGTATTTAGTGCATGAATTAAAAGAAAATATTATTTTAAAGAAATGATATTTATACATATAAATATATTACATTTATTTTAATAGATTATAAATTACAACTCAATATATTTAATTTTAGACAAAATATTATTATTATAATATATATATATATATAATTCAATTCAATCTTAAGTTAATTGATTGATTTATGGTGCTTGGTATATGCTGGAAAAAAGAATTAATTGAGCCATTAGCTTAATATCTTCAATTCGATTTTGATCGGATCAAATTTTTTATTCAATTATGAATATACCATAGTGTGAATATACTATAGTGTTTGATGGTGGATCCTATAAAGTGTCGAAAGAAACATGGTTATACCTGAAGGTTAGAAGATGAGAATGTTGTACATGGTTTTAGAAGATAAAAACTTGGAGATAATTGTTGATAGTGAGAGTACAAAATTATGACATTAAATACTTGGCTTTCAAATATAAAATATGTGAACTTAAAGTTATGTAAGTTATGTAAGAATTGTGTTCTTGACAAGTAGAAGAAGGTTAATTTTTTGAAATATTCAAGGATATAATATTTAAGAATCAATTAAGATTTGATTCATTGGTGGCTTATTGCATTATGTCACATTTATTGACGACTTAAAAGAATAGTATGAATTTATTTTAAAAAAATAACTTTAATGTATTGATTACCTTCATGAACTGGAAGGCAACACTGGAGACTTAGATAGAATTGAAACTCAAGTATTTAAAGTCTAATAATTGTGGCAAGTATGATAGTAATGAATTCAAGGCTTACTATTTAGAACACCGAAATCTATTGAAGATCGCTCGAGGAATTGCTTGGAAGTTAGACTAACTGCTTAAATATAAGAAAGTATTGTAAAATAAGTGGGTGTATAGAGTAAAAAAAAAAGGAATATGATGAAAGCAAAGATATAAGGTTGGGTTGATGATTAAATGATTTCAACAACTACATAGGATTTATTATACAGAGGCATTCTCATCAGTGGTAAAAATAACTACTATTAAAATGATCTTGAATATTATTGTAGTTGAAGACTTACATTTGGAACAACTAGATGTGAAGATTAATTTTTTTATGTAGATTTTGAGGAAGGTTTATATAAAATAATCAAAAGGGTTTGTTGTTCTAGAAAAGAAAAATCAATGTGCAAGCTTCAAAAGCTTACATGGATTGAAATAGGTATTAAGATAATGGTATACAAATTTTAAAGATTTCATGTGAAAGAATGGGTTTATTAGATGTGAAATGGATCACTATTTCTTCATTAAGAGGTTCGACAAAGTTTGTATTATTTTTTTGCTTTATGTTTATGATATTTTGGCTGTAAGAACAAGCATAATTGAGATCAATGAGTTTAAAAAATAACTATTGAAGGAGTTTGAAATGAAAGACTCGGGAGTATTAAAATAAATCTTTAGCATGAGGATCTATAGAGACTTTGGAGTTATCCCAAGAAATACTTTCAGAATGTTGTAAATCAATTTGATGTTTAAAATGCCAAGCTAAGAGAGACTCTCTTGGGTGATAATTTTAAGTTATTTAAAGAGCAATTGTCAAAGTTTGATGAAGCGAGAACTCATAAAGAAGTTATTATATGTACATGAATTTGATGGTTTAATATATTCTATGGTGTGCATTAGATTAGAGCTCATATAGTGAGAGTTGTGAGCAGGTTTATGTCTGACCTAAGAGAGAAATATTAGAAAGTTGTGAAGTAGATCTTAAAATATTTGAAAAGTACTTCAAGTACAGTCTTTTGCTTTGAAAGAAGCGAGTTAATTTTACAGGGTTATTCAGATGCAGATTTGGACGAAGTTTATATGGTCACAAGAGCATATTAGATTATGTGTTTACTCTTAGAGAAACTACAATCAATTGGACATTTAGATCATAGAAGAGTATCTTGTTATCCACCATTAAAGTTGAGTATATGGTAGTGTCAAAAGTGGGCGAGGAGATGATTTGGTTGAATAATCTCTTAAGAGAATTGAGAAAAAAGTCAAAGACACTCTTTTTAGTGATAGTTAAAGCATCATCCACCTTGCAAAGAATCTAGTTTTTATGCATGGACAAAACACATACAATTGCATTATCATCACATTAGGGGGTTGATTGAAGATGGAACTTTACAGATGTGTTGACCAAGATAGTTATCATCTCAAAACTAAGGTTATGCATGATCTCAGTAGGCCTCCATAAATTATGATTATGGAAGCACCATAGAATAAGTATTGGTGGATCTACATGGAGGAGCACATTGAGAGAAGTATTCATATATGATAACTAATTTATTAAAAAAAATTAACTTTTAGTGGAAGATTGTTAAATGTGGAGTTAAATTTCACATATTTTTAATATTTGATAGATATTATTTTAATTTATTTGGTCAATTAAAATTATTTCTCCTCTAAATTAATCCATTCATCTTAACCTAAAAGAAGAAAAAAGACAAGGGTGGAGGCATCTCCAATATTTATAGCTTCTCTTAAACTCTTTGCAAGAGAAAAATATAGTTAGATCATAGTGTAATCATAGAGGTAGCACAAGGCACTAAATCATGTAAATCTTCTTGTATTTTTTTTTCTCTTTCTCATTCTCTCTCTCTCTCTCTCTCTCTCTCTCTCTCTCTCTCTCTGTGTGTGTGTGTGTGTGTGTGTGTGTGAATGTGTTTTTATTTCTCGCCCTTTCTCCTCTCTCAAACTCCCAACAAGTGGATACATTGATTAGAAGAAAATATCAAGTTTTAAAAAGCTAAATGTTTAAGGAAATAATTTAAATAAATTGGAGAAAATTATAAGTTGTTTTATGTTGAAAAGATTAATTAATGGAATGGGCTTTATTGACAATTAGAAAAAGATTGGGATTTTAAAGATTTAATGTAATATTATAAAGTGAATAAAATTAGTCATAGGTGAACTTTTATTATAATAATTATCAATGAGAATACTATGAATTAAATAGTATTTATGATCCTTAAGCTAACTTAAAAAAATATTTTTTAAAACTTTTAGAAAATATAGATGAATTGTTTTAATGTAAGATATTTATTAAAAGTGATTCAAACAAGTATACATAAGATAAATTATAAGGATTCATGAAGATTATTATTTAAACATGCACTCCCTTACATGGAAAGGTTATATTCCTCATTCTATAACATAAATATGTATAACATGAGTTAATATAAAAGAATGTGTATTAGGACTTTCTAAAGACATGGTAGAAAGAATGTGGAATTTAAAAAAAAATCTTTAAGTGTTAGGAGATATTGTTAGATTTTGTTGTCCTAATGTAGTGAAAAATAGTTGTAATATATTCTCATGAGTACAATAATCAATGGAATGTAAACAAAATATATCTGATAAACTTCTTGAGTGATAAGGATTCTTAAATATGGTTAATTTAATTTTGAGAGAATTGATTTCACATTGGTGCAAACTTGAGGCTCAAGAAAATTCTTGTTTAAGGATTTTTGTTTGTATTCTCAGTATTGCATAATGTGGTTCTAAGTTATTTTTCTATCCAATGATAGAATTGCTAAAATGGAATCAAAGTTTAAAAAAATTGTAAACAAATACAATAATGAGGTAAAGATAAAATGATGTCATCCATAAGATAGAGAAATTGCAAGTGTTATAAGGGGGATTGCATGATGATGGAGATAATCAACTTGGCATTACACTAACAAATAAGGGTGAAAAATTATCCCAAGAAACCTTGAGTTGCCTTTTTTTTTTTTTTTTTTGTCTTCCAAATGCCTAATATAAAAATGTCCATGATGAATATATACATGGGTTGGGCATGCAATGTAAGAATGAAAATTATTCAAATGTCAACACATCTTAAGATCATGCAATATGAATATATGTAAATTGGGATCTCATCTATTAAGTATAGAATTTGTTATATGATTAAAAGTTATAATTATTTTTCATTTCTAAGTGACATTGATCAAGATTGAATCTTATATATATATATATATATATATATATATATATATATATATATATATATATATATAATTATATAAGATTGTCTATGGATTGAGAAATTCAAAAGTTATATATAAATTTTATCTTTTAAGAAAATATCATGATAGCCTAACAAATAAAATCAAAAAAAGAAAATAAAATAAACATGCACACAAGACCACACTCAATTAATATGTTAAAGCATAACAAATAGCTAATCTTTCTTTAAAATATTTTAAAAAAAGGATATATAAAATAAAAAACTAAGAAAAAAACACAAAATCATCTCCCTTTAAATCTACAATTCTATTCTTATTAAAATTTATAGGATATCTTATTAGTTACATAAAATAGTAAAATCTCTTTAAAGGGGTTCACTCAGGTTATAAGCTTAACTTATGCTATGATGTTAACTGAAATCAAAACATCTAAAATAGCGAGTAAAATATAGGTTAAATTCCTTATGTTGGCACCACTTTTGAACATATTCTTGATACTCGAGTGTGTGTGTGTGTGTGTGTCATCTTTTCTTTCAATGTCTTTTTAAGAGACATCTCGTAATCTTATAAACTTGGCTCTTCTATTACCACGCACCCCCAATAGATACCTTTCAAGATTTACGGTCATTGAGTTGATATTCTAGTATGGGCTTTCTTTTAGATTATTCTAGGTCTCCTTGTTTATTTAATCTCTAACATATACGCTAGAATTATTTACCATATTTACATTCTCCTATTGAATTATTTAGATCTCACTCCATATATTGGACATATTTTCTTGTTTGGAGTCATAGTTTGATCAATCCACTCTTGATACTACGGCACGTATGCTTCAAGCTTGTGCATAACCGTACTAGCTTATGATTTCCATTAAAGAGAACTAGGATAATCTAGCTATACAATAAGTCCATCCTAAGCCATCTAAAATCTAGACCATCATGGCCACTCTATGGTGAACTTGAGACTCTTAAGCCAAAATAATGAACACTCTCTTTAGGCCTTAAATTACCTAATATCAGCCTCACATAATCCCTAATCCAATAAGCCTCATTAGGTCAATTCAAATGCTTAATTAACTCAATGTTCAACCTAATCTTCTCTCTTAGCTTTGAGCTAACCATAAGCCATGCAAAATTGACTTGACCTTGTCAAGGATTATCAGACACACTCACACACCTTTTGACCTTAGGTAACTCACATAGATTCATTTAATCTTGCCTTAGTTCCCTATGTTAGATCTAATCTGCCCCAATATCATTAGGCTAGATCTAATTAAACTTTGACCTATAAAAGTCTAATAAAATAGATCCCATTGACCTTATCTAATCGTAAGACACTTACTTGACTTGTGACCTTATTTTATATATGTATATATATATATACACAAAATAAAATTATAAATAATAATAAAGTTGTGTACATTTTTTTATCATGAGCAAGAGGATGCGTACAATCTTCTTTTTTTTCTTTTTCTTTTTTGTTTCTTTTTTTTTTTTTTTGAAATTTATAATGTCAACAATTGAAAGCATGAATCAAAGTTTTTATTTATTTATTTTAAAATGCTAAGGAACAAATTATAAATAATAACAAAGAATCTTCAATAATTTTTATTTTTCATGAGAAGGCATATCCAATGCACAAAAAATTATATAGTAACATTAAAATAAAAAGATGTGTAGATTGTTGCTTAACATGAACAAGAAGATGAGTACAAATGTACAATCTTCTTTTAAAATTTATCATGTCAAAGCTTTTTTTAATTTTTTAAAATGGTAAGTGATAATTACATAACATGTGGCTCAAATTCGTAATTTTGGAAAAAAAAAATTTTATTAACAAAGTAGCCATAAATCTTTTCACGTGGCTCGTATATACTTAAGAGCTTAGAATTCTCCTTTCAACACTAGCATCTCTATGATTGAAAATTATTAATCACTTTAGCAGATTCTAACTGTAATTATTTAAATCATAGGAAACATATTGAAAGCTTCAGCATTTGTCATTTGATATCAAATTAGTAATCATATTAATCTTTGCATACGTTTGTCATTAACATTAAAATTATATTTTTATCTTATAGAGATGAGTACTATAAATTATTGAAAGTGCCTAGCGTGTGCTTTTTTTATAAAAAAAAACAAATTAAAATCGAAGAGATCCATTAAGATAAAATAAACAATGAAATAAATATTTCAATTTTGATTTAATGGAATAAAAATTGAGCATACAATATACAATTTTAGTAACATTTATTAATATTAATTAATATTATTAAAAATAAATATATAAATGAATATAATAAATTAAACTGAAATGATCAAATTAAATTTAATTATATGTTGCAAAATACCATAAACAATTAAGAATAAATTTTATCGAATAATTCAACAATATTATGTAGATTTGAATATCAGCTAAAAATTCATTGATATTTAAATTACATAAAATGAAAAATGTTAATGAGTCAAAACCAAAAAATAAAAAAATTAAATTAAATATTAATTATAATAGATGAATATTTAAATTAATTATTGATGTCTGTAAATACGGTGATTACATATATATTGAAATTACAAATATAACCAATCTAATAATATTTTTTTATAAAATTCACCTTTTTATCTCCATAATATTTTCTAAAAACATTTATCCACTTTAATTTCCCAACCTAAATTAATTCAGTTAACTTCATCTATATATTATTCATTCCTTCATATTATAAAATCAAGAAACTCGACTTATAGAGATCGCTTGATCTTCCACTTATATTAGGTTATAATTATTAAAATTCACATAACTAAATTATAATATTACATATTTAATTTTTAATCCACTAAATCTTAAAATTTATATATTTTAATTACTTTCTCCAGATTATAGCTTTCCATTAATTTCAATGTCTCATCAATTAAAATTGTCATTTAAAACATTAAAAAAAAACATTAATCCTGTTACAAGAGTGTACTGGAACAATGAAAGTACTGGAATAATGATAATACCTTGCTATCTATCTGGCTCTTCACTTCACTTCTTTTCTGAGTTGCTTTCCAATTCTTTCCTCAACTGAAGGAGAAATCATCATTGACATCATCATCATCCCAGTCATCTTCCCATTGCTGCAGGGCTTCCTTTCCTTCTTCCTTGTCATCCCACTCTGCAACACAATAAAATGTGGTTGAAGCTAATAATATTATCCATCAGTGGGATGCTGTCTCCTCTCAATTTGACTCAAAATTATAAATACTGAGAGATGCTTGGAGATTTGCATGACATAAAATGGGATAGATTGTGTTGAATTTTGGTTGTTTAATAAGAATATGATACTTAATAGAGAAAAAGAATTCACGTAGCTGGTTCCCATGTTGTGGGATAAAATCTTGTTGTATATGTGTGTGTCTAACATTAGTAATTTGCGAGCTAAAACTATTGGATGGAATCAACAAGATTAAGTTGAGATGTTTACGTTGCTTGGTTGCATCTGAAGAGAAAGATCATGCAGTCTATTATGATAACCAGGCCACAAGGCCAAAAAGTAGTTGGAAAATGTGTGGTTAAGGTCTCGCCAGCCTAGATTTAAATTTTTAATGACAACTCTAATAATTTTAAGCTGAAGTACTACAATTTGTTTTACTGCTGCATGAAATTCTTGTTCCCCTTGCAATCTTCATCATGATGGGAAAAATAGTCAAACTTGTTGCAAGATAACTTATGCATTTATGAGATCTTTTACCTTATGCATTGAGATATTTTTGTGATGATGACTGATTTCATGCTTTAAGCTAATTACAATTGAAATTTGGACACTTGAAAAATCAAACCAATCAATGAAAAACTGTTGTAGTTTGTTTACTGCAGCATAAGGATGCAAATTTGAGCCAAATTTGCAGTAAAGAGCTGCCCAAAATAAATAAAAAAACCAAATAAAATATGTTGCAAAACTTATGCTTGCTCCTATCTCCAGTAGCTCGAGAGAGCAGATTGATCTGCTGGAAGTCTCCAGGAGCTACAACCTCCAGAGAGAGTAATATTTGGACTTTGAAAGCTTTCAAGAGCCAAGCAAAGCTTATTTTAAATATGAAAAAAAATAAGATTTTCTATGGCAAACAAATTCTATGATTAATTATATCTCAAACCTGATGCCAAAGTATACTCTTGACTAACAATATAAATGTGCTTTATATGATAGCGATGACTATGAGATTATAAAGGATTGATGGGGATGAATGGTTAACCAAATCTAGACTCCTAGGTTTCATCATCGCTTGTCAATCTAATAAACCTAGTCTACCAACAATGGAAGACCAGGAGGTCACAATCATAAGTTGCCTCCTCATAGATATCCTATGTAAACCAGGAGATGATATACTTAAGGATATCCATCAACATGCAGTAAGATCTAGAAATTGAGGCCTGAATCAAAATGGCCAGAAGGATACCATTATAACTGATTTCTGCATTGCCTTCACCTAAATTTCAATCATTGTACAAGCTTCTAATACATAAATAACAAGACAAATAATGCTTGCGGATAGCAGAATTATTTTAAAAAAAAGGGGTAAAAATAGAGATTAAACAGAAAAAAACATCAATTAAAAAATAGATTCAATTACCCCCAGGCATTTATTGAAATCATTCATATTTATTAGTAAGAAAGCTAGAAATTAGGTGAAAAAAAGAGGCGAATGACTTGTTGAGGGATGTGATGGTATGCAGCAATTGAAAGACAGGAACTTGAAAAATTATTTCAAAAAAGATATACCCGATTGATACAAATTTGATTACTTGTTTAGTCAATATGTTTAGTGGGTCATTGCTGGTTTTCTCCTTCATGACCCCGTAACTCACCCGTAAGAACTTTTAACTCTCTTCTTTATTATGACGACTTATGAAATGCTATAGAAATTTATTTTATATATATATATATATATAATGCTATTGCAGCACTGTTGATGGAAATTTTGGGGCTTTCTGAATGGAGAAGATTTACCGAATTAGAAGAATGCATGGGGCGAGGAAGAGTAGAAAATGTCCAAGTTCAATGAAATAGGGCACCAAATGTCTTCTATCAAGCTTGCAGGTTAATGACTATCATCTTTAGAATATACATTGATTATTTTAAGAGCATGTCTTCTATCCAACAAAATATGTGATCACATATTAATTGTTGTTTTACTATAGTGTTGAGAGAATCATTTTAATATGTGAACGCATGCGCTAAACTTTACTGCATATGAGATTGTTCAAATGACAAGATTGTCAAACCGAGGATAAGAAATTATCTGGAATAGAAAATCATTATTTACATTCATTGTCATAGATATAAAATAGAAAATGAAAAATTTTAGGGTCATCAAAAGATAGTTTTAATTTATTAGGTTGTATACATAATTTTTGCTTTAAATTTTTTTTTTTCTTTACACAACTATAAAGTTCCTAAAAATTTGCTGGTATATGCAAAGAACATTTATGAGTTCCCTCAATATAACTGGGCAGAAGCTATTTGGAAATTTTCACTGTCCTGATTTAAGGACTTCCCAAATAAGAATTCAGTAAATCAATCTATTGGTTATAAAAAATGATACATAACTTTGATCATGATGAAAAAAATATATGTTGTAAATATTTAACTTGATTCAAGGCTTACTAAATTATATTTAATAACTTTTGTTTAATTATATACATATATGATTTTTTAAACACAATCATTATCAACTATATTGCCAAAGATGAAAGGTCTTGTATAATAAGGTGAGTTGTCAGTTAGCTAGAGCTTCAACAAATCTTAAATTATTTTTACTAACCTCAAGACAAATTAGGTGAAAAAACCCCACAACAAATAAATTAAATTAAGGGTAAGTGAGCTTATATGATACTCCGCCTAACATTATTATGTTCATGCACCTTTTGGATTAATTTAAGAAGATGACAAATGAGGAAATTCAGCTATTGGCTATCAAGTTTAGCCTGTATGTATCCCAATAGAATGTATGACTTCCCACTCCACTACTACCATACCCCAACAAACAACTCCAATTCGATCTCATAAAAAAATTATTACGACATGCACGACAATCTCATAAATGCTATCAATCATCTCCTTCATATTCAGAAACCCACTACAACCCACCCAAGCAATCTCCACCTATTATAAGTCAGACTATACTGATAATTTTGAGTAAGCAATGCAAAGTTTCCAATTTTTGAATAACCCTTTTCAACAAAAGTGAAGTTGGAATGATTTGAAAAAAATAAATTCTTAAGAGTTTGAAACACATATAAATAATAAAGTTAATGACCTAATTAATAAAATAAAAAGTCTTGAGAATATGAAAAATATAGATAACTTGAAATAGTAGATGAGATTTGTTAAAAGGAGTAGATATTATCAACATAACATACATAATTGTGTAGATAATAAAATTGATTTTATCATATAATCAACCCAAGAGTGAAATCCCCTCTTAAGTGAATTAAATGAATTCAGTGAATTATTGTTTATTAATTCAATAAATATACATATTAATTTCTAACTTTTAGATAAATTCAATTATAGGCAACATCTATTAACCCTATATTAGGTACCATTGTTTGAATTAAAAAAGACAATTGAGGAAGAGAAAAATAATGTAGACCCAATACACAATTGAGAGAAATAGAAAAAAATCAATCTAGAGAGAAAGACAGATAATCTAAAACTGTTGGCAGAAGCAGCCACTTCTGACAATATGATTATGATTGAAATATTATTAAGAAGGTACACATCAACAAGCTCATGCAGTTAAATGCTGACAATGTGATCTTCGTAAATATATATAGATTAGTTAAGTGTTGCCCATCCTATTTTTGTTAAATTTTCTCAATGTAGTCAAATATTATCCCCTCCGAAATAAAATACTCAGTCAAAACTTTAATAAAAAAAAAGATGGAGAATTTTTGATTGTTCTTGCTACAAATAAAAATAGATGTATATAATTTAATTTTAATACTTAATTCATATTAATTAGATATATAGCTATGACGTTTCAATATAGGAAAACTCAATAATGATAACTTATAATATTTTTATTAATAGGAGTGACATTGATGATCATTTGACTAATAAGAAGTTGAATGACTCATATATAAATGCTTACATTTATTTGATATCAGAGAAATGTCTTGCGGTCTTTATTATACAATCCTTTTTTTGTACAAACCGTGCTTACAGTGAGTAAGCAAATAGAGCTTTATATTTATATAACATTATATATTTCACTTTAATTGATACGAAGTTATTTGATCAGAGTTATTATAAATTTAATTGAAAAGATGAAAACAAAATATTTATGCAACACATAATTTAAAGTAGTGTAGTCAAACTTTCATTTGTTATCCCAATTATTAATAATAGACATTGAACTCTTATAATGGGAAATAAAAGTTGTTAGACGATTCTTTTATGACCTACTCTCGAATCTCTCACATAAAACCATACTCCCCAACATAATGAGTTTCACTTACACGTATTTAATAATAATATGTTCAATTTATAACAATCCATATTTATAATATATTTATCTTGTGTATATACAAATTAAATTGTTCTCTAATGATATTCAAGGTTCCTTTAATACTGATCTGAGTACATGGTCAATTGAAACAGTTGTGGGCATTACTAATACAAAATAATAACGTTGATTGCGGAATGTATGTTTGCATGTGTGTAGAAGAGATCGATGAAGAACATGTAAACTAAAATTTGCTTATCGATTGGAAAATTAAACTGAACATTTTTAGGGCCGAATTTATATATGTATTGCTATGTTATACAACAAGATAGAATTATGTAGAATGAAATATTAAATTTATATCAATTTTGTGAAATGCATACTTGAATTTATCATTATTAAAATATTTGAACTTAGGTGTTGTCATGTATATGCTACAATAAAATTATAATGTATATGCTTCAAAAAAATTGCAAAATATTAATCTTACTCTATTGTTGTATATCTTGTTGACAACGGGTTATAATGGATGTTTATCCATGTTACACAATTTATATTTGTTTAATCTGCACATACGCGCAAGATAAATACATGATAAACATAGATTGTTGTAAATTGAACATAATATTATTAAATAAGTATAAATGAAACTTACTATCTCAAAAGGTAAGATTTTATGTGTGTTATTCGGGAGTGAGTCTTAAAAAAATAACTTAGCAATTTTATTTCACCGACTATAAGAGTTCAATGTTTGTTATTAACAAAATGACAAGAAATGAAAATTTGGCTACACTAATTTGAGTTAAGTATTGCACAAAAATCTTATTTTCATCTTTCTAATTGAACTTATAACTCTGATCAAATAAATTTATATCAATTAACGTTAAATATACAATGTTATATAAATATACAACATTGTTTGCTTACCCAGTGTAAGCACAATAAACACACAAAAAAATTGTATAATGAAGACCACAAGAGATGAGCATAAGCACAATATACACAAAAAGAATTTGTATAATAAAAACCATAAGATATGTTTCTCTGTTATCAAATAAACACAAGCATCTATATATGAGTCACACTTTTGATATATCAAAAGATCATCAATGTAACATTTATTAACAAAAATATTACTAGTTATCATTATTGTGTTTTCACTATATTAAAATATCATATATATATCCAGTTAATATCAAACAAGTATTAAAATTAAGTCAAATACATTTATTTCTCTTTATAATGGTGAGGACAATTGTTAATAAAATTCTCCATTTCTTCCTTCATAAAAATTTTGGATGAGCATTCTATTTTAAAGGGGGCAATATTTGGTAGCAATAAAGGATTCAACATGGATAAAAAGGACCAGCACTTAACTAATCCAATAATATATATATATATATATATATATACACACACGCACACACACACACATGTATGTATGTATATATACAAAGATGAAAAAAAAAATCACATTTTCAATATTAAACAACATCATCTTTGTTGATTTATAAATTCTTAATGATAATTTTAAAAGTAATCACATTATAAAGAGTGACTACTTATGCTAATAGTTTCAAATCACCCGTGTCTTCCTTAATAGATTGATTTTTTCTTCCTCATCCTCTCATTCATTGTGTATCGAATCTGCACCATTTTTCTCTTCCTCAATTATCTTTCTTTAACTCCCCAAACAATGTTATCTGAAATATAGTCAATAGATGTAACCTATGAATGCATTCATCCAAAAGTTAAAAATTAATATATACATTTATTAAATTAATAAATAATAATTTAGTGAATTCACTTAATTAACTTGAGAGAGATTTCTCTCTTATGATTATTATTAGTAAATTCATTATAAGCTTTAAAGAAAATGAAATTATAAGCAAATAATATTCCAATAATTTTAATGTTTATCAAGGAATTTCTTACTTACAAATCTTTTAATGTTATTTTAAAGACTAAGATGCTTAATGTGGAAAAGTTTTATTTGGTTCATATTTAAGAGTAAAGGTGATGCACAATATTGTGCAAATTATGAAGAGAATTAAGTTAATGTGCCATTAAAATTATGGGAGAAATGAGTAGCATGGTTACGATGTGATCTACGAAGTTTCTCTGTGGTTTGGTTTCATGCGTAGATCTACTATGGAGCTATACATTTGTTAAGAGGTTTGATGGAGAAGCATAGAGAAAATAAAAGGATCTACATATGATATTTATTGATTTGAAAGCATGATAAAGTCTCAAGATGTTCTTTGGAGGTTCTAGAAACAGAAAGAAGTTAATATTGGTATATTCAAGTCATTGGATATGTATACTAGATCACTTGTGTCCAAAACACAAGGAAGATTGACAAATTATTTTCCTATTTGGTTGGATTACATCAAGGATCAACATTAAGCCCTTATCTTTTACTTTAGTTATGGATGTTCTTAACATTTACAAGAAGATGTACCACGGTGTATGCTTTTTCTTTGATGACATTCTATGTTGATAAAATTTAGAGAGTCCAAAACTTGAATTATGGAGGTCAACTTTGAAATCAAGGTTTTCTAACAAAACAATATATAGTGTAATTTTAGTTGTAGAAGTTTTAGTGATAGTATTGTGACTTTTGGGTGATCAGTCATTAATAAGAGTGAGATTGATATTTAGGCTCTATTGTTCAAAATGATGGTGAAATAGATGGAATATTATTAGTAGAATTCAAGTTGGATGGTTGAGTGGAGGAATGCATCCCACATTATGTGATAGAAAAGTTAAAGAAACTTAGAAAATTTTATAGATGGTGGTAAGACACTGATGACTTATAGTGCAATGGCCAATAAAAGAAACATAAGACTAAGTTAAGTGTTAGAGAGATAATGCTCGATGGATGATGGTTTACCCTTAGAATAGAATGCAAAATGAGTATGTTAGGAAAAAGTTGGAGTAGCTCAGTAGATATAAGATTAGAGAGTAGATGATAAAGCGTCGCTAGATGACAGATTAGGAGAGTAGATCGTTAGATTTTCCATGTTAAGAATATAGACCTAAAAGACTTGGTTAAGATGTAAAAATGATCTTAGTATACAAATTAAATGAGAATTTGACACATAATAGGACACAATCACAAAGGATTCATGTGGCCACCACATGGGATTAAGGCTTGTTGTTGTTGTTGTTGTATACAATTCTATGTCATTATGACATCTACTTTTAAAATAAAATCTCATCTATAATTTTAATTTTATCTACATTTATTTTATTCTTAAGTCTTTTTACTTTGCTATTTAGGTCCTCAACTTTATTATGAGCATGTGTTTCTAACTCTAAAAATTTGTTTTTCCCAAAACACTTCAACTCATTCACTTTTGTTAAAAATAGTCATTCAAAAACTATAAATCTTGAATCGAGACTAGTTGTTAATTCAAAACTATCAATATGATTTGACCCTACAGGTAAGTGGAGATTGCTTAAGTGAGCTATAATAAGTCTCTAAATGTGGGGGAGATTGTTGATAGCATCTAAGATATTGTTATAGGTGTTATAATTGATCTCTTATGAGTTTAGATTTGAGAGTTATATTTTTATTTTAGTGAGTTGAGGCAATACAATGAGGACATATTTGTTGAGATGGAGACAAGCTAGACCCATAACCAATAACTCAACTTCTTGTCTATTATTTACTTGGTGAATCCAAAACTATATGAACATAGTAATATTAAGCAAAGTATTATACTAAAACTCATGTAAGCTCACTTATCTTAAATTAAGTTAATTTATTGTGAGGTTTTCTTACTTGATATGCCTTGAGACAAGCAAAAATAGTTTCAAATTCTTTAAAGCCAAAAGACATAAGTCTATATTATTATACGAAGTTTTTCTCCAACACTATGATTGATAATGATTATGTGCTCAAAAAATCATATATTGAAATACTTAAACAAAAACTATCAAATATAAAATTCATAATCCTAAATCAAGTTAAATATTCATAACAAATACTTTCTTACCATGAGGAGAGTCATGTATCCACTCATATAACAGATAGCTTGACCTATTTAAATCTCATTTAATAAGCCTTTAAATTAGGATACCAAATAGCTTTTGCTCAATTATACTGTAGGAACTCATCAATATTCTCCACATGGGTGAGCAAATTCTAAAAGACCTACAATTGTATAAAGAAAAATAAATTTTGAAAGCAAAACTTTGTACAACCTAACAAAATAAGAGATATCTTCTAATGGTCTAAAGTTTTTTATTTTATATTTATAGCAGTAAGTGTAGACAATAATTCTCTACTCTAGATAACTTCTTCCCGATGGTTTAACCTTGTCATTAGAGCAACCTCATTGGCAATAAAGTCCAACCATCTACATATCAAAAATGGTTCTCTTAACAGCTCAATAAGATAACAACTGATATGTAATTGATACATCTTGCTAGATATCAGGAATGCTCCTAAAATAATCACAGTTGAGCCTTCTTAAAATCATAGTAATATTTTTATTAATTAAGACACCTGATCACATACAATCCTAAATGTTGATGTAGACATCTGAACATAATTTTCAAATATACATCTTCTTGTGTCAGTTAATAAAATACATTATCAGAGATCAAACACATTTTAAAAAAATACTGTGTACACAATAGATGTGTACAACAACATACATAGCAAGTGTAGAAAACTGTTGTAAGCTGTGTACCCATCAAGTATCTATATACAACAGCTATGAACACAACACATGTACATACCAATGTACGAAAGTCTAGTGTTGTTTACACCTGTTATCTATACATCGTATACAAAACCCATGCATACTAGCTATCTACTATAGTTTACACAAGATTGTGCACATAGAAAACATCAACATCATCTATGAAAATGGTTTAAACAAAAAACAAACCCATATTTTAACACAAAATGATTATAATATAGTAAATAAAGACTCGAAACTATTTAAATTGAAGACAGAAACAATACCTCATGATTGCAAAGTTAAGTGAGGTGGCAAGAAAAACATATTACACATCGGAAGAGAAAACATGAAAATTGTTTTGATGGTTGAAGGCTAAAACTCGAAAGGACTCAAGAAAACGACCTCTTCAAATGATTGAAACTCAATATAAAATATTTACCAGTCTTTTTTTTTTTTTTTTTACGATGCAGGCTGGGCTGGGTCATCAAGTTATATATTCATTTTTTATTTAAATTCTCTGCAATGTGTTGTGCAACACTATTAAAGTCTGGACATAAAGTTATATCTAAACTCCACACATAATAATTTCTCCAATAAAGAACACCAACTTTGAAAGCTTGTTGAAAAAGCTTTTGACTAAAGCTAGAATAACAACAAATATAAACTAAAAAAATTAGAACGCATTCATCTAAGATAATAGATTATTCTTTAAGACAAACATTCTTATTTCATTGTCTTTTTTTTTTTTCTTTTGTACATCAATACTATTTTTCTAATAGAGAAAATGATCAAATTTCTAACTTATTTTTATCGAAGAAAAATCAATCAACAAGAAAATTATGTCCATTTTCATGACAATTTTTTTATTGTTTTTCCAAAATTTTGATTTAAAAAGTTGTTTTTGGGAAAGCTTAAAAAAATTTAAGTTTGGAAAAATAACTTTTAACAATAAAAACAAAAAATCATGAGTTATCCTAAATGAAGGATTATTTCTAGACTTTTCCAGGAGTTCACTCTCGCAACTCAACAAAAAAAAATAATCGATTTGATCATTCCATCAACTTTACCATTGTGCTTTGTGTGTGTATCTCAAACTATCAATCTAATCGCCGTTCTATAGGTATTTCTCTTTTTTTATCAAAAAAAGTATTACTTGTAGTCATGGATATATTCCCTTTTTGTCACCATAGTATATGAATTTTATTCAATTTGATTTAATATTACTATGTAAAGATATAATGCACTTCAAAATTGTTAATGATGATATTACCATCAATTTATAGTGAATTTAAATCAATTTAACATATTTATATTGAAAATTTTAAATATCAACATATCAAACATTACATGTGATAATTTTAGTTAATAAGCTAATAGGATTTGTTTATATGTTGGACATTTAAACATGTCTTTTTTTTTAATTTGTTTTAATTTGAGAGGAGAAATTAGACATTCAGTGAAAATATGGTTAACAAAGGACACTTAAGCCACCTTGACAGTAATCGGAGAAATTATGATAGCCAACCCCAGGATTTTTTTTTAGTCCAAGGAATAAGAGCAGTACCATATTACCATGGCTAACACCACTTGGAAACCCTTAGCAACAAATGGATTAAGGGTACATTTATGATTTTAGTGAGCAGCTCCAACTGGACATCTTGTGAACACATGGGATTGCCCTCTCAGGCAATTGTTGCTGCCCCTCAAATCCAGGGAACTTGTAATGGATTTATTATCTAAAGTTGTCTGCATGATGCATCTGTTTATCCTTCCCTTTGGAGAAAGATGTAGATCTATGTTGATTTCAACATCATAATTTTCCTATTGCAATTATTCTATGTTATTTCTATCCTAGATTTTGGATCATTCATTTTATATGTTTCTTATTAGAAAATTTTCTAATTCTGTATAAATTCTATACTCAGGCTGGAACAAAATTCACTCCACAAATTTCTCAATTGTTATCATGGTATCGGAGTTCTACAAAGGTATTCTTATGTATCTTCATCACTTAGGAGAGTCCCAAAGACCTTTCTGTTTTTCTACTTCTACATTCCCTCAGCTGCCACGATTTCCTCTCAATGGACAACAATGAAAAATGCCTAGGCGATCTCAAGTTTCCATGGGACTAAAGGCTGTAATTGGACCACATTAAAAAAGTCCCAAAACATCTATTCAACACACGGACTAAATGAAAAGAGCTAAATAAAATGATCATAAATGATTCATGTTTTCAAAGAGGAAAATTAGGTCATTTACTTGGACATCCCACATTTAATGTTTGAAAAGACAATTATTTAGTGGTAATGTCCTGCTATGGAAGTTAATGATTTCTGAAACAAGTGGTACATGCATGTAAAGAAAATAAGGGATATGGCAAAACAAATGGATTTTGAAGTTTGGCTGTTGCGCAAAATACTAAAATCTCATCCACAAGGCAAGGTGGGTATTTTATCACAAAA